>OW679194.1:109523684-109723718 GCA_940337035.1 Agriotes lineatus
ATGCTATAGAATCCAAACTGTTTAAAAGAGAAAAACGATTTGCACTTTCCTCTCTTAAATTTCCAAAAGCTGTCCACTGACAAAGATTTAATCACTGTCAAAAGATATCAACATTTATCAAAAATTATGACAACTGACAGTACTTCAATTTTATCTTGGTGGATAGTTTTTGGAAAATCAAGATAGGAAAATACAAACCGTTTTTCTCTATTCTATAACATGTCAAAGATGCATAAAGGTCGATTTTCAACTGTTAATATCTCAGAAACAAATAAAGTACAACACGATAGATCAAATTTCTGATAATTTTATAGCAATTTTAAATATTGAAAATTATATAAGGTGTCCCATTTAAGATATCAAAGGTGCTGCTACTTTTCGACATTAGCGAAAAGGTCGCAGCTATGGAAATATCTTAGATCGATAGAGCAGGGCTTCTTATCAAAGTGAATAAATTCTTAAAATATTTCTGTCTGATTTTTTGTAAACGTACAATCAACCATTGATCGTCAATCACCATTTAATATATATGAAAAAAAATATGTAATTTACAAATTGCCTTGTTTTCTGCTGTTACAGTGAAGGAAATGAAAAACAAATGGCGACATGTCAGAGATGATTTCTATAAGTCTATCAACCAAGGAAAGAGTGGCGATGGAGAAACGAAGAACTACAGGAAACATCGCAGAAACCTCGGAAAACATTGAATCTGAGGAGGAAGAGGAAGAAGGGGAAGGTGAGAATAGGGAACACAATGAGGAACATAATGACGAGGAGGAAAATGCAGCACCACCAAAAGCTACAGGGAAAAAAGACGTACTGTACATAACCTTACGCCTTTTCAAAATCAGCTACTCAAGAAATTAGATAACAGCAAGCAAACAGAAGATAATGCAGACAAATCATTTTTAATCTCTTCTTCCCGATTACAAACAACTGAATGCTGACGAGAAATTAGACTTTAAATTTATGACGCTACAGTTCTTTCGAGACATTCGACGAAAAAAATACTTTCACTCCTCTGCCTCCAATGAATGCCACTTATCCATTCCCTGGACAGCATTATTCTGCTCAATCACCATATAATCCACCACTTGTTATCCCTGATAAGCACAAAAAGGGGTGGTGGAATAATACTTACGTTAATGCTCAATGCAGCACTCAAAGCCCCTAATTGCCTCACTCAGCCAATGCCTAGATGAGTAACTATCAATCGCTAATTAGGGGTCGCCGGTCAGCTTTCAGCCGAAGAGACGGCCGTAAGTTCGTTAGATGGGAGTTATGGCGCCACCAATTTAAGGATAACAAAACAGTTCCTAACCCCCTAATTCAACGATTGATAGGTTCCGCTCCAGCTAAATTGGAACACTATAAACTTAATAAAACGGCGCAAAACTGAAGTCAAACAATTAAGTGCAGGGGAGATAATTTCGTTTTATTCACTCGTAAAGCCGTACACACACATAAAATACAAATATGTAAAAGTGTTTAGGGCCGATGTAAATGCATATAAATGCCCCAAGGATCCTTGTTTACAGAATGGGGAGGCCAATTAAAACATCAAATAGGAGAAATTCCTGGAAGATACCGAGGAGTGACATTAATTTAAATTTGTGAATTATAAGCGGGCAATAGCCCCAGGAATTTCTATAGCGCCCTACATAAAACAATTAAATTCTCATATCGTAGATAAAATGAAAGCTACGGTGAGGTGAAGCCTGGTACTTTACAGATTAAAATTCGTGATAAGAATGATGCGTCCAGACAATAATAAATATCTCGCGCTGGTATATCGCGCTAATCCCAATTTAGAAGCGAATTACTGACGGCAGTCCTTTATCGATGGAAACATACACGCGTGCAGCAAGGTTCACTTGCTGGCCACCGGAAGCACAGTTAATAGAACAGCAATGGTTACCTTGAGCTGGTTCGAGACCGTCTCAGCGTTGATACATCACAAGGACGGACTTCCATGGACTTGATGGCTTAACCAGGGAGGTTGGTAGCTCGTCAGTTGAGCGCGCCGAGATAACGCATCAAAGAGAGCACGAGGTAGCGCACGAGGTGCGCATCGGGCAGCAAGCTGGGGTATCCGAAGCTTAATTGGGGCCCATAACGTGGTGGGGACTAAATTATTGAAGCAAACGTTAGCGGGTAGTCGAAAAGGGGCTGAAAACGGTCGTACTCACACTAAATTCCCCAAATGTCTTGCTCGGAAAGTTTTGGTGTCAACAAAAATCTGCCCCAGGCAGTATCTCTAGATTTATAGAGGAATGTCGAGACGCGCACAAATCCCCTAAACAAAGGGTAAAAAGTGTCTAGACATCAATAAACACCTTCTTCTCCAAAATCGCGACCTCGAACAGCGCCAAAACTTGCAAGGACCTTCTTCGGTCAAACGCCGGGACAAGATGGATAATTCCCGCGTCGAGACCACTCAGCAAGGTGGGACCGCAAAACCGATGCAACGGCGGTGTATCAGCTGTGTGCAATATCCGGACGCAATTTAAAAGTATGTCAAAAATACAGTAAATTGACGGTAACACACTCAATATTACACAATCTGTTAGTCAACCCCCTTATGTTCAACAAAGACCATAATTTGTTCATAGTCCACTAGCGTCCCCACAGGATTCCCAACAATCAAGTGAGTCATTCATGTCTCAGTCATCAATGTAAGAGTAGTAAAAAATAACTGTAACTTTATATGTATGTATCATTTATTATTAATAAACACTGTTTTTTTTTGTAACACAAAGTTGTTCTTTTGCAGTGTCCTGAAGATAACTCAATAAAGGAGTCGAAATGTCGACATTTAAAAAAACAGGGTTTTTGTATTTGTTTAGGTCTTTATCCAATAATATTACCACCATTATTACTTCCACATTTCTACGTAAATCTGGAAGTATTGTATCGGCAAAAACATTTTTAAAAATCGATTTTCGAGAAAACTTCAGGGTAGCTTCAGAAGGTCGAGAAACGCGTTTTGCCAAAAAAAATTTTTGGTGTCTGTGTGTGTATGCACGATCTTTCTAACGGATTAAGATATCGACTTCAAATTTAGTACACCTATTCTAGGCCACAAGAGAATGGGTCGGATTGTTTTTGAGCGAAATTGCTTTAGAGGAAGAGGGTCAAAATGGAGGTTGAAATTTTTAGAAGATTGTTTGGATAAAGTTGGTTTTATTTCGGTTCTTTTGGGGTAAATATATACTAGATTACATAAATAATATTGACCATTACGCAAAAGGGGGTTGAAAGGGGCTGCAAGGGGGTGTGGAGGGGGTTACAACCAACATATTGAGTAACACATGGTTTTCGGCATTTTTCAGGTCAAGGACATCAAAAATGACAATATTTTTTTTAAATTCTGCAAATTGAATCAGTACATTTTCCAATCAATTTTTTTTCGGTTTTGTTATTTTGTTGTTTTGTTTATTGTATTTATTTTACTTTCACATTACTACGTAAATACCAGCAAAATACAATTAAATTCTTGATTAGAAGATGAAATGTGGAAGTACTGATTCAATTATAATTTGTGAAATTGGTGTAGTAAAGAAAGCCCTTAAATTTGGAAGTAAACTGCGTTCATCTAACTATAGTATTGGCAACGACTTAACAAAATTACAGCAAGAGGCTTATAAGACGACAAAGAAAGAACTTGATGTGAAAAAAAGAAACAATAAGGAAGAGGATTTCATCATTAAATACATGAATGGTGTGCCTGTTGTGGTTAAGAAACAAAAAAACTAAAAATAACCCCATTAGCTGTTTATTATCATTATGTTGGTGGGTTACGAACTAAAATTCCTGACCTAGTGAAATCTCGGAGTTGCTCGAGTTATGACATTATTATCTTAGTTGAAAGTGGACTGAATGATAGCTTTGGCTATGGTGAGATTCAGTGTAATATGTACAATGTGTTTAGATATGACAGAAATGTTTTTACTAGTGACAAATCGAAGAATGGTGGTGTTCTTGTGTATGTCAAAAAGTTCATTACATCTGTAGTAATTAAACATGAAGAAAATCGAGTGGAGCAATTGTTCTTAGCCTGCCAATTTCAGTCAAGAAAGTTTATTATAGGCGGAGTGTGTTTACCTCCTAGTTCATCTCGTTTACTTTATACCTTGCACTGTGAAACGGTCGAGCATGTAATTCGAAACTATCCAATACATCAGCTTTTTTGGTTTGGTGATTATAATCAGCCTGATGCACGGTGGTCCAATGATGAATATGGTGTAATGGTGAATTGTCCCGATGGTTCTGCATCCTTGGAAATAGCGAGAAGTTTTGGGTTTCTCCAGTTCAAGTTAATCGACGTCCCAATAGCAGAAATATATTTTTGGACTTAGTATTTACCATCGACATATAGAAATGGACCGCTAGTCAGAGCTGCACGAGCCAAACGGGATAGAAAGCGAACGCATACGACTTGAGAACGCTCTGTCCTTGTTGGCGCTCAGTAGCGTACGGCGCGACCGCCCTGTCGCTGTGACGTCATTGTCTGTCGGCCAATAGAAGACCGGCAGGAAAAGTAACATTTTCTGTCGGCCAATAGGAGGCCGGCAGGAAAAGAAAAGATAGTTCTTAAAGTGTTCTCTTCCTCTTTCTAACGCAAAGAGTTGCGCAGTCGTCCATTAGCGGTCCATTTCTATATGTCGATGGTATTTACGCACGATAGGTATTTGGATGTCACTTTAGCCAAAGACCCAATTTTTGTGGATAATTTCCATCATGTGTCATATGAGTGTTCAATTGCGGTTGTTAAAAATCCGACTGCTGAGTGGCTGGACGATCAGGAGTTTTACTATGATTTTAATAATGCAAATTATTTTGATCTCTTTATCTATCTTGCTTCAATAGACTGGGTGCAATGCTTGCAGGTTGATGATATTAATACTGCGACTAATATTTTTTACGAGTGTCTTTCTGTAGGTATTGCTTATTTTGATCCACTAAAGAGTTACAGAACGTCTAATTTTCCTAAATGGTTCTCACCTGAACTGAAGCATCTGACTTCTCTCATAAAAAAATTATCACAAATAGAACGGATGATAACTCTATGGAATTCTCTAGACTTAGATCAGAGTGTAAACGTTTGTTTAATATTTGCATGACACATTATAATTACACTATAGAAAACAGCTTGAGGTTGAATCCTAGGTCATTTTGGAAATATATTAATGATAAGAAATCTAGCTACAGTATACCAGATATGATGACTTACAAAGATGTGTCTGCTAGTGATGGTCAGGCCGTGGCTGATTTATTCAGGCAGTTTTTTGCAACTGTTTACTCACCTAGTACCCAATTGAACTTGTCCTTTGTTGATGAAACTTCTAATTTAACAAGTACCAATATCTCTTGTTCTGCGTTAATCTTTATATTTATAATTCAATTTCAAGGTTGCCAAATATGCTTTCGGTCGGTCCAGATGGCGTTCCAAACATGTTGTTGAAGAAATGTGTATGTACTATAACAAACCCCTTGCATATTCTTTTTAATTTGTCGCTGCGAAGTTCTACTTATCCAGAATTTTGGAAGACAAGTTTTGTGGTGCCCATATTCAAGAGTGGGGATAAAAGTAATGTGCAGAACTATAGAAGTGTATGTATTCAGTCTGCTATTCCGAAGTTATTTGACAGTTTGGTGCGTGACCAGCTATCATGGGCTTGTAGAGAGCTAATTGTGGAAGGTCAACATGGTTTTTCTTCCGGTAAGTCGACTGTCTCTAACTTGGTATTATATCAGGCAAAGATATTGGATGTCTTGGAATCAAGGAAACAGATGGATTCTATTTACACGGATTTTTCCAAGGCATTTGATTCAGTTGATCATGGGTATACTGCTGCGCAAATTGTATGATGTAGGTTTCAATATTGCCTTGGTTATGTAGATTGGAACTTTTTTGTCGGGTCGAGTACAATTTGTCAAGATCGGCTGTTATTACTCTGTTGCATTGGAAGTAACATCTGGTGTACCTCAGGGCGGGCATTGCTCACCACTGTTGTTTAACTTGTTTATCAACGATATAGTTGATTGTTTTAGAAATAGTGACTGTTTGTTGTTCGCGGATAACTTGAAGGTGTTTAGAGTGATCAATAATTCTTGTGACCAACAGCTTTGACAAGACGATTTAGATAGGTTGACACGGTGGTGTTGTGAGAATAAATTATTTTTAAATGTTAGAAAGTGCTGTCATATTAGTTTTTTTAAAGGCAGTAGGAAACATCTGACTTACTATATTATAAATGATCACTTTCTTGAATATGTTACCACAGTCAAAGATCTTGGAGTTTTATTTGATGAAGGATTGTCATTTATTGAACACATTCATACAATCATTATTAAGTCTTCAAAAATGCTCCGATTTGTAACACGTAATTGTAAGTTTTTCTCGGTGGACTCTGTAAAGAGTGTGTACTGCTCGTTGGTGAGATCAATACCGGAATATGGCTCAATAATATGGTCAACTTATCAGGGAGTGCATAAAGCAACAATTGAGCAAATACAGCATAAATTTCTGCGATCTTGTGCATTCAGGTTAAAAATTGTTATTGCTGATCATGACTATTCTTGCATTGAGAGTTGAATGCTTTTCATTTATAATCTAGTAAATAGAAATATCAATTGCGCTGATCTGTTAGAATGTTTAAATGTAGAAGTATCAACTAGAAATAGAAGAGGTGATTTTATATATTTTTACATTCCATTTCATCGTACGACTTATGGTCAAAATTCGCCTATAGATCACTATTGTAAGTTATTAAATGATAACCACTTGGAAATATTTGATGTATCTTTAGGTCAATTCAGGGGGCAACTAAATAGGATAACTTCTTAGTTAATTACTTGCTTGTAGAGAGGTTGATTAATGTCATAATCCAAAACAACGTTTGCCGGGTCAGGTAGTCTTTAATAATCGCGGCATGACACTACCACTATAATAAACTCGACTGCCGAAACATCCCGTTTGGCGGGACAGTGTGACAAGTAGAGGTCGTCCGGTCAAAACGCATCCGTTTTTGCCGCAGCGTTAAAAACGCATAGTGTGACACCACACTAACGGTCAAGCGGATGGGAAAGCCGCCCGACAAAGAGGAAGGGACTGGAAGAGAGCTACCTGCTCTGTCTGCAGAACGATTCACCAATACGGCCAGCAATGCAAATTTAAAAACAGTAGGTCATATTTCACAGGTATGCTGTCGAAATAAAACAAAAAATCAACATTTTTTGGAAGCAACTAATGATAGTGAGAACGTATTACATGTATAATTTTGATTTGGAGAAACACAAAACCGTAAATCCGATTGTAGGGAAATTACAATGGAAGTGGATAGCAGTGCAGCGATTTCCGTAATTTCACAGGATTTACACGTTAAGTTATTTAAGGACTGTAATTTGTTACCCACAAATATTGTTTTAAGAGAATTTACTGGTACAAAAAGTAAACCAGCGGGGTAGTTTATGGCCAATATAAAATAGAAAGGGGAAAGTAACCAAGTTGCCATTTATGTAGTAGAGAAGGGAAGTACGTACTGCATTATTAGGACGAAATTGGTTGCAGGCATTTAATTTAGCAATTGAGGGGTCCAAAGCAAGAACCGGCTAAGTCCAATTTTTAGGCAAATTGAGTTAACAACATGTTCCTGCACAGTTTAAAACGCTGAATCGAATGCTGCAAGGACCGGTTTCTAGAAAGACATTATAAAAATATTATTTATGTTTGGTTGGTTGCCTACCCTACTCTACTGGGTAAGAACCGGTCAAGTCCAGGACTTAGCCGGTTCTTGCTCAGTTCGATTTGGAATGTTTTGATGACACACGTGGAACAATACTGTTGTTTTTTTGTGCGTTTGTGCCATTTAATTCGTGAAATTTTGAAAAATAATGTCTGATTCCGCAAGTGATGATCCTTTTGGTAGTACTCACACAGACTCTGATGAGGATTACATACCAACAAGGACCAAAACCACAAATCATAACCTAACATTCTTGGATAGTTTAAGTTCAGTCTGCTGATGAGGAGCCTGAGGATTTAGCCGAAACTTCTAATGAACCAGGAGTACCAGGACCATCTCACACAACCCCCCAGACGGGTAAACAACGTCTAGGACGAAAAGTATTGTGCAAAAAGAATGTTAGGAAATAAAAAAGTTTCGGTTCCTGTGTCATTACCTGATGAGATAAAGTTATATTTCGGTCCAAGAATACTTTAAAAAAAATAAGTTTGACCATGTCATGACACTAGCAACCAACTATGTACCTCAGTGCAATCAATGGTTTTACAACCACATTAAAGAATACCATACCGTTCATAAAGAACCTAATGCTGACACTTCAGTCTCCGAATTTAGTTCCGATGAATAGGGAAAATATGCCTAAGGTGCTAATATTTCATCTTTAATATCTAATCATTCATAATGTATTCAATAAATACATATTTTTGCTTATTTACTGTTTTAATTTAATATTAAATCATATTAGCAAAATAAAAAATTGCAAAAACTGGGCAATAACCAGTTAAGTCCATTAATTATTTATTAATACTTAACAAAATACACTATTTAACGCAAAATACTGTACATACATTTGAAACACAGTTACAAATAAAGCACTTTAATTTTTGTAAAATTTTTAATTCCACTTATTTTATAATATTTACGTTTTTTTATCTCCTGAAAAATGTGTAAAAGCGGACTTAGTCGGTTCTTGCTTCGGACCCTTCAATTGCTAAGTTAAATGAAGATGTGTACAAAATAAATAAGTTAGATGTAGAAAATTTAGAAACTTTAGTTAATAAATTAGAAACTTTCAAGTCTGCCACCGTTAAGACTCAATTAAAAGCGGAAGCAGTACCTATATTTTATAAACTGCGGTCTATTCCTTTAGCTTACAAGGCGCAAGTAGAAAAGGAATTACAACGATTAGAAAAGGATGGAGTAATCACTCCAACAGAAACGAAATCCTGGGGAACGCCACTCGTGCCAGTTTTAAAATCGGACGGAACAATACGGGTTTGGGTTGATTATAAAACCACAGTGAATAGGTTACCGTTCGGTACAGTTCCAGCAGCAACTATATTTCAAAGAAATATGGAACAATTAGTTCAGGGTATACCGAGAGTATGCAACTTTCTGCACGACTTCATTGTTATGGGGAAGGGTAAAAAGGAACATTTAGTTTTGACAGAAACTGACACAAAATCTAACCTGCTAACCTCGAATTTGACATAGATGTACAGTGCCGCCAACATACTATTCATAACGAAACTCCGGCGAGTCGCTGGCGAACGACTATGCATACTGGTGTAAGTATACCTAGGTTACATATTAAACTTAATAATCGTATATGTCATTATTTGTATAATATATGGTAAAAATCGGGAGTGTGCTCCCCTAGACTTTCTCGCAAATACCTTGAAGCAAACTGGTACTTTACTTGAATGGATACCGCTACCTGTTTAGGTAAAATGCCACTTCCGGTTAACCGATCATGCTGAAATGTAATATCTGGTAGTTTTTCTACATAAGAAATGTATGTACAAAATTTTGTTCAAATATCTCGAAGCAAACTGGTACTTTACTTGAATAGGTACCGCTACCTGTTTAGGTAAAGTGCCACTTCCGGTTCACCGATTTCGCTCAAAATTTGATAGGAATCTACAAATTTAGAATAATGACTATGTACATAATTTCAAGGGTCTTTAAGTTATCGTGTTCACACACACACACACACACACACACACACACACACACACACACACACACACACACACACACACACACACACACACACACACCCACGCACGCACGCACGCACACACACACACACACACACACACACACACACACACACACACACACACACACACACACACACACACACACACACACACACACACACACACACACACACACACACACACACACACACACACACACACACACACACACACACACACACACACACACACACACACACACACACAACACACACACACACACACACGCACGCACACACACGCACGCACACACACGCATACACACACACACACGCATACATACACACACACACGCATACACACACACACACACACACACACACACACACACACACACACACACACACACACACACATACACACACACACACATAATTCGAAAAATGGTTTTTTCGGACTCTAGGAGGTCTAAAACGTCAAGATTCGTCAAAATCTCGAAGTCGATTTTTTTGACGATTACAATACTTTCTCTATACTACCGTATGCGAGAAAGTAAAAAATCTGGTGTGATACACTCACACAACTTCCTTTTACACGGATCTTATAATTATCAAAAAATTTGATTTTTAATTTTTAAGCATTTGTCCAAAATTTCCAAAAGTTACAAATTCTACAAAAACGGTACAAAATAGAGAGTTAGTGCAAGAGACAAATTTTCTGAGGAATTTTAAGCTGAATTCAAAAATGTAATAATGTACCAGGTGTTCTAAAAAACTGAAAAATCACAAGAGTAAACACCTACTTCCGGTTATGCGACTTTCTTCAAAAGCTTGCTGTTTCATCTACATAGTATACAAAACTTATCCGTAATTGTTAAAAGAGATACAGAAAAATATTTTAAAGAAAAGTTTCTTTATAATGATTGTTGAATAATCTGCCGTTTTCAGAATAAGTATACGGGGTCAGGCAAAAAAGTTATCGAACCTGACCTCATTTTTTTAAATGGAACACCCTGTATATTTTAATCTAAAAAGATAGCATATTAAATTCTCTTTTCAAAAATGGAACACACCGTGGATGATATTGGTTTTCTATGTGATTTATTTAAACTTTATTACTTTAAACCACAGTAGGCTACGAAACAAAAGCTAATATCCTAGAAACAAAACTATGTTGACATTTTAGCCTTTATTAACATTTAACGTCGATTTCATTTTTACATATTCGTTTGTGAAAATGACTTATCAACAATTTGAAAAATTTGATATATCAGTTTATATTGAAACGGGAAAAAACAAAGAAATGGCGCAAAATTTATATATTGTTCGCTATCCGGAAAGACGGCAACCATTTAAGGGCATATTCCGACGACTGGACATAATTTAAAAACATATGGCTCTTTTACGAAGCAGAGATCAAAAACTTATAATAAAGAAAACAAGGAAAATGAAGAAATAAGCGTGTTAGGATTTGTCGAGGCCCATAATCAGGTAACAATGGTAGGTATATCCTGTGATAGCTTTGAATAACACAGGTCTGCGACCAAATTTTTTTCTTTAAAATAATGGGTGATTCTTATGTATTTTGGTGCGCTGAGTTCGGAAATGCCCTCAGTTTTTTCCCAGCACGTAAGCATTTTCCGCAAAATGCATTTTTCTGCGGGATTGCCTACCTTAAGGCGTATATTTATGAATATGCCGAAAAAAGTTGTTTTTCCTATTCGGATTCATAGTTTTATATTAGAAACTATGAAATATGATAAAAATTAGTATATTTAACAGTATTAGTCAGCGTATGAATCATGGAAACCCATTACCTTAATAGTATGCAATTAAGGTTTATCGCTTTTCTTCGGTGTTTTCAGATTCCAATGTTACTGTAATCAATGTTTTTGTTATTAAAAGTACATAAATAAATAGGAGAAATTCTTTCTGGTAATTAGCGTAATTGTGGTGAACTATTATAATAGTAGCCCAACTTTTATTGAAGTGAAAACTCCTTTAGGCGAGTTTAGCACTTTTTATGGGTATGCAACGCTCATGATGCAGTCGGGAAAAAAAGCCAAATACTAAAATATGACCAAATGCATAGTGTATTTGCTTTTTATGGATCAATTCTTTTATCGTCTTGAATTTGAGATTTGCGGATGTTAGATTGTGAAAGGTGTTACGTTAAAATTGCGCTTTCTGTAGATTTGTCGCATCATTCTACATTTTTTTGGTAACTTCATGGGAAGCGCTCTCCGAATTGTAGCTCTGTGGGAGTATTTAAATATCGCGCGCTCTTGAGATGGTGGCGCGGACTGTCGTGGCGTCCGTTGATAAGATTTGTATGCTTTGGCGTTTCCGTTTTTCGAGGAGCTCTTGTTGGTCCTGCTTCGCTGCAGAAAACGCTACAATTTCCAATGTCTTCTTAGTGGGTAATTTTGAGGGACTTTGATGCCGGACGCTGGATTGCGGATTCGTCCCCCCTAGGAATGACAAATTTTAGGCATTTATCTCTTGCCTCGCTCAGTTGCGGATCTTTGAAATTGTAGTGAACATGTGCTCGCCCGTTTGGGGTAAGTCTCTTTTGGAATTTTGGACTTTCGCTTAGGTTCTGATCTTATTATTAGCGTGACGTGCCGAGCCCACGAAATGGCAGTTTGGAAATTTGGCTACTGGGAGATTCCCTTTCGACGACCTCGTGGAAGGCCCCCTTTGTTAATCCTGGCATCCTCATCATTTTGGTTTCCTAACCGCTGGTGCCGACAGCCGAGCTTCCATGGCTCTTTACGGAAGCACACCAAGTGCTAGGCGCATCGGTCAAGCCCCTTGTTGGCCATGTTGGGCCGATAGGTTACCTATACACTAGCCGCAGGCAGGGCACAAATCAAGTGTGTACGTTCAGGTATTTTAGCGTGTAGTCTAAGATTTATCTGTAGGCCCCAATGGGTCGCTTGTCAACTGCACTGAGCTAAATATAAGTAAATTAGTGTACGCTCAGGCATTTTAACGTGTAGGCTAAGATTTATTGAGAGGGCGTACCTCAAATTGTATTCAGCACCTTCTATGAAAATGAATTGTACTAGCTGTAGGCCCCATTGGGTCATTTGTCAAATGCACTGAGTTGAGCAATATAAGTGAATTGTGATATTTGAGAATTGTGTGTAGTTTCATTTGATGTTGCCGCTTAACGTTCCTTTGCAGCTATAGTTCTTAACCCAATATAAGAACCCAGTCTGCGAATCGTCTGTTTAAGCATTTGAGATACCTGGCTGTTAGTTTTCTCTGGATTCGCTGGCGCCCCTTCCGGTTTCCATTCAATTAAGTTACTGCACGCCATTCTTCGACTTGAGCTAGTCGTGCCCACCAGGTATCTGATTTTGCTTGATGTATTTGAGAATTATAGCCAGCGAACTAACGAGTTTAAAATATTGTAACAAAGGTTAATAGGGAATCTCGTCTTGGTGAAGTTTTCACTTCTGTTTTGTCGTCTTAAGCACACACTCTAATTTTATTCTCTAAAACCACTTTCAAATTTTAGAAACAAAAATCTACCTCCGTCAGAAAAATTGAAACTGAAACTGGAATTTCAAAATCTAAGGCGAACAGAATTTTGACGTCCAATAAATATATTCCCTATGTTGTTAATATTACCCAATATTTGCACCCTGGTAATAATGTGAGGAGATTGGAATTTCGTCACTGGTTTTTAAATAAATCTAACGAGTTCTTTTCACAAAAAAATTATTTGGTCAGATGAATGTCGAATAACAAGTTGCGGTATTCTTAACAGACTTAATGAAAGACATTGGAACTCCACAAATCCCCAAATGGTACGGCCTGTTCGTCAACAAGGTCGATTTAGGGTAAATGTAAGTTGTTTTTATTTCAAAATAAACTGGCGTATCGCTGTTTTGAAGAAAATTTAAATGCAGATAGATATCTGGACATACTCCAATCAAACCTTTTCGATATCCTTGATGATGTTCCTTTAAGTAAAGTAATAGGGATTTACTTTCAACAAGATGGCGCCCCTACCGATGACGCTCTTCGAATAAGAGAGTATTTAAATATCACTTTACAAACTGTTGGATAGGAACACATGGACCTATAAGGTGGCCACCACGATCTCCGGATCTAACACCTCCAGATTTTTTTCTTTGGGGAGCGTTGGAAAATAAAATTTATAAAGAAGTCATCTTAACCCGACAACAAATTGATCAAAGAATTCATGAGGCCTTTGCAGAAATAAAACCATTACACATTACGAATGCCTTAAAATCCGTTCGAAAAAGATGACAAGAGTGGATTGAAAAGAACGGAGGGGCTTTCAAACAATTGCGATGATTCCCATTATTTTTCCCTTAATCTGAATCTTTTATTTCGTTTCAAAGTTCCTATAGTTTTTTAATTTACTTTCTTGTGTCAACTATTTCTTCTACTCTTTGTCTGTTAAAATATATTGTGTAATGTCTTTCCAGCTACAATGTCAACATAGTTTTGTTTCTAGGATATTAGCTTTTGTTTCGTAGATTACTGTGGTTTAAAGTAATAAAGTTTAAATAAATCGCATCGAAAACCAATATCATCCACGGTGTGTCCTATTTTTGAAAAGAGAATTTAATATGTCATCTTTTGAGATTAAAATATACAGGGTGTTCCATTTAAAAAAATGAGGTTAGGTCCTATAACTTTTTTACCTGGCCCCGTATACTTATTCTGAAAACAGCAGATTATTCAACCATCATTATAAATAAACTTTTCTTTAAAATATTTTTCTGTATCTCTTTGAACTAAGAAAATATAGGGTCATTCTGAAATTGACAATTTTTCGATTTTCCCGGGGTATTTCTTAAGCGAGCGAAAATTTTCAAATTTTGATTTTACCATTTTAAGTTTTACCCAAAAAGAGCACATGACGCCTATATTACTTTTTTGATAGCACTAACAATTACGGAGACACCCTATAAAAGTGCCGAAAATGGGACACCCTGTACGTGTTTTGTAAGCTTCAAAATATAAATGCCGTTTTTTTCCGTGCCAAGAGTTATCCTACTAGTTGCCCTTAAAAAAGCACCCTCTGGGCAGTTTTCATTGCTACCAGAACTCGACCCTTATATGTTTAATGATTACACAAAAACTTGTTACTAATATCTAAAAATAAATGCAAGACGTTGAAATAGGAAACTTCAAATATTTGTTTGGAAATTTTCAAATATAAATTGAATTGTAAATTTTATAGGACGATCCTAAAAGTGAGATCGAAGAATTAGATATTTCAAATGTGCTTCGCAAGGACGCTCATAACCTAAGTATCTGAGACCTGAAAGCACCTGCTGGTGCTTGTATAACTTTATAAAACATAATAATCGTTGCTAGTTCGTTTAATTAGAAATAGGGTTTCCAGTCCCGGGATCCGGTCACGAGACAGTCCAGGGATTCTTCCACAAAAACCGAGTTCCAGGACCACAGCCAGCCCAGGCGAAGTCCCGGGATCATGTCAACATGCATGCGTATACTCGATATCAGAGAATTACAATAAACAATTGGCAAAATGTACCTACAAAATTATCATAATCAGAGGCAGCTTGACGAAAGGATTACACCATATATCTATTATACATATATTGCTAGTAGGGGCTGGAAACAGCCGAAAACATTACAGCTCCGACATAGTTTCACTTAGAGTATAACGTGTCTCGTGCGCATGCGTGAGAATTCGAACTCCGCCTTTAGAAGTGAATTTTAAACTTGACCACTTCCCCATTGGACGGACAACGCCACCGCGCTTGCGCACAGCATACCATATACATTGAAGAGTTGATTGTCTGTCTCACTTCCTTCGTGACCTCCCCACTCATAGCCGCTAGCAATATATGTAGTAAGTAATACATACGAGGGCCATTCAAATTTGACCTGCATTTTATTTTTTTCTGGTCGATACAAACTACAAATTAATATTATACATACATAATTTTTCTAAGTAACAACCCCCCTTTAAAATACACTTGTCCCATCGCTCCGGTAGCTTCTGTATTCCCGTCGAAAAAAAATCTTTTAGTTGACGACGTAGCCAATTTTGCACCGCATCCTTCACTTCCTCATTAGAGGCAAAGCGCTTGCCTCCCAAGAATTTTTTAAGGGGGCCAAAGAGATGATAGTCACTTGGGGCCAAGTCCAGACTATATGGGGGATGACGCAGAACATTTTCCAGTTCAATTTAACGTGACAAAAAGTAATCGCTTTCATACTCGTAGCGAAGCCGAAGTTCTCTGCAAACCTGTAGTCGTTTCTGCTGTTGTTTCGCGGAAAATTGTTTTGAACCCACCTGGCGATAACTTTACTAAACGTAACCTTGTCGTGCACAATAGTGTGAACACTAACAACACTGGTGTTTACAATCCCAGCAATTTCCTTCACAGATATTCACCTATGGCTCCGGATCAGCTAGTCAACTTTTGTAATGTTCCCAAGATTCAC
Organism: Agriotes lineatus; assembly: GCA_940337035.1. Classification (NCBI taxonomy): domain Eukaryota; kingdom Metazoa; phylum Arthropoda; class Insecta; order Coleoptera; family Elateridae; genus Agriotes; species Agriotes lineatus. The sequence goes on from OW679194.1 coordinate 109,539,879, forward strand.
AACAGACGCTTGACGGGCAGCATGCAGCAATTTCGATACGCGTTCACGACCATCCTGGAAGGATTTACACCACTCAAAGGCTGTTTTGAGTGATAAACACCCTTCTTCAAACTGTTTATGAAATCTTTGATGAATATAAGTCGCTTTTATACCTTCATTGAAAATAAATTTAATAATTAGACGTTGTGCAACAGAATGCGACACATTGCTGCACGTCATTGTTAATAGAAATGACAGTATTGACACAATTAAGTTGTGGTCGTTTATGGCGTTAGCTAACATGCCTACTTCGGTGAATGTAAAAGCGCTTTACAGTATCTCTTCAATTATGTTCATAAAAAATAAAATGCAGGTCAAATTTGAATCGCCCTCGTATATGGATTACACAAGCACTTTGCAGTTCAAACAAAAGCAAAAGATAAAAGCGACAGACATTTTTACCAGAAGAAGCAATGAAGTTGTAGACGAGCCCCAACGCAATTTATCAGCTCATAAATACTTTCCCTTTCAGGACCATTTTCGGGATCTTCGGGACTAGTCCCGGGACTTGAAATTTAGATCCTAAGTCCCGAAAACACTTTTGGTCCCGGGACTTGGAAACCCTAATTAGAAAATCTGTATTTAGATTGAATTGTATTGTTTGCAAATTAGGAAAAATGCGGAACCACCTGACAAATAACCCCCTTTAAAATTTTTCTATAACCTCACTTCCGTAAATCTATGTAACTCGCTCAATAATAAATCATACTTATACTCTGCGCAACATGTTATCTATCTACTAAGATACATTAATAATTATTACCTGCCGAAAGCTGCTATTGTTGTTCATCGTCTTCCTCTGTCCAGCTGCAAGCTAGTTCCTTGGATTTATACTCTCATTTCAACTGCAATTTGTAGATAAAACAATATTATATAAATTTTACACTGCCAACAATTTTAATACTTGCATATTTTCATAAAAAAGGTCTTTTTCTTCTTCCTTTCCTTTATTTCTTCTGCATCTAGTTCTTTCTTTATATTTAGTCAAGGATTATAGTAAAGTCCATTTCTTTTCTATAATAATGGGCGCGTTCAGCCGGGACAGCGCTGTCTCAGCGGTCGCTTTTTGCTGAGTTACAGCAGCTGCGAACGGCTGAACGACATTGGTTAGCGAACGCTATGTTTACAAACAGAAACGTCAGTTGTGTTGTGATTAGGTATTGTTTTGTGGTTATGTTTGGGTAGTGACGTATTTTAAAAAATATGGAGCAAATCCTACTGGAAATTTTGCAAGACGATGTAATGGAAATCAATCCATTAATCCACGTACTTCCGTTGGCAGAAAATAATGTTTTGAGGTTGCTTAATTTGGATGTAGAAGAGAATGAGGCTGTGCATAATACCAATTACTTCGAGGAAGTGATACCAAGATATTCACCACAGGACTTTTATGAACATTTTAGAATGTCCAGAAACGTTATGGAGGTATATATCTATTAATAATATAGTGTACAGTAGTTAGATTACTATTACAGTTTAGAACAATTTTGTTGACTTGAAAAAATACAATAAGTACAACTAGTAGAACTGTACCATATAAAATGCAGGTATTGAGGTACATATACAATTTTTACATTTATTTGTCTATTTCAGATGCTTACAGTGGATATAGGCAATAGACTAGCCGTTGAAGGTAGAACGGATTTGGAAGAAAAAAAATACTTTTTACGATATGGATGTTAGCCAAACCGGAATCCTATTTGGCATGCTGCGATAGATTTGGAATGTCAAAAGGCACTGGCCATCCAATTTTTTACCAAATTTGTACTATTCTATGCCAAATGATGCCACAAGAAGTAAGATGGCCTACTAATGAGCAGACGATAGTGACAGCTAACGCATTCCAAGAAAAAACAGGCTTTCCTGGAATTGTAGGAGCTATCGATTGATGTCACATTCCTATAAAAGCCCCAGCTCATAATGCTATTGATTACTATAACAGAAAGCAGTTTCATTCTGTTATTTTGCAAGGGGTATGCGATCATAGACAAATATTTATAGATATATTTATTGGTATGCCAGGACGTGTACACGATGCTAGAGCATTTAGAATGAGTCCACTCTACGACAGAATAACGAGCGACAATGGACCCTTAATACATGAAAATTTTCATATTCTTGGTGACAGTGCGTACCCCTTAATGAAAAATGTAATGGTACCATTTAGAGATACAGGTCATTTGATACCTATGCAAACAAATTTTAACACTATTCTAAGTACAGCACGCAGCAAAATTGAGCAAGCATTTGGACGACTAAAAGGGACATTTCGAAGGCTGAAGTACCTAGATGCAAATATTGAAAATGTTGCAACAGTTGTTACTGCAACTTGTGTTCTGCATAATTATATTATTCGCAGGGAAGGGCTGCAAAATTTTGATTTAAATGTGGAAGAAAATAATGAGAATGAAGATGGACCTCATGAAGAATTTATCGATGTCAATAGAAATATTGGTGTTCAAAAACGAAACCAAATAATGGAACAAATTTATTAATAATGTAAACTGTTTCGATGCATGATAAATTCGAAATTTGCAGGTTAAGTTTTACGTCAGTCTGTGACAAACAACAAACAAAACCTAACCTACTAATCTCGAATTTGACATAGACTGACAATACACTTCAGTACTGCCAAACGTATAACACATATCACAGCCTACCCTAATTGGTTTTTTTATTGATCTCTTGTTACATATATGGATCAAAACAGGTACTACGAATTAGGAATGGCCAACACAAAACCTTCCAAATTCCCCTGCTCCAGCCACGAGTGCTTGCGTCCCACGTTGCCAACTCTGAAAATTCTCCTCGAGTAATCGGTTTAACCTTTTAAATAACCGTTATTTAAGAAAAAAGGACAAAAGTATTACGCAAATATCTTTTCCCAGTATTAGATTTACTATTACACAATTTTTAACGAACAAAGGCAAGCTTGAGGTCGAATAAGGCCGACGTGTACAGTAAATGAAGCTGAAAATTTTATTTCTTAATAATATAGACAGTTTTGTAACAACTTTGTTGGTTGTGGGAAATTAATTAGCCTCTTCTGCTATATTAATAGTATTTTCATCGTGATGTACTTATGTTGAATGCATTTGTCTTTTTACGTTGTGACAACCTTTTAGCAGTACAATGCAAATTGCATAATGTATGATTTTTGTGGCGCCTCCAATTATGGCAAGGCTACAAGTAGACAACAGGCGTTGTGAAACGAATTTTTTATACTATTTTATCTACTGTGCATAAAAATAATAAAAAAACTTTGAATTTTAATTTGTCATAAATGAAAATCGGTCAGTTTACTGAAATAAAAGAGGCTGTTTCAATGTTCTTCATGTAAAAAAATGACGAGGCGATAAATAATTTCTGAGGCGAGTTTTTTCTACTATTTTTTCTATTTACTCGATTTTGTGCATTTTGAAATAAAAAATCGCAGTACTAAAATTTTGGGAATTTAATGGAAAATTCAATTAGAAGTTATGTCAACTTTCTTTAATATATTTTTATTAAATTTAATTAACAATGATTATAGAAAATAATGTTTCGTAGTATATGCCGCCTGAAAATGCCGCCTGCAATTTGATGTTTCACATTATGGGGTTTAAATGCTACCAACTTTGAAAAAGTAAATTGTACTATACTCCACTTTTTAATGCACGGACAGTTATGCAATTATACTGGTGAACCTGATATTTTTTAAATTTAATTTTATGAATTAAATACCCTAACTAGGATACGTCTAAACAGTGCCATTTGCTTATCGTGCCTAATAAATGTATTCTTCAAGCGAAGTGTCGAAAGTCACGTATATTCCATTCAGGAAACAATGAACGCTATATAAATATAGAGTTCACTGTCAGGAAACTCCCATAACGTAAAACTCACTATCAGTTGGTTAATATGAAAATCGCTAGTAGGGTATTAGTAATTCTTTCATTTTATGTTGGCGCCATTTTCAATTTAAATTTCAAGTTTTTGTTTTTTATTTCACTTGCCAATTGAATTATTGAAGTATACAGTGCATAAATTAAGTATGGAAACGGTGGTATTATTTGAATACGCCCATAGATAGAACTCTGAAATTTGGTATAGAAGTAAAACATACGGGTTTCTACTAATATTCGTAGTTCCAATTTTTTTATCGATCGTTACGACTGCAGCACGGCCAACTTGATTATTTTTTTAAATTGAAATGGGGGTCGAAAGTACCATCATTAGAAAGCTGTTTTTGTATAGAATCCAACGATGTAGCACTTGATATGGCAGTTTTGAAAAATAACTTCAGTATACCAAATTAAAGGTTGTAGATAAAAATTTATTAGATAACTGAAACCGATAGTAAGCACTGAACACAAAACAATGCTGCTGTTGTTTAACAAATATTGAACGTCAAAAATTATAAGTGTTGTTTGAATTTGTGTAATTAGTGAGAAAGTACCATGGAAAATCTAACAGAAAAGAAGAGAATAGAGATTCTCATGATGATAGGGTATGGTGATAGAAGACGTAGTTATGCGGAAGTATGTAAATTCTTATACAATGGTTAAATGGGTATTCTTCATAAATGTACTGTTTAAAGTTGAAAAAAAAAACAAAGCATTCACCGCCAACTAAATTTTTAGCATATCGAGCAAGCCGTTGAAAGTAATATTCTCAAAGTTTAATTTGGTATACGGAAGTTATTTTTCAAAACTGCCATATCAAGTGCTACATCGTGGGATTCTACAAAAAAACAGCTTTCTAATGATGGTACTTTCGACCCCCATTTCAATTTAAAAAAATAATCAAGTTGGCCGTGCTGCAGTCGTAACGATCGATAAAAAATTGGACCCACGAATATTAGTAGGAAACCGTATGTTTTACTTCTATACCAAATTTCAGAGTTCTATCTATGGCCGTATTCAAATAATACCACCATACTTAATTTACGCACTGTATATTGATTAATTATCGTCTTGCATACAAGATAGGATTTGTCTTGGTAGCATATGTAATACAAGATTACTTACTGAAGTTATTAGTAAATTGTTTTTACTTTGTTTCGCTAAAACTACAATTCACATTTAAGTTTAGCAAAATAAAATAGTAGATTATGCAATGAGGGAGAGAAATGCGTTATTTTGCTGAGGTGCAATTTGTGACTCGACGGCGAAGCCCTCGAGTCACATAGCACTGAAGCAAAATAGCAGTCTCTCCAAATTGCATATACTGTTTTCACGTTGCAGGAAGATTTAAAACTACAAACCTGTTTTTTTTAATGTAATTTATTGACATTTTCAAATTTTAAAGTTGGTGGCACTGTAAGTCTATGTCAAATTCGAGGTTAGCAGGTTAGGTTTTGCGTCAGTTTGTGTCAAAACTGACGCAAAATAAATTTTAAAGTTGGTGGCACTGTAAGTCATTATGACAAGAGCTCACAATTATGTCAAATTCGAGGTTAGCAGGTTAGGTTATGCCCTCGAGTCAGAAATTGCACCTCATCAAAGTAACACATTTCTCTCCTCATTGCATAATCTGCTATTGTCATAACCTTACAAGTTTGACGCTACTGACCGTTAAGTACAATCAGCTGAAATAGTAGGTACTTAGTACTTATCAAGTACACTCAAAATGTTGCATTTGACACTGTAAATGTCACGCGAGTTTCCTAAATAGATTATAGTATTTGTCGTCATCAAGGAAATAATAATTAAAATTAAATATTAACTAGGCAAACTTAATTTTTGCTGGAACTGCAAGGCGACCAATTGCCCGTAAATTGTTCGATATTGATAGTTGACTACCTGCTTGATTTGATCTTTAAAAATGGACTTTGTTTGTTTGTTTGTTAATGGACAAGGTCTAGGCATGCAGAGTACCAGGTACCTTAGACACCGACTGCTATGGTCATATGGTCAAAGTCCTACTTAGAATTTTGCCGAGACTAAGGAGTTCAAACCCAAGCAAGGGATCTTTTACATGCTACACATCATAGTAACATGGGACCCACGGCTTTACATCACTTCCGAATGATGGCATTCTGTAGAGGCTTTCATCTGTATTTTTTTATTTTTTAAAACCTCACCGGGACCGGGAGTCGAACTCGCGATCCTTACATCAGTAGTCAGGATGCTTACCACTGAGCTACCGACCCCGGCAAAATGGACTTGTATTAGTAATAATGTATTAATAGTACATTGTTTTATTAGGATTAAAAGTGGCACTTTGTTTGACAAGCAATTATGTTTGCATTTGCAAGGCGGAGCGAAGCGTAGCCGAGCAAACGCAAAATTGCGCGTCAAACAGAGTCACTTTTAATCCCTATAATACATACTATTTTTTCTGCAACCAAAAAAATCGGATTTAAAAATAAAATTCAGATGAGAGGAACACTACTAAAATATGCTAGTATAAGTAGGTACCATTGACTCACCTTGACTTTTGTTTCAAATTTTATTTATTCTGTCAAACTGAGAAGTAAAAGAAACGAAGCGTAATAAGTTTACCAAAAATGTGTGAATAGGAAGATGTGAAAGATTCAGGTGGACCAATTCTTGAAGTGTGCTCCCGATAACCAATACCTGATGGTCAAGGTGTGTGTTTTAATTTTAAAACGAATATTTTAAGATAATTAAATTTTAACTTTTTGCAGGCTGTTTTAATTTTGGGAGTTGCTGGAGCTTGCCGCTGCGACGAGTTGGTCCGCTTAAAAATTACCGATATCGAAGATCTTAAATCAGCTTTACTGATTAAAATTCTGAAGACTAAAACTAATAAGGTCAGATCGTTCAGGGTTATGGGAGATATATATTTAAATATTTATAGAAAATAAGTAGCTCTTCGCCCAAAGAACTTTGAAGAACCACATTTTTTTATAAGATACCAAAATGGAATATGCCATCAACAAGTAGTAGGAATTCATAAGATTAGCAGTGTTGCACAAGAAGTCGCAATTTTTTTTAATTTAGATAATGCGAAGGAATTTACAGGTCATTGCTTACGACGAACTTCTGCCACGTTTCTAGTCGATGCTGGCGGCGACCTCACGTGTCTTAAAAGACACGGGGGTTGGAAATCAAGTACTGTGGCAAAAGAATACGTCAAAGAATCTTTAAGAAACAAGAAAGATATTGCTGAAAAAATATTGGGACTCGATCAACCTAGCACCAGTAAAATCATACATCCTATCAACACTGACAATACTGGCATAATTAATTACGAAGATATGGAGGAAATTACAGAAAGAATTCCTGAAAAAGGATTAAGCATTTAACAAAGAAGTAATACCGTAATTGCTGATGCTCAAAGTAATATTAATAATTCTAAAAATCTCAAGATGGTTGACAGATCAGGTTTATTTAATTTTCAAGCATGTTCAAATTGCAATTTTAATATTAACATTACAAATTAATTATTATTATGAGTATATTTATGAGTTATAGAGTATTAAGTTATTTGTTATTTAATTTCAGATTTGTGCTGCTTGGCTAGTTTTTTAACACCTGTGTAGTGCCTTCTTAAATAAAAGCTATTCGGAAAATTTAAACGTTCTTTTAGTTCCTAGGACAGTGGTCGCCAACCTGTCGATCGCGAGCTACCGGTAGCTCGCGGGGGCAATTCTGGTAGCTCTCACAACGAAAATACAAAATCAGAGAAGCTTCCTAAAATTCCACAAAAAAATCTAATTGTCATAATATTAAACATAAACAGCGGCAACGTTGCGGCGAGCGATCTGCCGCTGACGCCATCACGCTAGAATCGGCTAGAACCGACCAGCCGGACCAGTGCGTTAGTGTTCGAGAACGATCTGGATTGCTTTGAACGGGATAAATACGCACGGCGCGGCGACATTGCGCTTAGTTTAAAACTGAACGCGTAACCAACGTCCAGCGGTTGGGTTAGTAGTGAACAACAAAAAATAATATTATGGCAAGCAGTTGTAAGAAGGTAAAGACATACCACTTTCATTCGGAATGGGAAGAACAATACTTTTTTACAGAAGTTAAAGATAAAAATGTGTGTTTGTTATGTAATACTTCGGTCTCCGTTGCTAAAAAAGGAAATATTGAGAGACATCATAAAACTGTACATTCTAATTTTGAAAAATCATTCCCACTACATTCTGCCGCCAGAAAGGAGAAACTGAAACAGTTAAAAAAGCAGTTAATTGGACAACAATCAATATTTTTAAGAACAATCGACAAAAATAAGGCTGCAACTGAAGCATCGTACCGTGTGTCCCAGATAATTGCACAAAAAAAGAAACCTTATGAAGACGGGGAAATGATAAAACAGGCGTTTTTAGAAGCTGCTGACTCGTTATTTGCCAACTTTAGAAACAAAGACGAGATAGTTTCAGCTATAAAATCTATGCAACTTTCTGCTAATACAGTGATGAGACGTGTAGAAGTAATGAGCAATGATATTTTTTTACAGTTAAGAACTGACTTAGATAACTGTGTTTATTTTTCACTTCAACTGGATGAATCAACAGATGTCGTTGACACTGTCCAGATGGCCGTGTTCGTCAGGATGGTTTTTAGTGATTTTACGATTAAAGAAGATCTTTTGAAGTTTATTCCACTGAAAGGACACACTACTGGACAGGAATTGTTTTCTCATTTAAAAAATATTATTTCTTCCGAGAAAATTCCAATATCGAAAATGGTAGGCTTGACAACCGATGGCGCTCCAGCTATGGTGGGTTTTGATAAGGGTCTGGTGGCGTTATGTCGTAAAGATGAAACTTTTCCGCAATTTCTCTCTTACCACTGCATTATCCATCAGGAAGCATTATGTGGAAATTTCCTGAAACTAAACAACGTTATGAAACTGGTGGTAAAAATTGTGAACAAGATTAGAGCTCAAGCGTTACAAAGAAGATTATTCAAAACCTTGGCCGATGAAGTTGACTGTCAATACGGGGACCTACTCCTTCACTCTGAAGTCCGATGGTTAAGTAGAGGACGGGTGCTGAAACGTTTTAATTATGTCCTATCTGGCATAGTTCAATTTTTCAAAAAACGCGATGAACCGACTCCGGAACTAGAAAATTCAATCTGGCTTAGAGATTTTGGTTTTCTCGTGGACATTACCGAGAAATTAAACGAACTTAATTTGCAGCTTCAGGGGAGAGACAAAGAACTAGCAGAAATGATTTCTGATATAAAAGCATTTATCAAAAAGCTGGAGTTTTGGGAAAAAAACCTAATTAACAGCGATGCCAAGCATTTTCCTATTCTTTCAGAAAAAATATCTCAAAATCCATTAGAACCCTATGACAGCAAATATCATGTAGAAATAGTTTCTACCCTGAAGAATAACTTCAAAAATCGTTTTAAGGATTTCAACGAAATGGCTTTAGTAGCGCAGTTTGTTGTTTCACCCTTTATGGAAATTGATATCCAACAGTTTGCAACTTGTGTTATGCAGAACTTTGGCGAAGACATCGCTGCGACAGAAATGGAAGTAATTGATTTTCAAAATGATTTAGCCTTAAAATCGTTAGTCTCAAGTACCAAATGTATCTGGCCTATTGTAAGTAAAGACAAATATTCAGTTCTATGCCGTGTTGCCTTGAAAGTGAAAGCATTATTCAGTTCAACCTATTTGTGTGAATCTTCTTTTTCCGATATGAAGTTTATTAAGAACAAATATCGCAATCGACTTACAGATGAACATTTGGATAATTGTATTCGAATGGCTGTATCAAATTATACTGCAAACATTAAAAAAATTATCGATGAGTCTGAGTGAGTCTGAGTGTCAGCCTTCTCATTGAACGTGCTTTTTTATTTTTCAATGTTTATGTTCATGATAGTGCGTTACTTTTTTGTTGTTATTATTAACTACTTTTAAATCTTACGTGACATGCCGTTGTGGCTGGATAAAAGTTTGTGTTTATTTTTCAAACAACTTCGTTTGGTAGGTAGGAATGTAGTTATTATTAGTACCTATGTATTATGTATTACCAGTTAAATAAATAGTAAAATAAATACATATAATGATAAATTAACTGTGGATTATTTCATTTACGTTGCGTTACGTGGCTTCCGTGTGGGTAGCTCGCTGTTTATTCCAAAATTAACAAGTAGCTCAACACATTGAAGAGGTTGGCGACCACTGCCCTAAGTGGTTGTGTGATTATATAGGTCTGACAGATCGGGTACCTTAAATCCACTGTAGCAGGATTGTTTTCAAACAAAATTTGCAGCTGCTTGCTTTTAATATAAGGCAATGAAATTTGGCATACGGGTTAGTACTAGTAAGTCCTACTATCTCTAACAGCCTTCACATAAAATTATTTAACCCAGGGATGTCCTTGGTCATTTTTATTGATTACGATTATAATCTTGGTTTGTTTTACCAATTTCAGTCTGTAATATGAGTCTTCGATAAAAGATGCATAAAAATGGTATTCTTGATTTTTTTTGTAATTTCCTGCTTCAAAAAGATATAAAAAACCTTTTTTTTTTGTTTTATACTGATTTATTTACTTTCGGTTCAGAAAACTGAAAGATAATATTGACAACTTACTAATAACAAAACTTAATTATTACAGTTCTTAAACAATAATGGTTGTCCAAATGAATATTGCGAAAACAAATTGCCAACAAAAAAATGATCAACAGTTATTGTTTAAGAACTGCAATATTACGTTTTGCAATTAGTTAGCCCTTAGTTGTTATCAATTATCCTTCAGTTTTGTGAACCGAAAGTTAATAAATGTGTTTGAGATAATTTTGACGTAGAAAATCATTTTAATCGATTTTTTCTGTAAAATAGCTAGCCATACAGAAAAAATCAAGAACACCCACCATCCGTATGCATTCTTTATCGCAGAATGATATTATGGAGTCAAATTGGTAAAACAATTGAAGATTATAAAAATCTACAAGGGAAATAAACCAGCCCCCCCTCCTGTTTGTGACACCCTGGTTTAAATAATTTTGTACGGAGGCTGTTCGACCGTAGCACTTACTACTACAACTAAGGTCCCGGGTGGTGTAGCTTGAACAAGCGTCCACGTTCGATCAGTAGAGTTAAGCAACGCTCTTTCTGGTCAGAACTTGGATGGGAGTTCCACGGCTGCTTCGCTCGGCGCCTCGTGGTACGGTTGCCACGGAATTAGTTGGTCCCGGATGTCATAATAACATCATGACAGTCGTTAGTGTGGTTGGAAGTCCCCATAAATGTACAGCGACGCCTATAACTGGCCTAACGGCTGTTGGCTGAGCACGACATAAATAAATAAACCCGTATGCCAAATTTCACTGCCTGAGAAACGAATTAAAATTTAAACTTCATCCATATTGATCTAGTTTATATTATACACCCTGTATACTAATCGGACTCTCATTCCACGGACGTTTTTTGTTTATTTTGGAATCATAATTTTTTAAAGCGGTTTTGAGAACACCTACAGAAGCACTAAATATTGTAACACCAGTTTTTACTAACTGTAATACGTTCCATTTTAGAACAGGCACACTTAATTTTTTTTAATTAAAATTAAAGTGATGAAGTTCAGCCGGAAAATCCATTCAGGGGCATCGGATACGATGACGGTAAGTACTCTATTACAGAAATATATTCAGAATGTTTTGAAAATCTAATGACAACACTTACATTTTCAGAAGCAGACGAGAACCTGCCCCCAAGCGACGCTTGTATCATTTATGTAGTCGGAGGCGCAACTATGTTTTGTCGAATTGCGGCCATCTACTGTGCGGGTATTGCACAACGCAGGCATACAATCCTGCTACAGTGGATTCAAGGTACCCGATCTGTCGGACCTACATAATCACAGAACCACTTAGGGTTTACCTTTAACCCTGCAGTGGTCGCGTCCAATTTCATGACACGGCTGGTCGCGCCAAGTCTCTCAAACCAAAAAATTAAAAACCATTTATATGACAATAAGTTTTAATATGAGATGTTTATTTACTATTACCAAGATTTTCAGTTATATTTCAGTTTCAGTTTTAAAGGTTTTTGTAGATCATGCTAACTTCATAATAGTAAACACAGCCTCTGATGAATTTCAAGATTTTAATTTTCTATATACATTTATGGACAGAACAATGTTTTTAATGCTAAGAGGTAGAACAAAACAATTAATTTTCGTCATTTTGGTTCAAGAATGCACAAGTAGTGCACAAAAGCCCTGCATGCGATAAACACAATTTATTTTTACAAAACAAATTTTTTTTGCTATTTTTTTAGAAAATAGTAGTTTGTATACCAAGGCACTGAAGTATAGCTTTTTGTCACGAATGTGGATTTAGTTGCCGAGGCCCGTAGGGCCAAAGCAAATAAACCACATGAGGGATAAAAAGGAACTTCAGTGCCGAGGTGTACACTATGTTTTATTTGAAATCGACAAATCGTGAAATTACAACATTTTAACCAACTTTTGTAGGTTATGTTCGGTCGATTGACGATTATCTGTCGCCTCGCCACCTACAAAAAAGTCGTAAAACAATGATTACTTCACTGCCGATTTATCGTATTTTAATGACGATTTCGGCGTACTTCACTGCCGATTTCAAATAAAAGCTCGTTTTTTAATTGTGGGGTTATTAGGGTCATTTACTAGATGGTCTGAAGAGGTTCCAGCTACTTCTTCTCTTCTTAGATGGATTTCCGAGGGAAAACTATTGAGTAGTTATCGCCGATGTAATTGGTCATTTGTTAGAATCAAAGCTAATTCTTGTATACATTATCGCCTTAGTATACTAACGTCGATGTTGTTTGCAACATAAATTATTTGTTAGTTCATTGCAGCTACATTTAATGTAAAAAAAATCAAGAACGCAAAACAATTTCACAAACGTAAATGATCGCGCCAAGTCTCACAGACTTTTTTCCAAATAACTCACGAACACTAACAACACTGTGCTTATGCCGGTTATCGGGAGGCAACCAAGTCTAAAAATTAAAAGGTACCAAAACGCACAACAAACACTCTTACACCCCCTTTAATAAATTCCCACTCAATAACGTATTTATCGGGTCTGTGAGACTTGGCGCGACCACTGCAGGGTTAATTCAAATTTTAATGATTCTGTAAATTTTGTATATATTATGTAATATGTATATTTTTAGAATTAGATTTTACGTCTGTCAGACTTACGTAAATTTGAATTATTCTGTAAATTTTGTATATTATATATGTGTTTTTACATTTAGGTAGTAATTAATTACATTTAGTTAATAATAATGTTAATAATCCTGCTACAGTAGATTCGAGGTGTTCGATCTGTCGGACTTACGTAATTACAGAACCATTTAAGGTTTACCTTTAATTTATACTTTAATGTTCTGTAAATTTTGTGTGTTATATATATGTTACGGTTAAAGTGTTTACTTGGCTAGTTTATAGGCTAGCTGGATACTATACAAACTATCCAAATGTCTGGCTATTTTGATGGAAAATCATATTTCTACTAAAATAGCTATGAATATTGGCTGGTTTGCATACTATCCAGCTAGTTTACAAACTATACAAGATTTATCGCCAAACTACAAACCGCAAGGAAAGTACACAAATTAACCGTTGCTTTTGGCTAGTTTACAAACTATCCACAGTATTTGGATAAAGTGTGAACTTAATATTAGTAGTAATACATAATAACCAACTCGTTGGTTAGTATGTAAACTAACCAATTCCATTTGGCTAATTTATTAGAAAAGTGAGTTTATGTTTATGGCAAGTACTGTGTGTTGTAATTGTTTACTGTCGTGTCCTGTGAAATTTGTTTAAGGACAGGTATCTGGTTATTAAAAATGAATCAACAGCAACAATTTGAAAACCTACTTTTGTAAGTTTACGAGCAAAAGTCGCAGAATTCAAAATTAATGAATGACAGTGATTATAGTGAACTTTTGCAACGTATAAAGAGAATACGCGAAACTGGACTTTGTTTTTACTTCCTTTTACGATTAAAGAAGTATTGGATTCATCCCAAAAATTCGAAATTGAGTTTTAAACAGATTTTCGCGTTTTCGAGTCCCCTGAACCAAAAAAACATGTGTTTGTTTATTGGTCTGTCTGTCTGTGTGTGTCTGTCTGTCTGTCTGTGAACAGAATATCTCAAAAACGAAAACAGATATGACGGTGAAACTTCATATATAAGTTTTTTGTACTATGTAGATGCGACAGCAAGTTTTTGAAAAAAGTCGCATAACCGAAAGTAAGTGTTTATTCTTGTGATTTTTCAGTTTTTTTGGACTTTTTCATAACGGCTCTAACGATTTTTTTCAAACTTTACATTTTGATTACATTTTTAATGTGTATTGATGTGAGGGAGGTGATTTTCCAGTTGAACACTTCGAAAATGGGTTTCTTTTGTTTCTTTTTCTATTTTTTTATTAACTCCTATTTTAAATAGAACACCAGGTGCATTATTACATTTTTGAATTTAGCTTAAAATTTTAGAGAAAATTAGTTTCTTCAACTAACGCTTTATTTTGTACAGCTTTTGTAGAATTTGTAATTTTAGAAAATTTTGACAAATGCTTGAAAATTAAAAATCAAATGTTTGGCTAACCATAAGATCACTGTAAAAGGAAGTTGTGTGAGTGTATCACATCAGATTTTGTTACTTATTTTTAAGTAATAACAGCAATGTTATGTTGTACCTATAAATAAACTTTATTTTTGACCAAGAATTATTTTGCTATTCTAAACCAAATTAACCAAATGGAATTGGTTAGTTTACATAGTAACCAACGAGTTGGTTTTTATGTATTACTACGAATATATTAAGTTCACGCTTTATCCAAATACTGTGGATAGTTTGTAAACTAGCCAAAATCACCGGTTAATTTGTGTACTTGTCTTGTGGTTTGTACTTTGGCGATAAATATTGTATAGTTTGTAAACTAGCTGGATAGTATGCAAAGCAGCCAATATTCATAGCTATTTTAGTAGAAATATGATTTTCCATCAAAATAGCCAGACATTTGGATAGTTTGTATACTATCCAGCTAGCCTATAAACTAGCCAAGTAAACACTTTAACCGTAATATATATAATATATTTTTGTAGATTTAGGTAGTAGTTAATTACCTTTAATTAATAATAATGTAACCTGTAGCTATATTCTTCCTTTTCAGACTGTGTAGCTAGTTACGGGATGCAATTCATCTCAAACACCTTGTACTAAGTAATTATTATTGTTTATTTTTACTCTCTTAATTTTTAGATAATTGTATATTTTTGGCAGACTTTATTGTTTTGGCCCACAAATTTAAGACTTGGTCTGTGTTCTCTTTTATGCCAAGAAATTAAAAATAAATAAATATATAAGTATGTAAATAAACTGGTTTTCTTCACAAAAAAGCTTTGATAAATATTCCAGTTCGATCCCTAACATAATAGCAGTACGACATACGCCAGTGGCGGCTCAGTTCTCAACTTATCCATCAGTAGGATTTTTTTCAGATTATTTAAATTTCGCGCCACACCCTAAGTCATTTGACAAATAGAACAATCGTAAAACGACTTCCAGAAGATGCACAAACTTTTATCAAGAATGAAATTTTTTCAGAAACCAATAATAAATTATTTTCCCGTATATAACTTACTTTTTGGCGGTCACTGTATTAGATAGCGTTTGTCTTTACAAAATAGGAAAGTCCTAACGAACGGTTTCGTTAATTTTATATGCCCTTGGCATTTTGCCGATCTGTCTAGCAATGTGTCAAGTTCATTTTTAAACTCTGAAAATTTACGAACAAAGCCGACGGTGGAGGTTATGGACGAGGTGGGGGTTATGGACGGTGGAGGTTATGGGCACGGTGGGCGTTATGGCCCAAATCGTCGGTGGGGGTTATGGACACAGTTGAAATTACGAACGAACCCGACGGTGGAGGTTATGGGCACGGTGGGCGTTATGGCCCAAATCGTCGGTGTGGGTTATGGACACAGTTGACATTACGAACACATCCGACGGTGGGGGTTATAGACACGGTGGAGGTTATGGACCAAACCGACGGTGGGGGTTATGGGTACAGTTTAAATTACGAACAAACCCGACGGTGGGCGTTATGGACACGGTGGAGGTTATGGCCCAAATCGTCGGTGGGGGTTATGGACACGGTGGAGGTTATGGACCAAATCGTCGGTGGGCGTTATGGACACGGTGGAGGTTATGGCCCAAATCGTCGGTGGGGGTTATGGACACGGTGGAGGTTATGGACCAAATCGTCGGTGGGCGTTATGGACACGGTGGAGGTTATGGCCCAAATCGTCGGTGGGGGTTATGGACACGGTGGAGGTTATGGACATGGTGGGCGTTATGGACAGTGGGGGTTGTGTCCTAGACCCCTTACGAGGGAAGTTCCGAGTAAAGCCCTTTGCCGATTTTTTTAAATTACTAAATTGTGTGTTTCTGTTCTTATTGATGTTTTTCTGGGACGCAAATGAGCCTAAAATGGCGGTGGGCTCGAATAAGCTTGGCGTAAATAGGACTATAGCGCGCAATAATCTATTTTGTGAATACATGAATAAATATATCTAAACGCTGTGTTTAAAATTTATTTATGGTGCGGTAATTGTTATAAATACAGATCTGCTGGGTGTGAATTCTATTATACTACTAAGTGGTAGTTAATCAGCCAATAATGTTTTATTTAAACCTGAAACCTGAAATATTTGTTTGGTGGAATTTTAACTTAATTTGAAGGGAGACATGTAAATATCTAATTAAACGAATTAATTTTCAATTCAATATTGCATTAAGATTTTTCCAAAAACCATTGTCGTAATTTTTCAAAACTAATTGTATCTGTAGGTAATGGTTTATATTTTATGTTAAAAAAATACTGTCCGCTTTTGTAACAGATCCAACTTCTTAAACGTTTTAAAACTGCAGTCCTCTAAAACTCCTTATGAAAGACATTACAAAACTGTTGTGCGTATACAACAATTATAAATAGATCTCTCTAAACTATGATGACCTGTTTAACTCATTCATAGATCTTACATTACCGATAGGTTGTTTTCGTTGCTTACCTCATTTTATGAGCGGATATACAAAACAATAATTTAGATATTTCCATCATTGCGTTGAACTGCGAAGTTCTCCAACTGGTGTTTGCAGTAGCCTATCCTTATTTTAACCTTCATACAAATATCGAGTATTGGTGCATGCGGTGTTTTGGGAGATTTTGGTATGGATTTCTTCTGTTAGCGACGTCTTCCGTGGGCGCTCAAATCCGACGCCGTCAGTAGCGGGAGGACGCCGTGCGTTTTAGTTGACAGGACGCTTAGTTGAGATGTGCTAATTAATGTGACAGTAATTAGTTAAAAATGGTCGGATACTACAACCAAGGTAACTTTATTTTTGCTCGTGACTAACTTTTCGCCCTATTTTTAGCACCTACTTATGTTTTGCTAATAACATCCCATCCTACTTTAATTTGGAAACGTGCGTTTTGCCGCATTAACGTAATTGTTTGAAGTTCAAGGGCTGTAAATGGGATATCTAAAGTGTTTTTTACTCTGTTCCTAACTATAGAGGCACTTTGATTAATTGCCTGTTTATTGAGTTAGAATTTTGGCGTGATTATTTTTTCAGCACTTATATTATACCTTTATATAACAACAGTAAAAATATATGTTTTGTTACTTTATTTTTAAATTAATAATTGTTATCTAGTGATGAGAGAATTGTAATGACTTATTTGAAAATAGTCCTATGGTCATTTCATAAAAATAAAATGTCAATCAAATGCCAATAGAAAGGTTAATCACCTTCACACAATGTAGACCTTATATCTGACCCAATTTTTAAAAAGGGTTCCCGCTGTGTATGTTTTTCTTGGGCCTGCTTGACTTTCTCCATCAACAACTACTAATTATTTATATCCGTTTTATATTCTTATAATAATAATATTCCCTTCTATACAGTAAAAAATTAGATAATTCCTGGTTGTATTACTTATGTGTACATAAAATTGTGATTAACAACAATTCCATGCATACATTTTATAGTTTTAGCATTTATACCTATGATTGAACATCAGTGCCGTAGTTGTTTAAAACACATTTTTGTGATATTGTCGCTATTTGAAAAAAGGTGAAACTGAATAGGCGGAAACTGTTATAGAACATCGCTAAACTAAAATGTTTTTCTAGGAAAACTTACTTATTAGTCTAACTGCATTTATTGTATAACTTGTTTAATTCAAATCGATTATTGACGATTTAAATTGATCTGTTCGCACATTGTAGCCTACGTTATATACAGGGTGTCCCAAAAATAATGGAACACCGATTAGTCATAGATTCCTCAGGTCATAAGAAATCGATTAAACCTAATATACCTTAGTAAAAAGTCCCTTCAGTAAGAAGTTATAGGGACTTGAAGTGCAGTGTTTAATTTTTTATTTTTTTGTTAATTTCCACAAATGTAGAGATATCGATTTTAATTTTGGTGTACACGCTTACTATTATGTGCTGCAGTAATGATAAATTTTTCATAAGCTAAGCTTACCTGTTACAGAAACTTTACCAATCCTTGAAAACGGTTTTTAGTTCAAACTTTGTTATCTGTAACATATTTTTAAAATTTTAGGTTATTATCCAGAGAATTAAAAAACCTAAAACTTTTTTCTTCAAACGGCAGTAAAATATGGCATTATACTGCTGGATTGATGATGCTAAACAGTCACTTTATTGCCAAGCGGCAGATAATATTATCTCGAGCGGCAGATAAAGTTATTATCTGCCGCTGACGACTTTATCTGCCGCTCGTCAGCGGCAGATAAAGTTATTATCTGCCGCTGAGAACTTTATCTGCCGCTCGAGATCAAGTAATTTTCTTCGAATTTTGTTCACAACGTTGTAGATAATTTGTTATAAACGTTTGAAGAAAAAATACTATATGTTATTCGGAGCAAGCTCGGCAGATAACCCGTCCAGCCTCGCCACATTAAATATAACTTTTGCTCCTAATAACATAATGTACTATTAGTTCATAAGCGTAAATGTAACCGTTTACCTTAAAATGCCCATCAAAGGTTTTTAGTTGTCAGTAAGACGTGCGATTATCAAGTAGCCATGATCACAAAAGTAATGATTAGTGATTGTGATCTACTAAACAACAACGATAAATCAATTAATGACATTAGTAACATAAAACATATTTTTCTATCAGCTTACAAAAATGCCACGACGACGAACTCTCCAATGCTGAAATGTTATGTCGCAACATTTTTGATAGCACAAAAGAGAAGAAAAATATATGTCCCCAACGTCATTAATTGATTTATCATTGTTGTTTACTAGATCACAATCATTGCCCATTGTTTTTGTGATCATGGCTACGTGATACCTGCACGTCTTAATGACAACCAAAAACCTTTGATGTGCATTTTAAGGTAAACGGTTACTTTTACGCTTATGGACTAATAACACTTTATTTTTACGCTTTTTAATTCCCTTGCGGATAGTAACTTAAAATTTAAATAAATGTTATAGGTAACAAAGTTAGAGCTAAAAAGGGTTTTTAGATATAGGTAAAGTGCCTCTTACAGTGAAGTCTACTGTTCAGGGTGGAGCTTGTAGTGGACTGTATGAATTTATTTTGGACAAATTACAGGATATGTCTTAGGGGTACAGGAATTAAAAAGGGTGCAACCCAACGGTCTCGTGCGGTCTCACACGAGATGATGTAACAAAAGACCTGGGGTCCGTTGGGCAGCGTGAACACAGTGAAACAAGATTTCAAACTGTATTAATTTAACGACTAGTTCTTTTCTATTTATACATATAAAAATACTGACTTAGCTTACAAAGTTTAATATTTGCCCTAGTTCAACTCCTATTTCTACGTGCGTGTCTAATTTCATAATAAACAAACTAGCAGAGTGCAGAATTGCAGGCTGTTCACCGGGTCATTCGAGCACTGATTACATTACTGCTGACGCTTTGTTAAGCATTTTCCGTATGCAATATATGTTTGTGAAATACACGCCTAATTAAATTAAACGGCTTAAAATTTATGTTTGGTTCCTAAAAATCTACTGTATCAACAATTTTTACTAGTGTAGTACATAATAATAAGCATGTCTGTCAAAATTAAAATCGATATATTTATATTTGTGGAAATTAGTATGAAAACATTAAAAAATGAACTTCAACGCCCTATAACTTCTTACTGGAGGGACTTTGTACTAAGGTATATTAGGTTTAATCGATTTATTATGACCTAAGGAATCAAGAACTAATCGGTGTCCCATTATTTTTGGAACACCCTGTATAGTGCACTCTCCTAGCAAATTGTTTGTACATAAAGTGGAAAATCTGCTGTGTTCATGGCCGAACGCTTTTTTGCAGCGACTGTTGTCAAAAAGTTAACAATTTACGTTTAATATAGGAATAATATATGTAGTTTAAATTTAAATTAATGTGCCTTTTTCAGAATAATTTGTTTCCTGAAAAATTGTCATCTTTCAGCAAATCGTACACATGTTCTTATTAGATCTCACACTATTGTTTGTTTACACAATATTTTACTCTTAATTGAAAATATCTTTTTTCTACTGTCGCCTTTAAAACTGACTATTAAGCGCTCACTGTCAATGCGAAAAGTTAGCGATTCACACATTTTTTCCCTAGTAACCATTTTAGCATCGCAACCACGTAAACAATGTCTTAATGAAATAATCGCGTCATTTCATTTTACTTTACGCATCGCCATGGCTAACCTGATTATTAATTTAATTCGTCATTTTTCTGGAACTGCCTAAAATTATTGACAATTGCATCACGGTGCCTCCATCATCACGCAACAGATTTATTCAGTTTGTGAGTTTTTGTGAAGTTGAAGATGGAATCTGAAGGTAATTGCACCCCGCCTGAAGTATTTGAAGCGGCCCAGACAGCAACCAACGAATGTTGTTGCCGGCCAAATCGCGCGGCCTTTATGAACGGCGGTACAACGACTTCATCAAGTGGTGTGTATCGAAATTTCAATTATTTAACAATTTTGTTTTTTATTTAGGACCGTAGAAAAAATTTTGTATGTATTTCGAGTGTAAAGAGCCATTTTGGTATTCGGTTGCTTTTTCGCGCCTCGCTACCGCTCGGCACGAAACTCGCATCCTCATACCAAAATGGCTCTCTTTACACACTAAATACATAAATATCTATTTCTTGCACGAAACTTAAGTTATCTTGGAAAGTTCTCTCTCAGCAACTTTTAATACGAAGTACATTTAGTAGTTGGAAAATTGTTATATAAGAGGCTCAAATGTGAGGGTATCAAAATATTAGGAAACTAAACATCGCCTTTCCAGGATTACCTCCCATCACTATGAATGGCTACCCTACTAAAATATTGCATTGCATTTATAGTAATTTTCTCAAAATTTCGCTTTTATACCGTACGTTTAAATAAATATAGTAAATTAAATAAATTTACCGATTTTTACTTCCTTTTGCTATAAAGGAAGTATTGGATTCACCCCAAAAATTCGAAATTGAGTTTTCAACAGATCTTCACGTTTTAGAGTCCCCTGAACCCAAAAAAACATATTTTTTTACATTGGTCTGTGTGTCTGTGTGTCTGTCTGTGAACAGAATATCTCAAAAACTAGAAGAGACGTGACGTTGAAACTTCTTATATAAGTTTTGTGTACTATGTAGATGTGACAGCAAGCTTTTGAAGAAAAGCGCATAACCGGAAGTAGGTGTGGTGTTTACTCTTGTGATTTTTCAGTTTTTTTCGATTTTTTCAAAAACGGCTCTAACGATTTTTTTAAACTTCACATTTTTATTACACTTTGAATGTGTATTGATGTGAGATAGGTGATTTTCCATTTGAATACTTCTAAAATGGGTTTCTTTTGTTTTTTTTCTATTTTTTTGTTAACTCCCGTTTTAAATAGAACACCCGGTATATTATTACATTTTTGAATTCAGCTTAAAATTATAGAGAAAATTTGTCTCTTCAACTAACGCTCTATTTTGTACCGTTTTGGCAGAATTTGTAATTTTCGAAAATTTTTGACAAATGCTTAAAAATTTAAAATCAAATTTTTGGCTAATTATAAGATCACTGTAAAAAGAAGTTGTGTGCGTGTATCACACCAGATTTTTTTACTTGCGTCGGAGATTGGAATCAATACATCATTTATTGATTTCAGTTTTTAATTACCTAGGAATGTAAAATTATTAACTATATGTACTAGTAGGTATATGAAATACTATAATTAATATCCAGGATGTGGTTTAAAATTATTTATTACTTTTCTTGGTAATCTTTGGTAGTTTTTGCTGCCCTTGAAATGCAACAGAGAAAAATTCAACAATTGAAAGTACCGATTATCATTATCACACTCATAATCTCCTTAATCGCGAATCCAGATTGTTTTGGAAAAATCCCGGCAACTAAAATTATTTATTCGATAAGTATTTACACGAACTGAGCAGGAATAGCTATGTTACAAGTACGAAATTAAGAACTTTTTTAGACGAGCCGCAGTTTATGGCCAAGCGAGCGCAGCGAGCGAGCCACATAAATACGGCGAATCTAAAAGTTCGCTTTCCGGGAAGTTACATACATAATTTTTTATTCTACTGTTTTGGAAACGTTTTTTCGGGGAAGTCGGGAGGAGGTCATGATCATGCCGCAAAATGGCAGTGTCAATTTTGATTTCAACCAATGGAAATGGTTATTAGTTTTTGCTATGGTTATTTCTGCCGAAAAGTAAAAGTTACTAGTACAAAAAACTGGGAGTTTTCGGCCGCTAAACGCTGCCGAAATTCATAGCTTTTCGATGCAGTAGAACTTTTTTTTTTATTATTGAAAATATCACCAAAAATGTAAAACTACATAACTATGTGCTAGTACACGCGGACCTTGGGCAAAATATCTGAACATGTTTTATGGTATTATGTAATTTACATCTGCTCTTTCTTTTTCAAATAATTACAGTATGTACCCTGATTGAGCTGCAAAGTCATATGATTAAAAACAAATTTTGAGTTTTTTACTTCCTTTTACGATAAAGGAAGTATTGGATTCACCCCAAAAATTCGAAATTGAGTTTTCAACAGATCTTCACGTTTTAGAGTCCCCTGATCCCAAAAAACATATTTTTTTTCATTGGTCTGTGTGTCTGTCTGTGTGTCTGTCTGTGTGTCTGTGTGTCTGTCTGTCTGTGAACAGAATATCTCAAAAACGAAAAGAGGTATGGCGTTGAAACTTCATATATAAGTTTTGTGTACTATGTAGATGAGACAGCAAGCTTTTGAAGAAAATCGCATAACCGGAAGTAGGTGTTTACTCTTGTGATTTTTCAGTTTTTTTCGATTTTTTCAAAAACGGCTCTAACGATTTTTTTTAAACTTTACATTTTGCTTACATTTTTAATGTACATTGACGTGAGATAGGTGATTTTCCAGTTGAAAACTTCTTAAGTGGGTTTCTTTTGTTTTTTTTCTATTTTTTTTATTAACTCCTATTTTAAATAGAACACCCGGTATATTATTACATTTTTGAATTCTGCTTAAGATTTTAGAGAAAATTTGTCTCTTCAACTAACGCTCTATTTTGTACCGTTTTTGTAGAATTCGTAATTTTTGAAAATTTTTGACAAATGCTTAAAAATTAAAAATTAAATTTTTGACTAATTATAAGATCACTGTAAAAGGAAGTTGTGTGAGTGTATCACACCAGATTTTTGAATTTGTAATTTCGTTAATAACATTACGACTACTAATTTTTCTCATAAAACAGTAAAAGTACTCAAATCTTTCTAGATTTTTGTGTATGACCATAATTTTACATTTATTTCATACTGTTCTGTAAGGTTCCTCAATTCAGTCCGGTAAATGGAATAGTATATACATACTGTACAGTAACTTGTTATAGCAACCCTTTAAGTCTGGCTCAAACATTTCGTTGCTACCGTTACTATAAGGCAACCAGAGTATCCGTAATCATTTGCTTGATTAAAATTACTTTATCTACGACAGTGTGTAAAATTGCCTTTTAGTTGGCAGTTTTAAGTTTGTAAAACGACTGTTTAATAACAGGTTTTCATTAGTTTACGTCATCAGTAGTAACGTGTTTAAAATATTTCATTAGGCACGTTGTCAGTAGCAACGTGTTTTAAAATTTTTAAAACACGCAAAATTACGACCGTTTGCTGGTAATCCTAATTTACATTTTATTTTTTTTTATATTTACCGTGTTTTCTAGATTCTATCGTAGATAAAATATTGTACGATACACATGCGTAAAGCATCTTTAGTCACTCGCGGGGCTTAAAACGCTCGCTCACTCGCGTTTTAACTCTACCTCACTCGTGCCTAAAGAGTAGCTTTACGCACTTGTATCGTAAATTACTATTTTATTTAAAAAACTTAAAATGCGAC
Source organism: Agriotes lineatus (assembly GCA_940337035.1). Classification (NCBI taxonomy): domain Eukaryota; kingdom Metazoa; phylum Arthropoda; class Insecta; order Coleoptera; family Elateridae; genus Agriotes; species Agriotes lineatus. The sequence continues at coordinate 109,564,291 of OW679194.1, forward strand.
ACGGTATGAAATAAAACGTTGTATGTTATACGTCCGGTAAACGATTCTTCGCAATACTCGTTTCAAACTCGTACTGTAAAGCATTTATCGATCAATAATAGGCATTTTTAGACAGCTCTCGGGCGATCAAATTCTTTTTTTTCCGCTAAAATGATCTCAGCGGGCGATAAAATCCGTTTTCACCCGCTAATGCAATTTTATCGGGCAATAATACTTGTTTATGATACAAGTGCGTAATGCTAGTCTTTAGTCACTAGCGGGTCAGAATTAAAACGCGAACGTAGCGTTTTACTTAAAATTAGTTTCAAGCAGGCCTTTATCACCAAATATGATATAGGAATCCACAGTTTGTTGTCAATCATACCGCTTTGCAGCACAATCTGGAAACATATATTACATTATAGGTATTAATAAAGCATGATTCGTTATTCTACAGTTTACGTAGCTGAATATATTTTTAATGTTGTTAATAGGTGTAACAAAAATTATAGGTTAAAAAAATGCAGAAAATTTGTCAAACTTGACTTAATCAAAGTTAATTCATTCACATATACATTTAATTATATACCTACCTAGGCATGTGAAAAATGTCAGTGCTTTTGCCAAGAAGAAATATATTAAACTTTAGTAAAATTTTACTGATTTCCACAAACTATTATTTAAGTGTTTGTGTACTTTTTGTGTACTTTAAAATTACAGTATCATATATAACGTTTTGTTTTACAGGTGTTCCCACTTCGGTGGAACTTGAAAACAACAGTAATCAAAATAAATACACTGTTAATCGTAATCCTAAAAGTGGCATAACTTTGTCAAAACTTACACTATTCCTAATGGCTTTAGGAGTGATTGCACTGCTTGCTCTAGCTATAGGATTAACAATATTATTTTATCCAAAATGCACCGACGCTACTCCAGAAGCACTTACTCAGAAGTCAGCATTAACTGCAGTGCGCTTACCTACAACTTTAGAACCTCTGCATTACAGGTAATTGTTAATGCTCTACAATATGGATCCAGAATAACACATTAAACATGTGAATCCCGTAAATGGTAAAGCATAAAGATTAGGTTAAATTAAATAAAAGTGGCAGCATTACAAGTGCTACTTGGATCCATATTCAAATCTTACAGTTTTTGTTTTATTTCCAAAATAGAAAAAAAATGTTGTTGATTATAACAAAACTATAGCAAAAACTGAAAAATTTAGATTCATTACTTTGTGATGCCGAAAATCTTTTCTAATTTAATCAAATCTCTATCTCTTACCATTTACCAGATCCCCATGTTGATAGTGCTGTTTTCAACACACTGTATGTGCTGTTGAAGTCTTATCCAAACTTGTTAGTTTTTCAATCCGTCTTCTTATATTGTATATAAAACTTAAGTATCTAGCTTTAGTTTAATAATAGTAACATTTTAGGTTACAGTTAATGCCTTTTCTTGATGAAAACAATTTTACAACCAATGGAGCTGTAACAATAACATTACTTGCAAAAGACGATGTCGATAAAATTGTATTAAATATGTATGATATTGAGGTGGATAAGCAATCAGTTAAAGTTAAGCAAGTAAATAAAAGCGAGTACATTGAAGTTAGTGAACAAAATTATGACAATATTTCTCAAATATACACGATTAATTTACAAGCATACATGTTGAAAGGAGAGCAATACGATCTTGAGATTAAGTTTATTGGACAACTCAATGACAATATGCAAGGATTTTACAGGAGTCATTATACAGACCCAAGAACAAACACCACCAGGTAAAAAAGTAGTAAAGATATAAAGATATATATTAAATGTTATTGTGTTTTAGATGGATGGCAAGTACTCAATTCTCTCCAACAGATGCACGTCGGGCATTCCCTTGTTTCGATGAACCAGCTTTTAAAGCGAAGTTTACAATTAGTATTGCAAGACCAAATAACATGAAAACAATATCAAACATGCCAAAAAGGACAACTGACACAATGTAAGTTACAAGTCGTTGAATGAGAGCAATAATTACAGTTAATTTAAATGTTTACTTTTCATTGCTATTTAATTATTTGACACAGTTTTGGAATAGTAATAAACTGTAGCTTGATAAACAGAATAATGACATCAATTGCTGTTAAGTGGAATTAATAATACTTTATTTTTTATCACGTACCCTTTTTGAATATACTCAATTAACAGAGTCGGTGCTTTTCTAAAATACCTATGTGTGATTTATCAATTAATTGTATGCACTTAGTTAATCGTTTTCAAAATATTTTATATTGTAAGAGCTAATGCTTGATGTGGTACCGATATATTCAAGTTAACTTAAAAAAACATCTGCTGTCTAGTGTATTTTTTGCATTTGAGTTTAAATTATTGCAAGTACTTTATCAATTAATCTTGATTGTCTAACTACAGAGGTTCTAATAAAATAGTTAAAAAAAAAAAAATATTTATATTGTATGTAACAACTTTATATTTATTGTATATACAGGGTGTTTGGTAATTAGCTTGCAATGTATTAGGATGTTACAGAAGAGATAATTTTGAATCAAATTTGTTAATAACAGGTGCCCAATTCATATTCATATCTTATTCATATCGGAGAGCGTGTTAAAAGAAAAATTTCATTGTTGAAATTTTAGAAGTAGCTACTATATAATTTATAAACAAATGCTGGAAATACATTTAAGTAAGTAGGCACATGGTTTATAATAAGAGCTCAAAGTAGCTGCTATTAAAGGTTATACATAACTTAGTGCGACTTAGATAGTAATGAATTTTATGGTGCACAATTACCTACTTGTTGTGGATTGTCTCATATGGAATTTGTAACTTGGCTTCTTTCATGTAATTCTTCCCACATTGCAGTTTCATTAAAACGAGTTTCTTATTTCATCAAATCCCACGAAAAGTAATCCATAATCCTTAGATCTAGAGATCTTGTTGGTCACACCATAAACCACGGCGATAGATGCTCCGATCCGCTGCTTAAAGATTTATTTAAATTAAAACTTTTTCGTACTCTTTTTGAAAATAAAAACCAGCCTACGATCTAAGTCTAACAATTAGCAAAATTTTAAGCCATCATACAATTTAATCAGTCCAGTATCTTCGGAGGAGATAGCGAACAAACATAAAAAGAAAGAAAGAGGGCAATGATTTTGTGTGCTTAGGCAGATAAAGTACGCAAAAGTTGCTATTTTATCTGCTTAGGCAGATAAAGTGACACTTTTACCTTGTCAATAAAGACAAATAAGTTGTCACTTTTGTGACGTTTGCGGATAAAAATAATTATGATAAAAATTCGCTCATTAACAGTTAATAAATAATAATATTGTAACTTACAGAATTGATAAAACAGATTGGGAGTGGGATCACTATGGTGAAACTCCGCCAATGTCTACATATTTGGTAGCATTCGTGGCCAGTGATCTCCAAGCCTATAGATACAACTCATCGGGAAAGTTATTGTATACAGTTTGGACCAGAATGAAATCAGATCAAACTAGACTTGTAATTGATCTGACTCCAAGAATCCTAGAATACTTTGAAAGCTATTTTAGAATTAAATTTCCTCTTCCAAAAATTGATCTTGTAGCTGTACCAGATTTTGGTTTTAACGCAATGGAAAATTGGGGAGTAATTACTTTTAGGTATGTATTATAGACCTTTGGGTAAAATTGTTTACAATTAAAAGCAACAAAATATTTTTTACGTAATATAGAGAAACTGCTATGCTTTTCGATGAAAAAACTGCAACAATTAATGATATGAGACACATTGTTACTGTCTTGGCTCACGAATTGGCTCACCAGTGGTTTGGTAATTTAGTAACGCCAGGGTGGTGGAATGATCTGTGGTTAAAAGAAGGTTTTGCTAATTACATGGAATATTTAGGAGTTCAGCAAGTAAGTTTACACATTTTAATATTTATATATCTATGTAAAATAATTATGATTAAAGGTAAATCCAACATGGAATATTATGGATGAATTTTTATCTTCTGAAGTATATGCAGCTTTTGCCATAGATTATTTTAAATCTTCTCGACCTATTACCTTTGAAGTTGTTAGTACTGAAGATATAAGACAAATGTTTGACAGTATATCTTATTCCAAAGGTTTGTGATGATTTGTTATAATTGTAATAGATCTACAATTATTTAATTTTATTCTATTTTTTTAAAACAGGAGCATCAATTATTAGAATGCTAAATCACATTCTTGGCGAAGAAAGCTTCAAAGAAGGATTAATTACATTTTTAAATGAACACAAATATGGAAATGCTCACCATGATGATTTATGGAATGCCTTAACACCATCAGAAAACGCTACTGTTAAATTGGACACAACAATTAAAGAAATTATGGATACCTGGACTAAACAAGCTGGTTTACCAGTCATCACTGCAATACGAAATTCTTCAACAGGAGAAGTACACGTTTCTCAGGTACCTAAAATTTATTTTTTTGGTACGTACCTAGTGTAGGTGTTGCATTAGCTGTTACAAATACAAGTATTTTATTTATACAGAAACGATTTCTCTTGACACAAGATGCTGAAGACAAATCATTGTGGTGGGTACCTGTTTCCTATGCATCTGATGTAAAACCTGAGTTTGATGACACACATCCAAAATTCTGGATTCAAAATGTTCCAGAAACTACATTTATTGCAAAAGCTGACAGGTGGTGGCTTTTAAACATTCAGCAGACAGGTACACATTCTGGTTTTGTACGATAAGTGACTAATTTTGAAAGTCATACTTTTTTCATGAATTTGCAGTTTGATTAATGAAGGCGAAGTGAATGAAAAAAGGGATTTTCAAAATGTGTTCTACACGTAGTTTTTTGCATAGTGATCTCTTGTAACTCGAAATTTAGTCGAAAAGGACTTCGGAATTTACAACTGTCAAATTGACAATTAACAATTTTAATAAAATAGTTAAAAACTGTACCTTTTTTCACGACTTTGCGTTAAAGATAGTGGTACTTTCTTTACGATTTTTCGTTAAAAAAAAGACGACTTTCATGATTACTATGCAAAAAAATTTCATCTAGTTAAAACTTAAAAATGTACAAAAGTAATATGGATACAAATTTGGCTGTAGTTTAAATCATTAGTCAAATTTCAGGCTTTGTTTAGATAGAAATTCTGTTCAGTAGGTACCTGAAACTATCGAGAGATAAAAAAAAAACTGATCTTCAGCAGGCTGTGGAAATTCAAACTTCATCATAAACATGTTGGTGACACTGTAAGTCTATGTCAAATTCGAAGTTATCAGGTTAGGTTTTCTGTCAGTTTTGACATAAACTGACACAAAACCTAATTTGACATAGACTTACAGTGCCACCAACATATTACTCATACGTTTGAATTTCCACAGCCCACTGTGGATCAGTTTTTTTTTGTATCTCTCAATACAATACACTAAAAGTATATATTTTTTTATAGGTTACTATATTGTTAATTATGATGAGCAAAATTGGAGAAATCTAGTTAATTATATTATGAGTTTCCCACCCATAATACGTGTTCCGTTAATAAGTGATTCTATGGACTTGGCAAGAGCAAATTTGTTAGACTATGATATTCCTTTGAGAATGCTTTCTAATATAGCAACTCAAGATAAAGATATATCTTTCATAGTTCACCACGCTGCATTTGAAAAGGTTTCCTTCTTGTATGAAATGCTGATTTCATCTCCTATATATAGGGATTTTGAAGTATGTATGCTTTTTTGAATATGCAATTTTGATTATAACACACAACAGGTAACGGCATAAACAAACAGGTGTAAACAAATATTTTTACAGAATTTTCTGTTTACAATTTTTAAAAATGCTTTCGCTAAAGTTGGTTTTGATGAATTACCCACCGATGAGTATATTGTTCAAAGAATAAGAAGATTAATAGTCAAATGGTCATGTAAGAAATCAGACAGTCAATGCACAATTGATGCTCGAATGTTATTCAGGAAGTGGGTACAACTTCCCACTAGACCAATGTATGTAACTATAAAATGTTTTTGTTCCCATCAATGTTTTTATTGCTATACCATTTTATAAGAATTCCACCAAATTTGCAAGAAGTTGTGCTTTGTACTGCTATTCGTGAAGGAGGCGAAGTAGAATGGAACTGGGTATATAACCACTTCACTAAATCAGAGTCAATTTATGAGAAAAACATTTTGCTTGATGCATTGGGATGTTCACAAACACCATGGATTTTGGCTAGGTAGTTATATTTGGTTTTGACATTGTAAAATAAAGTTACTATTTGTTAATTTTTTTCAGATATTTAGGATTAATATTAAAGAACGATACAAGCATTAGAAAGCAAGACAGTTCTCGAGTATTTAAAGCTGTTGCTAATAATCCAGTAGGGCATTCTATTGCCTTTACATATTTAAGGGAGCATTGGACCGAACTTAATGAGCAGTAAGTTATTTGAATACTTGTGCTATATCACTTTAATGAAATACCATTTTCCTATTCTAGTTACGGAGCAGGATTTAGCATCGTCAGCAAAATGGTAGCAGAGCTTCCTATTTATATGAACAATGACTTTCAAGTAGAAGAAGTTAGTATAACGTGCCATATACACGGTCTGGTAATGATGCGAGGATTGAAGATATTTCTAAAAGTATGAAAGTTACATAAAATTTGATAAGATATAAAAGTTGTAGGCAGACTAAGGTGGCTTACATTAGTAAAATATTTTCTATTGTACAGGGTGTCTGTAAATCGCTAGATACCTAACTCGTAACTTCGTTAATAATAGAAATATCGAAAGAAACTTTTTGCTTTAGATGCCCATATTTATATTAGATAGGTACTTATGCTCAAACAAAAATTTGGAACTTCATATTTAAATAACAATATTTAGCTAAAGTAAGCCATGACTTACGCAAAATCACTAACAATTGAACAAAAACTACAAAACAAATTCCACTTGGCTCTAGAAATTCATCATGAGCCAATTATCGTACCAAACATACTAATACAATTGAAACTATATTTTTTTTAATGAAACCATATGAGTTTCATTAAACAGTTGAAAACTACAATAAAAGAACTTTCCGATGTACCATATTTGCCATTTCGTTTAAAATAAATAGCTTCAAAAAATTCAAAAATACATAATTTTAAAAGAATTGTTCCATTAAAAAACATCGTGTTCAGTTGTGTTAGTACATTTGGTGCAATAATTTGGTCATGATGAATGTTTAGAGCCAAGTGGAATTTGTTTCATATTTCTTGTTCAATTGTTAGTGATTCTGCTTAAATCATGGCCTACTTTAAGTTAATAATTTTTTTTTAATTAAAGAAAAAATTTCCTAAATTTTAGTTTAAGCATGGATAATTGGCCTCGGCCACATAATGTAGCCTTGTCCGTTATATTGTCAATATCGGCCTAATACTGTTAAATACTATTTCTGACACTATGCTACCATAATTAATTTAACCTATTTAAATAGACGTCTGTCAACTTCACTTATTAAAATCTAAAATGTAACAAGGTGGTCTATACTGTCAAGAAAAAGTTAAATCGAGGCCTACCACAAGTCCTATAGAAATGAAATCAACTATAGTTCATGATAATAGCTATTTATGCAACAAGTGCTGAAAGTCGACGTTTATGCACGATACATGAAAATTATGAAACAAAGCCGAAGGCTGAGTTTCATAACATGTTTCGTGCATAAACGACTTTTAACACGGGTTGCATACAATATTTTATCTATGACCTTAATTTTACCGTTATTAATCCATAAATATCGATTTAACAAATGTTTGCATCTGCGACACTTCTAATTTATGTCATAATAAATAGTAGGCCATGTGCGCGGGCGAATGTTTGCAAAGCCAGTGCTGTCAAGGTCAGTTACGAAATGTAATTATTAATACTCCACATGTGAGTGTATTCATTACATAACGCTTTAATTATTTCAAAAACACTTTACCTGTAACGCAAGAAGCAACTAGAATAACTTTACAACTTCACTTCTAGTTCGAAATTGTAGTTTTATAACCTCACTTCACTTTTAGCACATGGGCTAAAAGTAAACAGCTGATTTCTTTAACCACACTAAACTATAAAACGTCACTTTTAGTGAAACAAGCTAGCGCTAAAAGGCCTACTTTTAGTAGTGGTCGTAGATAAACAATTTTTCGGTAATAGTGTATTAAGGGCGAATGATCTTGCGGGAAATTTTTTACAAAAGTGTGTCAAGGGACTGCCATAAAACAATAAGTCTTGAGTAACATTTTCTGAAAAGCTCATGACCCCGTAATACATTTTGTGGACTACTTCCTAAATATCGGTTAATTTTGTATCGCTACGCAATGAATGTGACATTTATACTGACACACGATGAAATAACACCTTGATTAAAAACAAGATGTTTGGTGGTTGGCATGGATAGAAGTGACAAAAATAACAAAAAAAACGTTGATTTTTGCCACTAAAAAATATGTGATTGGTTGAATTTTGAAAAATCTTGAAAATTGATTGGATAACAGAAGATATAGGAAATAGTTGGTCAATTCTATTGTATTCAATTATTTTCTCTTACTTACAGTTGCTCTTTAAATTCAGAATTTTTTTGCATAAAATCAGTACCTAAGTAATATCTTCAAGACTGAACTTTTAAACTACCTGAATATGGGATATTTTGAAAAAGTAATTTTAGTGTGCCACAAATGTTTGATCCACACTATATAATAAAAAATATTTTATTAATGGGAGCCAACTTGGTACCTATAACTTTAATATCTTATCAAATTTATATAACTCTTATAGGTACTTTTAGAAATATCTTCCACCTTGGCATCGTTGCTGGACCCTACAATATAAAAAAAATTCTCATAATACCAAACTTGTTTACATATTTTAACATATACACCCATTGCTAAATGTTTGCTATCTCTTTTAGCTTCAGCAGTTCCGGGATAAGAATATAAACAATTTAGGAACATCTTCCCAAGCTTTTGACCGTGCCATAGAAAGAGCAAAGAGTAATGTGGAATGGATGAAACACAGTTATAAATCAATAGAAAGATGGTTAGGAGAGCAATGGCGGCACTATGGATATTAGTTTTTTAAACACTGCTTTATATTTTGATTTTTGAATGTATTGTAAATGTATGTAAATATAAGATTATTTTTAGAATGATCTATGTATGAATTAGGTTGTTACATTTTTATATTTAAATAATATTAGCAAAACTTATGTGTATTTCTAGATATAAATGTTATAAATATAAAACATAAAAACTTAATACATAATACTCACATTCTGCACCCATAGACTCCAATAAATAACTATAACAGTTATGAAATGTTGAACAGTTGCTCAAAATTATTATAACTCAATTATGTCTTTCGTTGTGTAAAATTTTCTACTAAATGAAGTTCCACAAAATAGCGTAAGTATTTAAACTTTGTGTTTTATTAGCTAATTATAATACATAGCAATCAAAAATAAAAGATTGCGGAAGCCCATGAAAAATATGAATACTGTCTACACTGCACTTTATAGAACTACATTTGAACTAAAATTAACTGTACATGGCACTCACGATCTTTTCTCAACAGAACAAGCCATGATATGTTTTTATTAGGCTGCTGCAGGTCTTTTTCATAAAAGTCAAACTTGACAAGACGTAAACTTCAAATATTTTGCCGTTGTTGCAATTACGTTGTTTTGCAATATTATTCAAAATGCCAAAAATCATAAACGCAACCATAAAAACAGCTATAAAGAAGAATTCTACGAAGATATTTTTAGTTTCAAAATTCTAGTGAAAACGTGGTCTTTGTGTACCTTGACGAAACGTGGATCTACCAAAATGGGTCTTCGATTCGTCAATGGTTACCTGAAACAGATTTGAAAAAGGGTTTGTGGGAATTAGTGAAACCTTTATTAGCAGACAAACAAAAATGTTACCTGACTGACAAAACTTTGATAGAGCACGGTTATGAAGTTCTTAGGTTCCCCCGTACCATTGTCAGTTTAACCCGATTGAAATGGCTTGGGAGCAATGTAAAGACTTCTATAATAAGCACATAAATTCCCAGCCTTCATCTAAAGATAGGGTTTCTAATTTATGGCGTGAAGCTCTATCAAAATGTACCCCCGACATGTGGCAAAATTATTGTAATCATTGTGCAAAACTAATTTCGGAAGACTGGGCAAAACATATGGGAACGTGTTCGATTGAAAATGTTCCTCCTTTCATTATTTCACTAGGAGAATCAGATAGTAATGATGAACCTGGAAGTACTACCTGGAGAATTGACACTTGAATCTGTGTTTTAAAGAAACAATAATTAGCAATATTAACTTAATAAATCAGATTTTACCTAAAATTAAATACAGAAACGTATCATTATAATAATTTTTCATTTTAAACGTTAGAACAAATTTGTACTGTGAAGCATATTCAAACTTTATATAAACAAATCGTTGTTACAACATGTCTTTACTAATAAATGTATTTTAAAACTTTAAAATAGATTAGAAAATATTAAATGAACAGCAGTGTTTGTAAACTTCAGTGAACTTTTATAAAAAAACAATTTTTGTATATTTCCAGAACTATTTTCAGAATTGGAAAAACAAGAAGTGATCCTAGTAAATTCTGCAAACATAATAAAGAATTTGAAAAGAAACATCAACGATTTGATTATATAAAAGAGCAATTATATGGCAACAGTGAAGCTCTTTCAAAATCATAACCTGAAATTGAATATGACATAACCTATTTCTGTCATAGCTATTTATTGATAAACGGTACCAACAAAAATTGCACCCTATCATAGCCTGCTCCAGTCAGAAAAGATCGTGAACGTCATATACTAAGGTCACTAAATACTTAAAGGTACCGCCATTCCATTCCAAGATTTTGTTCCCCCAAATTAAAAAGGGCAGAACATTGGAAGAAAGTGAGAGTGAGACACTAATGTCAGGAACCCCAAATTAAAAGAGCAAAAGATATATGTTTGCACAGTTGGCGGTACCTTTATGATTTAGTATCAGGTTACATAGGTATATGTATTATACATATATTGCTAGCAGGGCCTGAAAACGGCCGAAAACCATATATCTAATACTTACTATATTGCTAGCGGCTATGAGTGGGAAACTCACGCAGGAAGTGAGACAGACAACCAACTCTTCAATGTATAATGGTGAGCAGTGTGCAAGCGCGGCGGCGTCGTCCGTCCAATGGGGAAGTGGTCAAGTTTAAAATTCGCTTCTAAAGGCGGAGTTCGAATTCCCACGCATGCGCACGAGACGCGTTATACTCTAAGTGAGACTATGTCGGCGCCGTAATGTTTTCTAGCGTTCCGAGGCCCTACTAGCAATATATGTGTATTATATATATGCCGAAAACATTACGGCGCCGACATAATCTCACTCTGAGTATAACGCGGCTCGTGCGCATGCCTGAGAATTCAAACTCCGCCTTTAGAAGCGAATTTTAAGCTTGATTACTTCCCCACCGCGCGGACGACGCCGTCGCGCTTGCGCACAGATCACCATATACATCGAAGAGTTGGTTGTCTGTCTCACTTCTTTTGTGACCCCCCAACTCATAGCCGCTAGCAATATACCGGGTGTCTTAAAATGAATTACATCTAGGCATCTAGTATGCTTTGAATTTCCCATAATGCAATCTAAAATTTTACTTGAAATTGGCATTACTGTACGTCTCTGTCAAATTCGAGGTTATCAGGTTATGTTTTGACACAAACTGACGCAAAACATAACCTGCTAACCTCGAATTTCACATAGACTTACAGTCTTGCCAATTTTAAGTAAAGTTTTGGATTGCATTATGGGAAATTCCAAGCATACTAGATGTAATTCATTTTAAGACACCTGGTACTAGTTATTAAATATATGACAGGTTACAGAATCTAGATTGAGACGCGGTGAAAATCGGAACTAATGTTAGAATCTAGATATTTCCATATTTCCAAGTTTCGTATTGGTAACATTTTTACATCTATCATATTGACATTAAATTGTTAACCTTATTTAAGCTAAATGAGAAATGATATAATAAATCAGAGGCGTACGCAACATTGCGGTATGGTGTCCTATCAGTTCTTGAATGTTAAAAGGATTGCGGAAATAATAGTGTTCAGTTGAACAACCAGGCTCTGCTAAACCTTCTATCTCAGCAACAGCAATTTTCACACTTTAAAACACAAAGAATCTGTCATTCTGACGTTAGTCACTGCGCAAACGAAATCCCTCTACCTCTACTCTACCCACCGTTACTGATTACTTATCATTTAAAATGTAACCAAACTTTGTGTTTGACAACTTTCCACGTATTGCCAATTCAGCAAATATGTCACAGCGCCTTTCATAGCCTACCTTGAGAGCAGTGTTGCCAGATTCCGGGATTTATCACAAATTTGGTGAATTTAAAACGGTTTGTGCGACACGATTTCTTACAAAGTCGCAAGTCGCAAATTTGGTAATTTATTATACAGGGTGTCCAAAAAATGGCGGATTAACAGTGCGTTACTTGGGGATGCCTAATGAACCATGGAAAAATATGAAAAAAATTCCCTGGGCCGTATTTTTCGAAATATTTCTGGTCAAAGGTGGGTAATGAAATCCATTTATTTAAATAACTAGTGTATAATTATAATGTCAAATATATTTGGGACTTATTAAAATATCTGTTTTTTTAATATTCTTGGGATTTAACTAAATTGTTTTTAATATTTAAGTATTTTAAAAAACTGATTTCTTGTTGAGTTTGTCAATTACTAAATATGGCAAACAGGCTTTGTACAATAATAATATACGAAATCAAGCTTGTCATTGAAATATTTGTTGTATGAATAATATGTTGGTGGCACTGTAAGTTCATGTCAAATTCGATGTTAGCAGGTTAAGTTTTGCGACAGTTTGTGTCAAAACTGACGCAAAACTTAACCTACTAACCTCGAATTTGACATAGACTTACAGTGTCACCAACATATTAACAACTTACTATGGATACATTTTTGATTGAGAAATTGTTGCAGTATCGATGTTGCCAGATTTATTTTTATTAATTTCAAAATATTTCGAAAAATACGGCCCAGGGATTTTTTTCATATTTTTCAAGGGTTTATAAGGAATCCCTCAGTAACGCACCGTAGAGTAAATCCTCCATTTTTTGGACACCCTGTATTGCAAGTAACATTATTTTACCGCCATTTCGCCTTCTAGTAATCACGGCACCGGCGACCGGGAAAACAAGAACTTGGTGAAATATTTAAGTTTTCTGAAGAAAATGTGTAGTGTAATCAAGTAATAAACATTCTTTTAAAAAATACTTTACTATTGTTACTATTATTAAGTTGTTTCCTGGACTGCGACTTTTAGATAGATTTGGCGACATCTAATGACTGGGTTGGCGACTTACGCAGAGAAAATCTGGCAACACTGCTTGAGAGTCAATCCAGTTTCTGTGACCTGTAGTATTGGTTCATGTGGCTTTAACCATATATCTAATACTTACTATATTGCTAGCGGCTATGAGTGGCAAACTAGCCGATGAAGTGAGACACACAACCAACTCCTTCATGTATACGGTGAGCTGTGCGCAAGCGCGGCGGCGCCGTCCGCCCAATGGGGATGTGGTCAAGTTTAAAATTCGCTTCTAAAGGCGGAGTTCGAATCCTCACGCATGCGCACGAGACGCGTTATACTCTAAGTGAGACTATGTCGGCGCCGTAATGTTTTCTGAAGTTTCCAGGCCCTACCAGCAATATATGTGTATTATATATATGGCTTTAACATAGTCTAATAAGCTACAAAAATATGCAATTTAAACCAAATGTATAGATTAAATTGATAGGTAAAATTAAAATAGCAATGGGATAAGTTAAACAAGATGTGGAGACCGAATTTTGAACTTAAACAAAATTTGACAGTTCTATGTCAACAAAAAGCATGCTACACATTAGGCAAACTCTTGTTTTAAATAAGACTTGCCCATATACCGGGTGACTATAAATGATTGAGATTTTTTTTCTTAGGTTGGCACTGTTTATGTTGATGACACTGAGAGTCTAATGTCAAATTCGAGGTTTAGCAGGTTAGGTTTTGCATCAGTTTTGACACAGAATGACGCAAAACCTAACCTGGGAACATTGAATTTGGCATAGACTTACAGTGCCACCAACATAAACAGTGCCAACCTAAGAAAAAAAATCTCAATCATTTATAGTCACCCGGTATGTATAATATATGGACTTGCCTATCTGTAGCATGATTTTTTTTAACACATAATTGTTAAACTTTTATTGTGGGTAGTTTAAAATTCATTTTAAACATCTGGTTTAACTCATATATCTAATACTTACTATATTGCTAGCGGCTATGAGTGGGAAACTCACCAAGGAAGTGAGACAGACAACCAACTCTTCAATGTATAATGGTGAGCTGTGTGCAAGCGCGGTGGCGTCGTCCGGCCAATGGGGAAGTGGTCAAGTTTAAAATTCGTTTCTAAAGGCGGAGTTCGAATTCTCACGCATGCGCACGAGATGCGTTATACTCTAAGTGAGACTATGTCGGCGCCGTAATGTTTTCTGACGTTTCCAGGCCCTACTAGCAATATATGTGTATTATATATATGGTTTAACTTATCCCATTATTATTTTAACGTTATGTATCTATCAATTTAATCTATAAATTTGGTATAAATTACATATGTGTGTATGTTTGTGTAGAGTATTAGGCTGTGTAATAGTCACCATATATATAATACACATATGTTGCTAGTAGGGCCTGGAAACGTCAGAAAACATTACGGCGCCGACATAGTCTCACTTAGAGTATAACGCGTCTCGTGCGCATGCGTGAGAATTCGAACTCCGCCTTTAAAAGCGAATTTTAAACTTGCCCACTTATCAATGTAAGCGTTTACGTGCTTACTGTATGTTAATTCATTAATGCTCGTAAATAAATAAAAAATGGGAATACATTTCAGTTTCTAAGGGGAATCCTCTAATTATTTAGAATTTTATGACGTCATTTTATCTGTTTAAGTTTTTGTGATAATCACAAATCTAAATCTATTTAACAATATGTAGTGGGTGTTCAATTTGTCAGAATTCAGTTTAAAAGATTAGTGTGAATTTTTGTTTATTGGTAGTTTATGGGAAGACAATAGTAGATTATGCAATGAGGGAGAGAAATGCGTTATTTTGCTGAGGTACAATTTCTGACTCGAGGGCGAAGCCCGAGAGTCAGAAATTGCACTGAAGCAAAATAGCATTCTCTCCGAGTTGCATATACTATTTTTTTCACGTTGCAGGAAGATTTAAAACGAAAACCCGTTTTTTTAAACGTCATTTATTGACATTTTAGTTACAATTATTTTAAAATTAGTAGCTTTTGCTAAATTTTAAAGTTGGTGGCACTGTAAGTCATTATGACAAGAGCTCACAATTATGTCAAATTCGAGGTTAATAGATGAGGTTTTGCGTCAGTTTATGTCAAAACTGACGCGAAACCTAACCTGTTAACCCCGAATTTACCATAGATTACCATAGATACGGTAACATTTTTTACTTTAGTCCCTAGGGGCTAAAGTAATTACTTCTGTCCCTAGAGATAAAATGAGCTACTTTAGTCCCTGAAATAAGTGACTAAAGTGCCAACTTTAGTTCCGCAAGTGCAAAAACTATCATTTAACTGAAATTTTAGATTTTGCGGTGCAATAATACTATCTTAAATTTTATTGTAAACACTAATAATTAAATTTGTATATTTACCCAATTTTAACCTTTGGTTATCAATTTTAAAATATTGAAATATGAAATCCTAATAATATAAAAGCTGAACAGTGTCACTCATCCTAAGAAAATAGATATAAAATTTATGAAACTTGAAATGTTAACAGTGAAACATTTGTAGAATAATTTAGATAAGCTAAATGAGGTTACAGATTATACATACATACTACATTGGAATATTGGAAATATTTACAAAATTTATGAGGGCAACGCTGGAGGCTAGGCAACCCAAATGACGTCTAAGTACGGTAATACTTGTATAGTATTCCAACCAAAAATTGGAAATCTATTTAAAATCAAGTAAGTACATCATGGAAAGTGTAAGTCATGTATAAGTTGGTTTCATACAATCAATACATAATTTTCTAAAGTCAATCAGCTTTCAAGTAATGACAGTTTATCTATAAATTGAACATGTAACTGTTTTCTTAAGGCATTGTAACATTTTCTATGATTTAAGTAACTACCTATGTACTAGTTGTAGTTTTTAAAACCGTATACTAGCATAGAAAATGTTGAAAAAACGTATATGTCTTCCAAAATTTCCACATGCATATGTCAAATTTGAAGGTTGTATACAAAGTGTAATTTAATGACAATCAAGCAGTCTGGCTTGATTTTAAATAGCTTTCCAATTTCTGGTTGGAATACTCTTTTTATAAGCGAGCTGTCGTTTGAATTCGGCGCCACACTAAATCCCACCTCCTTTTTATAATTGGTCGGCACGGTGTGCTTATTAACGGCTGCTCGAAAACAGTGGACATATTTTTCATGGGTTCGCAGGATTAATTTTATTTGTGATCGCTCTGTATTTTAATTTAAATTAGTTTTATTAACAATATTAGGTAAAAATGTTACGAAAATACGTACGAGAATTATAACTCATAATATCTTATCCCTACTTAAAAGATTTTCCACATATTGTTAGCTTCAACATTAAAATTAAGTTGAATTGACGCCTGAAGAAAATCCAAAATAAAAATACATCTTCTCGGGTACCTACTTCTTAGAGATTCATTTTTTACTAGATATATTTGGCTTTATTAGCCTATTTTGATGAGAATATGACCTCCTCTAGACTGTGTTCTATTCCTTAAATAAAGTTTCCAGATTGAACGCCGGCACATTTACACTTGTTTAGAACCTCTGGAAATTTCGATTGCATAATGTGCGGTCAGTTCGCTAGTAACTTTTAGGGAATTTTCACTTAATGTTAGTGATTTTTATTACCGTTTTCGTTTTGATGGTCGCTTGTGGTCTTTTAGGTTTTTTTACGTCGGAATATTATTTGGATTCTGTGAATAGCAGTTCGTATTGAAATTTAACCAGACTACGGGAACACTCATTCTGTCTAGTTTTACAGTATTACACATGTAAGTGTACCGTCGTGAGTCATAAGAAATTTCCATTAACAGCAAATAATGCATTTCATTAGCAGGTGAAACGACTATTAACTTGAATAAATTTTGTAGGTTTGGTAAGGAAGATGACAGTGCTGGAGGATGAGGTGATTTTCGTTCGCAATAAATTGTCGTTATCTAAACCAACTAAAGATTTACGAAACTTACAAAAGACCGACCATTCAGTGAAACGTAAAAACTCAGACTACGATACCAATCCTTCCAAGAAGTTGGTCATTGGAAAGATGTTAAACGGATATCGTTCCAATGATAATCACTACCGCTCTACGGGAGACAATGCTCAAGAATGTCCAGTTGCAACTCTTTCAAATGTGGGTAATACGTGTTTCCTTAATAGTGTATTGTATACTCTGCGTTTTGCTCCCACATTTTTACACAATCTTCATCACCTAATTGGAGATCTTGCATTGGTAAATTCACGCTTAAACCAAAACAAGGCCAAAAGTTCATCCCTCGGTCGTAATGTAAGCAGCATATCTGGCCCAAGTTCTCGAAGTACAAGCAGTAAGGATTTGTTGTCTTTGGGAAATTCAGACATAATTCCAAAGTCGAAAGTCCAGATCGTAACAGAAAAATTGCATGAGTTGTTTATCACAATGCATAATCTGGAGTTGAAGGATTCTACGGATGCTTACCAACCACTGGCATTTTTGCAAGCTGTTCGTGACGCTAACTATATATTCGAAGGTAATCACCAGCAAGATGCCCACGAATTATTAGTTTACTTATTAGATAACATACGCGAAACCTGTGATTTCCTAACGCAGCTGGTGGAAAATCAACCAGACCTGTTAAATGATCCCGAAGCTTCACACACTTCCAGCAGCAACAAACTTTGGAATGTTCGCCGATCTTGGAAGCTAACTAACAAGAAAAAAGATAAGAACCCTAAAGATTTGATTAATGAAGAACATAGTAATGGTTCCAATAGTGCAGATATTGACGATGGCGGTTCCGTCGATAGCACTTCTGAAAATGCTAAGAAGAAAATAGGATATAACTTCGTAGCCGAAGATTTTGAAGGTATAACGTTAAGGCGCACTAAATGTTTAGAATGTGAAGGTGTTACTGAGAGAAAGGAGCCATTTTATGATATACCCGTACCTATTATGTTTAATGAGGAAGATTTCGATACAAACCCTAATGATATTTATAGAAAAGCCTGTGTAACCTCAGAAAAGTTATGCGATTCCAATAAATACTTATGCGATAACTGCAAGAGATACAATGAAGCTAGTCGAGAAGTGTTGTTTGAAAAATTACCTAATATAATGGTTTTGCAATTGAAAAGGTTTACAACAACTGCTGCAGGCGTTCAAAAAGTTAACAGTTATTTACCAACTCCCTTAAAACTGGAGTGTTTCTGTGAGAGTTGTTGTCAGTTACAAACTGGATTATCGTTGCATCGATATCAACTTTGCTGTGTAATAATGCATCTGGGTGGAACGATGGCTTCAGGCCATTATATAGCTTATGTTAAGGTAACGGATCATTTTGAAGACTACACAGATTGCAGCCGAGATCTTCCAAGAGGCACTTTGTCAGCTAGTAGCAGTGAGAAATCTATTAACATTCTTAAGTATTTAAAACCAAGGGCGTTGAGTAGTTCTATCATCGAGAGCAAAAATGGTATTATTTCTTCCAAAACTGGTAGTGGAATTGGAATGTGTAAAAGTATAGATTGTTGCGGAATAAAAATAAATAAAAATGTAGTTGAAAACGTAGTTAATAGCTATTCAAAAAAGCACGTTCACTGGCAGCTTCCATCTTCTGAGGTGCAAGAAGATATGTGGTTGGAGTGTGATGACGAAAACGTTCGTCCAATATCCAACAAGGAATTCCAAGAGTTGCTCGGTTATAAACCTAATTCCACTTCTACTCCGTACTTGTTATTTTATTCGAAAATTACAGATTCTGTACTAAACGAATAAAATTTAAATTATTAATTGGCAATTTTCCTTTTTGGAGTACAAACAAATGTGGTAGTGATTTCATGTGATATGATGGAAAATGTTGATATTCGGAAAAATCTAACTTCAATTGTTATAGGTACCTATAATAACTTACAAAGTGTTTATAAATAGTAATAATAATAGTACATTTGAAACTTGTATTAGCTGAATATATGGAAATTATTTTTATTTTGCAAAGATTTGACCAAAATTATTTTGCGTTTCTCAATTAAATCAGGTTTTTCTCTCGAGTGTCCAATTGTAATAGCCAATAGTACTTCTATCAGTTACTGATGTCTGTATCTAAGCATCCTCATTAAGATAACATGAAACCTTGCTATTTTTTTGTTAAAGAAAAACCTGGTTAATGAACAGTAGAACAGTATAACTCGATTTTTATGTAATCTAAAAATGTATGTTCCTCGATCCTACCTAACTTAACTAAAATGTTCAACAACAAAGCTGTTTGTATACCCTTTAATATCGACTTTGTAAATGTATCGCTGTAACTTGCGTCTTTAATAACGAATCACTGCAATGTATAAACCCTTGCCTTTGCTGAAGAGTATACTGTAATTACCTTGTAATTATAAATACTACAGAGGTGATTATATGAAGCGCCTTTCATCTCCTTAATAGAAATGCAACGTAAAAAAGCCTCTTAAATTTCTATTTTTCAAACCCATTGTTATTTCTTGTACATATCACCAACTATGTAAACAATATTTATGCACAGATATAAATATAAACTGCAACAATTGTAAATCAAAATTAGAATCAGTATTAATTTTATTAAAAAATCATTTCGCTTGTTATTGTACATTTTGTAATTACATAAATACATTCGAATAATAAATTTTGTTTTCAGGATGTCTTTGTTTCTATGTTAAAATACTTCTATAGTAAGCTATTATTTAAGATACTTTGTTAATAGTTGTTCAATTTCGTTATAATGTCTCTTGTGCCACTGAGTGTTTAGTTGAACCGTCTCCAAGGCCTGCTTAACACCCTGTTTAGTTTCAGACAGGTACTCGCTGTTTGTGATTGTGAAGTTTTTCAACTGAAAATTAAACGTGAGCTATTAAAACATGAATATGGTATAAAGTATGTATAAAATTAGCACCAGTAATAAGCAACATATTGGAAGTAATAAATAAAATTAATTAAAAGGCGAACTAAATTATTTCATTAAGAGACGAGGACTGTGGTATTAAGAAACGTAATTATGGAAGGATGGGGTCAAAGATGCATATCGAAAAGTAATAACATCCTAGAATGTTTCAGAAACTAGTTGCTCTGTTATACCCGTTTTCTTGAGCTACCAAGAGTTGAAATTAGTAAAAGCACTTGTTCTATACCATTTACTGAAAATTTCTTAATTTCCAAATAAACATGCCATTTTGCTAAATATTTTTCATACTTACGGGAGATATTTATTAACATAAACTTGGTATGATTATTTAGTAGTACCCTGTTGCAGCATTATTAGTTTTCTAGTATACAGTGTGTCCCCGGATTGAGTTCACTATAGGTATAATTGACAAAAAATTTTACAATTTTATTTTAATGTTTTGGGATTCCGCCCTGCTTGGTTTGAAGAGAATTTTAAGAATATTTACAGTTTTTGAAAACACAAGTTGGCCTTGACAGTGAAGCAAAAACTATTTTCAGGTAAACTACCCTTTCTGTTCATGATACGGCAAAATTTTACTAAGAAAAGTTGTTCAGAATGATAAATTATGGCCCTATACAAAATTTCAGGAAGATCTACCTACTTAAACCGTTAAAATTGTACCTATAGTCCATTTTCTTGACATCTTGACATATTGGCACCACTGCTATTTTTCACATTTTAACAATTAAATGACTGTACAGTCGAATAAAAAACACATTATTTTTGAGGTATAGTCAAGAAATTTTTTAAAATTTGACACTGACAGTGCAGATGTCAAGTAAATGGACTAGATTTATTAAAAATTACGGTTTGATTTAAGTAGGTAGAACTTCCTGAAATTTTGTATGGGGCCATAATTTCCCATTCTGAACAACTCTTCTTAGTAAAATTTTGCCGTATTATAAACAAAAAGGGTAGTTTACCTGAAAAGAAAATACAATAGTGTGTTGTTACAAGAGGTGAGATGGACTAAAAATTTTGAATTTTATTTTAAGGTTCTGGGATTCGGCCTGCTTGGTTTGAAAAGAATTTTAAGAATATTTTCAGTTTTTGAAAAACAAGTAGGCCTTGGCAGGGAAGCGAAAACTATTTGATTTTCAGGTAAACTACCCTTTTTGTTCATGATACGGCAAAATTTTATTAAGAAAAGTTGTTTAGAATGATAAATTACATCCCTATGCAAAATTTCAGAAAGATCTGTTGACTTAGAAAACACCGTTATTTTTTAGATAATTGTATATTATTTTCAGGTAAACTACTTTTTCTGTTCATGATACGGAAAAATTGTATTAAGAAAAGTTGTTCAGAATGAGAAGTTGTGGCACTATACAAAATTTTAAAAAGATCTGTCTACTTAGATGAAACCGTCATTTTTAATAAATGCAATTTATTTGTTTAATCTAAAAAATAACGGTTTAATCTAAGACGACATATCTTTTTGAGATTTGGTACAGGGTCATAATTTTTCATTCTGAACAACTTTTTTTAATAAAATTTTGCCGTATCATGAACAAAAAGGATAGTTTACCTGAAAATTAAATACAATTATCTAAAATTATAACGGTTTTTTCTAAGTCGACAGATCTTTCTGAAATTTTGTATAGGGCCATAAACTATCATTCTAAACAACTTTTCTTAACAAAATTTTGCCGTATCATGAACAAAAAGGGTAGTTTACCTAAATAGAAAATAGTTTTTTCACATTTTTCATGGCCGACTTAATTTGTAAAAATTAAAACTCTGCTTAAAATTGTTTTCAGACCAAGCAGGGCGGGATCCCAAAACATTAAAATAAAATTGTAAATTTTTTTGTCGATTATACCTATAGTGAACTCCATCCGGGGACACACTGTATATTACTTGAGCCAACTTTATCCATGTTTTAGTTTTATTATTTTTTAAACTTTGTACTTCCATTTCTCAATTAGCCTCTTTTAATAGTACACACTTTCTTTATATGTATTATTTGTTCACAATTCTTGATTTTTGTTGGCAACATAATTCTATTTACTCTTATGTAATGCAAAATTTGTTGTGATGTAATTCATCCTACTTTTTCTTTCTCGTTACTACAACTTTGTGATTTACTCTCCATTTTATCCTAGGTAAGTGTACTCAGTAACTGGTTTTATAACACTTATTTGTACTCTTATTTATTTATTTTCCTTTGTTTTTTTAAAAGCTTTGTCATTAAGTTCAGACATCATTTGCTGTAGGTCTTACATTGTTTTTAACAATAATTATGTTGTGTAATCACAAAAACAAAGGTGATTCTGATGTTCACTGTTTATATTGATTTTTTTGTTTTCACACTTCAGATGTTTAAATATGTCTTCCAGTGCCCTGCCATACTTAATAAAAACGTGGCAACTCCAGTTTTTTACATTCAATTGTTGCAATTGTTTCTAGCCAATTGAGCTTCCATGGCCTGCTACTAACTATTAACAGAGCACCCCTCGTATAATGACATTGGCTTTCCTTTATCCATTTTGTATCTATGCCCTGCCTGTTGTGTCCTTTCAATTATTTGGTCAATAACAGCATTAAATATGAGTCCCCTTGTCTTATTCCATTGTTTATTGCAATTTCTTTTGTAAAGCAGTTGTTAACCATATTTGTATTAGTATTTAGCTGCTGTCATTTCTGGAGGTACCTACTTATATTCTTTTGCCCTAAAGTTTCAATTATGTCGTGCAGCCTCACTGTCAAATGCCTTATTTAAAGGCAAATAAAATAAAATACAAGAGAGATTGTTTTCAATATTCTATTGCTTTTTCTACTCCTTGTCTGAGGGTAAATATCGCATCAAGTGTCGAACGGTTTTTGATGAATTCTTATTGCTCCTTGCTCATTTCTATATACTCACTAATAAGGAATTGCATGACATTTGTGAATAACTATAATACAACTAAGAAGAGTTACTGCCCTGTAATTTTCTGTTTTTTTGCTTCATTTTTTAAAAACGGGTATGAGGGTAATACTTTCTTTTCAGTCCGAGTGAGATATTTCTAGTTTCTATTATTAGTTGAAAAAAGCAAGTCAATTCTATATTTAGATCTAATTTTTCCAATTCAGCTTATATTTGAATGTGATAATTGCATATAGCTGTTAATGAGACCTTTAGAATTTGTTAAATGTTCAAGTTGCAATTGACTGAATTATTCATTAACTAATTAAGTATTGATTAACCAACTTTTGGTAAATAGTTATGATTTTAGGCAAATATAAAATAAATATTTTTGACATATAAAGTATTGCCTATTCAGTAAAACAGGTGGGTAGCAACTGGATTTTTAGGTGAAAGATAAACCAAGTTAACATTATGTCAAATGGGCACCCAACTCAATACCAATCCAGTGGATTGCAGGAAAAGTTTTGCCTATTTATGGATTCGAACAAAGGACTTGCTTATTGCAAGCCTGGAACATACTCACTGCGCCACCAATGTGGTGTAAGTAGAAATTGCAAATTGTATCAAATTTGTTTGGTTGCAAGAGAAAGTGATAAGGACTAGACATAACCACAATAATTTTTACTTACCTCTTCATAATCTTGTTGACTGATCATTTGATTAGATAGAACAGAAATGTACCTAGTCAATGTTCTGCTGCCTGAAGCAATGCTGTAAATTATGTAAAATATAAATATATATAGTACGACCAAATAGGAAAAATAACTTACTACTGATATATATCCTTAATCCTGTTTTGGAAAAAGTTTTTAGCTACATAGTAGCCAACATCGTTTGAACCAACAGATTGAAATACACTGCTGGAATCTTGTCTTCTTATTCCTGAATTGTCACTGATGGCCCACTCTAAATATCGGTTTAGGATCCATATTTCTCTAGTGCATCCCAAGGCACGCAATATTGTTGTTTTCTCTGTTGCTATGTTAGATTTTTGGTATTGTTTCCATAGGAAACTCCATTCCTTTTCACCACCATATTTCATAGCAGTGCAATAAACTAATGGTCTTAAATCCTTAGGAATACTAGAAAAAGTTTTAATAAATAAACAAACCCATATGACATATTAACATTGTTACAGATTTTTTGCTGTTGGTTTGCTTTGCCATTCTTTGAACATTTCTCTAGCGTTTTTGACGCAGTTGCCGACTTCAAATTTGCACCCCCAAGATGTTACCATAACTTGATACTTAATTACTTCCAAACTATCATTTATGTTTTGTTTCAGTTCGAAACCACCAGTGTATTCGTAAACTGGTGTTAATAGCTTTTTCATGTATATCTACAATAATTTCAATTGCTATATTATCTTAAAAAATATGCAAAACCAGGTACCTTAAATAATCCATATGCTGACGATCGTTTGAGCATTCTATTTAACGCATCTATGTTGCTTAAAGCTGCTCGCCATGGTAAGTATTTGTGTTCTTGTTTTAGATATTCCAGGACGTTAAAATGAATTGTGTAATCCAGATCACCAACCCAAGCTAAGTCTGCTGAATCATCTATCAGCTGTACCCTGTTGAGGACTGGGATTGTTTCATATTGATTGCTGTTTAATGTTGCCGTTAGAAGGTTCCAATTTTTTTCATCGTAGTTAATTTTGTAAAGTGCTGTAAATAAAACATGGATAAAGGGAACGAAGGTCTGATTTAGCTGCAAGATGTCTGAAATATATGGACACAAATCGGTATTTCTTAATGACCTAGCCGTAGAGTGTTTAGACCAATGTATCTGCTTTTACAAATGTTTTGTTTTGGCAGTTTTATTATATATTAAGTACCTACCAATAAAATATATTCAATAATTTAATATTCGATAGGTACTAAAAAATAAACTTGTCATAAGTGTGTTAGTTACCATCGCGTCAAATTACAAAAAAACTTCTAATTGTATTAAAAAAGTCTTGGTCAATTCCTTGTATATTCTGAAATAGTACTCAGTTTATGAAGCATCTACAGTATGTTTCACTTATTATCTTCACACCCTGTATCTTCCTTATTTATTTTCTGATTTTTTAATAATAATACGTAGCCTACTGCAGTCAAAAATAGATTTGAGAAATGGAAAAATCATACTAGGGCTACTTTTATTAAAAAAAGTTATATCACCTGCTCATTTTATCATTGGTAGGCAACACATTTAACAAGCTCATAACTACAGGGTGCCCAACTTAAATGTACGCAGCTTTAAGCAGATGAGTATGCAACACACATTACATTTCAATGGCGATTACAGTCTAGATGTAATGTGTGTTGCATACTCACCTGCTTAAAGCTGCATACATTTAAGTTGGGCACCCTGTATCAAGGCATAAGTCTGCCCAACACAACATACAAAATCTTCTCGAAAATAATAACACAACGGTTGGGTATTATATTTGAAGCAATCTTATGAGAAGAACAAGCTGCTTTTTGAAAAGGTAGATCGTGCACAGACAATGTTTTTGCAATAAAACATAATAGAAAAACATCAAGAGTATAACAGGGAAATAAATATGCTATATGTTGACTTTATAAGGGCTTTCGATACAGTGATAAGAGAGAAACTTTGGACGATCTTGGAACCTTCTCAGAGCATGGATTAACAGGATACATAATTACTCGTACAACCTAAATTTAAACAATTGCGTGCTATCAATGCTCTTCGCAGATGATTTAGCGATAATAGCAGATTCAGAAAATTCCCTACAAAAATCAATCTTTGAATTAAATAACATCTCAAAAGAGTACAACTTGAAAATGTCTCCTTCACAAAGCAAAGTAATGGCCTTTTTAGGGAAAGACATTATCAGATCAAAGATTGTCATTGAAAATAACATAATAGTACAAGTTTCTCCCTTCCAATACTTGGGATGTAAAATTTCTATATTTGGCGAATCGGACATACATACAACAAAAGGTAGAAAAATTTGACTACTATAATGGAACTATTACAGGAAGACTAAACACAAAGTCCAGAAAGAAATTTTAATAAAGTATTGCATGACCGCGTCAGTACCAGGTGGTGAATCATGGTGTATAACAAAGAAGGATGAAAAACGAATAGAATCTGCAGAGATGAGACTCCTAAGATATACAGGAGGCTACAGGTTCAGCGATAGAATGCGTAATACAGACATTAGCAATATATAGCATGAATAAAGAGATACACCAATATCAAGAAAAATGAGCAATACCCGTAGAAAGAATGAAAAACAGAAGAATTCCTAAGCAAATCTTATATTATAAGAGCCGATGCCGCTGGCCGTCCAGACCGTAAGCACAAGTGGCGCCGGCACACGTAGCATGAAGGGCCTGCATACTACTACCACACGCGCGCTTGCTATATCGGTTTCTATAAGCGCAGGTTTCTGTAAGCGCACATGCCGACCGTAAGCACGTGGCGCCGCCACACGCAGCCAGACGTAGGCTGGCTACGCGCGTTCTAGTGTATAAATATAAGCCAAACAGCAAGAGAAGTATAGGAAGGCCTAGAAAGCGTTGGAAGGATCAGCTGTGATGTTGCAATGGATTCTTGAAAATGAAGAAAAAGAGGATCATTTTTACAGAAAACCTTTAATTTTAATAGTTATTTATATACCTATCTAGCGAGCAAAGGTATTTATTTCCTCCACACCCGCTGTGAAACTTAAGAACAACACAAGCAAAAACTAATAATTTACATTTTCAATAGTAGCTAGCGTTTGGATACTGAAAAACAAATTTGAGTAAGTATATTCTTGTTAGCCTATTGACCAATACTTTGCAGCTTTGCCGAAATGTAACTGACCTTTTATATCTTATGATAAGTAATATCTCTCTAAAAAATAAAAAATTATACTTGACGACGCAAATTGTATATTATAGCAAACCAATAAAATCATGTTAAATAAATAGCTTTTTACTTTACCAAATCAAGCAAAAATGATTCTATTTGGTAAATTCAAAGCTTCATACTTTGCTGTGTCCACAGCTTTCAAGACCACCTTTTGCGTAGTTAGGTATTACCTGATGCTTGAATGTTAAATATAATCCACTCATCGCTACCAGGTAGGTTGTCGATTGTTTGAAAATCTGATGGACAGGATAGCCAGTGTTTTGGTCGGGTTGTATTAAAGTGTAACTGTTTCTGGGTGGTAAAGGTTAAGGGTACCCACCAGCATTGCGATAAGGATTTATGAGATTTAATGTTGTCACGTAAAAATCGTTCCTGTAAGTTGACTTAGATAAATAACATTAAATATTCAAATAATTGCTGCAATTATCCAAAAAAAGTACATTGCCTGACTAAGAACTATTATAATTTTAAAATTTTACAATAGTGCCAAATATGACAAAAATATAAGCTGTAAATATGATTTAAAATTGTTTGGATTATAAATTTCTAACTATACATATTACTATATTCATTTTTTATAGGTAAGAGTACGTTGTAATACATTATTTCCTTCCATAATTTTAATTAGTATTGTATTTTAAGTATATTTGGGTACCTATAGGTACTAATAGTAATTTACTTTCTTCAACCAATGAAGTTCAACTATTTCAGTGCGATACTACATAAAGTACCTACGTTTTCTATAATAACTGTCAAAGTGTTACAATGTTGGTAGATATGTGATTAAAACGCTAGGAAATTTTTATACCTCGTGTTGGTAGAATTTTTTCAAAATTATGGTTATGTGTCAATTTTGAATGTCAAAGTTTTTTAATTTTAACTCTTGACAAATTTCTTTTTTTAACATGGAATCATCATCATCATCAATTATATCGGATAAAAAAAGAAAACCAAGAAATATTTTAAATGCAAAAATGAAGCAAGCAAGCAAATTATGACATATCTGTCAAAATGACAATCATTTTTTTAGTGGAAGAAAAAAACTAGAAATCTATGTACCAACATTATTAAAACTAGGGATCCTGCAGGAATGCAACTTATCCCCTAGAAAGTTGACCTTGAAAATTATTATAGAAAAAAAAATGTACTTTACCTGTTTAAGTTTGGCCGAATTATGTTCATAATCTCTGGTGACAGTCACTATAGGATAACCAGTCTGAATGGTCCAAGTATCCATGATTGTTTTTACAGTTAGATTTGATGGCAGTACTTTATTTTCATGAGCTTGAATGGTCAATGCTTCCCATAGGTCATCCTGTTCAGCATTATTGTATTTATGCTTTAGTAAGTAACGAGTAACTCCTTTCCGGAAAGTTTCCTCGCCAAGGAAATTGCCAATCATGTGTAACAGAAAAGAACCCTTCTTATAGGAAATTATGTCGAAAATTTCATTTATCTCTTTTGGATTGCCAACAGTCACTGAAACCTATAATTAGAAACATAAAGATTATATAATATGTTTTCTGCCACACGCATTACTGGATGAGAAGTTTTCAGAGCATCAAGCGAGAATACTGCTAGCAGATTTGTAACTATTTCTTCCTCTAGAGAATTCCATTCTGGATATAAGTGATGCACTGCTAAACTTGCCATATATGTAGCAAATCCTTCATTTAACCATAAATCTGTCCACCATTTCATTGTAACCAAATTTCCAAACCACTGATGAGCTAATTCGTGAGCAACAACACTAGCAATGGCATCTTTATGAGAGGCTGAGGATGTATTGGCATCAAATAGCAAAAGAGCCTCTCTGTATGTTATCAACCCCCAATTTTCCATAGCACCTGAGCTAAAATCTGGGACTGCTATCATATCTTGCTTTGGTAAAGGGTATTTTACATCAAAGAATTGTTCATAATATTCTAAGCATTTGGGTCCTACTTCCTGAGCAAGATTTACCTACAACAGCCATGTGTATCAATGTTAGTTATGATTTTAATGTAGGTATGGGAAAAATAGATATATAGGTACTTTTAATATATAAATAATAATACAAAAGTTACAAATATAATAAATAAATTACTTGATTAAGGGCATCTTTCCTTGCCCATACTCTGAAGGTTACATTGTTATTAGATGGAGGTGATGTTCTATATTCAAAATCAGATACAACAAATGCCAGCAAATATGTTGACATGGGTACAGAATCTTCATAACGATCCCACATCCATCCTTCAAGATCTTTACTGTAATAATTACAAAATACATTTTTTAGATAATTAAATTATTAACTTTATTCAAAGTTTTTTATGTAGAAAAATGTATGTTAGACCACCATCTCAATTACAGACACATTTCTAGAACAATCTACTCTACAAATTATTTTATACAAGCAAACCGCGCGCTACGTGCTGCGAGTCTTGAATCGGCGCGCACGTGAAATAGGATACGCGAAAGGTCACGCTCCGACCGAGCGCTAAGATAAGAAAAACAAAACCTAAACAAATATAAACATCTGTGAAGCCGGAACGTGAGATTTTATTTTGTGCCACAGACACACAGACAAACACACATTAAGGAAAATTATATTATAGAAGATATTTTTCATTGCAAAAAGGAATGGTTCTTGAAATACGTAAATAATACTTACATTGGTTCAGACTGTACAATAGGCATGTTGCTGATGGAACTATAAGATGCAGGTCTTCCTAAGTTTATTTTAAAGGTGGCTTTCATGGCAGGTTCATCAAAACATGGAAACGCTCTTCTAGCATCTGTTGGTTCAAACTGCGTTACCGCTAACCATCTTTTTTCATTTGTATGAGGATCAGTGTAACTACTCCTGTAATATCCATCTAGGCCATCTTGTAGTTCTCCAACAAATGGAATATATATTTCATAATGATGGTTTTCTTCTAATTTATCGGCAACATGAATGACAAAGAAGTCATTTTCATTTTCGTAATCAAATTTTCCGAGTTTAATGGTTTTATTCTCACTTAAGTCTTTTATAATAATTTTATTTTCTTCTATTGTTAAGTTCTTTGAATGAAGTGTTATATTTTGCGTAGATTCCGTACAGGTTGTCTGAAAAGTAATAAAATAATAAAAATCTGGTGTGATACATGCACACAATTTCCTTTTAAAGTGATTTTACATACATACATACATAATCCTGAGCCTTTCTACCGTGAGGTGTAAGGCTTTGATTTTACAATTACCCAAAAATCTGATTTTTAATTTTTAAGTATTTCCACATAATTTTTAAAAATTACAAATTCTACAGAAACCGTACAAGCGACAAATTTTCTCTAAAATCTTTTGTTTTATTTAAAATTGGAGTTAATAAAAAAATGGAAAAAAAAACAAAAGAAACACACTTTAGAAGCTTTTAACTGGAAAATCACCTATCTCACATCAATACACATTAAAAATGTAATAAAAATGTGAAGTTTGAAAAAAATCTTTAGAGCCGTTCTTGAAAAAATCGAAAATAAACTGAAAAAGTACAAGAGTAAACACCATACTTCCGGTTATGCGATTTTCTTCGAAAGCTTGCTGTCGCATCTAGATAGTACACAACACTTATATATGAAGTTTCAACGCCATACCTAGTTTCGTTTTTGAGATATTCTGTTCACAGACAGACAGACAGACCATTGAACAAAACATGTTTTTTGGGTTCAGGGGACTCCAAAACGTGAAGATCTGTTGAAATCACAATTTCGAATTTTTGGGGTGAATCCAATACTTCCTTTATCGTAAAAGGAAGTAAAAATAGATTTTTACAAACAATAAAAAGATTATGGTTTAAAGTAAGATAAGATATTTTTGGCACATTATAAAAAATATATGGTACCGACGTACAATTAAGGATCACCACATTTTTAATTAAAATGTAAAGCATAGTTTCAAAATGACTAAAATGTAGTTTACTGTTTTTATTTAAGTAATAGCTTTTATATTTTTAATGATTGTTTATTTCAAAATTGAGTTTAGGTATATTACGTTACAAGATCGGTAAGTACCTTAGAACAGGCTGATAAAAGTTAGAAGAACGAGGGCCGAAGAGCCGAGTTTTGCTATTTTATGAGAACTGTTCCAGTAAGGCACTTAACGATGGAATCTTGTATAAAATTATTGCGTTATCAACTAATAAAAATACCGTTGAATATTACAAATATTGTTTGCCCAAATAAAGTGCGTGATTGTTGTTTCTATAGTAACTAAATACAAAACAATGTTCTACAACAGTCCTAGGACCGTTATATTCATAACGGGCTTGTTATTTTGTTGTTGTCATACCAACTAACAAGGATACAGGAAGTTGACCTCATCGTCACAGATAACGAACCCGAAAACAAGTAAAAATAGGTTGGTAGCGGTTTTTTTGTAATACATGCCTACATATATCAGCACTGTCTGCTTGATGGAAATACCCATAACAAGCAATCCCGTTATAGTTATTAACGACATAAGGCTGTTAGATGCGATAACGGCCGTATGTCGTTGAATATTCTTATAACACCTACACAAATTGAAATTTTAGAGCAATTTAAATGAAAAAGTTAAATAGTATTACTAACGGGTGTTAGAAAACTTGTCTTATCAGAGTCACCTATGGAAAAAATTACGTTTGGCAATAACGAAAAGTATTGTTGGTGACACTGTTGGTCTATGTCAAATTCGATGTTAGTAGGTTAGGTTTTGCGTCAGTCTGTGTCAAAACTGACGCAAAACCTAACCTACTAACTTCAAATTTGGCATAGACTTACAGTATCACCAACAGTACATGTCAGTATTGCCAATGTTAAAATGTTACTGTTCTGTTATTTCTCAACGACCTAGACTGTTAAATGTATAACAGCCATGGCTGTCATGGGAAACTTTGACAGGTTGACAGTTCTGTTATTGATAAATAACAAGTAAGTGTTATGAAAAAAGTTAAATAGTATGGGGTATTAGAAAATTCGTCTTATCAGAGTAAAAACTGACGCAAAACCTAACCTGCTAACCTCGAATTTGACATAGACTTTCAGTGTCTACAACAAAACATTTCAGTATTGCCAGTGTTCATGTTGAATAAATATTGATAAAATGTTACATTTCTGTTATTTCTTAACTATCTAGGCTGTTAAATGTATAAAAGCCATGGCTGTTATGGGGAACTTTTCAGTCAAGTTGACAGTTCTGTTGTTGGCAAGTATCAAGTAGGTGTTATGAAAAAAAAATAACCATAGCCGCTATAACCGTTGCTACACTACCAAGTTATGTGCATTGTTTTAGTTTATTATTCATATTAATATCGTAATTCTTAAAATTGACAACTTTTTGTAGATATTACGATAACTGTTAAACAACATACAACCAATATTTCATATAACTGACTCGGATAATTTATTAGCCTCGGCCTCGTCCGTTATATGCTCAATATCGGTATAATACCGTTAAATACTATTGATAAATATCTCATTTATTTGAAGCTATTAATTTCAGGTGATAGTAAAGAAAACTTGTATTTATACCTAATTATATAAGACAACATTAGTTTTTCCGTTAGGAAGTAGTAACGTTTTTATTGCATTTCAATGAATTTCAAAAAGTGGATCAACATAAATAACACGATGGAATTAACGATTAACTAGAAAGGCAATTAATGAAGACGTAAAACTTGTCATAGTATCTGCTTGCAAGATATTTGCAAAATAACGGAGTTTTTATTGCAATTCCCAATTTGGTCGAGCCTATATTTTAAGAAATTTGATTTACAGTAAAATTTACATAATTTCTTTTCGGCTATCTTTTATTGAGATTTGAAAATTTGTTATCCTTTGGTATTATAATTTTCTATTTATACAACTTTTGGTAGTTTATTGTTAATTCATAATACCATGTATCGTTATAACGTAATTGATAACTGTTAGCGCTCGAGGTACCTGGCAATTTAAACAGTCGACGTAAGTGCTTATGACAAATTGTTATAAAAATAAAAGAGCATTAGCTTCTACTAGTGCTCCAATTTATACTGCCTTTAAGCTTTAATCTAAACATTTTCGAATACTATTATTTTCACATTTTTATAAATCACAGTTTTTTATTTTTACGTAAACATTGATTTGACATTAGTCTGACAGGCAACAGCTAAATATAATTTGGAATGTTGTAAAGCTGCTTTAAACACCTTGATGAGGTACGTTGTTAGAATTAATTTGTCACGCTTACCTTAATCCAAACTTTGCCGTAGAAGTTGAAGTTGTCGTTGTCCCCAAGGTGGGTTATAATTTCAAGATCGTAATGTTCAGGTATAATCGTTTGTGGCAGTCGATAGCAAGAATCCGTCAGTGTGGTAGCAAATGTACTTGTTGCCCACAATCCAATAATCCACATAAGCAACATTGCCCTGCAATTAACAATTAGACTATAGTTTTCTCTAAAAGAAAAAGCTTTTACAATTTCAGCAGCATTTACAAAAAGAAGACGAAACACCATAAGTTTTAAAACAAAATTGCACGAGGTTGTTCAAAAGTATTGTAGATATGAATGCAAAATATGTACCTACGTACTGCTAATTAGTTTCATGAACTTTCACATCATTAAATACAATAGTAATAATCATGTCATTTTGTAACGTATAATAGTAGTTTGTACAACGAGAGTGGATATGATGTCCATATCGCATGAGGATAAAGTTTGAGCACGACGCCGTAGGCGGAGTGCTCAATTATCCGAGGGCGATATGGACATTCCACTCGAGTTGTACAGTGTATTTTTTCTACGACCTATCAATGGAAAAGAATGGAAAATTAAAAGAAAATTTATTCAACGCTAATTAATAAGATATCTTACAACAAAATCACGTTTGCCACAAACAGGGCACAGCAGGGCGTACCCATTGCAAAACAAACAATTAATGAAAGTTGCCTAGGTAATCACGACTAACGTGGTTTGTGATTGGTGTATTTCATATCCACCCTTGTGTGGATATGAAATCATATACGTTCAGTTAACTACAATTGCCTACATATCCATTCTGTAGATTGTGAAGAAAACAGAATATATACATGCGGGAGTAGAAAAAATAACATTCGCAATAGGTACTGCCATTGGCAATGCCGTAAAGCGGTCAAGCAAAGTTACAACCTTAACCGAATTAACGTGCCAGTAACTTAGAGGAACATTTTTATTTTATATTCTTATCAGTACCAATGATTATTCCTATTTGTGTATTTTTATTCATGAGGCGAGTACTAGTATTAACATACTATGCACGCCATACAGAAACATTTCTTGTACACGTTATACAGTTTATAATTAAAAATTAGCAACATATATCTAATTTATTATAGTCTTGCATTAATCTATGCGAAAACTATAATAATTTTAAGTACGTGTCCTATATTATTTCTTGCTAGTACTGAAGATTAATAACCGCATTTAAAGTGTCTGACTGAAACTAAACTTAATTACACGCTAATTATACGAAATTAGAAATTTAATGAGAAAAACTATTTAAAAGGAAATTTATTCTCTGTGAGGTTATAAAATGTCATTGACTTGTATGTGTAGGTGAGTTATTTTTACAATCATAAATTCCAGCATCGTAAAGTAGTAATTCAATTAAATATCTGATGGTTTGCTCTTAAAAAATATTCTTTAGCGCACACCAAACTTAATACTTATTTTATTGCTTCAATATTGATTAGCAGTGATTAACACATAATTAATCAGAGAGAACCACAATTTTAAGTAAACTCCAACAACTAAATAATTTATGACAAGTGCAGAATTCATTAATGAAAAATAAAACCATAAGAGAAATTAGTCGGTCTTGTTACTCAAACGTAAACATTAAATGCAGATATTTCAACTTGATTGACAACTACATTTATGAAACTTGCCACTGCATTTTAAAATAAACAGAAATTTTTACATATCGCAAAAGTCTAAGTTAATCCTGAAAACAAATAAAAATTCACCATTCACAATTCGTCAATCACAAGACTTTAATTGCAATTAACAACTGCTCGTTTATAAAATGTAGTCAACAATATTCAATTATTATAATTTAGTATAATAATAATCTTTTTTTCTATGTACATGTTAAAGTGTGCTTTTATTAACTCAAAACAAAAGGTCAAGTTTTACTTTAACCGCAAGGGTAGATAAAGTAGCACTTTAACATCAAGGATAGATAATAGTATTTTATGTAACTAGTCCTCAAAGCAAGGCTTTAGGGAACGAGTCGTAATGTTTCCGGACGAGGCGGAGCGAAGCGCAGCCGAGTCCGTAATATGAAGATGAGTCCTCTAAAGCCATTTGAGGACGTGTTGCATACAACGTTTTTTTGTATTAGCTCTCCAAACATCATAATATGAAGTTTCAATTACCATTAACGCGGCATTATATTAGGAGGCCGCGCGAAAATGTATTTTTTGCTCCCCAAACTGGTTACTTTGGAAACTGTCTAGGATCCTCAAAATGGCCATTTAGAGGCCTTGTACTTAAAGTCGTCATGACAACTAATGTTTGAGTCCGCTAAAATGTTCCCATGACGACTTTAAGTACAAGGCCTCTAAATGGCCATTTTGAGGATCATAGACAGTTTCCAAAGTAACCAGTTTGGGGAGCGAATACAAAAAAGTAATTTAATTTTCTAACTTTTGTTTAAATTAAATATGACAGCTTCGTATTATCGTAGCAACCCAATCTAGCTACTGACATTTTGAAATGTGATTGACTGTCCTTATTTTCGTTTGAAATTGTTAAAATTCTTGCTATAGAAAAAATATTCTATTATACACGACGATAAAGTTATTTCTATCCTCTCTTGAATCATTAACGTCTCGACTTCGTCTCGACGTTAAACGATTCACTCGTGGATAAAATTTAACTTTATCGTCTTGTAAAATAAATTACTATTATTAAACGATCTACTTATTATTTTAAAAAATCAACGGAAGACATAAAAGGTAAATGAAAAACGGCAACGGTAGTAATAAAACAAATCTCACAATAATGCGAAAGAAAATTAAAAATTTAGTATATTCAACAATGAAGGGAAAACGGAAAAAATGAAAAGCCATACTCAACAAGATAGAAGACAATGAAAATAAATGAGAGGAAACGAAACATAATGATAATGGTATTCGACAGAAAAATAAATAGAAGTCTTTGATGGTAGCAACCGGAATATAATTATAATATTAATAATGTTAAAAAATCAACAAGAAAACCAGCTATAATAAGATGCCATCAGCAAATAATAATAACAATATAAAATAGTAATGGATACGGTCTAGATCTAGAATAAGAAACGATGAAAAGATTGGCGAAAGGTAAAATCTGAGCACAATAAAACCATCTAGTGGACGCACAAATGATAAACCGATAAATAGAAATATCAACAGTGCCAGCAGTAAAAAATATTGACGATGTAAAAGGATAACAGAGAACCATTTGAGCAAGATTTCATTGTTAATTATTAAGTATTCACTGATTATTGTGCACAAATGTTGAAAATATATAATATAAAATTTACAAAGTACTGTCGTAGTATTATTATTATAAGGCATAAACATTTGTAAAGGGCTTTACACGGAACTTCCTTCGCAAGTACAGCTCGCAT
This sequence comes from Agriotes lineatus, assembly GCA_940337035.1. NCBI lineage: Eukaryota > Metazoa > Arthropoda > Insecta > Coleoptera > Elateridae > Agriotes > Agriotes lineatus. Next base: position 109,601,059 of record OW679194.1, read on the forward strand.
CGATCACTATTTACGCTGGTTGCGCTCCGCGGCCATCGTTGCACATTTATGTCTCTTGCGATAGATGCCGTGTGTAGCTTTTTTTCTCCATTTGACGATGTTCGCTCTGTATATGTTAGATCCCATTTTTATCAAGGGTAAAAACCTGAGCTATGTGCAAATTATTACTTTAGTAGTGACTTGATGTATTTTATGTAATTGTTTTGAGTGACTAAAAACAGCTGTTATACACAAGTGACTAAAATGTTTCATTATCAACTGCTATTAATTTTATAACAGCTCTGTGACAGTTTTATGACAGTTGTTGTCAGTTTGTACCGTTTTTGACTTTATTGAGCAATATATGTTACTGTTAGATAAAACGTTGTATATCACACATGAGTGAAATGCCATTATGCATGCTCATGTGTTAACAAAATCTCAGTCCAGTATAATAACTTATTTTTTGCACTACTAGTCTCAGAACGCATCGTTATTGGCCTATTTTGAGGTCGTGAAGTTGATTTTCTCCACCAAGGGAGAGAAAGTAAAATAAAAATTTTTCACCGTGGTAACTAATAAATTGCTAAGTTACCAAATATGACTATTTTAATTTTGACGTTTTATAGAGCTGTATTGACAGGTTGACAGTTAAAATATTTTCGAAATTTGTTGAGAATTTAGATATTAAGCCGTTTGGTAGTGCACAAAATAGTATATACACCACGGTAGCGAATCGACTTATAACCTTCGCGCTTTAGATACTTCGCGCTGCGCGCTCAGTATCTAATATGCGCTCAGGTTATAATACTGCGCTTCGCTACCTTGATGTATAATATACTATTTCTCATTTATAATATAATGTGCCATTATCTATTTCTAAGCTAAAGCAAAAATAATAGTAGATTATGTTATTAGGAGTAAAAGTGATACTTTATGTGGCGAAGCTGAAGTTTATTTAGCCGAACGTTAGTGAGGCAAATAATTCAGCTGAGCCACATAAAGTCACTTTTACTCCGAATAACATATACTATTTTATCCGCAAACGTATTCAGGTAAATTTCAGGCTAGCACTGTACCCCTGCGCCAACCTCTGTTGTTCAGATAACGCGCAACTGTAATGATATATGAACATACTGAATCACCCGTGCTAATAGCACACGGCCACAGCAGCTGTCACACCATAACCCACGGCGACAGATGCTCCGATCCGCTGCTTGAAGGTTTATTTAAATTAAAACTTTTTCGTACTTTTTTGAAAATAAAAACCGGCCTACGAACTAATTCTAAAAATTAGCAACATTTTAAGCCATCATACAATTTAATCGGTCCAGTATCTTCGGAGGAGATGGCGAACAAACATAGAAAGAAAGAAAGAGAGCAATCATTTTGTGTGCTTAGGCAGATAAAGTACGCAAAAGTCGCTATTTTGTCTGCTTAGGCAGATAAAGTGACACTTTTACCTTGTCAATAAAGACAAATAAGTTGTCACTTTTGTGACGTTTGCGGATAAATAACATTTTATTTCTTTAAGCTACTCACCTTGTATTTATATTCAGTTTCGAGCCAGGTAGACATATAATATGCATGCAAAATATCGTCTTCTCCCAACAAATGGTTTTGAGCTATACCGCCAACAGACGGACAGACAGACAAAAGGGCAGACAGGCAGACGAAATTGAGAAAACATGTTGTCGACATCTAGTAACTTTGAAACGTAAAGATCTGAAGAAATCTTGGAAGGTGATTTTTCATGATTACAATTCTTCCTTTGTCTTTTAGACGAGCCGGTATGTTTGAGATTATTTGCTAGGTGTAACATCAAGTAACGTATATTTATGGTATTAGCAGGAAATCCAGTTTTTGTATATAACTGATTTTCATTGGTTTTCCTATTAACTATTTCTATTAACTAATTATTATTTATATTTTTACTTACCGAATTTTATTATTGCAGCTCTTTCTAAAAAAATAAGCAATATGTGCCAATTTATTTTAGACGTAGTGATTCATGTCTCTCCTCTGTATGAGGTTAAAAAATAAAATCTTTAAGACTTGAACCACATATTTTAATAGCTGCATTAAAAATTGCATATTTAATGATGACTCATACTGTAATGTGAAAGATGCAGAATGTAAACAAGTTACGATTTATTTGGGAAATCATAAAACAAAAGTTGGTTATATTATCAGAAGGATTATCATAATGTAAACCCCTTAAGCAGATATCCAGATTTATACGGTGCCGTCCCAGGTAAACGGTAAACATCAACATTTTTAAATTATTGTTGGATCCACTTTTATGAGACTTTTAATCTGTGGACAATTGCGTTTTACTTCCTTCGCCTAAGATGAAGAAAGTAATTGTTTTCAGCTGCATTTATGTAGTTAATAATAAATTAATACAGCCGGAAACTATTCCGTGTCGCCAATAGTACATATTATAATCACTTATAATATACCATGAGTAGTCAAAGTTATGTCGACTATTTTTGCGGTGGTGTCACGAATGTCCATTGCGCTTTGGTACGATTAGGACGAGTGCGATAGCACGAGTCCTAATTCTAAGCGCAATGGACATGAGTAGTGATACCACCGCAAAAATAATCTACTTAACTTTGACTAAGAATGGTATTCGAGGGACTATTTAATGAACCAAACTACTTTTTCAAATTAGTTTTCAATAAATCTAGCAACAAACTACGTGATTTCTATAGTAACAGCACACTAATATTGACTTTTTTTAATAAAAATCACATTTGTTTAAAATAGTCACTTGAATACCTTCTAGGAAGATATATCCACTGATATTTTTTTGATTGGTCAAGAAACGTCAAAATTCTGGATTTTCATTGGTCACTTTTTGAGAGATGACAGGTGAATTGAATAGTCAAGAAAAATCACCTTCCGATATTTCTTTAGAGCTTCACGTTTCAGGCTTACTGTATAACGACAAGCATGTTTTCTTAATCCCGTCAGTCTGTCGATATGTCGTACATGCGGACTAGGTGTTTACCTTTTGTAATAAACCGAATATGCTTTCAGTTAATATATACAGGGTAACACTGGAAAAATAAAATTCTGCTTATTTTTACTGCAACTCAGGAACTATTAGATAATAGTAATTTATTATACAACAAGATAAAGTTACATTTTATCCACGAGTGAATCGTTAATGATTCAAGAGTGGATAGTAATAACTTTATCGTCGTGTATAATACACATTTTTTTCTATAGCAAGAACTTTAACGATTTCAAAAGAAAATAAGAAAAGTCAAATATTAACTCCGAACGTTTTACATATTTTACCCTTCATATAAAAATTGTGCGTATTGGTGGATCGGTAGCATGTTAATTAACTTTCAGGTGATCTGTCTTGTCAATTTTGATAAATTATATTTAAGCTGCATCCAAACATATCTTGGGATCAATAAGTATCCCTTTATTATGCTGTCCTTTTGTTCAACAGTATGGGGCAGAAGCAAATGACTAGAAACGAACTTTATGCAATTTTTAATAAACTTAAACATTTAAAGCTTTTAAAAAATAAATAATATTTATATGCTATTATATGTACTATGCAAGACAAAAAAAAACTGGGACAACTCTTGATAGAGATTTTGGCATTATTTGATTAGCTTAAATGAGGCTTGAAACAGTTACATTTGTTTCATAGCAACGTCTAAACAAGTTGATAATTAAGTTACAAATACCTAGCAACTATACATATTGAGGCAATCGCATTTACAACAGACCGTATTTAACTGTCTCAGTTTTTTTGTCTTGCATAGTACATATAGAGGCAAACTTGTTAATGTCACAAGATGTTCTTTTTTTTCATGCTGTTCATTGGGCATTCGACGACACTATAAAATTAAACATATTAAAATTCAAACGTTTAGGGAAATTAATCTAACCCCGTCGTCCACGCAAACATGTAATGAATTAAACATTAACAAGGTACACTTAGCTTTTAACGGAGCTCAGAAATAATCAATTTCCAGTATATTACTTAACACTGACAGTCGACTACTTGATTTGATCGATATGAATCGATAGCTTGTTATGTAAATCTACAGAAAACGACGAAAATATATGTTGTTCTTTAATTTTACTCTAGTTGATATCGATTTTCTAGATAAAGTCAATCCCATCGGTGACGATAAAACGCCATATACTCAGGCAGGCAGACACAATACACGTTTAGATATAAAGATTTAGCAATAAACCCATAACTCCTTTTCAGAGAAATGCAATTCAAATAATATTTCATCTATTTTATTCTTTGAAATGGAAGTGAAGGGACTGTATAGTACTGTATGGTACTAAAACGTCAAAACTTCAAACGTATTGTGACTATTTTCCTCAAAAATGTTTCACCAATCAGATAGAATTTAAGAGTTTCAGTCAATCACACGCTAATGATATCGATCATTTTACACTAGTGCAAATAGTCGATAATTCTGGTTTTTTCCTTCTTTGCACTAGTGCAAATTGCCAATACTTTCTGGAATTTAAAAACTATTTGGTTTTGTACCTAGGTTGTTTAGATTAATTTGTCTAAACTAAAAATAAACATTATCGTTAAAATAACTTTTCAGGAAATAGTCTGTCAAATATCCCTTGTGCAAATCTAATTCCATATTTTTTTTAAATGTTCTTGGGATATTACTATAGTAGATTTTGCATATTTTATTAAAAAGCGTACAGGGTAGGCAAATTTCGATATCTGCATAGTGAATCTCGATAACTATAAGAGATATGGAAAAATAGATGAGAAAAGCTTTTTGGGAAAATCCAAAATTGGCTATCGCCTTTAGTTTTTGAGTCATAGACGAAAGTTCGATTTTTCGTTTTAGGGCTACATTCCACAATTGCCAAAAATAAAGAAAAATGATTTTTACGTTCTTCCGGCACTTTTCTGATGAGAATGCAGTGGCGTAGTCAGTTTTCCCAATAAGGTTTTCAATTTTGAGTTATGCCATAAAGTTGTATTTTTTATATGGAACTCGTAGTTGGCTATAGCATCATGGCAAAGAGTGTTTTATTTAAGGTGCGAACTTAGGGAAATAGCATGGGAAATCGTATATATGCAGATTCCTGCTTGACGTTTGAATTGATAGGTTTAATAGTGGTATCAATCGAAAGAGAAAAAATGCGCTTAATTTGATACTACTTTACTTGAATTTGTTGTTTGCGTAAGATATATATTTTTTTAGTTGTTACCCCTAGTAATAAATATTTTGCATTTTATTCACAAAAAACAGACCACCCATTATCACATTTGTTTATCCCAAAATAAAAGTTATTTTCTGTCAGTTATCAATTCATGTATTTAACTAATTACTATCAATAATAATATTGAATATTCTAATGAAGATAGGGTATTTATTATCAAATCATTTCACAGTGGCGTCAGTTTAGGCACATTTCGTGATTTATTCTCGGTTAAATTTAATAATCGACCTATTCCATCTGTATCAACAATTCACAAGTTTGTGAAAAAATTGGATCTGCAAGCAAATTTATATCAAGTACTCAAAAAGTTCTCTATTCTGCTATAAACAATAACCCAATCTGTTATGAAATGCCTGCCTTACATTAGCCAACTGTCTATCTGTGATTAGCCTACACTTCGCAACAATTGCTTCCCGCAAAGAGGATTGGGTGGAGTTTTCTGTAAATTTTGTTTTTCAGATGACCCCACAAAAAAGTCTCAAGGTGCCAAGTCAGAAGGTCTTGGTGGCCAGTTGATAGTGCCACCGCGACGAATCTAGCAATTACGAAAGTTATCACAGATATTTAACAGTTACATTTAACATTTTTTGTACCAGCAGCAAATTATAGCCGAAGATTAAGCAGTAAAAGCTAAATTTAAACTTTCTCTAAACCTTTTTTAAAATGTGCTTTGATTAAGTCTATTCCCAGTATTCCGGAACAGCAAATTAGTAACTTTATTTGTCGATAATGTAACTTTTAAAAGGCACACATCAATGGCCCCTAAAAATGTATAAACTGACAACATAAAAGTTGGTAAGCTAGGTGCCGGTTTTTTTAAATCTTAATATATTCTAGTTAGGAATCGTATTGATTATCGTTTATTTTCGATTGGTTCAGACTTTCTGAGTTTTATAGCACCTTATATCCTCTATATATGATGATTCGTAAATTTCACTTTCTTGTTGAAAATCATTATTATGTATTGTGTGCCATAACAAGATTTATATATTTTTTATTTATATGGAATTCATTATGAAAGAGAAACATTTGCGACAAACAGTATCTCCTACTTTCTGAATATTCTTTAAGAAGAGGAATACCTACGTGAATATTTTATAAAACTTACACTCACTTTCTAATGGTTGCCCTTTGTACTTCTCACCTCTAAAAGACGAAGGAAGTATTGTAATCGTCAAAAAATCACCTTCCGAGATTTCTACAGGTCTTCACGTTTCAGGGTCCCTGATGACGGCAAACATGTTTTCTCAATTCCGTTTGTCTGTCTGTCGCCGGTGTAATTCAAACGCTATTTGTTCGAGGAAGACGATATTTTCAATGCGGATTATATGCCTTCCTGGCATAAAACCGACAAAGTTTCGGTAAAATATATACAGGTGGAGCATCTTAAGAAATAAAATTCTGCCTATATTTGTTTTAATTCAAAAACTCGTACTTAAATAAAAGTAATATTTTGCACATAGTTCAGGTTTTACCCTTGACAAAAATGGGGCCCAACACATACATGATAAATGTTGTAAGGGACAAAAAGGGGCAACGAATAAGTGCGTTGTATTTAATGTAGCTGCATGTCAGAGATCTGACGGGTGCAGCATGGCCTAGTGTGACGAACGCTGGGTCTACTGCCAAGAGTTTAAATGGCTTGCGCAGGCACTGAAGTTCGAATCCCACCGCCGGTAATACTTTTTTATTTGCAAATTGATGTACTCAATTCGTATGACCAAGTGTTTTCTTTTTATTGTTTCAGTATTATTAGGAAGATATGTTTACCCCTAGTATACTTTGATTTTTAAAATTGTATAGTGTCATAACGTTCACTTGCGAGGCAAGTTCTGAGTAAAGCCCTTTACAGTATTTATATTTTTAGCGATAATTATTTGAAGCCTATGTATTACTTTTTCAAATCAACCTTTCAAACTCTAGAAATGTTTGATTATATACAATATGACGTTCAAATTTCCACTTTTTACTTCCGTTTACGATAAAGGAAGTATTAAATTCACCCCAAAAATCGAAGTTGAATTTTCAACAGAAATTTCATATTTCAAGTTTTGTGTACCATCTAGATGCGACAGCAAGCTTTTGAAGAAAATACTGGAAGTATGGTGTTTACTCTTGCGATTTTTCAGTTTTTTCGATTTTTTCAAAAACGGCTGTACGATTTTTTTTTCAGACGTTACATTTTTATTTCATTTTTAACGTGTATTGATGTGAGATAGGTGATTTTCCAGTTGAATACCTCTAAAATGGGTTTCTTTTTTTATTAACTCCTATTTTAAATAGAACACCCGGTATATTATTACATTTTTAAATTCGGCTTAAAATTTTAGAGAAAATTTGTCTCTTCAACTAACGCTCTATTTTGTACGGTTTCTGTAGATTTGCAATTTTTGAAATTTTTTGACTAATGCTTAATAATTAAAAATAAAATTTTTGGATAATTATAAGATCATTGTAAAAGGAAGTTGTGTGCGTGTATCACACCAGATTTTTTAACTTGCGCTCTTAGAGGAAAGCTAAAGCGTCTAGGTCACTTACTAAAATAGACACAGTTTCCGTTTTTCCATTAACCCAAAAAATAAATATAAGAAATTATTTATAAATGTAACATAGAGAAACATTCAAATTAACCATAGCTAGAAGAATTACGATTAGAATATCATAATTTTAAGACAGAAATAATTGTAAGAGAACATTTGTAGAATACATGTAAAATTTTCTAAAGCAGAAAATTATTTACATCTGGGAGCTATTGCCGCCTTCATGGATAATATTAGATGTAGTGGTCTTATCAATCTGCATATTAAAATTATGGTTATGTAATTGTACAGCTTTGAAAGATAAGATCGTAATGATGAACGCAGTTATGAGCTCACTACAATGTTTGGTGAAAGTGCTTTCAAAGAACTGTTGTGGAAAAGTTTGTTGACACAGAGCGATGACAACTTTATGAAGCTGTACTAAAACTGTTTTAAAGACGCAAGTGAAAGTTATCAACTGGAGAGTAATTTATCCTGATTACCCGCCTGAATCGCTCACCTAAAGCGAATAAATGCAAAACAGATATTATTTATAGTTTGAAGAGCCAAGAGACAAAAATATTATCCTAATAAAAATATTTTTTGATTCTCTGTTTCGATAAAAACAGATTTTGAATTGATTGTAAAATAGAAGCAATGCAACTGAAACAATATAAATAAACAAAATATAGGTACTAACCAATAGAACCATTCACAGTTTCACTTTCACTCCTTTGTACTAAAAAAGTAATGATTCACATAGTACTAGTCTTTATACCAAATAGTAAAGTATTGACGTTTAATATAAATTTAAATTAAGTTGTGTTTTGCTTTAAAACTCTACATAAATAAAAGCAAGTGTTGCTAATTCATTTAACAAGGACGTAATAAACGACAAACTAGCAATAGCTGACGTTGTTGCAATTTTCTGTCGCATCAGACAATAATACCGTTCTTGTAGCCGTAAGAAAATCGTGACAAAAATAATAAATAATTTCAACTAACGTATAATCATTCACCTATAACTTTTTATATAAAAAAACTTCAATTTGGTTTATGTAGATGACAATAAATCGGTTTGTTATTTATATAAATATACCTATATTTAGCTATTATTGGTGTACTATGCTTATTATTTTGAGTCATAACATAGAATTTGTTTCTTTGGCATATAATTATGCGCGTTTCATCTTAACTGCTGGAAATCCCTGTGAAAGATTGTTTACGACGAACAATTATTGCTTTTTGTTGTTAAATACCTTTCGCAGTGTTCCATATAGGAACACGACACTTAGCACTTCCTGCTGAGTTGTAATAAATATATTTTCATGATTATAAGACATTATAACGAAATAAATAGTAAACAGGAGAGAAACTCACCAGAAGTTAATACAAATCGACTTTACTGTTGTGAACAATATTTATTGCGTTTGCCTTAATGTAGATAATGTTCTAGAGCACATGTGATGAGGTCTGTTGTAATTATGTAATTAGTTGTTAAATTGCTATCGCCTGACAGCTTTTAAGAAACATTATTAAATTCTGTTTGAACAAACCAGTATCGTCTAGCTGATGTAGTTAATAATGTTAAATTGAAAGAGACGTAATTATGCATCGTACCAAATAAGTGTGAATGAAGAAGTTTTCAAGTAGGTAAATTAATTTACCTATAAGTTAGAGCACATTTAGTTATTGAAGCAATCTAACCTTAATTGGTTAACATATTAACTAGACTAGATGTGCCTCTATTTGCTATTTCTGATTGTCCCAAATAAAAAGTTAGACAATAGGTACTATATAAATCTAAATCATAAATAGTATTTTATCCCAGAATATCAAAGGTCAATGTGTTTGTAGGTGGCTGAATAAAACTAAAAATCATTATCTATGAGTACAGATTCTATTCTAAATTCAACAGCGACAAACCTATGCCGAATAGTACTGCAAATTTAAGTAATTGTAAATGTAGTAAACTATTTCACTTATAGTTTTTAAGAATATCTACGACTAGGATTTCAAGTTTCATATTTTTGATAAACTTAAAAATTAAAATGTTAACTTCGTAGTATTTCATATTTACGTAGGCATAAATTAACTAATTGTTAAACCATTCAAATATATGATGCAGAACCACAAATTTAAAGTAATAGGTGCCACCATAATTTTAAATCCCTTAACATACACATTAAATGACCAAGAAATGGACATAATTAGTAGTGCTCTTACAAATTGGCTTTTTTATTTGTTTGTTTATAAATTTGTCTTTACAAATGTGGGAGGAGACTAATCTGGGTATACCTGTACAGAGTCGCTAATTGCTGGAAAATTAGTTTGCAATAACATCAGTCAGAGAGTTACGCAAAACTGAACTATAAACAATCCAGCTTATGAATAAATACTGGCACTTATTAACGACGTTGATAATTAAAGGTTTTTTGCTAAATTATGAGCTGAGAAAAATGTGTGTGTAATACCTTACATGTAATATGAATGAAAATATACCTAAGGTATACGTTGCAGGCATATAACAAATCCGACAAATGATCATTACACTATAGGTATTTGCTAGTGCGGGCAGATGCAAAAGCGAGGTTGAATTTATGCTGTTTTGCCATTCGTCTAGACATTCGTCTAAATGTCAATACTTACAACATTTTTTTTGCATATCAACGCATAGTTTAATTCTTAAATGCAAAATTTTTAATATTTTGATATCAATATTTTTAAGCATTTCGCTTTAGTTCGTGAAAAATAGCATGTGCAACATGTGAGAAAAATATTTTTTCATGGTTGGCACTTTTTAATCTCGGCTTCGCGTCGATTAATAAAGCTGGAACCTTACATGGAAAAATATTTTGTACAATATACTATTATAGTATATCTAATGGTTAAGAGGTGCGTTTTTCACGCGTGGGTCGTTTAGAGCATGCGCATCAGCTCACAGGTGAACAAAGCACCGTTTAGTCGCTAGTTATATACACAATTTTGGTAACACCGTATTACTAAAATTGGCGATTTGTTTATTTCACACTTATTTATCCAACACCGCCTAGTTATAAGACTATAACTATATGTACCGTGATTTTTAAGTGGCTCATAACCCACCAGTGAGGTAAAAATTATAACTCATTAGTGAGATAAGAACCATAAGTCACTCGCTGCTGTATTATTGGTAGCACTGACAGGGAATGTCAAATTCGAGATTTGCAGGTTAAGTTTTGCGCCAGTCTGTGTCAAACAACAAACAAAACCTAACCTACTAACCTCGAGTTGACATAGACTGACAGTGCCACCAGCAATACACTTCAGTACTGCCAAACGTATAACATATTTTTTGCTTTAAGGGTATAATGAATTCTTGTGTTGTGTTTACTTTAAGAAAATAATTCTAATATTATGTAATCCTGAGAAATAAGTAATAATTTATGAGCATAAGATACAGATACAAATTAGGTAGTTCTCTGATTAGATGTAGCAGACAGACAATATAACAGAGATCTCTATGACAAAGACAAAAGACAACATCTATAATATAGGAAAAACACCTATGAAAATGTGTGTATAAACTGTATTCTTTAAAAAGCGAATGTTTGACTGAATGTTGTATCAAACAAATGAGTGAAATATTCATTCTTGGTTTCTTTGTTCCTTGTAGCATTGTTATTTGTAATGTGGTCTGAAGAACTTTATTATATATCCAAGGCGGTCTATATGATTCCAGGTTAAGAGACTGGACTAAAATGATCTTTGAAATGGCCTATTTCGCCAGGCTTTAACAAGACATTACTAGTTTTGATCACTAAATAGACAATCTGTGACTGTATTGTCCCTGTAAGCCTGCTACTTGCAGTTGATTTTTTTAAATCCTTGCTTTTTACATGGTAGTGCGCCACTTGACCGTAATATTCGATTTAAAAACAATTCCTAATAGGTAGGTACCTAATTCTTCATTGCAAGTAAATTGCTACTAATTTTGACTTTATCTAAAATAGTAATTTCTTCAAAATAAATTGCTTGGAAGCTAGTGGTATTGCAGTCGAAACAAGTCTCTTCATCTTATCAACTTTTATATCGCCTCTTTTAAAGTGCTTTTCTCAAACAACACTAATTTTTCCAATCCGCCAGTCCTCTCGATTTAAAACTTGTTACCATATTTGTGCCACTGTTTTATTTGATGGAAGTTTGAACTAACTAATATATCGAGCAACTGATGAAGCGTAGCTAATTTTACTTGCAGCTTGGTACGCAACACTGCAAAGGCATTTTTGCAACTTATGTGAACTGTCTTGTCAAAATCGTATTTAACGTCAAATATATTGGAATGTTTTTAATACTTACAGCCGTATTCATAGTCGTTCGCCAGCGGTTCGCCGGCGAGTCGCCGGAGTTTCGTTATGAATAGTATGTTGGCGGCACTGTACGTCTATGTCAAATTCGAGGTTATCAGGTTAGGTTTTCCGTCAGTTTTGACAGAAATTGACACAAAATCTAATCTGCTAACCTCGAATTTGACATAGACGTACAGTGCCGTCAACATACTATTCATAACGAAACTCCAGCGACTCGCCGGCGAACCGCTGGCGAACGACTATGAATACGGCTGATAGTGTCTTGGAATGCCCTAGCAGAAAATATGACAGTTGTCGAGAAATTAAAGAATATAAGGTGTGGTCACTCACGAATTTCATTTACCTATAAAAATTTATTTTTACGATTTTTTCAAAAACTATACATCATACCAAAAATTTTCTGACAAAAGTTATAGACAATTACGTAATATACTGGGTGTCCACTCTCAAAGTCGAACATAGGCAATCAACATTGTGCGTTTGATTTTTAGGTATTTTGCCATTACTTGTATACCATATCAGTAAATTTTATTATTACTAGTATCATTTGATGTGCAATAATTTTATCTTTCTATTTCTATTCTATCATTACCTTTCCTGTACGTTGAATAGGCGAGCAGGAGTCAACAAAAACGTTCAATGCAATGTTAGATTCCTATGTTCGAGTTTGAGAACGGACACCCTGTACAACAGAGTTAAAAGATATTCACACTACTAACTTTTGGACTTTGAAGAATGTTTTGTAAGAAAATATTTTGAAATTTTAGCAAAAACTATACTTACAAAAAAAAACGTTTTAAACAAAAGTTGTAGATAATTGCGTAATATACCATGCTTTACTATAAAATATAATTTTTATCAAACAATTATAAGGTTTTTCTGGAAAATAGAAAAACATAATAGTAAAGTAGTTACCATCACTTCCCGTTGGACGATTTTAACCAAAAATTACTGGGATCTTCAAATTTATATTAAACACGAAGACTGATTCAACAGTTTCGGTTGTAAAAAGAACACAGACACACTTTTTCTGAATCAGAAGACAAGAAAACGGATGTTTCCGCAAAAGCCTCGAGTTCGAAGAAAATATATAATAGTGTTATTGGATAGGTTGAAATATTCAGTCAGTTTTTACTTTCGTCGTCTGAAAGATGAAGGAAGTATTGTAATCACGAAAAAATCACCTTCCGAGATTTTTTCAGATCTTCACGTTTCAAGGTCCCTTGATGTCGAAAAAGAGGTTTTCTCAATTCTGTCAGTCTGTCTGTCTGTCCCTCTGTCTGTCTATCTGTCTGTTTGTTGGCAGTAGAGCTCAAAAACTATTTGTCGGAGAAGACGATATTTTGCATACATATTATATATCTACCTCTCATGAAACCGTTACAATTTCATATAAATATATACAGGGTGAGTATGGGTGCGTGGGCGCGCGAATGGTTTGAGTCCAGAACAAAAACACTTGTAAGCCGGTAGAAAAACGTTTATTGTAAAACAAGATGCTACGAATTCGTACTCACCGAGGATGGGCTGTAACTGACCACAGCTTATGCCAATCCCGTTAGTTATATCCGAAAGGGGTGAATATCCCTTTGAAGAATTTGCAGTCCCGTTATGTCAGGGTGTTGAAGCCAGCAACATTCCCGTTAGATGGAAAATGCAACGGTAAATTTTATAGTAAGGAATGTTACCTGCTACAACCCTTTTGTCGAGGGTAGTGAACTTCTGCGAATTACACCAAAGGAATTTTGTGTATCTATTATCGCCACAGTGAGCACCTCAAAAAAATAAAATTTTGTTTATTTTTGTGTTAATTTTGAAATAAAAGGAAGTAATAACTTTCACATAGGTCAGGCTTTACATTTGCCGAAAATAAGACTCAACCGATCAAGGATAATGTCACAAAAGAGTAAAAATTTTTCAACCAACGCGGTAGCGCAGATGGAATTTCGCCGTACTTATATCCTTTGCGGAGATTCGGTTAGGATCGAGCATTCTGCAGAACTCCAGCGGGATACATTTTTTTTATTTGGAAATGTGTTTAATTTATTAGAAACGTGAAGATATTTGTACTTCTAACTTAATTTGATTTTTAAAAATTATTTAGTGCCACAATGTTGACGAGAGAAGTTCTGGGTAAAGCCATTAACAGATTTTTCGTTATAGCTTCGTGATACTGAACAATGTAATTTGATTCTACATATATCGATATACAGCGGTTCAGAGTGTTTGGAACAAATGAGAAATTTTAAATTACTAATAGTTTTATCAAAATAACCATACCAAAAAACCTAGTGCATAATTGTAAACCTAAATGGCACAAAATTCGTAATCGTCTCAAGCTCAAGTACAGTTTGAAATCGAAAAAAAACGACATAACAGAAAGTTATCAAAAATGTTAAAATTGCCCTAATATGAATCCACAACCATATACATTTTTATATTTCCTTTGAAATGTCGGAAAACCTTTAAATGCTTTATACTTGATAATCAAATAGAATAAGCATATTTATTTTAAAAAGTTGCTCTGGTTTCAGCTAATTTATTTACGATTTCTTTACTAGTTGCGACTCCTACGAGTGGGATTAACGGAATACCGCAAGGATATTAGAAAGGGCGAAACCATCAAATCCAAGATCGCAGAACACGTCTGGAACGAAAACCACCACATACAATGAGATAACGTATCAATTGTAGCTAAAGAAGAAAACAGGTTCCATAGGAAGCTGAAAGAAGCTACATACATAGCGCTGGCAGAAGAACCAATTAGCCAGGCTAGCACAGAAATAAAGCCCATTTGGATGCCACTACTGCCCAGAGAATTGCAAAAATTGTCTACTGCGCATAGGCTAGTGAGTATACAGCGGTAACATATATACATATAGGTTTATAACTAAAATATATGGCCGCGCTGGTAGCCTAGTGGTAAGAGTGACAGGCTCGTAATCACAGCGATCAGTGGTCCTGGGTTCAAACCCAGGGGTAGGCACGAGTGTACGTGAAAAAGACGTACAAAAATCAGTCCTTCTCAGGACTAACCAGGAGTTCATTCACCTGAGGACGGTTTTAACTAAAAAAACTCGCGAAACGTCGTGTGGTAAACATACGAGACAGTGGAAAAAGTCCGATAAAACATCTCATAATAGACCACTGTCAAAAATGACATCATTCAAAGAACAAAAGCATGTAGCCCGCGGGCTTACAAAATCACCAGGGGAAAATGGCGTTCTGATCAATGCCAAACATCCAAAAACCAAGATTTTGTGTTATGGGCATTCCAAAACAGCCACAACGTGTTGTGGGCTTTCAAAAATAACATACGAAATTCGTGTTGTGGCGCTTTGTAAAACACCCACAACGCGTTCTGGCAATACTTTATTTGCCACAACGTGTTCTGAGCCATTCATGGCAATAGCGCTTATGTTAAAAATACCATGAGATAAAAAAATGATTCTGAGCAGGCCTTGATATGTGTTATACGTTTGGCAGTACTGAAGTCAGCCTCTGTCAAATTCGAGATTTGCAGGTTAAGTTCTACTTCAGTCTGTGTCAAACAACAAACAAAACCTAACCTTTTAATCTCGAATTTGACATAGACTGACAATACACTTCAGTACTGCCAAACGTATAACACATATCAAGGCCTGCTCAGAATCATTTCTTTTATCTCATGGTAGGATTATGGAAAAGCCACGAAACAAAAGGTTTGCAATCAACTATTCTTAAATTTGGAGTACCCTTGCTAAACGAAAAATATAACCCTGCAATAACATAGACTAGCTAAATATACTGGGTGATCATTTGCAACCGGGATATAGGACATAACTTACATCACTAAATATGGCTATCCTTGACAATAACATTTGAAAGCTAACTGTTGCTCTTAAATTGTCAGGTAATTTCTTTAATTAATGTAATTTAGGCCATCAAGGCAAGGGCATTTACGACAAAAATGTTGTAGCTGATATGTGATAAGTTTAAGGCATGTGGATGACTTATTCTCAGTTAAATTTCCAAGTATTTATGCTACACTAAATTATTTACAAAGTTGAATGTACAATAGATGGAGCACTAAACAATAGGAAAGAAAATTGTGTTTAGATTTACAACTTATTTAGTAACTTAGTCTGCATATTAGTAGGTGCATATTTTCGAATAGTTTCATCTTCTGGAGGGGTGTAGAATTGTTTGTATTTGCTTAAATGATATTACGAATACCAATTCCACAACCCTCTAGAGAATAAAAGCATTGAATCATATGGTAATACCCGAACCAAAAATGAAAATTAACTTTGACAGCTCAATGCCTTTTCGCAATTTCAACACGGTTTTCTTTCTGTCAAATCAGTGTAGACTATACTAAATTTAACATAAACGTGCAGTACACGGTATTACGTAGTAATCATAACTATGGCCATGATTGGTCGAAACAAAGTCATTAGTAAACCATCTGAAAATCAAATATTTTTTTTCAAAATTGTCAACAGTAATTACATAAGTGATGATAGTTTTTTGATAATTTTAACTAGATTCACGAGTGGACGAAGTCCACGAGTGGGATTTCTTAATAGCAACAAAGATGAGTGCTAATCTAGTTAAAATTATAAAACAAATAACACCACGTATGTAATTCGGCGTGATTATTTTTTAAACAGTTCAAGTTGTAGATAGGATTTGATGGAGCCTCCAGATGAGTGTCCTGTTATTTTTAACAATTGCTGTTTACCTACTCCACTTTTAGCTAGCTGTGTTACAGCAGAAGAACGATTTGAATGGTTTGTGAAAAAATAGTCGCTGTAATTTGCTACTAGCAAATAGTCAGTGTAATTTTGATGCGACTAGCAAATAGTCAGTGTAATTTTGATGCTATTGGTCGATTTGAATTTTTTTCTCATTACTATTGGCTGATAGGACTGCTTAAAAAATAATCAATATGACATTTGGTATGAATCCTAAAAATATAAAAAGAAAGCTGATAAATAGTGGACAAAAAAACTGGCCTACAACGTTTATTTGAATTATATAGGAAAAACTTATTGTAAAACACGAGCAGTCAAACAAACTTATATTTTCCTAGTGTAAAACCGAGTTTGGATGAAGAGTCCCATCTACTTCATTCTTATTTGAAATTTAGTATGATCTACTACACTGAATTTATTGCAAACGCTAGAAGTAGAAGATCTCGAGTCGATGCAGTTTACACCGTTTACACCATTCAATACCAATCCAAAAATTAGCAGGCTTTGGAATAGAAACACTGTTGAATTGATTTCAATCTTGTGGGACGAAAACAGTGTGTAGTGATCAGCGGTTACAAATAAAAAGAAAGTGAAACTGTCTAGGGCGTGCCTCAAGGATCCCACATGGACTCTGCACTATTTAATGCTTTTATAAACGTTTTAACTTTCAATTTAAATTTTTCATATCTGCTCTATGCTGATAACTTAAAATTCTTCACTGAAATTAAATCAGTTAATGACTGTATTAACATTCAAAATTACCTGAATCATTTGAATGACTAGTGTAGCAAAAACAAAATGTGATTAAATGTTTAACATAAATAATACAAATATGACTTCCATTTTACTGTGTTCGACGCCAAAGTTTTTAATGTTTCCACTATTAATTTAATACTAGAGCAGTCAAAATTATTATTATTCATTTTTAGAACGACGTTGATTTGCAAACTTCACTTTGACGTTTTGGCGAAATGTCAGTCAAAGGCTGCTCACTAAATTGAAGTCATTAAAACCAATCGCCATAGCGTGAAAACACTGCGACATTAAGGGCCGGTTGCAGAAAGCAATGTTAAGTCTGGTGTTAGCTAACATCGCGTCAAAGTGAACAAAATCGCATTAAATTTTGTTTACTAATGTATTAGTTACCATAAGCATTTGAGATTTGATTCGTTTTTGTTCACTTTGACGCGATGTTAGCTAACACCAGACTTAACATTGCTTTCTGCAACCGGCTCTAGGTGTTTTCAAATACAGTCAATTTTCATTAGCCATTTCTGACAAATTGACCAATTTTCACTGGTTCGTGTATTATAGTGTTGAATAATTTATCAAAAAATAACGCGTTCAAAAATATATCCGGACATTTTTCAAGCAATCGTTCCAATGTTTTTAAATAATTACTCTTTATTTTAACTACGACACAATGGTATTGATTACACAGTTTAAAATATATCTACTCCTATGATTGATTTCAATCGAATTCAATTAATGAGAAGCAATGTTGAATTTCATAATTTAAATTTGATGTTTTCACTACGAGTTAGTAAATGTTATTGTACTTGCAATTTTTAACGTTGAAATATTAGCTGATATATATGTTCAATTTGAATAGGAGCATAGTTTTTTAGTCAAAGACAATATTTTCATTTTTTTTGTAACTAGCTATTGAAACTGAAATTGGTTATGTGAGGTTAAATATACAGTACATTGAAAACTGCCATAATTAAGTGCAAGAATAATATAAATTTTGGCTTATGTAAGTTATATAATATTTTTTCAAGAGTTACATAATAAGTGGTATATTTACTTCGATTTTTTTGGAAATATCAGGAGTTCAAAGGACGAAATACAGCGACAGCAAAGCACAAGTTGGATTTTCCAGAGATTGGAACTAACATGAGTTTACACTTTAAAACCTATAGATTCTTAAGAGTGCCACGAATTATATTTATGAAGAGAATGTAATGAATACATTTAGGTACACATATATTGGTACAAATCGATAAAAATGTGACAGATGTTTGCTTGTACTTTAGGTAGTTATAGAAATGTGTGTACCATAGTGACAACAGTGTTGTATTGTCACATATTAACAACAAAAAAATAATGATTCTATATTGTTGAATATGTCATATTAAGGTAGAAATTACATTCTCGTTGAAATATTTTTTAGATGTAGCTGTTGCTATGTTTTATTCATATAAAATTGATTATATTTTACGTTTTAGTTTAGGTATACCTGTTTTCTTTCTATTACATTCTTATAAGAAATGTGTCATTAGCGTAATAACATTCCACCGACAACTGGCTTGGCGCACGACTATAACTGAATCAAATAAAACAACACCTTTTTAAACACAAAATTATTTTAGAAAATCTTGGTTTATGTCCAATTAAAAAATAGAACATACCATAAAAATAGTAAAACATAGATAAATATTTTCTAAAACACTATGATGACGTGAAAAAATATAGTTATTATCACTAAATAAAATGCAAATATTTTACATCTGCAAATCATGCAACATTGAAAAAAATATTTTTCATAAGAATAACAAGCATGTACATTGTACACATGAAATTTAATCTCAATTTTAACTATTTCCGAAAGCTCTATCTATATATCGGGTGATTTTCAATCCGGGGCCTAGGACATAAGGATGATTATCCTTGATAATTACATTTGAAAGTTGTTTTTGAGTTATCAAAGTTAATTTGCAATTTTGATTCGAGTATAATCTCTCAATTTGCAGATTAAGATGTAAATGTAAACACAATTACCTCTCCTACTTTCTCGTGCTGCACTTACTGTATTTTCAAATTTTTAGATAGTTGATACTGTTGAAATAGAGCTATATGGAAATTTATGAGAATGATAATAAGTCACATGCCTTCAATTAGCTACGCTATAAAACGTTTTCTTCAATGGTGTAATTTGAATTGATTAAACAAATTAATTTTGACAACTCAGAATCGATAGTCAATTTTTAAATTTCATATCGAGCACAGTTTAATGTCTTATGGGCCGGATTCAAAATAGCAGACAGTGCGTACTGTATTGTACGAAACATAATTTTAATTAGAAAATGGTTTGCTGGTGGAGCAAGTCATCAGGTGTGGCATCCAATAAATATGCAAATAGTTTGGAATATTTTTATGGAGATATATTTTTTGTAGCCATTTTAAAATTTCCTATTGTATCAAAGTAGGCAACTTTGTTTTATCTCTCATCTGCATTTTGTTGCCAGTTGCGTGGATATAAAGAAGCGAGCGTTGTCTTCACTTTCAACATTTACTTTTATTGTTAATACAAATTAATTAAGGTTTGTATCAGAATGGATTTATTTGGGAATCATAAGTAGTTATACTTTTAAATATTATAATTTGTCCTCGAACATCATATAGGTAATTTACATTGTGTAATATATTTATGATATCGACAATTCTTGTTTTTCGTGTTAATGTAAAAAACAGGCACAACATCCTAAATTCCCAAATTATTTAAATCTGGTATGTTGGTATACATTTATACCGATTATATTGACACAATGACTAAGGACAATGATCTTTCAAAAATTCCAGGTGAACTATATAAACAATAGAATATTTTTTTAAAGCAAATAAGAAATATGTGTTTGTGACATTGAAACCACAGCAGGGGCAATCTGAATATAAGTTATGAAGCTTTCCATAGTGGAAGATAATTTTATATCTGTTTGCATTAGTTGTATTGTAACGTAACGTAACGTAACGTAAAGCAATGTAACGTAACAATTTGGATTGATCAACTTAATCCCTGAATTATTGTACATATATACAACTTGCATAATAACAGTTTATTCTTGGACTTTTTTGTATTTAATTTAGTAATCTAGCTCTGCTCTAGATGAAGCAATTTTTTTAAATGACAGGCGGGGTAACGGTGTTCTACAATATATTTTGAAATGAGTTGCTAACTTTCATCAGCAAGTTTGCTTGAAAATATATTTTAAAGGGTACTACAGCGAATGTTTCACTAAAGCTAACTGTAAAGCTACTAAGAAATGTTTAAGGCAACTGGAAAACTACATTTTAGCGTTAGTTTTTTTTTTCAAGTAAAATGATGGTTAGAGACAAGAAGCTGTTAGAAATATTCCATTAAATGATTACATTTACACTTATTTTGGTAGCTTAATTTTTACAATATTAAGGAAACAATTCTATAGTAGCTTTCGTACTCAACTTGATCTGTATTTTAAGAAAAATTAAACAAAAATTAATGCTTGTATGCACCTGAAATATGATCTTTTATTTTAAATGACAAAGTTTATATTTTTGGGTATATGGTTGCATGCCTAAATGTTTGCTGTTTTCTAAACTTATAAATAACAATATATAGCAACTCTGGGCAAGTTATATTGAACTCGTTATAAATTATTCTAGTGTCAAATATTTAAAATACAAATATGTTAATTCGTATTATGTACTATTAAATTTATTGTAGTTGTTAGTATGTTGCTATCAATCAATATTTTTAAAATGCATATTTTGTAAAACTTTTAAATATGGAAAATCGTAAAAGTAGCACACAAAATGTTAACCAACATCAGCTGCTACTATTTCATTTGTAATTATGACTTTTACAACTGTAAGTTTGTCTTCCAAGCAAGCAATTGCAATTGCAAAATTTAAATCGCTTATGTTATTCAGAATTTGTAATTGAATATTTACCACTTCCTGCTTAAATGCAGAAATGAATATAGAATTTTACGTTATGAGACCTTTAATGTCTTCATTATGACAATAAAACTTGAACTATCAAAATCCAGTGTCAGATAAATATTACTATGTCGAAAATTATATCAGTTCTAATAAAAATCGGGGTACGATTGGACAGAGAGCTGTTTATCTACATTATTATGTTACTGGACATACATTAATTTAGGAATAACATAAAAAATCAAAATTTTAAATTCGATGTTGTAGTTTTAAGACTAAGTGTCACCAAAGATAATATTAAGTTAACGTATTACCAGTAAAACATTAAAACAAGAAATAATTAGTTATAATTGAATATTTTATATAAACATATTTGCCATATTTCAACATATTTAAGATAAGGTTTGACTGTCTTTGTGAGTTATTTCTTAGGTTGTTCCCATAGCTAAGATAGCTAAACACTTAAATTGTGTACATCGAAAGAAAACATTAGAACTGACTTCATAATTATTGATATTATTGGCTAAACGGAAATTTTTTTCACGTGCTAAATCAAATGAGATTATTTTTCTGTAACGTTTTGTAACATTGACTGCTTTAAAAATGTTATTCCTATATTGAGCCAGGTTTGCTATGAATCTCTTCCTGCATATATTTTCATTTCATGCTTTAAATAAAATTTTGCCTAAATACAAATTTTTATTATATAATACTATTAAAGTCAATTAACTTCCGGCTTAATGTATGTCTCTTCTGGCATTTTACATATTGTTTTATAACAAGATATTTAATTTTGGTAAATATTGGTCGTAGAGATAGTTTAGTTTTAGCAAAAATACTGAATTATTCAATTAGGGAAACTTAAAATCCGGTAGTACTTAAAAGAGTATTATTTATGGTTTTGCATTCAACGAGTAAATGTGTGTCAAACCTCTGGAATATTTTTATAACTGTTAAGCTTGCACAACTGCCCAAAACCAGGATAATGATATGTTTGTATTTGAAATTAGAGTAGTCACTCAACTAAAGCAGGTGTGTCGATTGTTGTGCAAAGTACTTAGAAAGTGAAATAGCCAAGTTACTTAAAACGCTTTTACTAAGTTTTTCTTATACAATCGAATTCGCTATGCATGGCACGCCACCGGCTAACAACAAAAACACGTCTTCGTCGAGGTAATTCGTCACCAAAAATGTATTCGTAAAAACGTACTTACATAAAGTTTGTTGACATCGGTTGTATCTCAATGAACTATTCCACTCAAAAGGTGTTCTCCATCTGATCCGTGGACGCAGATCTCGTGGTTTTGCCGGGGCTTTTCCCACCTACGGCAAATTATACCGTGCACGCCCTGCTACTTTTTTAATCACTTAATAAATTTCTAATGTTTACCATGTATCCATTGCACTTGCCGGAGTGCCCTTCATGCTCGAGGTATAAGGCTGAAAAAATATAAAAAGAAATTATAGTAGCTGTTTATCGATCGATTTATTACGGAATTTCTAAGGACATAGAAAACGTTATGAAATAGAAGGGAACTTGTGGTTCTATATAAAACACATTCAGAAAAATAGCAGCAAGATATGCACAGCGTCCGTAAAAAGTACCACATAAATTCAATAAAACCGTAATAGCTACCTTAAAAAAAACTGGTGCAGGTCACTCTTTAATTTTAAAAACAGGTTTACAATTGAAGAAGTGTTTTTATTTTGACAAATTATATGAGAAACCTTTTTTAAATTGTGTTTTCAAGTTCTAAGTTCATACGTGTTGTTCATCATTTTATAAACATTATTTTTAGGTGTATAATGTTTCCCAGAAAATTACAAGATAGAGGATTTTCATAATAACAATATTATAACTATGATTAGAAATTGAAATGGTACTCATAGCAAATAGGGACAAATAATTGCAAAATTAAAAAAAGAAGTATTATAACACTGAAATACGAGCCCAGTCGCATATGAAACAATTCAGTGTTATGTTTTACTAAAATCTATTAAATTAATATAACTTCAAAGAGAAAACCAAGTATATTTGATACCATATAGTGTTATCAATTAACCAACAGTATTTAATCCCTATTCCTAAGTGCCATAGGTATGGTCCAATTGATACTCGTATGCGCCAGACATAATTTTAGTTGTGCTTTTTCTACGATTATTATATACTATTAATTGTTACCACTACAAAGTATCAACAAGTATACTTAGTTGTCTTTATTGAAAGTGTGTTAATCTAATAAAGTTTAATAGGTACAAAAAAATAAAATTGTATTGCACATTTCATTGGTTCAATGCATATGTAAGTGAGCTCATAATAGCCATCTATCTGAAATGATGTTTGTAGTTTTCCTATGAATTAGAATTTTAACGGTACACTTTTAAAAACTTTAAACTTTTAAGCAAACGGAATAATTAAAGTAGCATAGCAATTTCGGTTTTGTTAATTGAATGCGAAATATTGTTACAACTACTGTTAAACCATTCTTAAGGTCATTGCTCACAAACGTACAAAAATATTCGATTTTAACTTGCTGGTTATACTATGTTTCATGTTTTATTTTCTTTGGAGAAAGAAAAGCAATTTACTGCCGCGGTAGGAGTTTATTGTTAAAATTTAATTTTTAATTTTAGATCCGAGTATTAATTATAAACAAGACGACAATACAGATTTTGAATAATTTTTAATTATAAAACTGAATTTCAAATAAAGGTTCCAAAAAGCCGAAGGATAAATGATATGGATAGAGATAGAAATAAAGGCAACGGCACGGTAAACGAAAACGTTAAACGATAGAAAACGTACAAAAACATGGAAAGTTGTAACTTAAAATGCGAGAGAAATAAATGAGAAAAAGCAAAATTACTTTACGAGTAAACGGAACAAACCAGCACCTGAAATTAAAGAAAAAGGAAAATCTTAGAAAATGAAATTGAACCAATTGGAAACATCAAATCAGCAGGGGTTGGCTATATATTTAAAAAAATCATTAAACAAACCTGTAAAGGAATTTACATACAACTGCCCTAGCAAGTGGACTTTGTGACACTAAAAAATTATAAAAATCAAAGAAAACAAGGAAACACTTGGTAATGCGAATTACATCAAGTTTCAATATTTATCCTGTATCTGTTGAGTCCCATTTTCGTCAAAGGTAAAGTTTGAGCCATGTGCAAATTATTACGTTTATCTATTCCTCAGTTAAAGCAAAAATAAAAACATTTTATTTTTAAGGTTCGCCCCTGTATATGTTGGCTCCAAAGTACGCCCTGTTTTATCAAGGGTAAAAACCTGAGCTATGTGAAAAATATTACTTTCATTTAAGTTATAGTTTTTGAGTTAAAGCAAAAATTGGCACAATTTAATTTTTTCGAGGTCCTCACTCTGTGTATATTTTACTGAAATGTTCTCGGTTCCATGCCAGAAAGTCATATAATCGGCATACAAAATATCGTCTTTCCTCAACAAATATTTTTTGAGTTATACCGGCAACAGACAGAACGACAGACAAACATATAGACATATAGGCAGACAGACGGACATACCCATGATAGAAATTGCCAGGGGCGTCTCCCGGGTGCAAATTCTCAAGTGCCACCCCCTCTGGGTTGTGGATTAGGTGGTTAGGAACGGTAGTGATGCAAGTTGAGTGAAGCCAAATAGAGAACCATTGCTAATATAAACCAAACACTTTTATTTATTACTAATCTCACAATCTTATAACATTAAAATATTGATTATAAAATTAATAGCGATATATGATATTTATCAACAATCAAATTCAACTTTTCTTGATTTTCTTATTGCAAAGTCTTTTAAAATGTCATTTATATCTCTGTTAATATTGTTTTCAATACTTATAGCTAGATTTGAAAGCCTTTCTTGTGTCATACTTGATCTTAAATATTTTTTTATTATTTTTAACTTTGGAAATGATATTTTACTCTCAGCAACAGTAACAGGTAATATTAAATAAATGCGTAAAACAATCGATACATTTATGAATGTGCTAATTAGGTTATTTTTAAACAAATATTCCAAAACATATACTCAGATGCAATAGATTTTAGATAAGTCGATAAAGTCTCTGTTTCATTCAGTAATCTACTGCATTTATGTCCGAATAATCCGTTCCAAAATCTGTCAGTTTGTTTTGTAAATCCGAACAATATTTATATTTTATCATCGGAATCTAAGTGTGTTAAAGTGTCAAGGCTGTGTAAAAAAGAGAAACAACTGTTGGGCTCGCTTAGCAATTAGAACATTTCATCTAATTTAGTTATGGTGGTGTATAGAAAAAAGTAAAAATATAGCATTGTCTCTACCTTCGTAATCAAACATTTCTTTTCCTCGGTCGCACAGTATCGATTGCTGGGAAACTAATCTCAGAACTCAATTCTTCAGCAATGACTTTTGATTCATTTAGCATTATAAAGGGTGATTCAACAGTTAGCGTGGATTTTGTTATCAAATAAAAATTCATTTTATAAACTTACGCCAGAAATATTTATTGTAGCAAAAAGTTTAACATGTAGCAATTATGTATGAAAAATAATATCATTCAGATGACCTCCACGGCTTCGTTGACAGGAGGTTATTCGAACGTCAAAATTTTCGATAACTTTTCGCAATAAAAGTGGATCAATGGCATCTAATGCAGCTCGAATGTTGTCTTTCAGCTGGTGAAGTGTTTGTGGGTTATTAGTGTACACTTTACTCTTCAAATACCCCCAAAGAAAATAATCTAAGGGAGTAAGATCACAGGATCTTGGGGGCCAATTCACCTCAGAGTTTCTGGAAATGATGCGATCATCGAACTTCGAGCGCAATAAGGCGATCGTTTCATGGCTTGTATGGGATGTTGCGCCATCTTGTTGAAACCAGAACTCATTCACATCCATTTCATTCAATTTAGGCCACAAAAATTCTCTTAGCATGTTGCGGTAACGCTCGGAATTAACAGTAACAGTAGCTCCATCGGCATCTTCAAAGAAGTATGGTCCAATAATGCCATTGGCCCACAAAGCGCACCAAACAGTCACTTTGAGTGGATGCATTGTTTGTTCAAAAACCACATGAGGGTTTTCCGAGCCCCAAATTCTACAATTCTGCTTATTTACATATCCACCGATGTGAAAATAAGCCTCGTCGCTGAATATGATTTTTGATGAAATTTCATTTCCTCTCTGCAGAACCCAATTAACGAATCTACGGCGTTGTAAATGGTCCAACGGCTTGAGTTGCTGGGTTAATTGGATTTTGTAAGGATGTAAACCAAGATCCTTCGTTAAAATCCGTTGCATAGTGCCATAGGTCATGCCTAGTTGTTGTGCCCGGTGACGGATTGAAGTTTTTGGTTGTTCTCGCACATTAACACTAACGGCAGCAATGTTTTCATTTGAACGAGCTGTACGAGGATGCCGATACTTTTTACGGCCTTCCACCGATCCAGTTTCTTCAAATCATCGCACTATTCCACGGATTCCCGACTCACTAGGACGATTATTTTGACCGAAGTAGTCTCGAATTTTACGAAATGTCTTTTTGATGGAACGATCATTTTCGTAGTACGTTTGAATAACTTTTACTCGTTGCGCGGTTGAAAAAAACTCCATCGTTGCAATTGCCAAAGTCTAAACTGACGTTTGTCAACAAATGTTTTCATGGCTATTGCGATATATGTCAGATAGCGACAATCAACATCCACGCTAACCGTTGGATCACCCATTATAAGCCGAGTCTGTTCGACGTTCACTTAAGCATTTTTTTTACTTCTAACATTTTAACAGCTTCTGGAAGTATTATAATAGATTGATGCATAGTTTTACTTACGACATTAATTTTTAGTAAAATATTATACCAAGTGACCAATGAACAAACAAATTTGTATGAATTTATTTTTGTGTAATTGTTCTCGTTTGAATCAATATAAGTAAAAAACAAAGGATCATATTTTTTATTAAAACGAACGGCTTTCACAGCGGCAATTCTGCTTTCCCATGGTATACCGGAAAGTGGCTTTAGTGTGTTAAAGTGGGAAGTTCAGATAAAAAAGCCTAAATGCTACTGTAATTTGTTTCTCATAACCGATGTGTGGTGTACAAATTAAAATTATATTTAGAATTTTTTAGGGTGTTAACCATAGTTAGTTTTATATTTTCGCCTATTGCACTGATTAGTTCATTTTGAATGTTATGACCAAGGTAATGAGGCATACTAGGTACAGTGTTCGGCGTTTTCAATGTGATTTATATGCTCTCCTATAACATTATCAAATTTTGAAGTACTTTCTATTAATTAAAAAAATCCGTTATCGTTTTGAACGAACTTTTCCGTGCTCCTTCTAAAAGCTAAATTTTGTTGGCTAAATACTGAATGACGTATATAATTCTCTCAATCACCGTCATGCACTTCTTTTCTTACGATCCAGTTGGGCCTGATTAATAGAATCTATGGCAGTTCGTTTCACTATATTTTGTTTTAAGTCTACACATTGCCTCACACTATAAAAATTTAACACGATTTTTTTTAATGTATTTTAATATTTCTAGATAAATGACTTCAATTGTTGTAACCTATTTTATTATTAAAGGCATTCACAGAGCTGTTGAATAGTTTACAATAAAAACAAACTACAGAATAGTTAAATTTTGAATAAACGATCCAGTTCTAAATTACTGTCTCATTATTTCCTAACTTTTTAAGAAAATACGCAGCCTAAAAAGATCGATTTGAATCATCTGTTGGATAGATAAAATTCTTGATTTGTACTGGCCCGATTTCAACTATTGACAATTTAATATTATCTGAAATAAGCTGATGCCAAAGAGCAGGATCTGTCAATGCATTTAGTTTAGCGACTGATACCGAGGGTGATACTGTTGCTAGTGAATTTGTTGAACGTCGTGGTTCAAGAAGCTTTCTAATGAAGCTAAATTTTTCTCACGTTTTCTTCTTTTTACGATTTCCGTTTTCGGTATTGGAAACCAGAAAGTCCCTTTCTTCCATCAGCCATCTGCAATCATTAAACAACTTTTTTACTATTTTACATAAATAACAGAAGCCAATATAACTTACCTTTTATTGTTATTATGTTTTCATCAGTTTTTTTTAATTCTGGTTCTTTTATGTTCCGGATTGGCTTTCTTTTGCTAACTCAAAGTAACATTAATTTCGGGCTGTATGTCTACAGGTCCATTTGGTGAATTGTCGGTGTTTTATTACTAGATAATTGTCATTTCTGGTTACTGGTAGTAATTAATGCGGGTCAATCTATGGGGTTACTTGCACACTTGTGATATATAAGTGGCCTGGTTGATGACATTTAAAGCATTACATACCTTCAATTTGCCAAAAAATGCAATATTCGTCGCTTTCAAAGTTTATTAGAATCGATTCAGGTAGAGATACTTTAGAATCAGATATTACATAGAAAAAGCTACAAAAACTTTTAAAAACATTTGCAAAAGTTGCTATGTTTCGTGATGGTAAATTAAAACTGTTATATGATATGGCTTCGCCTCTTTGGCTGGAGACTCCGCCAGCGTAAACTGATTGGTTTGGTAGCATTTATTTGCCTGGAGGTTGGCTAGGTTAAGATAAGGATATGGAAGTTTTTAATTAATAAAATACGGATACGTTAAATCAGGAAAAATATACTGCAATACTAATTTATCTGCTCTGCTGACACTACGATACTGTTTTCTTGCTTACTGCTTGCTTGTACACGTCTGCACCGGGTCACTGCCGAAAACGAACTTCCTTATTATTAATTTTAATGTCGCTAGCTATGCCTTTGGAAAATCTAAATGTAACCTTTTTTAAATATTAAAGAAATCAATCTTTGAAGCATTTTTTAATAAATCGGAAGGTTGCACAATTCAGAGGTAAAAAATATATTACTTATATCTAAAATGTCGCATAACAATGTGGCAAAAAATAAAGGGTTAAAAGTGTATCTGGCGTCATCGCAAGCAGAAAATTATTTCTAAAACAACATAATTTATAAAAATATATTTTACAATTAAAAATTGAGTTTTCAATTGATTGCATGAAAAATCATCCATAATTTCATCAAAATTATGTTCTGCTTTTTATGCGTATTTTGTAAGCATAAAGTG
Organism: Agriotes lineatus; assembly: GCA_940337035.1. Classification (NCBI taxonomy): domain Eukaryota; kingdom Metazoa; phylum Arthropoda; class Insecta; order Coleoptera; family Elateridae; genus Agriotes; species Agriotes lineatus. The sequence goes on from OW679194.1 coordinate 109,630,699, forward strand.
AAGTGATTTAGTTAAGCCGTATATTACTTTTTATCTATACGATTGTCAAATAATATATCACAGCGGCTATTCTGTAGCATAACACAGTTCATGGTTAAATTACAGCATTCGTTCCGCTTAGTTCTTTCACGATTTGAAAAATTAAAAACAATTTAAATTCGTAAAACAATCCAAATTAACACAGTAAGAGAGGTTTTGTACATTAATATTTTAATTTTTAAAATGAAATCAACTATCCTACAATGAGGCAACATTCTACCTTCTGCAAACGACACGTTTACAAAATTGTTAGTAATTTAGCTTCGAGTAGATTTCACCACAGTCACTGTTAGTTATTAGTCGACATCCGCTAAAAATTAGCCCATGTCATAGCACTATTGTCCATCGAACGAAGTCGTTTACTTCTGTGAAGTATTTAAATGTACTTCAACTACTCATGTAATATTTAACATTTGGAATGCCAGCATATACCTAAAAATGCACACAGATTACAATAATTTTCTGTTAGCAATTTGATAGGATTTATTACTTCTAGATATTCATTTCAAACATATAATTTACAAATAGTATATTACATAATATGTAACAAATATTATAAAAAAGAAATGACTGTGAGTTTTGGCTAATATTCTAATTCGATAATTAGCCCACTTTGAGAATAATGTTAATTCAAAATCTAATGAATAATTTCAGAAATATTAATAAAAACTGTATGTTCTTTATTTTTTCTAGAATTGTAATTGCGTCTTCAATGCCACTATAGATAACAAATTAGAAAAACTGTATAAAGGTTATAGCAGTTTCGATATTTTCGCAAATAAAATATATTAGTAGTTGTACGTGAATATAAGAGCATTTCTGCCATCTGATATCTCATTCAACAAAACACAGACATTTCAAAATACTTCCATCTTAGATACTGTTAAATTTGTAATAACATAGGAAAAAAAAATTTAAACAGTTCGGCAACAATAAGAAACTGAGTTAATAAGTATTTGTTCCACTAATGGATGATAAGCTAAGTGATTATTTGCTAGTGTGCCTAGTATTTTCTAATAATGTTATAATTTATGCAATTCAGCATTTTGTAGAAATGTTATTTAATTCACAAATTATAGTTACTGTATCTTCTACTTATACGAAATCAAAATAACTTAAATATATTGTTCATGAGTCACGTTGAAATTTCTTATATATTTTTAACTAGTTTTCAATAATAATTCAACTTTTTAATGCTTTAATACTCAAATTTTGTGTTGATGTTACATTTTTAGTCACCGACGTGTTTCAGTAAAGGCATTGAAGAAGCTAATAAATTAAGCTCACTTTCTCTCTAGCAAGTGAATTTGTGATCGGCTGTGATCGAGACTCCTAGCATCATTCAGATCAAACAGCTTTCGTTTTTAGCTAAGTCAATGATATATGTATTTCGCCGTTTTGAATTATGCAATATACACGACTTAAATACTCACTATTATAGTTGTGTTTACATTGTGACAAAGCTGGAAATAGAGTTTTTCTGCCGCGAGTGATTTATTTATTTATTAATAAGAATAACAACAGGTTGCAATCCCATTTACAGTTATTTAATCAAAAGTTAAAATAGTTAAACACATTTTATAAACAAAAATAACTTCTTGTTGTTTTCTGCGAAATTCGAGGGATGGAACATCAACAATATTTACTATTTGCGAGTAACTAAATGCAGATTTACAAATATTAATTTTAAATAGAATAAAATTGATTGTCTTTTTGCACATTTATTACACCTCGTAAAGTCTGTCAAGAATAGTCTTATGCAAAATATAATTGTAGTCAGCAACAGTTTTCTTTCTGTTAAATGGGATTATGTGACATTTTGAAATATTAAGCTCCATATGATTTACCCGACTACAGTTTTTAAATTTAGCAATTTATCAATATTAAATGACCTTTAATATTTTGTACTCTAGCGTAAAATTTCATCTGCAAACAAGAGACAGTTACAATATTCGAAACTAGTTGCGATGTCATTTATAAATAACAAAAACAAATATGGACCCAGATGGAACCCCTAGAATACAGCACAATACAGTGAAGGGTCTGGATAAGTGTTATTTAATCCTTAAGTGAGAGTATCTACCCGAAACCAACTTATGAGGGGACCCAAACCCTATGGACTGTTTAACTTATTAACTAGAACTGTAAGATTGACTAGATCGAAAGTATTTCTGAAGTCTGTATATATGGCATCAACCTGAAACCAAGCTTCTAGAGATTCATGCAAAGACTTATGAAATAAAGTAAGGTTCGTGTAAGTTGATTTGCCCTTTGAGAATCCATGTTACTGTGGAATAATTAAATTTTAAGTTAAGAGAAAACGTTTTGCTAAAAATAGCTACTCAAAGGACTTATAACATTGTATCCAGGCCTACAATTCTCAACGTGGTTTCTATCTCCAAATTTATATACTGCTCAACAAATGAACTGGACCATTTCCATATATTAATGCAATTTAAAAAAATATCATCCAAAAGGACAGTCATAGCATTTTGCTAACCCTTCAGGATTATGTCACTATAAAAAGCATTTCTTTTCCTAATTTTGTTTAAATAAAACTAAGTAATATTATCATTTGAAGATTTAGAATTTTACCCAAATGTTGATAGCACATGGCATACAAGGTATGCCAAATCGTTGCCAATAACTTTTAAACTTTCCGAAGAGACGCAAAAACTATTAACTTTCTTTTTTGTTAAATACGGTTTTTTATGATATGTTTTATCAAACTTTTTCCACTGTCTTGGGTGTTTATCACATGACTTTTCGGAAGTTTTTGATTTACTTCAGCCCTCAGGTGTTCTCGGTTAGTCTTGAGAAGGACTGATTTTTGTACGTCTTTTCACGTAGCCTTGTGCCTACCCCGCGACCACCGATTGCTATGATTACCAGTCTGTCACTCTTACCACTAGGCCACCAGAGTGGTTATATATTTTAATTATAAACGTATAAATATGTTACCGCTGTATGCGCAGTAGACTATTTTTGTAATTCTTTGCGCAGTAGTGGCATCCAAATGGGCTTTATTTCTGCGCTGGTCTGGGTAATTGGTTCTTATGCCAGCGCTATGTATGTAACTTCTTTCAGCTTCCTACGGAACCTGTTTTCTTCTTTATCTACAATTGATGCGTTATCCTATTGTATGTGGCGGTGTTCGTTCCAGATGTGTTCTGCGATCTTGGATTTGATGGTTTCGCCCTTTCTAATATCTTTGCGATGTTTCGATAATCTTATTCGTAGGGGTCGTTTTGTTTTCCCTATGTATTGTCTTCCACACTCGTACGGTACACTGTAGATACAGTTCTTCGAACTCTGATCTTCGTTCTGAGGCTTGGTATGCGTCATCATGCCTCTCAGAGTTGTTGTAGACTAAAGGCAGTTCATATGTTGAATCTGTTTCCGATTCTTCTCAGTTTGTCAGAAACTCCTCGAATGTATGGTATTACGGCCGTGGTTGTCGGATCCGTTTTCTCCTCCTCTGCCGGTGTTGTATTTCTGTCCATCTCTTTTAGCGTTTGGTTTAGGGTTCTTTTTGGGTAATCATTGGCTTGTAGCATTTTTGCGATTATCGCAATTTCCCGTTTAAGGTCTTCTTCCTCCGAGCATATGGTCTTCGCTCGGCTTTATAGGCATCTTGCGACGCCACGTTTCACGCTATTGTGGTGGTTAGAATCGTTATATAGATATCTCCCCGTATGGGTTGGTTTACGATATACCTTTGTTCTTGCCTTGTCACCATTCTTCGTCTACGTCTAGGAATGGGAGTTTGTCTTCCGATTATATTTCCATCGTGAACTTAATTGTAATCGGGCTTGATTATTGAAATGTTCCAGGGAGCCGTTCCGTTCAGTTCATTTGTTGAGGAAGATTAGAACAGATTAACCAAACGGGTAATAGGCAAGTTTAACATTTTAAATCAGGATTAATTGTATCAGGGTTTGACTCTTGTTAATATCGATAGACGATAATGCACCAAGAACCTTATCTTCGGTAAAAGTTAATGAAGATATGTAAACATTTGAATTATTATTAGAAGAAAGTGCAGGTTGATGATTATTTGTATGCACTACGTACACTGAGGCAAAGAAATCTGCAAATAAGTTTGCTATTGCGTGACCATCGGCAACATTTATACCATTAAATATCATTTTATTTAGAATTGTTGGTTTAATACGTTGTCCATTCACAAAACTTCAGAAATACTTCAGATTGTTATTCTTTAGGTTTTCCTGTGTATTGTAAAATGCTTTGTTATAATCGGATATAATTGATGTTTTACATAATCTACGACATTTCTTAAATAATTATAATTACGTGAGCCACTTGCGATGTTATTTGCTTTATACGGTTTGTGCAGCTTAGACTTTCGCTGTATCAGATTTAATGTTGCCTTGCCAAATCAAATCGGAAATGCATTTGTTAAATTATGTATTAATTGCGTGGAACATTATATCATAAAAACTACTGATCCACTCGTTTATATATAGGTATGCGATCACTAAATGCAACTATTTCGAAGTAATCAATCATTTAATAAATCGTAATTAGAAGACTTAAAGTTACAAATAATTGAGAGTTTTTTATTTGGACAAACGTCCACCCACACGTATTCATTATTTTCACTTGTTGGTACTTCGACTAGCCAAGAACCAATATCTGAGTTGACAACAGCAAGCACGCCACCGAATCGTAGTTTATCACTTGAGTCCACAGACTTGTCGCAGCGGTAAACGTTACGTTTGTTTATATCAAATAATCCACCATCCTTAAATCCGCAATGTAAGCCCGTCTCGGCTGTCATGATTTAATAAATTTCTTCCTCTTTTAATTGGTTTAATCGATTTTTTATCATCTTGAAATAATCCCTTTGCTGTTGTGTTTGATCCGCGGAAATCTCCACAGTGTTGTTGTTGTTATTGAGTCCGAGTAAGCAACTATTTCACAATCTTGAAGTCATCCTCGATTCTCTTTTCAGCAGTGACCTTTTTTTGACTCAGCTATATCATAAACAATAATGTTAGATTCCCGATATAGAAGACTTGCATTTCTACAATCAATTCTTCCATGAAGTCGTGGTTTGCATCGCACTCTTGTCTATACGCAGTACCACGTTTCAGCATTTGTACTTTTCCTGAAGCTAGGTAACAGTGCTTTTCAACTGTTTGAACATATCTTTACCGGCTTTGCATGAGGGGAACATGTGATGGCAATCTACTTTCATCCTTGATGCAGTGTATCTCAGATTGCGACAGGCCAGTGCATACAGTGAGTATAGGCTTAGTACACGTATCACATATTATTTCATCTCTTTTAATTATGTTATGAACACAAACCGCATAGTTTTTAACTAATTTGCTAGCCATAATGAAGAATAACTTATATAATGCGAAGCTTCATGACACGACCGTACTCTGCGACTTCTCAACGAAAAAAACGTTTTATTTAGTGCGTCTTCTCCGCAGGTATAGCGCTGCTCGGGGCCATTCAAAATTATAAACTGTAGATTCAGATATAGTATGCAAGTTATGTTTCTTTCACTTGTATTGCCAGAGTTACGTCACCGGCCAATGTAGTTTGTACTCGCATTGACTATTTTTGTGTTGACTTCTTCAAGAGATTCCTGTAACTTCAACAGGCTTTTTCCGTGCAGTGAATTTTTAACGCAGTAAAGAGCTTTACTTAGAACTTCTCTTGCAAGTGAAAGTTGTGACACTAAACATTTTTAAAAATCAGACAAAACTAGGAGTAAAAATATCGTAACGTTCCTAATAATGCTGAAACAATACAAAGAAACACATCAATTGCAATTAAAAAACATTGCAGACGGTGTGATTCGAAGTCAGCGCGATTGCAACGCCTGCGAAAGCGATTTCAACGCGTAACAGCAGCCCGCGCAACCCGCCCCGTGGTCCCGTTCGGTCACTAAGGGATGTCATGCATTTGCGTTCTAGGCTAGATTATATACGAATGCTTAGCGTTGCCCATTTTTGTCTTTCTACAACATTTTCCCAGTAACTGTTGGGTTTCATTTTCGTTAAAGGAAAAGCCTGAGCTATGTGCAAATTATTACTTTTATCTATTCCCCAATTAAAGTAAAAACCAGGTTCCAGGTAGACATATTGTGATGAAACGGGTCTATAAGCTCCACGTTTTGGGCCAATAAATGTAATGATTGCTCGTTTATGAATTTTCAAATGTAATATCACAAAAGGTGAAAATTTTTTGAGAATTTTTTCCGTTGACATGCAAATTATTGCGTTTAAATTTTTCGAAACCAAAACTGCGTTAAAAATTCCGCGAGACCGTAGGTCGAGTGGAATTTGAGCAGTTTTTGTTGAGAGAAATTTGCAATAATTTGCATGTTTACGAAAAAAATTCTCTTAACAAATTTTGCCTTGAGTGGTATTTGGAAAGATTATTCAACAATATAGGTAGATGATCTTTACCGTGCTCGACAGCACACATTTTTAACGTTTTCCACTATTAATTCAATACTGGAGCTTCCAACACAATTATTATGAGTTTTTAGAACGACGCTGATTTGCAAACTTCACTTTGACGTTTTGGCGAAATGTCAGTCAAAGGCTACTCACTAAATTGAAATCATTGAAACCAATTGCAATCGCGTGAAAACACTGTGACATTAGCAGCCGTATTCATAGTCGTTCGCCAGCGGCTCGCCGGTGAGTCGCCAGAGTTTCGTTATGAATAGTATGTTGGCTGCAATGTACGTCTATGTCAAATTCGAGGTTAGCAGGTTAGATTTTGTGTCAATTTCTGTCAAAACTGACGGAAAACCTAACATGCTAACCTCGAATTTGACAGAGACGTACAGTGCCGCCAACATACTATTCATAACTAATCTCCGGCGACTCGCCGGCGAGCCGCTGGCGAACGACTATGAATACGGCTGTAGGTGTTTTCAATGGCAGTCAATTTTTATTGGCCGTTTCTGACAAATTGAACAATTTGATTATAGTGTTGAATAATCAATAAAATTGTAAAAAGCGAGATGTATTAAATGATCACACAATTAAATGGTTGTATGCCCTTTTTTATATTTTATCTAATCTGCAAGACTGATTTGGCTAACTACAAGGCAAGCATAAAACTCAAATCTCATTGGGTTAGGTTCATAAACGGACTTTATTTTATTCGTAAACTCGGTAGTTCGTAGGCGCGGTTTTTGGTAGATAAAAAAAATCCTTGCTTTGACAAATGACACAATATACGCTAGTGGTGACAGCGTAAATTAATGCTTTAAAAGTAAAATTACTGTGAGAAACGCGCTTGCAACAATTAGCACTGTTTTGTTTCAGTGTTGACGTAGGAACACCTCGCCTTGCTTGTTTCGTAACGTACAAGGGACGCCAAAACGTGCATTTGTTTTTGTTCACTTGGGTTCTCAGCCGAATCCGCACAATCCACTAACGCTACTCGATTTTTGGAAAAACCGAAGCAAATGGGGCCTCGGGAAAATGCTAAGCCACTTCGGAAAGGTTTGACCTCGGATTTCAATGCGTTTCCGACACTCTACACTTAAATTTGCAGGCTTTATCCTACCTCGTTTGCAGACTTCTAAGCTGCCCGTTGTGAATGCTGCTCAGATATTCTGCTGGAGACGGTCCCCTCGCTGCAGATGCTGTTCGTAACGTTCTTGCAGTCCTCCCCGACGTAATTCAGTGCAGGCCTCTGGCTCTGGATTCTTACTTTTGCCGGGAACGATTATCGGAAACCCCAGCTGAACGGCTGCCGATGTCCTCGGAGAAGCGATTAGAGAATTTTATATTTTAGTGCCGTGGAAACATTCACAAACATTGTCACATGTACTCTCAGATGGGCACAATAAAAGACAATTCTTTTTTATTGCTAATATGCTCGTTTAATGGTATAAAAATGTGTTTAAAAATGGAGCACAAATCTAAGAAACTTTACGTAAAATTAATTTAATTGTTCTCTTTGTTTTTTCAACAAAACAGCATCAAGTTGCTAGGTTACTATGATTCTCTTATGTTAAAGGAAATTTATTTTGGTAAAGAAAGGTTACAAGTGGAAGTAAATTTCAGTACTTAAATTATATTTACAATTTTCTTAAAACTAAATTATTGTCTTTAATCTTATAACTAAATCGTTCGGTAGCGCTGCGCACACAAACGTTTTTATTTTTATTTTGTCATTGCTCTGCTTTGCACTATTATACTCTATTTTTTTAAATGCACTGATTTTTTTGAGTTCACATGTTCGCATCATTATCTTTTCTCTTCTGTTGCTTTCTAGAATTGCTCTTTTGCAATATTTCTATTATGTTATCCTGCTTAATTTAACTTGCTGCTTTGCTTACTAATTTCACTATATTTTGCTTTTAACTTAACAGACTACGCTACTTTTATAATGGCCAACAACCTTTTGTGTCAGCCAATCTAAACCCTTTGGAATTTGCTTTGCCTTTGCGTACCTTTCTCCAACAACTAATTTAATTTTCCTCGCATCTCATTATCAATGCATTTACTGTTTTACTTTAGTTTTAAAATTTGCAATTAAATAAAACGTCCCAACTCTGTGTTTATAGAATAGTCAATTATCTTGCACTGCAAACAGAGCCAAGTCGTGGGCTTTATATTATCTCAACAAATAGTTTTTGAGTTATACCGTCAGCAGACCGACAGATAGACAGACAGTTTTGCAATGATCTTTCCACATGCGTATTACATACTATTTTTCCTACGATGGTTTCGCAGTATATGCGGAATTAATTTTTTTAAATTTAACAATAGTCAATTTTTGTTTACATTAGTCAGCTTTAAGCTATCAATATGATTGTCACTGACATTAGATTGCAGAAAGTGTTGACATAAGAGTGTAGAACGCAAGTGCGTGCGAAAAGTGAATACTTTCTGTACCAAAGTAGGAAAAAATATTCATGCATGTTCTGCAACAACTTCCTACTCACTGAGATTCACATGCTCTCAACCCTTTCGATTACTTTATTTGGGGACGTTTGAAGAGCCGTGATTATCCGAAAAGGTGTTAAACTGGAAAAGAGGTATTGCTGCTGATCATGAGTTCCTTCCAAAACCCACTTCTTCAATTGTAAGTAGACGCTCAACTGATGTATATGCAAGAATTAGGAGAACATTTTAAACAATGACTTCAATCTATAAAATCAATTAAGTAAAAACTTAAGTATCGGCTTTTTACCTAATTTTTAATTTAAATTTAAAATTGCCGTAGTTCCATGACGAGTAAGTTTAGAGCGTATGTTCATAAGACATTTTTAATTAAAGTGATTTCGTTGAGCTATGTTTGTCATTCGCGGGACATCCTGTATAATAAGTTTAAAACTGAAGTGTCTTATTTAAATTTTGAGATTGCATTAAATGTAATAACTTTGGTGTTTTATATGTATTGTTAGCTAGTCATTACTTTTTGGTCAATCTTCCAAAGAAATTTAATACTATGTACACTCGGGTGCAAAAGCCGACCGTCAGCTCAGTCGTAGAAGGCGTGCAGGTCTTTAAGAGGTTAGTTGGTAGAACAAACAAAGATTTAAATACCCAGCGCCAACAAATTTTTCAAATAACGGCGAGTGCACCCCGGTGTTCCAGCGAGAATTTGTAAACTCAATATCTTATGCACAACCACAATTCCTGAAAGAGAGCTCCAAACAAAATAAATAACCATAACTAAATTCAAAGCTTTATAGCTGGCATAAAGATCATGTAATTTCAGAAAATATCACAGTACAAAAGTATACATATTTATCACAATAGTTCCCAGAAATCAGAATCGTAGGTTAGAACAATTAGCAAATTACACAAATATAATACTCACAGTTTTACATACAGTTCCGCAATAATACAATTGCACACATTAAAATGGATGAAGAACAGGCCGCTCGGCCAGCAGATGTTTTGTGCTTGGTTTCGGAGGAAACGCAAAGCGCGATTCCAGAGCGTTTGTTCTTAAATTCGTACGGCCAGAAGTTGGTGGCTCAACGCGGTCCGCACCACGACGGCAAGGGCAGAAGTTAAACCAGCAGAATAGCCTCTGTATCGGATCCTTTCTTGCGCTCTAATTTAACGCTTGCAGCAAGAGGAAAAGCGGTTCCAAAGGTCCAACATACTCCAGCTCGAAATCGCCTGAAGCGGTGGCCTTGACGCGATAAATGAACAGCTCAGATCGGCTTTTCATTCCAAAATGCTTGGATCTCCAGCACTAGTGAACTGGCACTAGCCGCTGTGAAGGGGGAAACAAAGGTCCAACGATAACATACGAGAACTAAAATGAGTCTAGGGCGCTTAGAATACTTACTCACCCTGGAAAAACTCCAGGCCATGTGTGACGCCACGTGGTCGCATACAAAATCCGCAAAATGCGTCGGAAATAATCTTCCTTAACGTGAGCTTGGGGGCATCAGAACCACTCAACCGTGTAGGCTTACATTTCACAATCAAGCGAAACTAACAGCAGCCTTAATAAAATCCCACCGAAGCTCTTCAAAATGCTAAACCACCATGTCGATTTGACGGACGAGAGCGGATAAAACGCTCAAAGACAAAAGCGTGCGCCTAAAGATATTTGCCTAACAAGATCGTCGCAGTAGGCGCGACTACAGAGCGTGCGAACTAAATACTATCGAATGCTAAATTGAAAGGCGGCGTAATTGAAACGTAAGAGTATCATCAAAAATTATATATATATTATTTGTCAGGTGCCTTTTACGTAATATTTACTCGAGTACTACACACGATTAACTATTAACATTAAAGGTACGCTTTATCATTTTACTTTTTTATTACGGAGCACTGAAGCAAAGATGCTTTAGAATTTTATTTTTATGTTTTTGACTTTTTCTTTCTCAGGAATAGTTCATTATTTCGGCTATGAAGTTAGCTGATTTTGCTAACTTTATAATTTATTATAAGTTAAAGTGCCTCAAAATTGTTTTAGAACGTTTTAATTGCCATTATTAATTTGTAGGCGCTATCACTGTCACAAGAATTCGTGACGCGCAAACATTTGGAGCTACGAGAAGGGTGACCAAAATCGAAAGAACTTTGCCGATTGTCCAATAAATGCGCAGGTGTGCAATAGGTGAGTTGCGCAAGCTACACCGCGCCGCTCGATCAACCCATTCCTTGGGCCCAAGAGGCTCCACCAGTCACCACCAGTCCAGATACTGGTGCTGCTCATATTAGCCCCAGACCTATCCTGTCCTGTTAATCTCAGAGCGCATGGAACAACATCATGCTGCGCAAATTAGCCTCAGACTTACCCTGTCCTGTTAATCTTAAAGCGCATTGGAACAAATCGTGCTGCTCAGATTTGTGTATCTTTCTTGTCCAGTAGCCCGTGAAACCACCCTGCTAATAAACAATTTCTTCCGACAGCTCACCATGATCGCCCACCAGACCAAGGTCCAGGTGGAATAACGAACAGCCTAAATTTAGTTCAAATCGGCGAGCGAAGCTCGCTTAATGTTTGAATTGCAAATTGAGCACACACCGGGGCAGCTCCAATTTTGCCGGCCATTCTTAACGAAACGCTCGGCCTGAAGGCCGTTCAAGGATTCTAATATGTCTACATTCTTTTAGCTAGCTCGGCAAGCGATCACGCATGCCAGCCTAGGGTGGCTGTTAACTGCTCCAAAATCATTTCGGCTTTTGTCCTATCAATCCTAAAATGTGGAAAAACCCTGGACCGACAAGCGAAAAAATTATTTAGTTTTGGTCTGTTTATAGTTATTAGAATTTCAGAACAGGGGAGACCGTCCGTATTCGCCACCAGCGAATGCCGCATTGCCCGGAACGTAGAGACTATCCGGAAGAACCCTATTTTATTTTTTTGTTTAAAATGTATACATTTAAAACCAGGACCTTTTTTTTAATTTGTAAATTTAGTTAAACAAAATAAACACCTGTATAATCTCGACTCTACTCCCTTACTCTAGCTGTTTATAATCTTGGACCAGAGCTACTCGCGGGAAGTAATTAATAACTTAGAATAATCAAATTTGATCTTGAGTATAAAATTCAAGTTTCTAAAATTATGAAACGTTACAATGTGACAGCTTTTGAAATTCAATTTCGAATGTTACACACTGCTACAATATCTTGTATTTGCAGTCTTTAAATGAAGGTAGGACTAAAAAGTCACAAAAATAATGTTAGTTTACCTACATCTGGTTTGAAGGAAAATAATTGATTCCAATCGATGCAGGAAAGAAATGCTTATTAGAAGATATATTTTACTGTGTTTATTTTAGAACAATTTAACAAATATCTGTTATACGATATAAATTAATGTAATTCTTTTTTATTATGTTTTTTTTTTGGGTATTTTGCCACACTACAGGCAATTTACTGGAGATTGACATCCTTTAATTCCAGAAAAAGTTTTATTTGTTCCTCACTTGTTTACATCAATTTATCATGTCACTGTATTAATCAAGAAAGTTTATTTTCACAAGTTACTAACTTGTAAAATCTTTACAAGTTAACTGTCAGTTTAACAAGCGTGCTCATAGATAAATGATAGCGTTGAAAGCCAGAGTTGTCTTCCTTATGATGTGTCATATTCATGAATTTAGTTGCTTGTCAGTTTGACATTTTAAATAAATGGTAAATTTCTAGTTATTTACAAGTGAGGAACAAATAAAATATTCAACAATACACGCAAGGTAACAGGTTTTACTGGCTCAAGAAAGTGACTGGCTCGCCTGTGGCTCGCCAGGCATATCCTTCTATTCGCCAGTAAAAACCCTCTTACCAGGCTAGTAATGTAAAATGCTATCTATTACTTGTTAATTTCTAATTCTACTATATGTCGTTGAAAACGGGGACCGATTCTATGCCTGAAATCTTTTTAGGGACTATTTTGAAAAATTGATGTTTTTATTGGTGTACAATATTTGTTAACTGTGGTCATCAAAGAAATCAACTACATTGACTGGTTTGCAATACTTCTTGACTGTGGTCTCTAAGAAAATGAACTACAAATATCTCTAGATTTTTTGCGAAGGCATAATACTTGTTTGTTATTATAATGTTTCAATATTCAGGAAAAATTCAGAATAAACACAGTTGCCTAAAAATGTTGTGCCTAGCTCATCGGAAATGCCCTTTACCGGACTTGTAGGCTTTCAGCTCTCGCTTTTAGCATTGACCTGAAATGTGCCTATGTGACCTGTAAAAATACTCTCTCCGGACTTGTTACGTAAACTACTATTATTTTGTGATGTGACGAAATACCTAAAAGAACAGCATCCATCTTCATTGTGTGCAAAATATAGTTTCATGATTTCTTTACAATATGTAATCAAATGTTATTTTTGTGTTAAGTGCACTGAATTAATGATTTTAGAGCGATAGCCGAGTTACAAAAGTCATTCGAATGCTCTAAAACATTTTCGCTCGTAATACAAATAGTTTTTTGAGACAATGCAAACCAGACCCAGTGAATTTTATTATTGACGGATTTATTATTTATTTGGACATCTTTATGGTTTAACAACTTCTGATCGGAATGATGAGGACTTCATAAGACTTATTTATCCAAATAGTTCACATTAATTCTTGAAGTATTTCGAAGAACTTTCTCGAAAGTAAAATTTGTCATTTTGCGTAATCAAATAAAAGGAAACGTCGATCCTTTGCTGCACGAATTTGTTTATTTTCTTCATTGTGAATATTTCTAAAAAATAATGTACAAGTTCTTGTTACAAATTAGCATCGGAACACTCTCTTGGAAGGACACATTCGTTATTGGACTTTTGAACATAATTTTCCTTACAAGCACATCCACTCTTACACATTAAAATGCAGTGTGTTGGTCCTTTATTATAGTTTTCACAAGTAAGCGGACAGGCAGAATGGCAATCACCGTAGATTTGGTTCTTTCCAGTACAACCTTGAAACATAAATGACACTTGTAAATTATTATGTAAAGTGACATTAAAGTAATAGCAGCATTTAATAATTTTGACATTGAATTTGCAAATGTTTTATGTAAAATTAGATTGTGAAAATCCAATCTATGATTTCAAGCTCAAAAATTAGTTGGGAAAGACAGATTTATTCAAGATGTATATTATACGTACGTAGTGCGAAATATGAATATATTAGTAGGCTATATTAATTTTGGTTAAAAAAGAGAAGTGTAAGTATGTGCCAAAAATTAGATATTAAAATTTACTTACTGTTATAAGGGGGACACGGAGGTTTACCGTAAATAACCATTACTGCTCCAACGAAGATGTTTAAAGTGAGAACTAAATGCATAGTGAATCAGCGCCCGGCTATATTTGATATAGATGTATTTGTGGTGGATTTTTATATATAAATACACGCTACAGTATGTGTTTATTTAAAAAACAATGATAATTTTGTTTCTAATTTGCAGAAGGCATGTCTTTTGACAAATTGGAAATGAGATAACTTTGCTCGTTCAACTGTAACTGATCCATGTTGATCTATATTCTAGCGGCACGTAGTTTGATACAAATATTTATTTTTCGTAGCAGCAGTAAAACTACAATTTACTGAATCTAGAAGTTTCTGCAAATATTTTCTTCAGTAGAACTAAATCCCTAAAATATACCACAGCAAAGGGTGCAGTGATATTGATGCCTTATATAAAGGGCCCGGCAACCATATGGGCAAAGATATATCTAAAAGTATGAAAGTTACATAATAGTTATTTACTATAAAAGTGAGATAAGAGCTTCATTAATATACGTGTGTGTAAGTTACAAATGAGTGCGTAGCATCATTTATGTAAGCACACAACGATTTTTGGATCTCATTGTCTCCTGAAACGCCAAGGGGAGTTGGCCACCGAGATCGTGCGATTTAACGCCGTGCGACTTCTTTCTTTGGGGTTTTTTGAAATTTTAGATCTATGCGAATAACCCTCGAACAATTCCCGAGCTCAATGCCGATATTCAACTAGTAATTAATGAGATAGAGCCGCAACTCTAAGAAAACGTCATATATAATTTCATCAAAAGAGCAAGGGTCTGCGTCCAGAGTCGCGAGGACCATTTGAAGGATATTTTATTTCGTAATTAATCGGAACATGTCTACTTTAAAATTCAATAAAAATATCAGCAATCCCTCAGAAAAACTTGCGTTTTATTTTAAAATAAAACATTGCTTTCTTTTTTAAACACCCTTTAGTAAAAATATTACTTTTAGAACATTCGTACGCTCTTTGCCTCGCTCGCGACTTCCAGGTTGAGAAACCCTGCCCTAAAATAACAGTAGCCTGAATACGGTACGCACACCACACATTTAGAAGTCGAGAATCAAGATTCTCGTCTCGTCTGGTTTCGCGGCACTGCTAGTTTACATAAAAATGGTTTGAAAGAAAACAATTTATTCCAATCGATGCAATGAAGAAATATTCATTAGACGATTTATTTAACTGTTTTTATTTTAGAACAATTTTACTAATATCTGTTATAAGATATATATTAACGTAATTTCATCCACTCCCAATAAGCAAATTTCTTATTGTTCTTCTTTTTTTATTGTGTTAATCTCTGAAGCCTTTTTGTGGCATTATATAATTCATACTGTTCTTTTGGGTACTTAGCCATACTACAGGTAATTTACTGGAGATAGACTATCCTTCAATTCCAGTAAAAAGATCAGTTTACTTATTAATTTTAATTTTACTACAAGCCGGTGAAAACGGGGACCGATTCGATGCCTGAAACGTTCTTTAATTAATATGTTTATTTTGTCCTGTGGTGAAATACGTAAAAGAACAGCATGCATTTTTATTATGTGCAAAATATACTTTTAGTCTTATGGTTTCCTTACAATATGTAATCAAATAGTTTTCCAGAAAATGCAGACGTAGGCCCAAAGAGTTTTATTATTGACAGATTTCTTATTTATTTGGACATATTTATGTTCTAACAATTTCTAATCAGAACGACAAGAACTCCAGAAAACTTATTTATTCACATAGTTCACACAAACTCTTATAGTATCTCGAAGAACCTTCTGGGAAGTAATATTTGTACTTTTTCGCAATCAAATAAACGAAGTCGATCATTTGCTGCACAAATTTGTTTATTTATCTTATTGGCAATGTTTTTAAAAGTAATATATAATAAGTACTTGTTAGAAATTAGAATCGTAACACTCTCTTGGAAGGACACATTCATTTTTGGAATTTTGAACATAATTTTCCTTACAAGCACATCCAATCTTACACATTTTGTTGCAGTTTATTGGTCGTTTATTATAATTTTCACAAGTAAGCGGACAGGCAGAATGGCATTCACCGTAGATTTGGTTCTTTCCGGAACAACCTTCAAAAATAAATGGCACTTGTAAATTACTATGTAAAGTGACATTAAAGTAATACTAAAACTTAATAATTTTGACTTGGAATTTGCAAATGTTTTATAGAAAAGTAAAATGTGAAAAATCAATCTATGATTTCAAACTCAAAGATGAATTAAGGAAGACAGTTACTCAAAATGTACATTATACATATGCTTTTTGGGATTATATAAATACATTAGTAGGCTATGTTAACTTAAAAAAGTATAACTATGTGTCAAAAATATTCCAATTTACTTACTGTTATAAGGTGGACATGGTGGTTTACCGTAAATAACCATTACTGCTCCAACGAAGATGCTTAAAGTGAGAATTAAATGCATAGTGAATCAGCGCCCGGGTATATCTGATATAGATGTATTTATTGCAGATTTATATATATCAGAACACGCTACAGTACGTGTTCATGTAAAAAATAATGATAATTTTGCTTCTAATTTGAACAAGGCATGTCTTTTCACAAATTAGCAATGGGATAACTTTGCTCGTTCAACTGTATATGATCCATGTTAATCTATGTTCTAGCAGCACGTAGTTTGATACAAATCACGATTTTTCGTAGCAGCAGTATAACTACAATTTACTGAATCTGGAAGTTTCTGAAAATAATATATTAATCAAATAGAGCCACTTTTAATCCGAATAATACATAGATACTTTTTTCTGAAATCAAGAAATGTACAAAATATTTACTACATATTGTGAATGATTTACTGTTTTTAACGTTTTTTATTTGAAAAGCATTAGGACAACCGTATTAATAGCTGACCAAGTGGAACTTACTTTTAGTTCATAGGAAGTGATAATTATTTGTATACCAAGGCACTGAAGTTTTTATCACGAATCTGAATTTAGTAGTAGAGACCTGTGGGGCGGAGGCAAATAAACCACATGAGGAATAAAAAGGAACTTCAGTGCTTAGATGCACATTACGTTTTTTAAACCAGTAAATCGCGAAATTCATTAACCAACTCTTATCTTGCCGTTATCTTGACGTTTTCTCTCGTCACCCATCTATCACCCCGCCAACTGCAAAAAGTTGTAAATCAATGGATTACTTTTATTTTAATGACGATTTGGGCGTTCTTTACTGTCGAATTAGAAAAAGTACTTTTTATCCTAGGAATTAAAAGTGTTGCCATGCAAAATATACTTTTTGTATCAGTAAGAAAAACGTCAACTTCAATGATATATTTTGTTATTAAAAACTCTACGTCGATTGCAGAAAAAAATGGTTTTGTGCAACCGCGCTGAAAAGTTGACTTTTGTTCGTTTTCGCGGCCGTTACTATTTCACTGACGTTGTTAATAGTAACGGTTGCGAAAACCATTTTTGCAGCCGCGATTACCTCCGTAACTTCAACTTGTGCAATTGCCATCATTTCGGCGCGGTTGCACAAAAAAATATTATGTGTTTGTAACGTCTCTTTTCTGGCCTTACAAAAGCGTAACACAACGGGGGAAATTATTCTTTATTTACCCAGTTACATTGGCCTTCGGATAACTATGCTGGGGACATAGTACTGTGATGACATTCAAAGAAAAGTAGTGGAAAATAAACGTCTATTGATAATCTCGTATTACGAAATTAAATAATGTTCTTAATAGTATAAAATAGTATAAAAAAATGTCAAATTATGTATGTGGAGCTCGACTGGTGGCTTATTGGTGATGTCGCGAGTCTGGTTTCGCCTCTTGCGAAGGTTTTAAAGATGACTAACCTTTTGATCCTGCAAACAAAACAAACATTCCGGTCTCAATAACTGCTGTATTGCATTGAAAATAATTGATCGCTAGTGGGTGATTGGAGTGTTCGAGAATTTCGAAGGTCAGTTTATCTATGTGCGGATTATGTTCCTATAATTTTGTAACCGGCGGTTTCGGATTTGTTTGAAATTCTGAACTTATATGAGGAGCAGCCAGGAAGTCGGATAATTTATGTAGTGTTCAACGCCTTAGACTTGTAACTTCTCTTGTGGGTTTTGAGTTATAGTATACAGGGCAGTCGGAATATGCTACGGGATAGATGGAGACGTCGCTTGGACCAGAGCCGGTGTCCAAATCGGTGGAGTAAGTGAAAACTCGTCACTTGATCCGGCGCCAAGCGTTCACCAGGTCAAGACAAGATGTTTTACGGGCGTAAACTAAGCTCGTCACAGACCAGCGCCAATTTCGGTCGCGGTTTCGCGAAAGAGTCATTGTGCACGTCATCTGAACCAGCGCCTTGTGCACAACCCAGATAGGTCCTTCGGGACTAGGAGAGGTTACTGATTAGATCAGATGGACTCGAAGAGTTGTTCATTCTGCCCTCAGCGAGTGCTTTTATACACTTATGGGGGCCCGCGTTATCTCGAATTTAGACTGAGAATTCAAATCGTGGGGAAAACGGTTGCGTTGAAGACGTGCGCCGCAGAGCCGCGCACCGCGTGACTTTTACCCAAAACGGGCAATAAAATACCGAGCTGAAATGTAGTAAGATGGCGACATGCAAATTTGAAATAGCTGAAATTATTTGTATGCCAAAAATTTGCAACGGAGCTATCGTTACATGTTTTTGATTATACTATGCACTGTGGTTACACAAAACAGGTTGTGTATGCCAAGTTCATGAAATGTTTGGCTTGCTCTGAATAATGTGGTGAACTCAACTTCGTCTCATTCGTGTTGCCAAACAGTCATTTCGCGACTCGGTATACAAATAACTATTTTGTACTACTAGTCTACGAACACGGCATTATTGGCCGATTTTTGTATTGAGATTCATCTTTATTCAGCATAGACCAGTGGTGAATAATAATTATTATTTACGCCGTTAAGACGCTTCCTCAGCGACGACTAATAATGCAGTCAATTGGAGGACGTCATTGGTCGCTCGGAGTTGGCGAGTATGCCCTCGCGAATTTAGCCTAATTAATTTTTGTAGATTCTTAGGATAATTTAAAATTTTAGCATTTTCAGTAAAATCCAACTCATTCGCGAAATAATTAGCGACATTTTCTGCTTCTCTTTAATAAGATTGCAAGGTCTTTGCAAATACGCGCTGTACCTTATCGTTTCTATTCTGCGCAAGTAGTACTTTGTTGTTTGGACCGCTAAATAATAGAGGTCGTTCCTTATCACGTTTTGGTATTTTTCGCTTCATTTATGTCATTGTTTTTAACGAGCTTTCAGTATCAGACTGTAGCGTTTTCGGCGACAAGTCCTAGCTGGTATTGAGGCTACGTACCGTTTGAAGCGTCGTCTTCTCGCGGATCGTTACGCAATTTGGTGCAACGAAGGTAGCATACGTGTGTAGGAAAGAGATAGCGAGAGACCGAAGGTTCGTTAGTTTACCACGTTTTTGGAAGGAGTTATCTTTAAGCCCTTTTGCAGTACAGTCGACGAGCCTAAAGTTGTGTGTATGTTCGCGGCTCCTGTAGTGCTTGGACCCTTGAAGCAACATTTCTTTTGGTTGGTGCAGTGATTTCCGCCTTTTCTCCCCGTCGCAACAAGAGCACATTGGAAGATACGGAGAGTTCTAATTAAGAATCTCGTTGAGTGAAGTGTCGGGTGACTTGTCCGGGTTAAGTAAATTGAGGCCGCTACAGGTTTTATCTGAGAATAAATTTTTATTTCTCTTCCATGAGGAGTTAACTAGGAACCCAGGTCAGCAAGGTCAATTAGGGAGTGTGGTTTCCGGAATTCTCGTTCCATAACGCACACGTATCAATTTTGCGGGTTAGCAATATTCCTCCTCAGTCATGTTTTTTCCGGCACGGAAAAGCTCGTTCAGACCCGAATCTAGCAAATTTGCCTCACTGGTAGCGAACTACAGAGACGTTCGGCATGTTGGCCGACGGACAGCGACATCAAGCACGAAGCTGCCAGAATTCTATGGTATTGTGTCATAACATTAAGCGCCCGTCCCGATTTTCGCTGTGTGAAAAGTGCGGCTTAAATAATTACAGAGTGATGCTCTTTGAAAGATATCGCATAGCTCCGATAGTAAATCAAAAACATTAATTCTTGTTCCACAATAAGTAATTAAAGTTAGATATTCGAGGAAAACCAAAAATCACGTTTAGCAGGTTGTAAAAATGATTGCTTAGATTGCACTTGCTTAATTTTGTGTTTAACTTCAATGTAGTAGATTAAACTAGCCCATATTTTTATCTGATGGTGTTTGCATGCGACCCCCTTTCTCACTCAAAGCAATAAATATTTTCTTAAATTATCAGGTCGTCGCCCAGAGTAACGAATATGGAAGTGAACCTACGACCTTCTTGACGAGTTATCTGGCGAACCTTTTGTTACACAAATACCGTAACTATTAAGGCGAGTGGCACTTGTAGTTACCGAATTGTCGTCAATCGTCGACCTCAGACCGTGGCCTGTTTTCTTCTATATGTCGTAAGTCGAATTCCGTGTGTTACAGGACATTTACCGTGGGTTCCAAATACGGGGATTTAAATTGCTGGTAGTGCAAAAAATAGTATATACTCCGCTGCAGAGAAGACTAATATAGCCCGCGCGCGTTGTACTCCTGAACTATAATGACAGTATTCTAAACCTTCGTGTATAATATACTATTATAATAAAGTTGTACACTTGAACCACGTTACGAAGGCGAGCCATGTAAACAAAGATTATGACAGTTATCAGTGCGGCTTAAACCAGTTTCACACGGTGTGCATTTTACGTAAACGTCCGATGCATGTTTCTGTAAAAAAAATTACCGCACAACAAAACAACGCTGATTCCTCCTCTAGTGTAAAGGCTCGCATAAGCGGTGTTCGACTTTCTCTTCGAAACGGCCAACCACAGAACGCCTTTCTATCACCTGATTTTCACCCACCACGTGCCTTTGTTTACTTGGCTCGCCTTCCTAACTTGGCTGAAGTTTAGGTACGATAGTAATTCACATTAGCAAACATACTTTTAATTACACCGGGTGGTCCAGAAAAGTGCGGAGAACCAAATTTACTTTGACTTAACTAGAAAGCCTTATATTTGGGTACCTTAAAGGTTTTGTGTCGAAATACTACTAATTTTAATATAAAGTTGTATACGAAATGATTAATTTTCCATATTTTGTGCACTCTTTACAGCATCAATAACTCGAGCCACTATTTTACACTAGAAAGGTAATTAACGAGAAACATACTTTTTTGGTAACATTACATTTTCTTTCATTCAATTGTTTTCTGTTACATCAGCCGCCTAAAATTTAGCATTATTTCGTATAAAATCGGTAACATCTCTAAAATAGTGTACTTTAAACCCATCCAAATTTATATTCAAATGATGAGCATTTGGACGCCAAACGTTTAATCTACCCCAAGAAAGTAAAGTAAAAAGTAAGTTTGATTTGCCACATTTTTTTAGCCACCTACTTTAAGTATACAGGGTATCTCATAAAATTAGTATTAAATTTCAAGGATGAATTATATAGCTCAAAACAAGAAAGTAACTATTTATTGAGATACAACGTACAGTGCGTGACAACTATCTGAAGCCCTGAGAATTTAATGTGCAGTAGTCTTAAGCCGAGTTGGCGGGGAGAATTCAGTTCTGACAAAATTGTATTCGAGTGAAGATCGGTACAACAACCGACATCTAAGACATCTAAGGCTGTTATGATTCATAATATCTGTGGTTTGTTCAGTAGTTTATCGGTTGCAGTATGGTAATGGTTGCCATGTATGGTAATAGATATTAACGATACAAGTTTGATTATGAGCATCTTAACGAAACGAGTTTGATTACCATAACTAGGCGGTGAGCCGAGTTTTGCGGCAATCAAACAAGTCTCGTTAAGTGCCAAACGTGTATGGTTCAATATTTTATCTTCATCAATAAATTCTGGTTCAACATATTTTTGGTATAAAAAGAGTACGGTAATATCTATCCATTACCGCACTCAGAGCGGTAATGACGCTCTTAACGATACCAAAATGAATTTGCTTAATACCTAGTCTATAATACCCATGAATATAAAGGAATATTACTGTACAGATACAGTTATGACTTAGTTGCCAGCCTACTTTTGTATATGTAACCCTTAGAACAGAAAATAGACAGGAAGGCGCATTTCTTTTAACGTGGCTGTAATATCTAGGCGACGGAAACGGCCATTTTGTAAACCCATGTATGACTAATGAGGTGTGATACCGGTTTGACAGTTGTGGGTTTTAGTTAGTTTGAGACTAATTTTGGCTGTTCTCAGACCCCAAATACCAAGACTTTGGGCATTACATTCCATCAGTAAGTATTAATATTACTTTTCACTTCAAATAGAGAGATAATTTCTCTGAACATGTCACTTGTCATACGTACTTGTACTCATCAATAGTCATGGGCATAGAAGGGAACGTATAATGGGGTCATTATTTGTAATTACACAATCTGAGGAAACAATTTAAATTACAGACAGTGACTGAAGTCACACAAACTCACATGTAGTCATAAATTACATAGTGTAAAGTGCACTTAATAAAACTGTTGAAATTATTTGCTGCACATGCACCCTCTCGATATGATACGCCACTGCCAAAAGGAAACAACCATCCGCCATTTTGAAAACCCATCGCGGTCGCACGGATTTCTTACAAATGAGGCTTCCTGTCTATTTTCTGTTCTAAGATGTAACCAAAGGCTTAATATCATGAAACCGGTAATATCTATTAACATATCTAGGAATGTTATGAGTATCATAACTGCCGCAGATGTTTTGAAATCCGAGGTCGTAGAGCGAGGATTTTAAAACATCTGAGGCTGTTATGATTCATAACATCCGTGATATGTTCAATAGTTTATCGGTTGCTATATGGTTATGGTTGCCATGTAGGGTAATATTCCATTACCCTACATATAAGTTATGACCTAGTTACCAGCCCACTTTTGTATATGTAAACAAAGGCTTAATATCCTGAAACCGGTAAAAACATTAACTAACTGAAAAATCGTAGTTACGGTGGACGTCAGCTGTATATGAGTGTGTTGTTTACATGCCAGGAGGACAAAAAGAAATTCCGCTCTGTAAAGATTTGGCGCATGCGCATCCTATTCGAGGTTACGTGTTTTAGCCATATAGCCAACGTTTACTCTTTGGACAACCCAGAGGTGTTGTCCATTGCAAATCGAAAAAAATATTTATTTTGGATTTTGGAACAACATAATTTTTAATTCAAGCCTAACATGAAAATCAACTTTATAAATAACATCTACATAATTTTGAAACACGAATATAATTTTTATGAAATCGGCAATGTAGAACGCCGAAATCGTAATACGAGAAATCGGAAATGAAGTAATCCATTGTTTTACTTTTTACAGTTGGTGGGGTGAGCCGTTCTGAGCAACCCTTAACCCATGTGGTGGTGTTCAGTAACTCACCTAAACGAAATGGTACCAATTCGGATAGATCGCAATTAGGTAAACCAATTGATCGTTAAAGCGATTTAATGAGAACTTGAGATCTCCCGTATTCCGTTATCGCAGTTCTAATGTTTAAGTCACTACCGTACAGTTGAGATACGTGTACATCCTACTTATTATACAGGTACTCTAGTGTACTCGAGCGAATTGAGAGCTAAGATCGCAGAGTTCTGTTTTTGACTTCAAATTTATTAACAGAAAATCATTGTACATTTTATAAGTAAAACTAAAATTACATCTACTATTCCATTTACAAACATATTATTCTATCACAAATTTGTGTTGCCTATTTCGAATATGGTGCAGAGTTTGTATGTGTACATACTGTAAATAAATAATTAGGTTATTTAAAGTTCTGGTGTTTTCTGTCTTTTATTATTTTTATGAAACAGCTAAGTGGTTTAGGAACTTACACGGCCGCCTGTAGGTTTTCTGGTTTGGACCGTCTCAAACCAGTGGCGCTTCCTGCTCAGGAACTAGCTGGCAAAAATTTGCTACAATACTACAGCTCGTTTCACTCTGACTATGCAGTACAGAGAACATACGACAATGTTATTTAAAGGCAAACTTCGCCTGCTGCGTTGCCGCTTGTAGACCGCACTCAAGTATACTCAAAGAAATTTTAAATCTTCGTGTAAGCTGGGAAAGGCAGGTATAGGTAGAGGATAATACAAATTAAGGTAATCGTTATTACTTTCTGATGGTAATCTGAAATAGTTATTGAATTATAAGTGCAATATAACTTAATATATCAGTAATAATAGATAGGTAATTATGCTTGAAATGTAAATAATAAACATCCCTATAAATAAATAATTAGTATTTATCATAACTGCAATGTACTTAATTACTAACTTAATATATGAGGAATAATAGGTAGGTAATTAGGTTAATCAGGTCATTATAGTTGGATAATATGTATATATAAGAAATCTCCTTGTATGTAATAATCAGTATTTATCTGTTCTTTAGCATTGGAATTACGCTGATTGTTATTGTTAATTTTGATATTTTTTTGTGGAATGGCTGAAATTGTGAAATGGAAACGTGGAAAGCAGATTGTGATGAATCTTATAAATTATCATTCACAGCACGAAAACCAAGAATCATTTTCAAGTGTTATAAAAAAAAGTGTCTGATATGAGCGGCTTTTCGGAAAGAGTACTTTATAAAGTGCGAGCTGAGTGGAATACACCCGTTGGGGTACAACCTCTAAAGGAAAGGGCTCAAAAGCGTAAAACTAGTTTATGCCGCAAAATAAATTACGATGAAGGAGTTAGATGTGGGATCCGTAGAATAGTGCACCAGTTTTTTCGGGACAACACACCACCTACAATAAACGCAATGTTAAGTACTATAAATGGCGACGAGAATTTGCCCAATTTTTTGCGGTCCACGTTGATCCGTTTACTGCATGATCTGGATTTTGCGAACGTGAGACGTGGTAGAAATTCAGTTTTGATCGAAAAAGATGAAATAATTTCGTGCGCCATCGGTATTTACGTCAAATTCGTAAATATCGTGAATCAGGCTACAATATTGTGTATTTAGATGAATCGTGGGTGAATGTCGGACACAGCGCCTCAAAAGAATGGATAGATACATCTATAAAATCGCATCGAGATGCATTTAATCGTGGACTCACAACGGGTTTGAAAGCACCTACAGCTCGTGGTCCACGATTTGTCCAGTTGCACGCAGGATGTGCAAATGGATTTGTTGTGGGGCAGAGATGACTTTTTTGGCAAATACCCAAGACCCCCACGATGAAATGGATGGGCCTTTGTTTGAAGCGTGGTTTGAGAATGACTTATGTCAGAATTTGCCAGAAAGAAGTGTTGTGGTAATGGACAATGCTTCTTATCATAGCAGAAAATTAGAAAAATCCCCAAAACCTCTTCAAGAAAAAAAGAGATTCAAGAATGGCTTCGATTGAAAGATTTACATTATGAAGAAGACTATCTAAAAAGCGAATTGCTGCAAGTGGTCAATACATTCAAAATAAATTATAGTGGGTATAGAATTGAAGAAATTGCAAATCGGAAGAATGTTAAGATTCTAAAGCTTCCACCCTACCACTGCGAATTAAATCCGATTGAACTGGTTTGGAGTGAGGTCAAAAGGTATATAAGTGCACATAATACGAATTTTAAGGAATATACCGTACGCAATTTAATCCGCGAATCTTATGAGCGAATCACACCAGAGAAATGGCAAAACTATATAAGTCATGTAATAAAAACAGAAAACAAAATGTGGGAAATCGACCGTGTAATGGACGATATAGAACCCATTATTATAAATATAAATTATGAGGATTCTGATGATAATAGCGAAGTGGACAATAATTATAGTGAATAATCAAAACCAAAAAAGAAATACATTAATTAGTATTCTTCTGTATCAAATTTTATTAAAAACCATGTTTATATTTATTTTTAAGTATGTTACAACAAATTGTATGATCTAATTAAAATTGTTTTTATTTTAAATGTCTAAACTCAATTATTTTGCCTTATATGCTGCTCTTTTCAAATTGACGCAGAAGCGACAAAAAGGGTTTACTTCAACAAGGTATTAACAAATAAGCCGATTGCAATACAAAAGGCGGATTTATTATGATTGACGTCTTCGTGTTCAGTTTTAAGCGACTTGCTGGGAAAATATGGCAATACTGTATCCCTATCCCTGTACACTGCATAGTCAGAGTGAAACGAGCTATAGAAAATTCCTGAACCGCCGTGCTGTGAAGTATATAATATTTTCTTTTTTTTTGTGTACAAATAAATTCCCCGTGTAGCAAATAACAAAAGGATATCAAACAGAACTTTGCATAATAAACGGTACGTCATAAATTAATAATAATCCCACAAAAACAAAATATTTACTTGCTTAAACTGATTGATGGTCACTGGAATAAACTTCTATTAATACATTTCGTATTATGGTTGCAATAAGAATGAATTTGAATTAAATGTAGGAACAAAAAGCAATTGTTTTGTTATTGCACATCACATTGGTGGGCCACCCAGCAAGCAAATGCTCGCCTATCAGGCGGCCGGCTCGGGTTCTCGGCGACTCTCGGATTTTAAAAATCGTACGCTCCCCGGCTACCACGCTAACATCTGTAGTAGTCGTTAACCACTAACAAGAGAACTTATCCTGCACTTCGACGAGCAAGGCTAGCCACCTACCTGAAAAGGGCTTATAGAACCAAGTTGTGGTTAAAAACCGGTCACTGGCCTATAATAAAGAAGGAAGAGTATAGGATTGTTCAATAATAGGTTTAATTATAAATTTCACGATTTTTTTAAACTTTTAAACAGAGTTGTGATTTTTTGATACAAGGCAAGTCAAAATTATGCGATTTAAGCACGTGGAACGGTATACCCTACAACAATACATAGAAATAATGAAAATTATCTACAAATATGGTGAACATTTCGCGGAGACGTGTTATTTCCCGAAACTAGATGACACCGCTTCATATTTTCCATTGGGGCTATGCGAAGGGCAACGTCAATACTCAACAATTCAAGCGCTAAACCACAATATTCTAGCTTTTTGCGGAATAGAGCTGCAATTAAGCGAAAGCCTGATTCAAAACTTCTCCTAAAGGGGAACCATTTGTCGAAAAAGCCAAAACGGTTATTTACCAATAACATTTTGCAAATTTAATCATATAATTTGTACTTTGAATGGAATTAAAAATCTTGAAAATTTTTTGTAAAATAATATTTTTTATTAATTTAAAATTACAATTAATTGAAAACTATTTATAGAAACAAGCAAATAACTATTACCTACTGCGAATACAAATAAAAATGGTGTAATAAATTTAGCAGAATTTCAAGGCTGAATTTTAACGACACATATTTTTTATTGCATTTTGTTTGGTATAATGTACTACATTTCTACATTCAATATCGTCGAGTAAAGTGGTATTTTGCACTATAGCATTACATGTTAATCATTGCAAAAAGTATGAATTTAAATTCCAAATACTGACGGGTTTAAAATGCACAGATGTGAATTACTGGTATTGAAGATAAGTTGATATTTAATCCCGGAGTAGCACTAACTAACCTCGAAACATATGCTGGTCGTGAGCTGCTACACACATTGTCGAAATCGCCGTGGATGCACCGGTGATTGCAGCGGAAGCACCCTCAAATGGCAGCAAATACCAGAACGCCAGCAAGTGTCGAAAATGCGATTAGGCTAATAACTTGGCCTCCGAGATAAACTCGTGGATGAACTGTTAATAAAAAACTAAGAAAAAATGTAATTACTATGGAGATAATAAGACAGAAAAGCGCCATCGTACCTGATCATTGTCAGCCCTAGGAAACACACTGCTCATTAAATTAATTGAGCGCACGTAATTTGACTTAATTAAAATCAAACCTCAGCGCCGGTGACGGCGGGCTCAGGAGAGAACAGCAAGTGCTCGTACGAAAATTTCGTTTCCAAAAGAAAGCTCGCACTACAACGACCTATGATAAGACATAGCGCGGGTCAGAAAGGGCATCGCCCAAACGAAAGGAACTCGATCCAGGTACAAAATAAGCTGCTTTGGAAAATTGAAGAATATGACATGCAAAGGGTTTATAATTCAAATAAAAATATACAGGTTAAGCCTGAAATAATTGGATAAATGGCGAAACAATTAGGCGAAGCCAAAAAATTGTTTCAATCTAATCAGCATGAAAAATATCCTCTTTCTCCAACAGTTTTTAAGCTATACCGCCAATAGGCAGACAGACAGACAGACGGACAAAGGAACACACAGACAGACGGACTGAAAGACCGACGGAATTAAGAAAACATGTTTTTCCTCATCTATGAAACCTGAAATGTGAAGATATGAAGAAACTCGGAAGGTGATTTTTCACGAGTAGAATACTTTCTTCGTCTTAGAAGGTAATACCCATCAGTAAGTGGATCTCTAGACTTTGGTAACAATAAAATAATATTAAACTTATTGGGTTATAAGAAGGGTTGCCGGTTCTCTACGACCTTAATTAGGGCTATGATCCGGGAAACGAAATATTGCCAGACTCCACCACTTTATTAAATCGGGGTGGGCTTATCGAGAAAGTGGAAGGAATGAACCCAACCTTTCTGATTCAACCTTGGCAGTGCTTGAGCGACGTTCCAAGAACAACTGGGTTGGACTGACCTTAACTTGTATTTGCTTACAGTTGCTTGAATCCCTTTACATCACAAATCTACTAAAGAATAGCAAAGATAATTGAAAATAAACTATATTAACGTAAATATGTATATGAACAATAAACATCAAATGAAATACTCAAAAACAACGGTAAACAATCAAATCTGACACTTTAAGGGCAATTACTTTAATCTCACAACGTTAAGCTAAATACAAACATTAAAACTTGACGGTAAATACTCAAAACTGACTTAAAGACAATAACACCAGATCAAACGCTTGATTTACACTCATCAACAACGCTGAGTAAAATGGCGACACTTCGCTAATCACTTCACTACACAGTGTGCGCTTGCTAAAATTACTAAAAGATAACAGAGTGCCCTTTAGAGATTCAGCTTGCTTTGGTAATTTTGTCTAACGGAGCTGTAGCGACTCAAGCGACTGCCCCCAAAATGCTTAAAGAAACTGCGGCAAACGGTATAGGGTCCGATGTGTCAAGCGGGTCTGGACGGTGTTAAATCCCCAAAGGGCAGAACGAAGAACATAATGATAGGCATGGGTTGCGGTACAGTACACTTCATTAACAACGATTAGCACAAAAGAGGTCCCGATTTAATGATCCGCCCAAGTCGTCGATTCGAGAGCTTGCTCTCCATGGTACGGGAATTTCCCCGCTAATAACTTGCACCACACGTCTCTTAGATGACCAAAACTTGACCGACAATACCCATTCAGCTTCACTAATTTTGACATCGGCCGTCGAAGGCCAAGGCCCACATTTTTGTCTTGTTGGAGTCAGACGGTAGAATCCTGAAGCCAAAGAAATGCGCGCCTGCATTACTTAATTTGTTTTCTATTTAACACATATAGAAACATAAAAAATGCGTCAGGTTGTGCAACTTCCGCGCCTAAAGCGGGGAAACCTCGGCAAATGACAGGCGACACTCTGACGCCGAAAAGCAATTAAAATCCGAGAATCCGACTTAATCATATATGCGGCAAACAAACACATCTGAATTTAAATTAACGATCATAAAATACGCCGGGAGACGTCAATAAATGAGATTGAATTTTGAAACATAACTAAACTTTCAATTTGGGCCTAAATGAAACGGGAAAATACTAAAATTTAGGATGCAAAAGCGGAAAAGATGCGGAAAAGCGCTAAATGCAAAAATTGTGCTTACATTACTTGTGGTCTAACTGAAATTACTTGCGATAATTAAATTACTTTTTGGTAATTTGGTTATTAAATTACTGATCTCGATTGGGTATTACTAAATCTCCAGAACGCAAAAAATAAGATAAGGCCTTATTAAGTTATATATCAAGCAAATCACAATGGGAAATTCCTGGAGCAATATAAATATAATTTATGATTTCCTATGACTAGTCGGATACCATCTAGTTTTGTGCAACATTTGCCGTTCCAACGGGTGTACAGGAGAAAGAGGAAAGTGTACAGACGTGTATGTTTTTAGATAGAATATGCTTATGTGTGTTTTGTGTAGCAGTGTAGCTTGTTTATTGTGTAAGCAACGAAAATATGTCTGTGGTTAGTATTGCAGATTACAGAATACAGTACGGTAAAAGTAATTTATGTGGTGCAAATTACTATTTCATTTGAGTAATTGAAATCTCTGGTAATTCAATAACGTCATTGAGCGGTAATTGGTAGGTAGTAATTAATTACTTTTAAAAAAAGTAATTTGTCCATATCTGACTTCCTGCAAATCTTTTGCTTCAAACTTTACAAAATCTAACTATTATCGTGCTACAAACTAAAATGACGCTAACGGTAATATCAGAATTAAACTATACTAAATTTTACAGAAATTACTTCCAGCTCAACTTCTAGTGAAAAGAAAAGCTGTACCAACAAATTCAAAAATGTGATATCCAATTATAAATGCATTGTAAACTTCTATAGCAAATACAGAAATAATGCAAGTGTTGAGCAAATAGAAAAACTAAGTCAAAAGAATTTGTTATAACAAAATAGCTAAACAACTGTAGAAATATAATCTGAGAGCTTGAAGATACATTAGACATCTTAAAAGTGCGTCTTCTAGTACCCATATCGAATCTTATTTTATATATATACGCTTGCAGTTTAGTTGGAAGAGATTTCAACTCTCACTCCAACTTTCATTAGGTTTTCGAAAAGAAGAGAAATTTTGTTGAAGTTTAAATAAGGCGTTTAAGTTTCGCCAAGGCATATTTGCGTATGCTTTATAAAATCGTGACAATAAAACAATGTTAGATAATTAAATATTAGTTAACTAAATATTATCTTACAAGTGATTGCATATGCATTTTTTTGGCAATGAATATAAAAATCATGACAGGGAAACTGTTAATGACATCAAATTGCATGCACTTTCTAACGTGATCTTTGTCATCTCCCATTAAATAATCATTTTAAAAACAAAATGTCATAACGTTTCCTACAACTGACCTAGTTAGGTTTTCATATTATGTCTTTAAACGCTGCAATCCTATAGAATGCAAGTTATTAAATTAAGGTTCTGCATTGTTGGTGTTTTAAATCTGGTTTCTACCTACCAGAAAAGTTTATATTCATAGAGCCAAAAGCTAGTTTGGACTATAAGTTAAAAAAGCATTGAAGGCAGGAAATGCAATAAATAAGCCAATAAGCTCGACATTTAATCTTAGCTGCTGTGCTATATATTTTTTTAAAGATACCTACAGGCAAATCTCTATTCATATTTTTTCACATTTTATTTTGAGCATCTTAGGTATAGGTATACTTGAATTTACAATTCTATATGTTACTATCCTTCAAAAATTACTCCCTCAATGAGTGAAAATATGACCAATAATTTGTGTGCTTATCTAGGCTCCAAAGAAGTGCCATCTCCGTTTTCTATTCCAAGAACATGTCTCCGAGCAAGAATCTGGAGTAACTACGAGTTCATGTCTGTATCGTTTCGTAATATTATTCGCTGAATTTTGAGCTAATCATCATATTTTAAATTTAGGATATTGACTAATAGGACCTTCTACCATACTGACAATATAGCGACTAATAATTTTCGATTTGGTAAGAGCTATCTCGGATGTGTTTCACGTGTCAGCTGAACTTATTTAGAAATGTCATTTGATTTTTTTAGGTTAGGTCGTGCGTTTTAAGCATAAAAGGCCACAAAAAGTAAGTTTGAGACAAACATTGATCATTAGCATTGATACTTACATAATAAAGTAGTATTACGCTTTTTCGGGTATGTTTTGAATCATTATATTCTCCTCCTAAATATAATTCGTAGTACGCCTAATAATCTATATTTTTTTAAAAATATCAATTCGTTATAATCCCTATACAAGAAAATATTTCCAGCTTTGGAATTATCTCATAAAATTCATTAAAAAAATCATTGATAATAAGCGTACTACTTATTATATTACCCCTGAGAATATAATTCGTTAAATTTAGGGCATTGGCTAATAGGACCTTTTATCATGCTGACAATATAGCAACTCGCTATTATCGATTTGGTACAAGCTAACTTAGTTTTGTTTCACGTGTCAAATGAACTAACTTATAAATGTCATCTAATGGCTAGGCCGTGCGTTTTAGGCATACAAAGCAACAAAAAGTGTATTTGGGAAAAACATTGATCATTAGCATTGATACATAATAAAATAGTATTACACTCACTCTGGTATACAGTGTGTCCCAGATCGAGGGGGATTGCATGGGTAACTTTCTTATCATTGAAGATGGAGATTTGGTTAAATAGGCAATGTTTTGCAGTTTCATAGGCTGATTTAAAATCTGTTTCAAAAAGTTCCAAATGTTGATCCAGTCAGAAGTTATTAAAAAAAAACCAAAAACTGTCATTTTCTTGTATGTCAAATATGTTCGTAAGTATAAGAGATCCGAAAAAAAGGTTTGTATGAAAGTCACTGTTTTCGATGAGACTAATTTAAAATTGGTGCCGAACAAAAATTCAAGATGATTATTTTTGAGGTACTCGTATCAACTTCCTTAAGTTAAAGAATATACTTTTTTATTTTCTTTTCAACGATGTAAGGTAATGTATGATTGAATAAAAAATACCAATAAAATTAATTGTTTTTACTTTTTAATCGAGTAGGCTTACAAGGATAAAAAAATATTTAAAACAAAACATAATCCTGATAATCACATGAAATGACCAAATGCTGGCTATTGTTACCTAAACATAGTTCACACCATTTGACGACACGACGGGCTACTTTACGCAACCTTTGTTATTGTTTTTCATCATAGCTACTTACCTGCTTGATTATACATTTAAAAAGTAATAGCACGATGTTTTTTGTGGTTCAAGAACTTAGTACTGCATTAACATGTTACTAAGTATTATAGGAATTACATAAAAATGTCTTCTAAAATAAATTTCACCTAATTTTGTTTGGATTCATGTAAGCCTACTTGATTAAAATGTAAAAACAATTAATTTTACTGGTATTTTTTATTTAATCAGAAGTTATCTTACATCGTTGAAACAAGAATAAACATGTCTATTCAGTAACCTAAAAATCAAATATGGCGCCCATTTAACTTAAGAACGTTGATACGAATACCTCAAAAGCAGCCATCTTGAATTTTTGTTCGACACCAATTTTAAATTGGTCTCATCGAAAACAGTGACTTTCACATGAAACTTTTTTTCGTATCTCTTATACTTACCAAGATATTTGACATACAAGAAAATGACAGTTTTTAGTTTTTTTTTATAACTTCTGATTGGTTCGACATTTTGAACTTTTTCAAACAGATTTGAAATCAGCATATGAAACTGCAAAACATTTCCCATTTAACCAAATCTCCATCTTCAATAATAACAAAGTTACCCATGCAATCCCACTCGATCTGGGACACACTGTATAATGCACTGGCCAACAAATGAACTGGACCATGTGCATATATTGGTGCAATTTTTAAAAATATTTTCCAAACGGACAATTGTTACATTTTTGGTAACCTTTCAAGATTGTGTCACTATAAAAAGCATTTCTTTTCAAAATTTGGTTTAAATAAAATTAAATCCATTAATAAAATATGATCATCTGAAACTTTTGAATTTTGCTCAAATGTTGATAGCACATTGCATACAAAGTATGCCAAATCGTTGCCAAACATTTTTAAACTTTCTGATGAGACTCAAAGAACTATTAATATCCTTTTTCGTTAAATTTAGTTTTGTTATTATTTTATTATTTTTTAATTTTATTAATATAATTTTGTTAATTCCTCAGTTGATATTTGAGGATAGTGCAATTAAATATGCTTAATATGAGTATACTATAAAGCAAACACTTTTATACAGTGTGTTCCCGGATGGACCTAACTATACTTGTAAACTTCCTTATTTTACATTTTATGAAGAACAGTCATTCTTTATAAAATGTTTTGCTTCATATAGGAAGTCCGCAGCCACTACCAAAATTTCGAAATAACATACAGGGTGGTTAGAGAACGAGACAACGTGAAATTTGGTTAAGAATAAAGTACCTGTTATTTGAAAGAAAAGTATAAATATTACTGGGGAAAGATGTTTAAAATTTCAATAGAAGCTCACATATCTAATCTGAACGTTGTATCTCGAAGTATTTTTTTTAATTTTTATTGTGATAAATAAGTAATAGCAAAATTTATACTAGTAATTTTGAGATACAACGTTCAGATTAGATATGTGAGCTTTTATTGAAATTTAAAACATATTATCCCAGTAATAAATACTTATACTTTCCCTTCAAATAAAAGGTACTTTATTCTTAACCAAATTTCACGTTGTCTGGTTTTCTAACCACCCTGTATGTTATTTCGAAATTTTGGTAGTGGTTGCGAACTTGCTAGATGAAGCAAAACTTTTTATAAAGATCGACTCTTCTTTCTAAAATGCAAAATAAGGAAGTTTACAAGTATAGTTAGGTCCATCCGGGGACACACTGTATATATTTTTTATCTACGTCAGTGTGTAAAATTGCCTTTCAGTTGGCAGTTTTAAGTTTGTAAAACGACTGTTTAATAACATGTTTTCATTAGTTTACGTCGTCAGTAGTAACGTATTTAAAAGATTTCATTAGGCACGTTGTGAGTAGCAACGTGTTTTAAAATTTTTAAAACACCCAAAATTACGACCGGTTGCTGGTAATCCTGATTTACATTTAATTTTTTTTCATATTAACGTGTTTTCTAGATTCTATCGTAGATTAAATATTGTACGATACACATGCGTAAAGCATCTTTAGTCACTCGCGGGGCTTAAAACGCTCGCTCACTCGCGTTTTAACTCTACCCCACTCGTGCCTAAAGAGTAGCTTTACGCACTTGTATCGTAAATTACTGTTATGATGTAGTGGAACAAATACAATTTTTATGGGTGGTCCAGTTCATTTGTTGAGCAGCATATTTAAATCATTATATTCTCTTTCTAAATATAATTCGTAGTACGACTGATAACCTATTATTTTTAAAGAATATATTATTATAATCCCAATACAAGAAAATTCAACTCGTCCGACGGACCATTGTAACATGTGAGCAAGCGAAAGTGAAATCAAGGTTGGCTTTAAAGATTTAAACATATGTCTATTATTAATTCACATTACGTTAATTTTTTAGAATGAAATACACATAAATAAGCTAAACCATTGCGTAACTGTCACCGACTGTCATGTCAAAATTTTATTTGAAAATTAACATAAAAACTAACACTTAAACAATGTTATATCTGCTACATCAATAATTACGTATTAAGTTATAAGAACTGTTGAAAGTGGTCAACGTAGCAATTTAAACATAAATTTAAACACCTTGACGTCTCCACTACTATAAAAACTGTCATATTTAAATTAAAAACATCAGAAGTAATAGAGCACATGCCTTGATGCTTTCTAAGCCCAGATTGATTTCATTTTCATTTGCTCACATGTTATTTTCAGCTTTGGGATTATAACCCATAATATTCGTCAAAAAATCAACGATAATAAGCGTAGTACTTATTATATAACCCCTGATAGTATAAAATGAAACAAAGAGTGGGCCATCCTTATATTTCAAGTACACTTCCATCGACCGATATTTTCATTCAGTTTTTTTTTGTTTTGAACTCATTAGTATATCTACCCATTTGTATATTTCAATCCAATCTGTCCCAGTGTTGAAAACTAATCTCCGAGTTAGGTTATTGGTCATTATTTTAAGGGTAGCGGCAAGTGTAACCATTTTACGTAATTTTTACTAACAGAAATAAAATAAATTGGCACAATTCTCTTAATTCTAAGCGAATAGCGACGAGAGCAATTACGAACGACGAAATTAGAATAAATACTACATACTACTACTGGATTTTCTGCACATGTTAAGCAATGTTTGCGAGTTAAATAAAAAGACCGCCAAAACGACTTTTTAAAAAATACTTTTATTTTACAACGACAATGCTGTTCGTTGGAGCTCAAAGATACAGACAGACATTTTCTTACATCTAACGTATACTCTAAGAAGCTGAAGATAAAATATCATGCACTAGCTTATATAGTATTTCTAATCAGCTAAGATAAGCTTGTCTTCTAAGTATGCCTGGAGACCGGATGTAGGTGCATACAAGGTTACAAAGTCAGCACTTTAAACAATAAATGATTCATTCTTCAAGGTTGCTAGATAAGCATTTCTAGACAATAGTGGGATCTGTCCCATACAATGTAACTCGCGAATTCGAAATTGCACATGTAATTAATTTGCTATACAGTACAAACTGGGCACAGGCGTAGTTCTAGAAAGGCCAAACCCAATCCGTAACGGTGAATTTTCGATAACTCTAATTCCTTTCCTCTGAGTTTTTTTACAATTTGAATATGCCACGAGTCCATAATCAATCCTTGATGCTCTGTAGATCTGTATTGGCTGTCCGATGTCTACTACCCAGTAGTGATTTGAAACGACCTGTAGTAGTAAAATTCTCTTTGTGGTTGCTTGTTTTACATAATCCATGTGATATAACCAGTTTTAAAGGATTTGTCAAGGATTAGGCCTAGAAATTTCACTCTGTTTATTTTTTTACATATTGTATTAGTGGCCCATTTAAACAAACCTGCTTCACCTTCTTATTTTCTCTTTTGGAGAAAAAAAACTGAAACACGCTATCCTAGACCAGTTTTCCAACATAGTTATTCCTGTTTGCAAGGAATTTTGCAATGTCGAGAGATTTTTGCCTTGGGGGCTTCCATTTTCCAGATGTCTAATAGAAGACACTGAGGTTCCAATTTTAACAGAAAAAGAACGATCGTTCAGGCAATGTTTAATAAAACTCACTGCGTGACCTTGTAAATCCCAATCTACTAGTTATCGTATTATTCCAGTTTTCCGTGTCATATTAAAGGCATTAGAAATATCAAGGAAAAATTCTATTACTTTTTGTTTATTAGCAAAAGTGAGAGTACATACACTTGCGATCATTGAAAATGAACAGGGTTATGCATTTCAAATTGACTTAACCGACGTTTTTGCAATTGCGTGCAACGTTATTTTATTATTACGATGGGTAGAGAGTTAGAACAACACGATTCTACTTTAGAGACAAGAGGAATTCAGAAAACGTAACCAACTACTGTAATGTTGGTTGCATAACCCTGTTCATTTTCAATGATTCTTTGTGTACATCAAACAAGTAGAGACACTCATGCCAAATGTTGAAATCTGTCTAGAGTGCCTGGGTCAGTAACTCGGGGGGGGGGGGGTATTTCGAAGGTTTACTATCAGTGGCAGCACAAAATTCTACCAATCAGAGCCAGTTACTAGCTCTGCTACCAATCATATGTGACAAAGTAGTGGCGCCATCTGTTA
The DNA here is from genome assembly GCA_940337035.1 of Agriotes lineatus. Lineage (NCBI taxonomy): Eukaryota > Metazoa > Arthropoda > Insecta > Coleoptera > Elateridae > Agriotes > Agriotes lineatus. Next base: position 109,668,541 of record OW679194.1, read on the forward strand.
GTACTATCAGAAATTACCCCCCAGGAGCCGTTCAAGGTCATCCAAATCGGAATTTTGACATCAAAGGAACCGACAATGAGTGTCTCTACTTGTTTGATTTATGTACGCTGCAAAAGCTTTGTGTACTTCAGATGATACTCGTAAGTTTATGATATTGTCTGTTGTTGACTTCAAATTCCGGAAACAGCTCTGAAGTTCATATAGCAAGCAATTCTTTTCTAGAAACCACATTAGACACACCAATTTCTAAGAAATTGCTCCGTGGTCCATATTGTATTGTAGTCTTCAAGTGAAGGAATTATTGCAGAATCTGGAAGATTAGTTAAGAAGCTGTAAGGAATACAATCAGGTCCTGGACTACGGTTTTCATAGACAATCTTTTAGTTCTTTAATACTGAAAGGATAATTAATGGGATGAGTATTTTCGCTATCAATTTTAATTAACTTTCACTATGTTGCTTCTCTTCTTCTTCTTCTTCTTATTCAGACCTTTGTATCCAGTATTGGACATAATCCTCCCCTTTAATTTTCCATTCTTTTCTATCTCTTGCGGTTCTCATCCATTGTTTACCAACTATAGCTTTGAAATCGTCTGTCCATCTTTTTAGTGGTCGACCAACACTTCTTCTGCCTATTCGTGGTCTCCAGTGTAGAAGTCTATTTGTCCATCTATCGTCTGCTCTTACGACGTGTCCTGCCCAGCTCCATTTCTGTCTAGCAACTCTTGTTACAATATCCGTTACTCCCGTTCTTTCTCTAACCCACTCATTCCTCTTCCTATCTCTTAATGACACCCCCAACATTCTTCTTTCCATCGCTCGTTGAGTTATTACCAATCTATTCATTGTCTTGTTGGTTAGGGTCATCGTTTCGGTTCCATAAGTCAGTACGGGGAGCACACAGGAATCGAATATTCTTGCCTTTAAGTGATTTGGAAAGGTTTTATCTTTAAGTATTGTGGATAATCTACCGAAGGCTATGTTGCTTATAGTTTTGAAATTTGTTGTCAACATTTTTGGTCTTCGAATAATTTACATATTTATTTACAAAAAATTCAACAAGTTGCGATTGAGATGTTATAGTAAATCTCCTATCATGTCATATTATCGTTGAACCTGGGCTATATTTTCCTTTTAGTTTTCTGATCTTACTACAAATCTGACTGCTGGGTGTAGAAAACGTTATTGTGGAAACATACTTGGCCAACGCCTCTTTTTTATTTTTTTTTTAATAACTTGGCGTGCTTTTGCCCGACGTTGCTTGAAGAACAACAAGTTTTCTGAAATATCACCTTGGTTGGCGTTTACGTGAAACTGATTTCTTTCTAACGGATTGTTCTGCAGCTTTCTTAATGCTACTTGTAAAGATGTCAGCTATTTCTTCCTCGTCATTAGCTAGTTCTAATCTATCTAATCATTGTTCAATAGCTTTTGCATACAATGGTCTGTCAGCCGAAGATGTCCCAACTTTGTGTTGTTGCCACTAAGTCTTCTACAACTTTTCCTCTAGGAGAGGTTTTTTTTACATCGCCATATTACACTGTGGGCGTTAAAATCTCCTAATAAAATATAAGGTGTTGGAAGCTGTTTGAACAAATTCAACAATTTGTTATTATTATTATCTGTGCAGTGTGAAATATATACATTACAAATTGTGACTTCGTGCTTAAAATAAATTCTAACTGCCGCAGCTTCTAGTTCGGTGGTCAGAAGTATAACCTGAGATTCATATTTAGTTCGGACATAAGTAGCAACTCCTCCACTTGGTCTAATTGCACTTAATCTATTTTTATAATAAATGTTATATTTTATTTAAATTACTGTGCTTTTTTCTTTAAGTTACATGTTGACAGATGCAATAGTCAGAAGTATCTTTGACGTTATAATAATTTTATGGCGAGAAATTAATTTGGTTTTCAAGTTAGTAGGCTTTTATGTTTTCCTCTTTTAAATAACATATTGACGTTTACACGCTAATATATTGGTGTTAATGGTCTTGCAGTATTTCACAAATGCCAGTATGTAACTAAAAGAAAATAATTAATATGACAGAGCTATAATAAAATGATGAAATAATGGTCTTTCTCTCGCCTGGTCAATAAATCACATTTCCATTAGAACGTTAATATGTCTCTTACATTATACCAAATAACAAAAAATACATATTGTTTATTATTAAAGCTTATGCTAACTGCCGCCAGCATCCCCCTCCCCCTACATGTTACTTATTCTTAATCCGGACAATGGGGAAAGATTGGAACTGTATACCGTCTCAATGACTAGAAGTGCCTGGCCATATAGTGCCAATAAATAGATTAGTTGTTTACCTACCAGATTTTGTTTGTTTGTGGAAATTTACCTACTAGTGTTTTTGTTTGTGAAATTTTGGGACTCCCACTTAAAGCCAGCGAACGATAGCTCATACATTTATAATTTTGTTGAAAAAATAGAGAGAAGAAAAAGTTTGAAAAATTATGCTGTGCAGCTTTACATACAAACAGAGTATCTATTGAAAATCGATTTTTAAACCTTTGGTCTGCATAACGAACTACACATAGTGTTAAAAAAAATGTCGGATATTTTACCCGAAAACGCTTCGTTTCCGAGATGCAGGGAATCAAAGTTTTAAAAAAAACGTGATTTATTGTTATCTAAAAAACGGGCGGCGGTTTGGGCGATTTTAATGAAATTTATACAGTACCTTAAGAGGTATCTTTTGGACTTATTACAGTTGAACCAGTAATTCCAGGACCGTACCCACAAGGCATGTCGATTACGCTTGTTCACTAAAAGACAGCAGATTTTTTGCAATTGTCATATCTTTCTTTAATAAAGCAACTAAAAATGTAACTTTTTATCTCATGAGTTTTTCGTGTCTCGCTTGGTTTTCAAGAAAAAAATAAAGCCCATATTTTTACACGACTCTGAACCTGTTACAACAAAAACTACGTAGTTAAAATGCTTCAATATCCAAAAAACCCTTTAGCCCATTTTAGTGAAACTTTGAAGGTGTACTGATGCTATTAAGGATCATGTTTTGGCTCACTTAGATTTAAATTATTTTTTCCAGGAGCGGCTGCGATTGTTTTTGAAAACTTTAACACCCTGTATCTCGGAAACGAAACGTTTCCGGATACATGTTTATTAGGACTTTTGTTTGTATTGTCTATACTGACATTTTTAACACCCTGTATAATTTCGTTAATAGTATCAAATATTTGAATCAACGGCTCTCTAAATGAGCATCTTATTATACGTATGTTTATATGTTTTATTTGTCAATGAATTGTAGTAACTAAAGGAACTTGCTTAAATCAATCAATTTGTGTAACTGTCAGTGCTAGTGCAATAAACTGAACCAACCTGTCGATAAACTCATAGATGTTACTAGGGTCCAGTCCCTTAATGTAATTAAATGTTATTAAATGCGTATTAATTAACAAACCTATATATATATGCTGATCTAGGTGTATTATATCAATAAAAAAAAATCAATTAATTTATAATTTTCATTATACATTAACTTAAGCGACGTATATACACAAAAAAATTCAAACAATTGCTTAAACTTCAATATAAGTGCTTTCTGGGCAGGAGTAGAGTATATTTGTATACAATGAAGCTTATTTACTTACTGTGTGGATCCATGAACGAATGAAAGTTGTTGATATACTATAGTGTAAGTTAAGTTGCCTACCTTTGACAACTTTTAAATAGCAGTAATAGTGGTTTTCCAATATTTTCTTTGCATTTTATATACTGGGTGATCAATAATGATTGTAGGGTTCGTAACTTCGCTGTGGTTGTATTGTTATCAATAATGTATACCGGGACCCACGAGAATATGTCCTTTATCAAAACTTTCTTCTCCCGCGACCATATGCGCGCACATAAAAATTTTAGATCTGTCAATAATTGATGACAGACTGTCATTCCTGTTGCAATAAGTAGATTAATAAAATTATTTCCATAATTCTCATAAACTCAGTCTTTAGTAAGACTAAAACTGCATATCTGATTGCTTTATCTGGTAAGTAGATAATTTACAGAGCTTTGTTTTGAATAAGAAAATGTGAATAATTTTAGGTTACAATTACTGATGAAAACAAATTTATATTGGAGGCTTATTTTTGGTCTGGGAAACGTGACCAAAATGGCGTCTAGCAGTATTCACAAGCTCCTTACTTCGCCAAACTCCAGCAGCAATTCGCAAACAATGACGTTAGCTATGAAACTTTCACATATGTTCGTCGCATTATCAACCGATTTCGGGATACTGGCAGTGTCTCCAAGGGTAAATCTCCTGGCAAAAGGCCTGCGCTTAATGAAAAAGCCTTAGAAGATATTCAGGAGAGATAGGAACTAAGCCTCAATAAATATTTAAGGCGACTGTCTGCTGAAACTAGTAATGCGTATAATATGTTTTTATTACTAAATGCTGATTATTATTAAATGTAGGGCTTTCGTATGGAACATGCCAGATGGCTTGCCGAAAAAAGCTACATGTGCACCCTACAACGATGGAATATTTATCACAATATTTCCAGGATAGACTAATAAGCACAGGTCGATGGTCACAAATTATATTTTTTTGCTAATTTTGTCTCATCTTTGTTGTTATATTGTGTGTTTTTAATATAAGAAACGTTCTTGTCTTTATGTGATTTCAATTTTATAATTAAAACTGGTTATATGTTATTTTAGTTCTTCTTGTATGCTTGTTCAATTTTATTAACTTTTTGTGTAACAAAACGTGCACTATGTATAATTTAAATCGTTGCAATAATATATTTATTTTTAATATACCACCAGCTTTTAAATTTCTCTGAAATACTCGCCTGTACGCCACTGGAAATAGTTGGGATCACTGCATGTGCTAAGTGGACAATAGCTTTATTTGAAGGAGGCGGCACATTCAATCATTGTTGATCACCCGGTATATGTCGCAGTCGGATTCCAAAAACCGTCAGTTTGCAAACTACACGACGTTTTCTAAAACGCTTTTAAAATACAGATCATTTTACAATCCAGTCAGTTTGCAAACGGCGGAAAACGCATCCGCCGCATTGTCAAATCTTCTAAACCGAGCATAAAGTGTTTACCACTTATTTAAACGGTCAACTGTGTCTGCATTGGTAAGCAGCGGCATTAATGCAAATTTATTTGTTATACACCGAGTTATATACTGTTTTTTTTTAATGATAAAAAATATAATTTTATAAATGTGTTTTTCTTCAGGGTATATTTAATAATGAATAAAGTGGATATCTAATGTAAAGTAAAACAGTATTATTTTATTTGTTTTAGAAACTGACTGAAATTATCTCGGCAGATTGTAAAATAATGATAGTTCATAGTACGTAGCTATACGAATCATCATCATACCTCTATAATAATCCAGAACATTTTCCAACATTTCCACTCGCAGCCTATGTGCAGTAACTACAGTGGGCGGTTTCTTGATATTGGCGGTTGCACAGCAGCGTTGCCAGACCTGGTACAATTCTACGAATCTGGTACATTTTGAAACCGTTTGTACAAAAGTACATTTTTAATATTTCCGGTACATTTTCATCCTCATTTACTAGACGAAACTCTCAAAAATAAATTAGCAGATCAGCCAGTCAAAGCGGAATTGGTAGACAAAATCCGGCGTCAATCTTATTTATTTCGTACAGTATCCTCATTTAATACCAAATCTCAAGGAAGGGGAAACTGCAAGTGAAGCAAGAGAATTATGCAATTTGTCAGAGAAGGGAAAAAAGAAATTAAAAGAATTAGAAGTTGGTTTTAAATTTAATAAAAACAAAAACTAGAAATCGCCTATTGCACGAAACGTGCAACTCTTTATTAATGGCTAAATATAATCTAAAGCTGGTATGACACGATACTAATATTTTTAGAAAAGAATAAATTTTCGCAGAAGTTTATTATCGTGTCATACCAGCTTTATAAATAAACATTAATACTACAAACATAGTGTTTAGTGTTATGTTTTTTTCCTTTAATTATTGTAATAATACCGCGTGGTACAATTTTTTGAGGACCTCTGGCAACACTGTTGCACGCACAGCCTCCTAAAGTTCGAAATTACTCATTTCGGGATAAATAATGGCGTCCGTTCTACCAAAAAGAATAAAAGTAATAATTACTGTTGTGTGTCGCAGTGTAAAAATTATTACACGGACAATGTTTCTATGCACGGTTTTCCGCGCAATAATAAAAATTTGTGCAAAACATGGGAAATACGTCTAAAAATAGGGAAACCCGTGTCGGCCCATATGAAAGAATGCAGAAAGCATTTTGAGAAGAAAGATTTTATATTACCCGGAAAGTAAGACTTGTCAGTATGTATTTTCACTGACTTGAAATAATCAGAAGTAATACTATAAGTACTTCGATATTATCAGGTTATATGTCGATAACTTGTTGCACAATAATAAAAGAGTGTCAGTTTGACAGGTTAAATAATCCTCCCGCTAACGCGGTCGGATTATTTAACCTGTCAAACTGACACGATTTGTTATTGTGCAGGAAGTTTGAAACGTATAACCTGTTCGAAGTACGCATTGTATTCGATTTGATTATTTTTTGAGTAAATTTTAATATTAGAATCAAATAAATATTTTATTGGCAGCTCGATTTGTTTGTATTAACCTAGCTGAAAGTCATCTCCATGAAAACAACATCAAGTTGACAAAAGTTATGTATTGCGTTGCCTAGTGAAGTTACTCTAGTATAATCGATTTTGTATAATCGAAATTATACAAGATAACTTAACTAAATCCAGCCTTCTGATTGGTTGAGAACGCTACGAAAAAAATAATCATAAATATGCTGCCTTAAAGATACATGTTAATTAAGCAAGTGCCACTTGATGTTAAAGATCTTCAGCTTACTCCATTAATTTCATAATTTAGGAGTTTCAATATGATTGTTTACTTGTAGATTATGTCAACAAGCGCAGATGCCTGAAGAAAACTGCAATTCCTTCCCAAAATTTGCTCTGTGGAAGTGTCGACAAACCGCCATCATTTAAAACGGTACAAAGGAAACAGGCGCGTTTGAATAGGCTCCAAAAGAGGAAAACGGAGCAACTCACAAATCGTGTTACTACTGTTATGGAGGAACCAGAATACACAGGCCAGTCAAGCACCGAACAACCCGAGATGGAAGCAGCTAATGCTCTGTTAGAATTGCACAATATGCAGATTGGCAGTAATAAACTGCATGAAGACAAAGCGGAGCAAGTGAACACATTTGTAGATAAGTGGTTGAAGTTTGACACTGCCGATATTATAAATAATGAATATGGGGTAAAATGTTGTACAGGCAGAAATAATTTAGCCCTTTTAACTTAATTGTTGATGTGGTGTCTAAACTATCACCGTCGTCAACAAAGTTTTGCATTAGAAAGTAGGTTTTACGAACTACAATGAAAATTAAATTGGGGCTTACATTTAGATTTTTGGCAATTCTTTTTAATGTATTCAGTTTCAATATGATTGTTTACTTGTAGATTATGTCAACTAGAGCAGATGCCTGAAGAAAACTGAAATTCCTTCCCAAAATTTGACCCGTGGAAGTGTGGACAAACCGCCATCATTTAAAACAGTCCAATGCAAACAGGCGCGTTTGAATAGGCTTCAAAAGAGGAAAACGGGGCAACTCACAAATCGTGTTACTACTGTTATGGAGGAACCAGAACAGAGAGGCCAGTCAAGCTCCGAACAACCCGAGATGGAAGCAGCTAATGCTCTGTTAGAGTTGCACAATATGCAGATTGGCAGTAATAAACTGCATGAAGACAAAGCGGAGCAAGTGAACACATTTGTAGATAAGTGGTTGAAGTTTGACATTGCCGATATTATAAATAATGAATATAGGGTAAAATTTTGTACAAGCATAAATAATTTAGCCCTTTTTAACGTAATTGTTGATGTGGTGTCTAAACTATCACCGTCGTCAACAAAGTTCTGCATTAGAAAGCAGGTTTTACGAACTACAATGAAAATTAAATTGGGGCTTACATTTAGATTTTTGGCAATTCTTTTTAATGTATTCAGTTTCAATATGATTGTTTACTTGTAGATTATGTCAACTAGAGCAGATGCCTGAAGAAAACTGAAATTCCTTCCCAAAATTTGACCCGTGGAAGTGTGGACAAACCGCCATTATTTAAAACAGTCCAATGCAAACAGGCGCGTTTGAATAGGCTTCAAAAGAGGGAAACGGAGCAACTCACAAATCGCGTTACTACTGTTATGGAGGAACCAGAACAGAAAGGCCAGTCAAGCACCGAACAACCCGAGATGGAAGCAGCTAATGCTCTGTTAGAGTTGCACAATATGCAGATTGGCAGTAATAAACTGCATGAAGACAAAGCGGTGCAAGTGAACACATTTGTAGATAAGTGGTTGAAGTTTGACATTGCCGATATTATAAATAATGAATATAGGGTAAAATGTTGTACAGGCATAAATAATTTAGCCCTTTCTAACGTACTTGTTAATGTGGTGTCTAAACTATCACCGTCGTCAACAAAGTTCTGCATTAGAAAGCAGGTTTTATTAACTACAATGAAAATTAAATTTGGGCTTACATTTAGATTTTTGTAAAAATTGGAGGTTAGCAGGTTAGGTTTTGCATCAGTTTTGACCAAGAACACTATACTAAAGAGATGCAACTTCCTATGACGGCTGTATATAAAAGCGGCCCCTATGCCGGGCATAGCCGTCCCGGCGCTATCGACAGCGTGTAACTACTTTAGTCATTTTTGTTCTTTTTCGCAGCCGTTCGAAATTTGGAAGCGAGCTAAATTAACCTGTAATCGCGGTTAAAAGTCAGTTTACGGTTGTTGATCCAATGGAGTATATTTCAAGTGTGTTATTAATTGTTAAAACATGGTCCGAATTTCCAGCTACACTCAGCAAATATTTGACATTGATAGTTCACGAGTTTTGTGAATGGATACAGGTACACCACGACCGCCTTATTTGTCAACTTTTAGCGGTCCGCTTCGAAACGGGAGTTGCGTCTCGTTAGTATAGTCTTCTTGGTTTTGATACAGACCGATGCAAAACCTAACCTATTAACATCGAATTTGACATAGACTTACAGTGCCACCAACATATTATTCTGCTGCATAATGTCACATTTCTATCGTGCAAAAAACCTCATAAGCATCACGAACGTTATGGAATTACCAATCTCAGACAATAATTGGAGTCGTCGCTTCGCTCCTCCAAACAATTGTCTTTCATCGGTAAAATGTCCTTACCGTTGTTAATATTTAATATACTATATAGGAAGTATAAATTGAATGACAGAAATAATAATAATAAATGGCTACAAAATCGTTGACAATTTAACTTTCTCTTATGGCAAATAGTATTTAAACGTTTTCTAAGTCATGGAATTGCCATGTTTCGTACAATTTTAGGCAACTTCTATATAAAAATGTTGATTGCAAATAAAATAGTAATTGTTTTATTAAATTAAAAGTGTCACTTTGTTTGACAAGCAATTATTTTAATTATATATTAATGCAAAAATTGCAAGTCAAACAGAGCCACTTTTAATCCAAATAATTCATACTATTTTTTCTGCAACCTAGAAAAGTACAAAATTCAAAATTTTAGATGATTGCTTTTGACGTTACTCATTTAAAAACCATTATGACAAGTGCATTCATAGGCGACCAGTTAGACCTTAATTTTAGTTCATAGGAAATAATTGCTATTTATGTTACAAGTATGAAATTAAGGACTTCTTTTGGGTGAACCGCAGTGTACGGAAATGCGAGCGATGTACATAAAGAAGGCCATCCTTAATGCAACATTGAAATTGTATATATATATATATATATATATATATATATATATATATATATATATATGTTACAGGAAATGTATGAAACCTAGGAATTGTATACAATTCCTAGGAAATGTATATAATGCCGAGCCAATTTAGGAAATGTGTAAAATAATTAGTCAAAGGTTCTTTAATACATACATCTCCTAGGAAATGTATGTATTTCCTAGGCATTGTATGGAATTCCTAAATGGTACTAGGAAATGTATGAAAATCAACATTATACTGTAGAATTTGTGAATGAATGAAAACTAAAACATAGATGAACTGAAGTTTTCCTTAGCAGTGAGACGATTTTTCAGTGCTACTAACCTAACCTAACCTAACCTAACCTACCCTACCGACATAACATCCCGAATTTAACACATTTGCGATTCCAGTTTAGGAAATGTACACAATTCCTAGGAAATGTGTATAATAAAATTTATTTCACACATTTCCTGACGATTTTAGGCATTATATACATTTCCTAGGAATTCTATATAATGACGGATTACATACATTTCCGGTAACATATATATATATATATAGCCCTAAATGGTATCTTGTTGAGCCCATTACATTATTGGGTCATTGTTCCACCAGGCTTTAAAAATTCAGCACGGAAGATATACATCACTTTATACACAATTTTTTATCAATGGGAGCCAAAACATTCTCAGAGGGGTAATGTTTTTAAAAGTTTAATTTTTTTATATATCAATAGGACCATGTGAGCCCGTTGATATGTTTAGTTCGTTATTTAGCCCGGTTGTGTATACATTTATATCCGTTGCACGTTGTGTAGCCCATCAGTGTTGCCAAATGTATTTCCATGTGTTATTGCATCTTGTGGTGAAATGCAGATCTTGCACACTGAATTAAGGAAGCGATCGGACTGCTCGAAAGCATTAAGTAACTGGTGTTTTCTTATAAGTGGAGTGCGACAAAAATAGTTGAAGCCGTGGTAGAAAAATGGTAGCGCTAGCTGCTGAGAATAAAGCATAAGTATCTATGTATTTTATCTTTCTTCGAACTGCAAAATTCCAAATACCTACCATAACTGACTTCTTGATTTTCTCATTTAACGAATTTAATTACATACGGCGGTTGGCTCACGTCATTAATACATTGACATAAAATATTTACAAAACTGTTAAATACACCACTTACTAATGGTTGTTGACAATTGTTCGAAGACAATTAGAATACATAGGTTGCTGCAAATACAAGAACAAGAATAAATCCAAAACGTGTGAATATTAAAATGGCGCCGAAAATGTAATCTTGTTTATCTAATGAATTTAGTCTCATTGTAAAACCTCCACTGTACTATAAAATGAAGCACATTCCTCTATTTTAATCACTATACACAAGACTTGGGAACATACCAGTATTTTGTTCACAATATTTACAATCGACTTCGAAGAATCAGAACAGGGCCCTTTTGAAACCAATCACTTTAATAAATAGAACCGCGGTGATCAAAACGCAAATAGATATTTTTGTATCCTATCTACAATGCGAAATCCTACCTTTGCATTCGAAATGACAGATGCTCGCGAGCCGAAGACAACCCTAAAAATTCATTGGATAATACAAAACCATTTCGTATTCGAGATACATTTTTTTAACTATATTAATGTTAAACATTATAGACCTGCCAACATGCGCTTATTTGACAGTTTATAAATAATTATTAAACGATTGTCATTGTGACATCGAAACTTTTAATTTACATATTGTAAGAAACTAATTAATTAATTAACTATAGTATAATAATATTGTGAAAACTAACTGTTTAAGTTAAAATAATACATTGGTAATATATAAATTCATTGTATTCAGTAAATTAATTCAAACGTTCCTGTTTACGAAAATGGACCACTTCGCTCGTTGAAAACAGAATGAAAATGACAACACTGTTTGACAGTTTTCGAGAAAAGAATAAAAACAACCTACAGCACGAAAACGCTTCGAAATCATTCAAACTTTCTCAACATAAATTTAGATGAATCAGTCAGCAGACAAGGAGGGTAAAGCAAAAAAACGTTAATACTGTCAATGCATTAATTATAGACATCTAATTTGGATTGAGGTTCAAAGTAAAGTACAGTTATTGCATATTTTTCACCGGAAATGTTAAAAAACTCCCAAATACAATCAAGAAAAATGGTTTCGAGATTAAGAAGTTTAGATTTTTTTGTATAGCTATTAAAACTTCCCTCGCCTTTGATTTTACCTGTTATTTCATAATTTCTATCGCATCTGTATACATCGTAATCATAATTGGGTAGCTCAGAATTGCATATACTATACTCAAGCTATGGCACTGATAAGACTATCCCATCGTAATTCACTGCATATACATATTTCTGTAAAAAACTCCATTTTCGTTCGAAGACCTCGTACATTTTGAAAATATATTTGAAGAATGTGTGTTTCATCTGTTTAGAGTAGACAAACATAAACGCTTAACCACTTATAAAAGACATATACAAAACTAAGGAAAATCCAGTAAAGTAAACTTGTACAGAATGTATCAGTTAATCGCTCTAAGTCTTGAATTATTTTTACAGCTATAATTTTTTCCTTGGTTTTAATGTGAACCTTGGACCAAACGTTACCGAAATCGTACTAATCCGATGAACATGTGAGGATGTCCATTCTTGTTTTGGTTAATAGTTATGTATGCTATAAGTGAATAAAGAGGCATTCTATCCATAAGGGCAAAGCTTTAGCTAACGAGGCAAAGCCGAGTGAGATAATTTCCCCGAGTGGATAAAATCTCTTTATTCACGTGTGGCATATAACATTTTCTCCAATATCTACATTTAGGTATATAGATAAGTTTTGAAATTGAATAAATCATTTCAAATAAATATTACGTTACATGTTTTTGTGCTAGTTACCATGGTAGCACGTATTTATTTTGTTAGGTCTTATGGATTATGGACTATTGACACTAGTGAATAAAGTAGCATTTTATGTACACTTATTCATCTTGTTTCGAAACAGTAGATCTATGTATCGGAAGCCTGTACATATTATAATTAGTTTTATATTTGGGTACGTATTTAATGGCCCCAACTAGATCGCAACTGTGTATATTCTCTGATTCAATTTTCAGGCCCAACATTTTCTACAATATCTTTCTCTTCTTTTAATCCAGATAATCGATTCTTTTAAATAATTCTCAATTTTCCCCTTTTAACACCGTAACACGTGCGTTACGAAAATGTGGTTAGATTGTTCTCCATACTCCAAAGAACCAAGAATCTAGACGGGAGGCTAACCTAGTTAACATGTATTGATAGAGGAAAATTGCCCCTTAGAGCAAATATTTGTGAAGTACATTTCCGTACACGCAAGTGACTTTCATCAATGTGCATCATAATTTTGTTTCAGGCTCATTTTGAAGGAAATCAATTTGAATCTGAAAGAATTGACAATAAGAAATAATTAAAAAATAGAATTCCACCAAGAACTAACAAAGAGAAGGTTGAAGCTAAATAATAATAAAACAAAGATCATGGTAATAGGAAACCAAAACCACCAGACCAAGATTGTGTTAAATGGGGAAGGCATAGAACAAGTTGAAACCTTCAAATACTTAGGTGTATGAATAGACAACGAAGGTAGTATGGAAAATTAAATAAATGAAAGGATCACAAATGCTTCAAAGATGTACTATGCTCTAACAAATTCATTCATAGGCAAAACAGAAATATCGAGGAAAACAAAGATGGTAGTGTACAAAACAGTTTACAGACCTATTTTGACATATGGTAGCGAAAGCTGGGTGTTATCAAATGCCCAAAAAAGTAAACTGCAGGCCATGGAAATGAAGTACCTAAGAAGAGTGAAAGGCATCACACGCAGAGACAGAGTGAGAAACGAAATTGTCAGGGCAGAATTAGGAGTGGAATCGTTAAAAGACAGACTACAAACACAGACATTGAAATGATTTAAACATCTAACCAGAATGAAGGACAGTAGAACAGTGAAAGCAGTATGGGAAGCCAAAGTACAAAAGAAAAACACAAGAGGAAGGGCCAAGGAAGACCTGGAATGATGAAGTGGAGGCTATACTCAAGAAGCGAAAAGTAAGCTGTGCAGAATCTAAGAAGACTGCGACAAACAAGAAGAAATGGACAAAAGTTGTGTCCGATATGTAGTGTGAAATGTTAACCTTAGACCCTATGGGTAGAAAGGCTTTTTTTGATTATATATAAAATAAAATTCCATTCCCCCCATTACAGCTGCAAATTTTTACAGCCTTTCTAAAAAAAGCGAGAATACGAAACCAAAAATTGGTGATTTAATAGTTGGTTTAGTATACAGTGACCGCCAAAAAGCCGGCATAACATGGAAAAATGTTTGTTTTTGATTCTTCAAAATAGCTTTTTACGGCAATAATTGATGTTTATTTGAAAACCTATTTAGCCCCAATCATATATACAGAGTGATTTTGACTTTTTTAGAAAATAGTTTTTTGAAATTGTTAAAATCCAAAAGGTGCTATTTTTCGGAAATTAAGTAAAATTTAGCTAACTGAACAATTTCAAGACCAGAAAACGCCTATTTTTTTAACTTTAGCTAAAAATTAATTTTTAAACGTTTTCAATATTTTTAAAAATATCACATACCTGAACTTAATATTAAAATTTAAATTTTGTTACGAAAAAACTTTAAAGATTTATAATTGGAAAAAATAATATAAAATGTTAATTACTTCTTTAGATTTTTTTGTTTACCGAAAGGTAGTATGTTTGCATAATTTTTACGTGTATGCAAGGCACTTTTTAGGAGAAATATTTTTCAATTCTAATTAATATCTATTTAAATCTCTTCTAGAAACGCTAATCTAGCCCTGTTAATGAATTACTGTTACAAAAATCCTGTAAATGTTTTTTTACAGTTGTTTACATGAGGAGATGTTCTTTATCCAATTTAGATGTTCTAAAAAATCTCCGCATTTAGACAACTGCAAAAAAACATTTACAGGATTTTTGTAACAGTAATTCATTAACAGGGCTAGATTAGAGTTTTTAGCAGCCATTTAAATAGATATGAAATAGAATTGAAAAATATTTCTCCTAAAAAGCTTTTTGCATAAAACACGTAAAAATTATACAAACATATACTACTGTTCGGTAAATAATAAAAAATCTAAAACAGTAATTGACATTTTCTATAAAGCTGTAGTCTGCACATATAAAAAATTGAATTTGAAGTCTTGATATGTGAAATTTTGAAACATATTTAAAAAACTTTAAAACATATTTTTAGCTAAAGTTAAAAAAAATAGGTATTTTCTGGCCTTGAGATTGTTCAGTTAGCTAAATTTTACTTAATTTCCGAAAAATAGCACCTTTTGGATTTTAACAATTTTAAAAAACTATTTTCTAAAAAAGTCAAAATCACTCTGTATATATGATTGGGGCTAAATAGCTTTTCAGATAAACATCAATTATTGCCGTAAAAAGCTGTTTTGAAGAATCAAAAATAAACATACCAGGAATTTAGTTTTTGGAAACTGTCCCAGTGACGTTTCCACTAACTGGATTTACAGCATTGTAACAATAATTAGCATTTAATACTGAACAGAAAAATCTGGTGTGATACACGCACACAACTTCCTTTTACAGTGATCTTATATTTAGCCAAACATTTTATTTGAAATTTTTAAGCATTTGTCAAAAATTTAAAAAAATTATAAATTCTACAAAAACGGTGCAAAATAGAGCATTAGGTGAAGAGACAAATTTTTTCTAGATTTTTAAGCTGAATTCAAAAATGTAATAATATACCTGGTGTTCTATTTAAAATAGGAGTTAATAAAAAAAAATAGAAAAAAAACAAAAGAAACCCATTTTAGAAGTATTCGACTAGAAAATCACTTATCTCACATCAATACACGTTAAAAATGAGAAGTTTAAAAAAATATTTAGAGCCGTTTTTGAAAAAATCGAAAAAAACTGAAAAAATCACAAGAGTAAATACCTACTTCCGGTTATGAGATTTGCATCTGCATAGTACACAAAACTTATATATGAAGTTTCAACCCCATACCTGTTTTCGTTTTTAAGATATTCTTCTTTTTTTTTAATATTCAGTAAATTGATAAAAGATTTAAAAAGTTTGAAAATTGTTAATGGAGATAATTATATCAAGTCAAAATGAGATAAGCTTGATTTTTATATAGTATAAATAAAAATCATATTGTCGTAATATTTGATTTAATAAATGTACGTTTCGCTAATAGTATTAGCTTCTTCAGTATTCTATTTACATTATAATGAAATGAAATTTGCTATGCTGAAATAAGAAAAGTCAAATTTAGATAAGCGAACACAATATTAACGTCCACTTGCTTACTTACTTGTATTGTGGAAGTCCCAAAAGCATTATATTACGAAAAATTATAGTTATAACACATTAAAAAGACGATACAGGGAAAATAATCATCCCCACAATTTAAAATTTACGAAACGAACAAATTAATATTTTGCATGCAAGCAACGTACATATGAGAATGCAAGGTTGTTCCTTATTTGTTATCTGTAATGCGCAGAGTGTAAAATTTGGAAAAGTTATTTGACATGTACAGGGTTGAATTTATTTAAAAATTATGAAATTTTACAAAGTCAAGCCAAATTAGAAATTTATTTTTGTATTTTAAGGAAAAGAAGCAGAACATAAATTATGAAAAAAAAATTCACTTGTAAATTTTTTTTATATTTATTAAATAGGTTGTGATAAATAGAACTTAGGTTTTCAATATCAGTTTTATAATTTATAGCGGTAGGGCTTCGTTGTATTTCAATCATTTCCAAAACTAAGATATTCTGTTCACAGACAGACAGACGCACACACAGACACACACACAGACACACACACAGACAGACACACCCACACACACACAGACACACACACACACACACACACACAGACCAATGAAAAAACATATGTTTTTTGGGTTCAGTGGACTCTGAAATGTGAAGATCTGTTGAAAACTCAATTTCTAATTTCTGGGGTGAATTCAATACTTCCTTTATTGTAAAAGGAAGTAAAAAAGAAGACACTATTCAATTCAGCAGTATGGGCTGTATCCAATATGTAGGAAAGTGGCCTGAAGGCTATCCAAAAATTTTCAATCTCTAGCGTGCTTTTAAAACTTTCTTTAGTGCAACAAAAGTTATTAGATTCGTTCTAAATTTTAAATGCGGCATATGCCGCGGGCTTTAGCTAGTAGTTAAAGAGTTGACAATCCGTCGGAGGCGTGGCTCGCAGTTTACAAACTGACGGAAAATTTCAGTCCGATGGTGAAACGATCTGTTTTTTAAAGGCGTTTTAGAAAACGTCGGGCAGTTTGCAAACTGACGGTTTTTGGAATCCGACTGCGACATATATATAAACGGATTTCTACGGTTAACGCCGCCTCTCCATAAACCGATTTCTACGGTTAACGCCGCCTCTCCGTCCCCATTTTTTAGAGTGTAAATTCCAAGGTATAGCGATCAAGATGTAATGTAATTTAATTAACCAAGGAATTCCCACAAATTGCAGGCAATGCTCAACCCAAGACAAAACAGCAGAAAAGGTGAGCTGCGCGATTGGTGAGATTTGAGGTTAGGTTTTAGTTAGTGTGTGTGGATGGGTAATGTCGATATAGCCGACAAATAACAGCAGGGTGCCTTTAGAAACTTCGCTGGAGTGTTGTGGTCATTTAGAGACTCTTGTAAACATTCATCAACTTCGTTTCAAAAATTCTTGATGCTCGGGCAGGGATTTGAGATAAAAAAATCAAATCGTTCAAACAAAGAGCACGTGGCTAAGGTTTCTGAAGCATTAAAGTTCGAAAAACAACCAAACCCTATTTTAAGCAGTACATAAAGTTGATTAGGCGTTTATTTCAAATTTTAGGCATTTAAGCTTTAACACATATGCAATTATGCATTCAACAACTTGTTTTTGTATGAAACAAGTTTCTCTCGAAGTCCTATACATGGGCCTAAAAAATGACAATTAGGCAATTTGAAACGATAAAGAAGCTGACCTGCGATTAATTAATTAAAATAATCAATGGTAGTAAGAAAAATCGCAGATCAACCCCCCTACAGTTTATACACCACGGCAGCTCTGAAAACTCTTTACTTACCGCGATGGCCGAGCTAACTCAATTTCGGCGGCCTTGGATCGTAGGTTCAAATCACCAGCTATGTACCCTGTAATATCTTCAAAAAAGAAAGTGGGCGCCAGAAATCCAAGGATATCAAATAATAAAGGATAAACTACAAGTGACTAGCGTTTATTTAACAGAACTGAAAAACTTGTAGAGTGAGTAATAAATAATCAGAATAATTAAAAGGCAAATAATGTCATAACAAAATTGTGTACGTCAAATGAAGGCTGTGACACGCACAAAGATCAAAAACTCCTTTCCGGTTATTAAATTAACTGTAACATCAAAACTAATGTTGGGATTTACATACCTCAGTCATTTGATAAAACCTTTCTGTTTAGGCTATTGAAATAAAAAAGCGTGAATGCTCCTTTAACAAAGGGTCACTATAATTCGAAATGCAAAGGATTTATAATTCAAATAAAAATATACAGGTTAGACTTGAAATAATTGGATAACTGGCGAAACAATTAAGCGGAGCCAAAAAATTGTTTCACTCCCCACGGCCAGCTTTTTAACAGGGTAACAACCTGGGAAAAAACGTACAGAAATACCTGAAATATGTAATGAAGTGGTTACAATAGTCGAAAAATAATTTAAAAAAGTTGGATTTAAAATGAAAAACAGTTTAAAGTATAAAAACATTCAAAAACTTTAGGAAACCCAAGAATTCCAAAATGAGATCGATGATGCCAACACCAAACGCGAAACGCCATCGAAAAATCCTCTTTCGAGAAAATAAGCCAAGGGAACCAACCCTTATAAAACGGCTCAAAAATAACTGTGGCACCACATAGGATACCACCATAGAAATAGACGTTCTGTCTAAACCGGACAGAAGCCTAAAAAACTGCTAAACAAAGCAAAAACGACTGTATCACATAGAACACAATCCACCCTACTACAAACATCCGAAACTACAAACATCCGAAAAACTCGAACCGCATCATCATCACTCACTCCAAATCTAAGGTAACCCAATATCAAAAAAGTATGAAAGTAAAAAAATTATCTTGAAAAATGAAACACAGTAAGTACTACGACAAAAGGATTCGGGTAAAAACCCAGGAAAACATCCTAAAAACCATACCCGCGCCGAATTTAGGTAGAGACCTCAGAAGCCGGAGGGAACGACTGCACAACCACCAAACCCCGCTTGGACATTCAGCCAGTCGTCGCAGCTAGATGGAAAAGAGGACGGACTGAATGTGGCTCCCTCGCTCAGTCGGATGGCAACACAATCGCTCGTCCCAACCCCCAGAAATCTTCACAAAGCTGAAAAACCCAACCCAAATAACAATAACATTTAAAAAAACCCCAAACAAGTATAAACTCGTCTCGCTAAAAATCACATAAAAACAACATACGTAACAAGCCATAAACAACGACCTGAAAATCAAATCTGTTAATGTCCTAAGCAAATACAAGCACGGATGGGGAAAGCACTCTTAAAAAAAATCCAAAATATGGAGAGAAACGACCCCAACTGCTAGCGTTGCTTAGAGGGAAAGTAAGATGAAAGTGCTCCCTGCAGTGCAGAACCAACCACCCAAGACATGGCTCGAGAGAGAACAAGATGACGTTGCTCCTCAATGGTGACCTTCCCTGCATGGCCAACCAACCACCCTATACGTTACAAAAATCACTAAGAAAACAAGTTTTTAAAAGGGAAACTGTTGGTGTTTCCACGGTCACAATATCCTATAATACCATAGTCCAAATACAAATAAGCGAAGCGCTTTGGAAAAAAAAATCAAATAAGACGGAATTAATGGCAAGAAGAAGGAAAGTGAAAAGTACTAGAATGCAAAATCCATAGGGAACATACCCTATAGCAACTTTTAAAAACAAAAGAAAAAACAGGACACAAGGAAAAGAGAAAAGAAAAGAGAGGAAACTGAACCAAAAAACCAGAGTTCAGAAAAACTCACGCTGCCACACCCACTCATCCAAGCTTCGACTGGCTAGGTCTACTATTCCATGCCGTGATCCGAGTTTACGGAGACATGGACACGTTTAAAGAAGAGGAAACACAAGGAAAGCAAACCGCCTTCAATAGAAAGGGAAAAATCCGCACACAAACAGATGCGTAAAAAGACGCAAAAAAACGTGCATAGAAAAATGAGTAACCCGAGGCAATAGCGCATCAAAACCAACTCAAAAATATCCCCTGTCACGTCTGACAGAAGAAAAACCTGCACCACATCGGACACAGAAAAAAATATAGACACCCTGTTTACACCGAACAGGGGCCTAAAATAAGGACTGCCTCACATCGGACGCAGCCAACAAGAACCTCGCATCCAAAAAGGAAATGCATAATAAACGCATTAAAAAAAATTAAGAACCAGAAAAACAACCCGGAAACAACCCTTCGAGACCCTGAGTAAACATAAGTACGGTGAAGCAAGTACCTAAAAATTCCCAAAAATGGAGTAAACTACACCAAACCGCACACGTAATTGACGCAGGCCCTCGACCCACCGATAAGCAACCAAAGGAAAGATAAGGAAAAACCAAACATACTACACTACCAAAGCACACACGCAACCAATCAAAGAAACCATTCAGAAACCTTACTCACCAAAACATACCCTTTCAACAAAGTCCATCACACTACCTATAAACATACCGCTAAACCAATCATTCGTCAAGAAAGATAAGGGAATAAAAGTCAATAAACAACCGAACGAAAGGATAAGTAAAGAAAGAAAAAGAAAAGAAAGTCAAATATAAATACGTGCACTGCAACAAGATGTGAAATTAAAGGTATCCAGGTAAGCACATCTGAAGTTACTACCAAAATCGAGCCCCAGAGCGTTGGTCGCCAGTTAAACGATAAAGAAGCTGACCTGCGATTAATTAATTAAAATAATCAATGGTAGTAAGAAAAATCGCAGATCAACCCTCCTACAGTTTATACACCACGGCAGCTCTGAAAACTCTTTACTTACCGCGATAGCCGAGCTAAGTCAATTTCGACGGCCTTGGATCGTAGGCTCAAATCACCAGCTGTGCACCCTGTAATATCTTCAAAAAAGGAAATGGGCGCCAGAAAGTTAAAGATTTCAAATAATAAAGGATAAAATACAAGTGACTAGCGTTTATTTAAAATTGCCCTAAAATCCGCGCTCTGCTCATAACATTCCCAGATATATTAATAGCTATTACTACCCTAATCCAAAAAGTTTCAGTAATTGATAAAATATCGACGATTTAAAAAAAAATTGTTGTGGGCATGTGCCTACTGCTTCACCAATTTTGCTTAATAAATTTTATTTGGTTGTAATTAGATGGAGTATACAAGTACACGAAATAAGGGATTTGCCTTCATCGGATAACATTTGAGAAATAAAATCCAAATGTTTAATTTCCTGTGGTCACGTAACAAGCTGTACCAGTAAATTCCAAAGTTGCAAATTAGCTGCGAACTAAAATTAAAATTAAAATGCCTATAATTTTCTGTTATTTTCCAAACCTGTATCAAAGGTTCTAGTAAGTACGTACCTTAAAAAGTTAAATGGTCCCATTCACCGATGATTACAATATTAACTGAAAGAATCAACTATTCCCTCTAGGTTTTTGGACGGTTAGATTCAACGTTTTATAGTTAGATATTAACTAGTGATGGGCTTATTCGAATGAAAAATAACCGGTTATCCGGTTATTGAAATAACCTATGTAACTCGGTTTTCGTTCCAAGTATTCAAATGAAAAATAACCTCATGCTGATACGTACTACTGATGCGTTGTCGTGGCCTTTGTGGTAGAATTTGTGTCCGGATTTCAGTGGCACCAGGTTTTCGCCGCGTCTTCTTATTACATTATAGGTTGCAACTTTTAGTGATATTATCGACTTCTTGCTCCCCCCATATTCCTTGGAGCAGACTGACAGTTTCTTGTCAGTGTGGGATTCTGAGCTAGCTCGACCCACCTAGGGATTCTTTTTCGAAATCGACATTTTCATCTTGGAAGGGGGTTTTGGCCATACTCTACCACGCTGGCCTATGCGGGTTGGTAGAGGGTAGAGGATATGGGAAGGATAGTGTGAGGTGTGGATGGGAAAATTTAGATGGTCGGACATGATCTTCCCTGGATATATATGAGGTGGGGGAGAAACATGGCTCGCGTGGGCAGGGGCGCTTCCCTGAAGTAGACCTATCTTCTACCGGTTTCGTAGGACAAAATTGTATCTGTAGAAGCAGTATCTACCAGAGTAGCTTATATGATACTACGACTAAATACCAGATACGCCATAAAAATAATTCAAGTATATGCACCGACCACGAAACACAATGACGACGAAATAGATATATTTTACGAAGACATCCTCACAGCAATGAAAGAAAATAAGACACATTATACAGTCATATGCGGAGATTTTAATGCAAAAATCGGAATAAAATCAGACCGATCAGAAACCGCACTCGGAAACTTTGGAAGTCCGGGCAGAAACGATCGAGGAGAAACCATGATCAGCTTTTTACTGGAAAATAACTTATTTCAAATGAACAGCTACTACAACAAAAAACCCCAAAGAAGATAGACGTGGGAAAGTCCCGACGGCAAAACGCACAATGAAATCGACTATTTTGTAACAGACAAAAAACAGATCTTCGAGGACGTCACAGTATTAAACCGATTCTCAACCGGAAGCGACCATCGCATGGTAAGAGCCACTCTCAAAATAAATATAAAGAACGAAAGAAGTAGGCTGATCAAAAAAAGGAAATATCAACCATGGACGCATCCAATAGAAATAAACAAATTCAGCGACCATATTACAAATGCGATAGGAAATAAAACAGCAGCGGAAGGTAAAAACGAAAACATTAATATCCTAAACGAAACCATAGTAGAAGCAATAAAAGAAGCACAACAAAAATACTGCCCCAAAAGCTCAAAATTGGAAAAAATCAGCCAAGAAACTCAAACTAAAATGGAAGGACGGAGAGCGCTCAAAGGAAAACCAAATGTAGACCAACAAACACTAAGAGAAATCAACAAAGAAATATCCATAAAAATAAAAAGAGACATCAGAAAACACAAATATGATAAAATCAGCCAAACTATTGAACAAAATAAGAGCATGAAAGTTCTAAGGAAACAATTAACAAACGGCAAAAACGAAATATTTCAACTCAAAGACAAGGAAGGGAACTCTACGTCAAATAGGGAAAACATCATACAGATTGCAGAAGAATTCTACAAACAATTATATACAAACAACCATCCCTACCCAGATCTAAACACACACAACCTAGAAAAAATACAAAACCAGGGATCAGAGGATATTCCTAATATCACAAAATCAGAAATCTATTACGCCTTAAGGAAAATGAAAAACAACAGAGCACCTGGTGAAGATGGCATTGTAACTGAAGCGATAAAACTCGGAGGACCAGTGCTAATAGAAAAAATAGAAAAACTACTCAACTTATGCCTACATAACCAGGAGATCCCCTCAGGGTGGAACAATGCGATAACCATCCTTCTACACAAAAAAGGAGATATAACGCAGCTTGACAACTACAGACCTATTAGCTTGCTTAGCCACCTCTATAAGCTATACACCCGCATATTAACACATAGATTGGAAGCAAAACTTGATTTCTACCAGCCACGAGAACAGGCTGGTTTTCGCTCCGGATACGGAACAAACGACCATCTCCAATGCCTAAAAATACTAATCGAAAAAACCATCGAGTACAATAGACCTTTAGTACTAATATTCGTAGACTTCCAAAAAGCGTTCGACACGGTAGAAATGCATGCAATCCTAAAAGCTCTGAAAGAGAGTAGGTTAGATTATCGATATACCAATGTCATCTATAACATCTACAAACATGCAACAACCACCATAAAACTTCATGATACCACACGAGAAATTAGCATCAAGCGGGGTGTCAGACAAGGCGACACTTTGTCACCCAAATTATTCACTGCAGTTCTGGAACACGCTTTTAAATCTTTAAACTGGGAGAACAAAGGCATAGATATAGACGGCGAAAAATTAAACAACTTGCGATTTGCAGATGACATAGTGTTGATTACAGACAATCTAGGCGAAGCTAAAGAAATGCTACAAGAACTGCAAAACGTAACACGGATGGTGGGGCTAAGTATAAACTACACCAAGGCAAAGATAATGACAAATCTAGTCCCTAATGGAAATATACACATCAGAGGAGCGGAAATAGAGCTAGCTGAGAGGTATATATATTTGGGGCATGAGCTTAAAATCAGCAGGGATAACCAAACCTGCGAACTCCTGAGACGAATTAATCTAGGTTGGGCGGCGTACGGCAAACTCAGATACATCTTTAAAGATAGCATCCCTCTGAGTTTAAAGAGGAAAACTTTCAATACATGTGTTCTGCCAGTGCTTACCTACGGGGCAGAGACTCTAACCCTGACAAAAACATCAACAAGAAAAATGAGTATTGCCCAACGAAAGATGGAAAGATCGATGTTGAGAATAACACTAAAAGATAAAATAAAAAATGAAGATATACGTAGAAGAACGGGAGTAGAGGACGTAATAGAAAAGATAGCCAAATCGAAGTGGCGATGGGCTGGCCATGTGGCGAGGCAGACAGATGGAAGATGACCAAAAAAGATTATTGAGTGGAGGCCGAGGGCTGACAAGCGAAGTTGAGGGAGACCACCCACCCGATGGACGGACGATTTGAAAAGGATTTCGACAAACTGGGTTGCAACTGCACAAGATAGAGGAATTTGGAAAGATCTGGAGGAGGCCTATGTCCGACAGCGGACAATACTGGCTGGATGATGATGATGATGATACGTACTACGCTTTGAATATAAAACCTCTATTCAAAGGTACTACGTGCCATATCTCAGCGACCTACGCAGTGCTCGAAATTCTGTAAATATAAATACGTCATAACTATTAAACAAAACAGGCTGTACTGAAAACACCATTTGGTTATCGCGTACCTACCTATCATAAAAAATATCAAATTCTGGGGACCTGAAACCGGAACGCCTAAAAACTGCAAACGCATCAAGCTATAAAACAGTTCAAAACAAGAGCCTTTCCCCACCCGATCGATAAAGATAAACGTTTTACCAGTGTTTGTTTTTATTGCGATTAGCAAGTAGTCCCGCATATTTCTTTCTTTCTACACTTCTTAATAATTACCTCTTAATTTCCGATACATAACACATAATGCACGGTCGGCGCCTTAGAAATCTAAGACACTACTCACTATTATTATATATTTTGCATGTATTTTTTAAGTGTATAAACTGGGTTTTTGCAGTTATTATGGTTTTAATTGTTACGTCAGATTGTTTATTGTTTGTCAAATATGAAATGCCATCTCACATTAATGAAGTAACCGGAGCAAGAATACTCCAAAGACTAGAAGAACATATTACGTGCCCCGATTTCTAAGGCGCCGACCGTACATATTATGTTTTGGTTCCTCTGCTATCTGCAAGTTATATGTCGATGTACATGACAGTGAACTGTCAACCGGCAAACCGGCTGACTTAATCGAAACGAATCGAGAGCCAAAATTTATTCGAATGATTATTCAAATAATCATTCAGTTTGCACAGAAAGCTAACATATCGTACCGACATCCATAATTTAAATCTTCGCCACAAGGGTCTTTTAACATTTCCATCACATCGAAAACAACTATTTGAGAGATCTTTTTCATATTGTGTCGTTAACTGTTTCAATAAAATTTCAAATATTCTTCCATTCACTATAAGTCAATCGCTATTCAAAAGAAATCTAACTTATTACCTATTTCGTGAGCAGAATCAATAGTTTCTTTGTTAAATAGTTTTGTATTTGTATTGTTACGTACAGGCAGGCGCATGGGTTTTCATGTCGGAATTAAAATAATTAGTATTTATGTTTTCTTATAATTTTGAGTTCAAACTACAGGTTAAGTGGAAGAGCAGCAAACAACCTTATGTTGTCTGGCTGAACTTCGCCTGTGAATATATTCAATGGTTGTATTCCTTTTAGAATTTTTTTTTTCTGGTTGAATAAAGCCATATTATTATTATTATTATTATTATATTATTAATATCATTCGAATGCAAATAATTCGGTTATGAAAATTGTCCGGTTATTCCCATCACTAATATTAACACAGTCAGAAATAAACATAATTCCTTTATTTCTGAGTTTAATTTGTAATATAGTAGTAGATACATTTAATAACATCTTAAGACAAAAGACATTAGTCATTATTAGCATGCACTTTTAGAAACGCATTGGTCTTGCGAGTTGAGAACATAGTCCGGTTTACATCCGCAACCAATTCTACAAGAAGCAATACATGGTGGGGGTTGCTTGTAGTTTGCACAAGTAAGCGGGCATTCAGAGTGACACTCACTGTAAACTTGATTTGGAGCTGGACAACCTGTAACGATAATGTTTTATCTATTATACTTCAGCTACAACTAAATACGATTCTGCTTGCTGCAGATAAAGTACCATGCAAATTTGTTATTCTAACCCACAAAATTGGTAATAAAAACAATAGAGTAAATAGCATTTATATAAAAGAAATTAGTTATCTCGATAATAAGAATATATAGATAATTAGTCACTAAATAACTATGAGTATAAAATTGCAGAAATGAAATATGTAGAACCAGATGGAATAGTAAATTTAACATAGGAGAAAGAGCTAGTCTCGACTAGGGTGCTTTGTTGCCAATTTGACGTATTTGTCCTTTCCCAGGGTCGGACAGATTATCGTCTCCTCTCACTCTAAAGTACTTTTGAATAGGACGTACATATTGGAGGTGACAAATCTGGCGTGATACACTCACACAACTTCCTTTTACAGTGATCTTATAATTTAATTTCTAAGCATTTGTAAAAAATTTTCAAAAATTATAAATTCTATAAAAACGGTACAAAATAAAGCGTTAGTTGAAGAGACAAATTTTCTCTAAAATTTTAAGCTGAATTCAAAAATATAATAATATACCGGGTGTTCTATTTAGAATAGGTGTTAATAAAAAAAATAGAAAAAACAAGAGAAGCCCACTTTAGAAGTATTCAACTGGAAAAATACCTAGCTCACATCAATACACATTAAAAATGTAATAAAAATGTAAAGTTTGAAAAAAATCGTTGGAGCCGTTTTTGAAAAAATCGAAAAAAACTGAAAAATCACAAGAGTCAACACTTCCTTCCGGTTATGCTTCAAAAGCTTGCTGTCTCATCTACATAGTACACAAAACTTATATATGAAGTTTCAACGCCATGTCTCTTTTCATTTTTGAGATATTCTGTTCACAGACAGACAGGCACACAGACAGACCAATGAAAAAAAACCTGTTTTTTGGGATCAGGGGACTCTAAAACGTGGAGATCTGTTGAAAACTCAATTTCGAATTTTTGGGGTAAATCCAATACTTCCTTTATCGTAAAAGGAAGTAATAATGTGAATATACAAAATCAGTTTATGGGCTTTGTATGCGTTGACAGAAATATACTAGTATGCGATTAACATCTGGCATCCGCGGAATCAAGGTGTTTTGTTTTTAGAAAACACTGTATTCTAGAATACTAGATTTTAAGTCATATATGTCTACTTCCGTCTAACGCATACAAAGCGCATACTATCCGTTCACGAAACTCGTGAACTGTCAAAACGCTGTGAAGTTGGTAGCTTGTTTAAATCCTGTTTTGGAACTTCTGCTTGCTGATTTTGGCAGCAGGCACTGAAATTTTTGAAATTTAAAAACTTGACATGTCACACTTTCTTGTAGAAAAATAATCTCCAAAATTCTTAAATTTTTGTGCACACACTTTAATTGCCATGGAACAGAAACGAAAGAGGGTTTTATTATTGAAAAGAGAAAAAGGCTATAGTTATTTAAACAAGAAAAAACTTCACACATGTAACATAAACTAACTTTAAATATTACTAGAAATCGCTAGATCCGAAGTAGGTACATTCGCAAAAAACTTTCACGAGTTTTATGAATGGATAATAAATTATATTCTAGCTCATTTGACTGCCTATGTTCACATTATCTACCACCAATCTGTATACTTTTCTCTTTGTTCAATTTTAATAACAATAGCCAACTACTTGACACTGCCAAATTGAAGGTTACATTTCATCATGATGCTCGTACATTGGCGTAACCAAGAATCCTAGAAAAAAGGAGACCAAAGTCAAGGGGGGGGGGGGCGAATAATCGCGAACAGAAAAAGGCTGACCACAAGTTCAATGCAACCCGTGCAACAGAAGATGCGAGGTTGTTTCTTTGACATTATAGGTACTTGTAAGCTATTAAATATTCTAGTTGCGATCATTGCTCCCTTCCATTCTCTATTGAACTTCCGCTTTCGCTCAACTCGGCATATACCCACGAAATATAATTAATTAATGATCTGTTGCATGGGTTGCAGATGTCATGGGTTTGCGTTGTATTTATGGTCGCTCATTTTCTGTTCAACATCTAGCGATTCGTCCCCTCCACTTAATTTTCATCTAATTAAGTTTCTTTTTTCTAGTCTTCTTGGGCGTAATATAGGTAATTTAACTTCATCATGGATTAAATACACATGATGACAATTTCGTTTAATTTATTTGTGCTCACTAATACCCAGCCCTTTTCTATTATGCAAATTCTAAAATGTAGCCCATAACAAATAGTTTTCATTAATCTATATAAATAAAAATGAATTGCCGTATGTAGGTATGTTACATCATCACTGGAGAACGGCTCGGTTTGTATCAAAGAAAATTTTGGGAATTTCCACCGGAAAAGTCGAAAAATTCGGAACATCAAACAGATGATTTTGTATGGTATTTTTGTATGGGATTTCGTATGTTTTCGTTTCTGAATTACTTTTCGAAGAGAAGATTGGGAAAATCGGAGTGGAAAACTTGAAAAATTAGGAAACATCGATTTTTTTTCAGGATGTAAAAACGGAATAGAACAATGGAAAAGTTATGTTTCAAAACATACACGCATAGGTTCACATAATATTATGCCCGGGCAACGCCGGGTAGGTCACAGCTATGATGTATACAAAAAATAAGGAAGGAAGGAAGGAAATTCGACCCCTAAAGGGGTAAAATGGCGGTTCCAATTTTGTATGGAAAAATAATAGACATTTCGACTTGAAACTTCGTAGGGGTACTCCTAAAAACAAATAAGCAAACACTTATTTCGTGATTTTCCAAAAATCAACCCCTTAGGGGGTGAAATGGGGTAAATAAGCCAAAAAATCGATATGGGTGTCGTTATTGAGGTTTTTTGGGACGTTGATTGCGAAAATGGCATTTATTTTTAAGTCCAAGTATAGTGATGAAACGAGGTTTTAGAGACAAATTATTTTTGGGCAGAACAACGTTTGCCGGGTCAGCTAGTTTAATATAATAAAATCTATATATGCAGGGTGTTTCAAAATTGCACGGAACAAATATAAGGGCGTTATTTTGCATAAAAAATAAGATAAAAACTCTAATAAACATATCTTCTAAAATCATTCATTTCAAAGATATCCTTGATTAAAGAATTAAAGATAGCAATTCGTTTTTAAAACGTTTAGATTTAGTAGGCTGGTATTCGATTTTTCATTATCTGTAAGTTTTACTTACAACTGTCAAAATTATTATGAGTGACTCAGAAGAAAGATATTACTTCGAACAGATACTATAAATTTTATTATTAAACATTTTTAAAAACCTTGAAATAATTTATTTTGGAACGCATGCATTATTTTTCTACCTTTTACTATATAACAACACCCACATATTGTATGTAAACAAAAAACATGTACTGGAACAAAACACCAGCCTACATTTGAAAAACTGATTGCTATGTTTAATTCTTTGATTAAGGATATCTTTAGAATAAATGATTTTAAGAAATATGTTTATTAGAGTTTTTCTCTTATTTTTTATGCAGAATAACGCCCTTACATTTGTTCCTTGCAATTTTGAAACACCCTGTATATATAAACGAAAGTCAAAACCCTGACTAATCAACCCAAGCCGTAACCACTGGTACTAGGAACTTGAAATTTGGGTGAAAGGTTCAATTTGTTACGTAAGGTAGTGCTAAAAGGGGACTTTTTGAAATTCGATTCCTAAGAGGGTGAAATGGGGTAAAATGTGTTTTCACGAATTCCTCAATGTCTCTTAGGCCGGATGAGATATGGACTTGGTGGTTACTTGCAAATAATTTCAATGCAAATGCTAAGAAACCTATTTCAGGATTTTCCCCTAATCAACCCTTCAAGGTGCGAATCTGCATTCGATGTGAATTATAGAACCCCTTGTATCTCCCGTGTTTGTTGAGTTAGAGCATTCTTTTTGGCATATAGATGTTTTTCAAATCTTTAGAAAGGGGTTTTAGAGTTTTTAAATTTCACCTCTAAAGCTGTAAAAAAAAGAATACTGAAAAGGGTTAGGGGTAAAATTTTTTTGCTCTGGCGTCGCTTCAGGATAATACGGGCTGAAATAATTTTTAGAAATTCTACCCCTAAAGGGTGAAAATGAGTAAGCCGTGTTTTCACAAATTTATCAATATCTCTCATAGTAAATCAGGAGGATTTCTGAAATTCCACTCACAAGTGATGGAAATGGATATACTGCTATAATTTATGAATAAAACATTTAATAAGCACATATATTTTTAATTTTGTCTTATTATTACACTAAAACTATAGTTTTCTCAATCTATACAAGGGGAACGAAAATTACATACACATTTCCAGGGGGTTCGTGCAGCATAAAAGAGTTAAGGAGTACTCTTTCGGAAGAATATTGTTTCCTTTTTACCTACAATATTGTTCTGCAGTCGTTGTTAGTTTAGTGTATTGAGTGAGGGATGAGGGGGTTAAGTGCAAACCAAAGTCTACTACCATTAAAAATTAATGCGGGCTATCGCCTTGGCCAGCAATTGCAGGCATCGTCCATAAAAAGACAATTTTTCGTCCTAGATGCATTCATAACTATTTTTATCCATCTTATTACAATATTATATTGAAATAAATGAATTTGCACGTAAAAGTAATGTAATTGTCCAACAAATAAGCGTGTGCCTGTCGAATAGACACATCATCTTAAATCTAACCTAAAAATAAAATATATTGGAGCCAGTTTCAAAGGCAGCAATTTGTTCTTTCATAGCCATACTAGTTGAGATTAATTTTTGATCATCCTTTATCTAATAGACTTGTCTGTCCGGGACGCTGGTCCGTCCGGGACGCTGTTTCAGCAGCCAAACCGTAAGAGATAGAGAAAAAAGATATGAAAGTTATATGTTTGGAATGGTCATGTCAGGTCAGGAACCGAATTTCAGTTACGTGACACTTCCGGTTTTCGAGAAATCACGTGATTTCCGTCCGTCCGGGACGCTGGTCCGTCCGGGATGCTGTTTCAGCAGCCAAACCGTAAGAGATAGAGAAAAAATATATGAAAGTTATATGTTTGGAATGGTCATGTCAGGTCAGGAACCAAATGTCAATTACGTGACACTTCCGGTTTTCGAGAAATCACGTGATTTTCGTCCGTTCGGGACGCTGGTGCGTCCGGGACGCTGTTTCAGCAGCCAAACCGTAAGAGATAGAGAAAAAAGTTAGTAAAGTTATATGTTTGGAATGGTCATGTCAGGTCAGGAACCGAATTTCAGTCACGTACACTTCCGGTTTTCGAGAAATCACGTGATTTCCGTCCGTCCGGGACGCTGGTCCGTCCGGGACGCTGGTTCAGCAGCCAAACCGTAAGAGATAGAGAAAAAAGTTATTAAAGTTATATGTTTGGAATGGTCATGTCACGTCAGGAACCGAATTTCAATCACGTGATTTTAAAAAATATTATTGTTTTTATTTAATACCCGTTCTATTTGAAAAATGGTCTTTTTTGTTTTATTAAATGAGACATTTGTCTCACTGGTTGCTAGTACTTTCTATTATAGAGAGATATTTCGGCGACCCTGACTCGCTTTGTCTCAAGCCATGTTCCTACATGGAATGAAGTGCCCGAACTTTACTTTTTACTTTATATATTTTATTTGAATTAATTATTAAGTAAAATGAATTTTGTGGACCTCAATTGCGAAGAAGTGAGTATTCATCTACTATCACCGCAAGCAATATTTTTGACCAATTACAGCTATCTAATTTGTCTACTCAGGGAACTTTTTCCAATTGTACAGGGTGAGCGAAACTCGTTGTCTCAGCTCTAGTATAAAAAAATCTGGTGTGATACACTCACACAACTTCCTTTTACAGTGATCTTATAATTAGTCAAAAATTTCATTTTTAATTTTTAAGCATTTGTCAAAAATTTTCAAAAATTACACATTCTACAAAAACGGTACAAAATAGAGCGTTAGTTGAAGAGACAAATTTTCTCTAAAATTTTAAGCAGAATGCAAAAATGTAATAATATACCGGGTGTTCTATTTAAAATAGGAGTTAATAAAATAAGAAGAAAAAATCTGGTGTGATACACTCACACAACTTCCTTTTACAGTGGTCTTATAATTAGTCAAAAATTTCATTTTTAATTTTTAACCATTTGTTAAAAATTTTCAAAAATTACAAATTCTACAAAAACGGTACAAAATCGAGTGTTAGTTGAAGAGACAAATTTTCTCTAGAATTTTAAGGTGAATTCAAAAATGTAATCATATACCGGCTGTTTTATTTAAAATAGGAGTTAATAAAAAAAATTGAAAAAAAAACAAAAGAAACCCACTTTAGAAGTATTCAACTGGAAAATCACCTATCTCACATCAATACACATTAAAAATGTAAGAAAAATGTAAAGTTTAAAAAAATCGTTAGAGCCGTTTTTGAAAAAATCGAAAAAAACTGAAAAATCACAAGAGTAAACACCTACTTCCGGTTATGCGATTTTCTTCAAAAGCTTGCTGTCGCATCTACATAGTACACAAAACTTATATATGAAGTTTCAACGCCATACCTCTTTTCGTTTTTGAGATATTCTGTTCACAGACAGACACACAGACACACACACAGACACACACACACAGACACACAGACAGACAGACCAATGAAAAAAAATATGTTTTTTGGGATCAGGGGACTCTAAAACGAATTTTTGGGGTGAATCCAATACTTCCTTTATAGTAAAAGGAAGTAAAAACCAAAAGAAACCCACTTTAGAAGTATTCAACTGGAAAATCACCTTATCTCACGTCAATGCACATTAAAAATGTAATAAGAATGTAAAGTTTGAAAAAAATCGTTAGAGCTGTTTTTGAAAAAATCGAAAAAAACTGAAAAATCACAAGAGTAAACACCTACTTCCGGTTATGAGATTTTCTTCAAAAGCTTGCTGTCGCATCTACATAGTACACAAAATTTATATCTGAAATTTCAACGCCATACCTCTTTTCGTTTTTGAGATATTCTGTTCACAGACAGACAGACAGAGAGACCAATAAAAAAAATATGTTTTTTGGGATCAGGGGACTCTAAAACGTGAAGATCTGTTGAAAACTCAATTTCGAATTTTTGGGGTGAATCCAATACTTCCTTTATCGTAAAAGGAAGTAAAGAGAAAAAACGATAGACAAAATCTGAAAAGAGGTTCTTAAATGGGATTGAGTAAGGTCCATTTTAAGCCATAATTGCATATTTTTCCATATTTGGAAACTGAAGTAATGACGTCATCGAATTTGTTTTTCCCAGAAACATACCTATATTTTGGCATATTTAAAAAGAACTAATTTTCCTGAACACATTTTGTGAGGAAAATTATAAGCAAATTTGTAAAAAAAAATGTATTATCAAAAATTCGCAATTGTCACGATTTAAACAAGTAGCCTTTGGAAACAAATAGCAAAGTCGCATCTTTCAATAATTAAACTAATGGTTGACAAATATTGTTTTGTTGTCATTTGACTTTGAAAAATGTTCACGCATAACGAAAAAGTCGACATATTAGTTTATGGGGAATCTCAAAAGAACTCTAGAAGAGCAGTTCAGTTATACGCCCAGATGCGACTTTGCTATTTGTTTCCAAAGGCTACTTGTTTAAATAGTGACAATTGCGAATTTTTGATAATACTTTTTTTTACAAATTTGCTTATAATTTTCGAACGGAAGAAGATAGCAAATTTCCCCTTCACAAAATGTGTTCAGAAAAATGAGCTCTTTTTAAATATTCTAAAATATAGGTATGTTTCCAGGAAAAACACATTTGATGACGTCATTACTTCAGTTTCCAAATATGGAAAAATATGAAAATTCGGCTTAAAATGGACCTTACTCAATCCCATTTAAGAACCTCTTTTTAGATTTTCTC
The DNA here is from genome assembly GCA_940337035.1 of Agriotes lineatus. Taxonomy (NCBI): domain Eukaryota; kingdom Metazoa; phylum Arthropoda; class Insecta; order Coleoptera; family Elateridae; genus Agriotes; species Agriotes lineatus. Next base: position 109,702,881 of record OW679194.1, read on the forward strand.
TATCGTTTTTCCTTTTCTTATAATAGAGCTGAGACATCGAGTTTCGCTCACTCTGTACAATCAATAACCACATTTTTAATATCAATATCACAAATAAGAATTAATTAAGTTACTAATAACCTATTGTATTATTTAATTTTATTCTGAATTAAAGTTCCATCGTTCTGTAGTTTTATTGTTGCTTATTACGAAAAATTATTGTAGGATTGTTTTGTAGTAGTCCATTTTCTAAACGCTAAAAATTCGCCAAAGTTCTAACTTCGTTGACTCAAAACCGATTTTGAAGATTTTTTTTTTATTATTTCGGAAAAAGTTTATAGAAAAATTCCCCATAGGTGAGAAAGTGTGCTTTTTATTTTTTCAATTGTTATTAACAGACAAGTATTTTTTAATATACTCTTAATTAAAAAATTTGTAACTATTCTATTTATTTAAACAATTGGCTGAAATTTGATAACATAAGCTTTTTGGGGCCGCAGATTACGAATCTGGCCTCAAAATGAGTCTAAAAACAAAATGGCGTCAAAGGTCTAATTTTTTATTTTATTTTTTTTTAAATTTTTATTAGATGTCTGGGGGTTTTGGGGTCGCGGATTACGAATTTGATCTTAAAACTCAACTTAAATAAAAAAAGGCGGACCAAAATGGCGGAAAGGGGTCAATTTTTTTATAATTTCTGATACCTATACCTAGGGGTTTTTTGGGTCGCTCATCCCAAATTTTATGTTAAAATTTATCAAAAATAGAAAACGGTGTCTGAAAAATGGTGGAAACAAATGATAGAAAAGTTAAATGAGTATTAAAGCATTATATTTTAATTGATTTATTAAAATTAACTCAAGATACATTTAAAAACAAGAAAAAAATTATTTAACTTTAGCTTTTTTTCCTCTACTTCTTCCATTGACACTGCCGGTCGTGAATTAAGGCAACTATTTCCGCCACATTCACAGCAAGCCGCCGAGCCTAAAGGCCACTTTTCCTACACCCACAAGCTGGCCCGCAACTAGTTTTGTATTTGCAAAAAAATAATTTTTAAGATGTTTTGTATAGCTGGTTCTTGTGTCATTAGGATTGGAAAACACTTTCCTGTATCATATTTCGAACCCCAATCTTCCCTTGAAATATCTTGGTTTTCCAGCCACAATTGTGTTTGCAAATACACGCGTTTTAAATGTTGTTCTGCTGAATCCATCCAATGATGTTAAATTAACGCTACTTTTTTTAGTAGACGCCTTAATAAAAAAACAAACCTAAAATTCAAAATGTTTTTATTTAAAAGATATATGTATTGTATTGTCTGTAACCTCATTTACTTTGCGGTGTATGAATAATAAAAAACTTTCAATCAATTAAACATTCCTGTAAGAGTTTAAGCAGTTACCTTTCTTTGTACCATACATTGCAAGCATACATTTTTTACCAACATTTTCAAATATTATGGCAAATTTATTCTTTCCTGAACATAGCCATTGCATCATTTACTAGGACTTATCCATGTGGATCTTTAATAAGGTGCCGGTCCTATTCGTCTTCCTCATCCTTATATGTCTTCAATATATTAAACTAGATTCAAAAGCCATGATCTGCACCTTGACACCAAAACTCGAATGCCAAGATGCTACAATTTTCCCATCTTGGACATTTAACGAAACAATCACAAAAAAAATCGAAGCCTTTGAAATGTGGCTATACCGGAGAATATTGGGGATATTATGGAAAAACCGTGTAATAAATATTGAAGTTCTGGAGAGAATGAAAAAAAAGTAAAGAGATCATGGGCAACATCAAAATACACAAACTCCAATACCTCGGGCGTATAATGAGGAATGAGAATAAGTACACCCTACTACAATCTATTATACAAAGTAAGATATATGGCAGGACCAGGACGCAGAAGAGTATTTTGGTTGCAAAATCTAAGGGCATGGTATGGGAAATCATCCAATGAGTTATCTAGAATTGCAATCAATAAAGTGAAGATAGCGGTGTTGATCTCAAACATACGAAATCGGATAAGCACCTGAACAAGAAGAAGAAGAAGATTCTTTCTTCTGTTAAAACATGCTGAAGTTGTGTCACATACAGTTAAAGCATGTACAGAAAGAACATGCTCACTACAATTGGGATGCGCAAATTGCAGGCTTTTAGAAGAAGATATTTTATTATTTTCTTTATTTTTGGCAGGTTTGAAAAAATATATATCTTTATCAGGAGAAACTAAAGCTGTAGTAAAGTAATAGGTCTATAGTCTCTGATACTGAGACTATGTTTTTATTTGATGCATCGAGAGTTGTAACTATTAACCGATCAGCATCACTTTCAGCTTGAGAGCAGGGATATTATTTGCAGCTAAAGTTTCTTTTAAAAAATCAATAAAACGGCATGAAAGACATTTGCCAGAATTTTTTCTTGATACAACTTTAAAAACCTGTCTCTTTCAAATCGAATATCTGGTGCAGTTTTCGTTTTTAGACGTCGGTCTCTTTCAGCAGATTTTATTCTATGTTTCTGATAATCGACAAAAACATTTGCTTTTTTCCATAATTACGTACAATAAAATTAATATATCTAAAATTGCACCATACTGTTGAACAAGTTGTCATTTGTTTTTATGTAATAACATTCCTCCGTCCGTCACAAACAGAAAAATCTATTAGTTCAGTAATATCTTTTGGAAATTCTACAAAGAGGTCGTAGAAAACACATTGTTAGGCGTTGAAATTTATATGTATGTATTCGTATGTTATATTTAAATCTATTCAATCTATTTAAATTTGAGTTAATTTAACAATTTAGCATTTTATTTGTATATAATGTTTATTAAATAATAATAATAATAATAATCGTACAGAATAAAAATTAACTTTTTAATGCTATATTTATAATTACTGAGTAATTCAGATGAAGTTATTTTGCCGCTTTAAAGACGTTATTTTTCATTTTTGATAATTTTTAACATAAAATTTGAGATCAGCGACCCAAAAAACCCTATAGATAAGAAATAAAGTTCGAATAAAAAAATACGCTTTTTCGCCATCTTGGATCCGCCATTTTGTGTTTTAGTTGAGTTTTAATGTCAAATTCGTAATCAGCGACCCCAAAAACCCCTAGACATCTAATAAAAATTAAAAAAAGAAAATAAAAATGTAGACCCTTGACGCCATTTTGTAGAGGCCATTTTTATTTTTAGACCAATTTTGAGGCCAGATTCGTAATCTGTGAACCCCAAAACCTTATGTTATCAAATGTCAGGCAATGGTTTAAATAAATAAAGAAGTTATAATTTTTTTTAGTTAAGAATATATTAAAAAACATTTATTTGTTAATAACAATTGAAAAAATAAAAAGCACACCTTCTCACCTATGGGGAACTTTTCTATAAACTTTTTCCGAAATAATAAAAAAAAAAAAAATCAAAATCGGTTTTGAGTCAACGAAGTTAGAACTTTTTTCCTTTAGTAAATGGACTATAGGATGAATAATAATGTGCAAACCAGGGGCGTTAAAGTGATTTTCCAGACTTCAAGAAGTGTCCAGGTGAGCTTTCAGCCTGGAAAATAATCACTTTACCGTCTAGGTCTACAATATACTATTTTAGGCGATCATTACAAAAATGGCGATTCTATGGCCCCTTTTGCTTTTTTGTACACATCTGTCAAATGTTACTTTTTTTGTACACATCTGTCAAACTGTACTTTTTTGGAACTGATCTGTCTGAAACTACTTCATGAACACTTTTTACCTACCTATATAGGCAAGGTCGCAACACTTGCAGCTTCCAGAATTTCACCGGGGGTGTCTGAACTATCGCTATCACCCATTTTAAAAGGCTCAAAACACACGCGATGAAGCTTAATATTAAATTTGACAGGAGATGCTTTTATTTTTAGTTGTCTAAATGCTTTTGTTTTTAGTTGTCTAAGGTAACTATGTTTTTCAAGAAAATGTTCAGAAAAAAAATTTTGTGACCAAATGTTTGAATTCTTTTGTGATGATCGCCTAAAAAATGTTGTGTGCACCTCGGCCAAAAGTACCTACTTTTTTGGCATCATCTGAATTGCAGCCTCAGCTAACGCCTCGGCCGCAAACAACAGATTCGGCCAAAAAAAATCACTTTTACGGTCTTGATACACAATATACTATTTTAAGCACCCGTCCTGAAAATCATACATTGCTGTATAATTTTTAGGTCGAAAAGTTACAGCACGATTTTGGAATTTTTTACCGGTCTATTTTGGAAAGTTGACGTTTTGATTGGTTTGCAATATTTGTTGACTGTAGTTACTAAGGAAATCAAATACGTTGATTAGTTTACAACATTTTTGGACTACATTAAGAAGAAACGCAGGTGACTAAAAAATGTTGTGCGTACTCATCCGGTAATTACAGGACTTGTGGCCTTTCAGGCTTCGGCTTCGGCATCGTCCTGAAATTTATCTACGCGTCCTGTAAAGATGATCTTTCCGGACTTGTTACGTAAACTACTATTACCTCCCGCATTTGTGTTTATATCACCATGGATACCACACCAAAGCTTTGCAACGTTATGTTGATTTGGAAATTAGATAAAATGTTTACAGAAATCTATATTCTGTAATAAATTCCTAACGCAAAAGTTTATAAATTTCCGATTGAAAATGGCCATTCTAGAAAGCTAATAATCAAGAACAAAAATTAGACATCCCTTTTTGGGTTTTCATTTCTTTGCAAATTTATTTTCCTATATTGCATTTGGAACTCAGGTAAATGTTTTTAGCTGATAGGTAGTAAGTTACAGTTGTACTCATATCTAATAGATTGCTCTGTAATATGCGTCATTGATTTACAAATAATCTTAATAAAAGTTATGATTTTCTCGGCATCTTCCAAACAAATATATTCATGAATATGTTCTATTTTAACCATAATGTCTAATCACAAAATTAACTAACTAAGCCAGAGAATTATCGGCCAATAACAACTCAAAATATAACTTACGTGAGTCTGGAGAGCTCCCAGGTTTACCCCACACAGCCATCGCCGCTGCTAATACAACAACCACACTCAGTACGAAGCGCATGTTGGAGTAGTACACAAATTTATTTGGACCAAACATTTACAACTTAAATCCAGTTATATACCTAACGCTTAAGCCAAAATGTCGTCTACTAGACTGGAAAATCATACCACAAGGTGTGTCGGGTTATCAGGAAGTTTGTGTTGCAACAAATGTCCTTACACCAAGTATCTTCATTATGAATAATACATAACCGTAAACAACTGCTATCCAGTAGCGGAATTACCCATGGCCACAAGCAAGTTTAATTTGTTTTCGTTTGGAATATTTACAGGTAAGTTTGAAGATAAATTTCCTATTGATTAAATTATCAGCAATAATAAAATCGTTATAGGTAATACTACATTTACTTAAACCTAATCATGTATATTATTTTCGTGTAGAAGTATTCTAAAATATAAACTACACATTTTGAAAATTGTTTAATTTATAGTTTGGGAATTTTGACCAATTTTAAAATAAACAATAACAAGTATCACGTTATATATAGATTTGTAGCATACGAAAAGGTCGATGCATTTACACCTAGATGGAAGGAATTGTTTCCACAAGAAATACATTGCACAACAATACAGTATCTACTGATTGGTTTTATAAATAGTAAATTGTTTTAACATTAAATGAGAGATTTGCTGAAAACATCTAAAGTGTTGAGCTTACCATTTTTATTACATTTTTATACAGCGATATAGTATTCGAATTAATAAAAAAATCATAGTAAATTTATGTGGAATGTGGGTATCAATAGCGGAAAAGCTCAGAGGCTGAACATGAAACAGAAAATCTGGGTTTAAACCAATAGCTTTTACTGCGATTCGCTAATCCGGCTTTGGCAGTCGTGGAGTCTCGTCTTAATGCCTAAATCCTCTTCAGAGATTGATACCCCTGATGTGGGGCTAACCAATGTGCATATCGAAAATTTTATTTATTTATTTCTTTAGCGTATGCCGTGTACATATTATACATTACAATAATTTAAAAAATCTGGTGTGATACACGCACACAACTTGCTTTTACAGTGATCGTATAATTAGCCAAAAATTTGATTTTGAATTTTTAAGCATTTGTCAAAAATTTTCAAAAAATATAAATCCTACAGAACCATACCAAATAGGGAGTTGGTTCAAGAGACAAATTTTCTCTAAAATTTTAAGCTAAATTAAAAATTTAATAATATAGGGGGTGTTCTATTTAAAATAAGATAAAAAATGGGGAAAAATAAAAGAAATCCATTTTAGAGTTATTCAACTGGAAAATTACCTATCTCACATCAATACACATTAAAAATGGAATAAAAATGTAAAGTTTGAAAAAATCGTTAGAGCCGCTTTTGAAAAAATTGAAAAAACTGAAAAATCACAGAGTAAACACCATACTTCCGGTTACGCTGTCGGATCTAGATAGTATACAAAACTTATATATGAAGTTTCAATGCCATACCTCTTTTCGTTTTTTAGATATGCTGTTCACACACAGATAGACAGACAGACTAATGAACAAAAACATTTTTTGGGTTCAGGGGACTCTAAAACGTGAAGATATGGTGCAAACTCAATTTCTAATTCTTGGGGTGAATCCAATATTTCCTCTATTGTAAAAGGAAGTAAAAAAAATCTGCAAAAGGCTTTACCCAGAACTTCCCTCGCCCGAATTAGATCAATTTGCAAATTTAAAAAAATATATCCCGCTGAGGTTTGAACTCGCCGCTGCAGGTGCGATTGTAACCGCATCTCCGCAGCGGATGTAACTGCGCCATTAAGCCTTATAGAAATAAATGCGGCGCGCGCCTCTCTTGAACAGAACGGGCGTATCGTTGAAACGTTTTTACTCTTTTGTGACATTATCCTGTATCGGTTGAGTCTTATTTTCAGCAAATGTAAGGCCTGACCTATGTGCAAGTTATTACCTCCTTCTATTTTCAAAATTTACCCCAAAAATAAACAAAAGTTTATATTTTAAGGTGCCCACCCTGTATATATTTGTATGAAATTGTACCGGTTCCATGCGAGGTAAATATATAATATGTATGCAAAATATCGTCATCCTCCGACAAATAGTTTTTGAGTTATACCGCCAACAGACAGACAGACGGAATTAAGAAAACCCCTTTTTCGTCATCTAGGGACCTTGAAACGTGAAGATCTGAAGAAATCTCTAAAGGTGATTTTTTCGTCTTTACAATACTTCTTTCGCCTTTGAGACGAGGGAAGTAAAAAGGGAAAAGGTTTTTCAAAATTATCATGAGATTATTAGATGTACTGGTTGGGAGTGAATGAAACAGAAAGAGGAAGACAAGGTGTAGGTCTAATAATTAAACCAGAAAAATATAAACGTGTAACGTTTCGCCCAGCGCCAACGCGATTTTGAAATTAAAAATTAATTCGCGCGTTCTCCCTGGCGTAAAACACGTTAAGAATCTGAACGTTGCATCTTTGGACCGCGCGGGCAGCGATAAACGACGTCATCGCAGAGAGTCGCAGGTAGTTCGCCGCGCACCCAAAGGAAGGATCCTTTACTCTAATTGGACTGGTTTGAACCGCTGATTACATCGGCTCAGGGTATAAAGGAGAAAACGGAGCTATGTCAAGACAGAACCTTTCCCGAACCAGGCTCTTAGAGAATTTCCCTGAACCTTTCACCCAGCCTAAATCCCACTCAGGATGATCTATAGACTCTTCGAGGGGGCTCCTGCCAGTTGTCCAGCACCTAGTTGCCAGGAGGGTTATCCTAGACTCGTCGGTGACGCTTCCCAGCACCTAGTTACCCAGAAGACTTATCTAGTCCCGACGACGACGATTCCCAGTACCTAGTTACTAGGAGAGCTAAACCGAGCTCGCCGATGACGATTCCCAGTACCTGGTCACCAGGAGGATTAAACCGAGCTCATCGGCGACGACCCCGTCTATAAGCTATTTTCCCCACACCCGGACAACGAAGCCGACGTAATTAAACCCATTAATTGCGTGCAGAACGGCTTAACACAATCGAAGCTGAAAACGCACACTAAGAGGCCCACGCTATAGCGCCAAAGGCCGACGTTCATAATTACGCGCGTTCGAATAGGGAGCAACTCGACGGAGATCACCGCCAACAAAAGACAGCTGGTATTCGATAGTAATTCACTTACCTGGATGTGCGAAGTTTCTACCAAAGGTAAAACCAGATAAACTCGCCGGCCGTCCCACAATCCGTACCAGTACACCTGCAGGCCGTGATCAACACTAGCAGCTCCAGGTATGCATGTAATTTAACATAGTACTGCCCGCCCTTTCGTCCGCTCAAAAGTTTAAAGTCGAATTTAATGTTTACGTACCACCATTAGGCAGATTTCGCTAACGATTGTATTTCTGCATACAGGCCCGCCGAACTCCCTACGATTCATTAGAATAATTCCATGCCGAGGCTGGTTCAAAAGTGACTGACACGACCTAATTGAAACGACCGAGACGCGCCATTAGAAAAATCCTGATTTATTTACATTGTTACATTTTTATTTCTTGTCTTGTTGAATACAATTTAATTGGATGTATAACTAGCTAAACATATTATACGCATATAAAACTTATTCTGTGTACTTTCTTGGGATACTAAGCTTGAGCTTATTGATGGTAGCTTGGCTTACTGAGCTGCCTCGGGCCGGTACCAGCCCGGCAATTGTAGTAAATCTCATTAACCATTTAAATTAAATTAAAATAGCCATAACCGGCTACAAACGGCTATAAATGAATCTTTCGTAAACGAAAGCTTACTATCAGTCAAAATAAAACTAACGGAAATAAGACATATATGCGATATATGCGATTTTCTTCAAAAACCTACTGTAGCATCTAGATAGTACACAAAACTTATACATGAAGTTTCAAATCCATACGTCTTTTCGTTTTTGAGATATTCTGTTCACAGACACAAACACACACACACACACACACACACACACAGACAAACAGACCAATGAACAAAAACATGTTTTTTTGGGTTCAGGAGACTCTAAAACGTGAAGATCTGTTGAAACCTTAATTTCGAATTTTTGGGGTGAATCAAGGAAAAAATTGCTGTTTTAGATGAAGTCAAAATTAGTAACGATTTACTTGCAATGGGAAATTAAGCACCTACCCATTAGGAATTGTTTTTAAATCGAATATTACGGTGAAGTGACGCACTGCGATGTAATTTCTTTTTTTTCAAATGGAAAGCATCACAATGACAGGGATATTGCACTGACAGATTGTTCATTTAGTGACCAAAACTAGTAATTTTTTTGTTAGAGGTTGGCTCAGCAATGTTGTGGTAGGCCATTCCAAAGTTCACTTTATAGGCCCAGTGTCATGACCTGGAACAATATAGACCGCCTTGGGTGAATCAAATACTTCCTTTATCGTAAAAGGAAGTAAAAGAGTGGGTGTATAATAGTAATTAACGTATTTAGAGGGGTAACCCAGTCTTTAAAATTTAATTTTAAATTAAAAATGACACAAGTCGTTTACAAAAAAATAATTTTAAAAAAGCAGTTTTGCCAATTTTATCTTGACCTTGAAAATTTTTATAAGAAAAAAAACATACTTTATCTAAAAGTAGGCGTTTTAGCGCTAGCTTGTTTCACTAAACGTGACGTTTTATAGTTTACCGTGGTTAAAGAAATCAGCTGTTTACTTGTAGCCCATGTGCTAAAAGTGAAGTGAGGTTATAAAACTACAATTTCGAACTGGAAGTGAAGTTGTAAAGTTATTCTAGTTACTTCTTGCGTTACAGGTACAGTGTTTTTGAAATAATTAAAGCGTTATGTAATGAATACAGTCAGATGTGGAGTATTAATAATTACATTTCGTAACTGCCCTTGACAGTACTGGCCTCGTAAACAATCGCCCGCGCGGCGTGGCCTACTGTTTATTATGACATAAATTAGAAGTGTCGTAGATGCAAACCTTTGTTAAATTTATATTTATGGATAAATAACAGTAAAATTATGAAACGAAGCCGAAGGCCGAGTTTCATAACATGTCTCGTGCATAAACGACTTTTGGCACGCGTTGCATAAATAGCTATTATATGACTGTAACCTTGTAGAGATACCAAGCCAGTTTATGCACGTCATTCAACAGTAACCCCAAATAAATACTAATAAGATTTAGTATTTATAAATAATTCGTCGAAAATAAATACTTTTGTATCAACTTTAAAAATAAAATCAGATAGGTAATGAATTTGCTAATATAATTATATAATTATAGAGAGTTGCAAATGCCTTGCAGGTATGTATACCAACCGTTAGTTCGGTTTCACAGACGGTAAAATCAAATGAACTTAATATGAATCGGTGAACAGAACAAGGCAACAAAGGAAATTTGCGTCGCCAAATACACGGCGAACGAAACAAAGAACTCAAACATCTGTTCACCAGCAAATCGCCTCGATCCTACAAAAATTTTAAGAAAACCGTTACCCCCATAAAACAATAAATCGCGGCACGCGAACTCAAAGAAGCACCAATTCGCAAGTATAAACCGCTGCAATAAAAGGGCCAACGGATCGCCGAACCTCAACAACGGAAGCCGACCAAACGGCGCCGCAGCGAAAATTAATAAACCAAGTTCGATCACTAAAACGCTCTTAAATCAGAGTGCGCCAAATCCAAAACCCCACATAAGGGTACCTGCCGATAGGAAAAATCAACCGCCACCTAATAAAACAAACACCAGGGCGCTAGCACATATACAGGTGGAGTAAAAGCAATTTTTCCATCAGACAGCAAATACATGCGGCCGGAGCGCGCCCGAGAGAGCGGCCGAAAATTTAGCGGCCCGGCAGAAACGCATCTTTGTAACGGAGAAATCAGGGCCACGACAAAATACAGCGGGCAAGGATACAATATTACAAATTAAAGTATAATCAACGGAAGGAAGCATCCCAGAAAAGCGTAATTGGTCTCAAAAGTCTTATAAAAATAGCGCGCAACCGATCGAAGCATAATAAACTTTTGAACATACGCCATAAGAGTAATGCTTAATTAAGCTTTACGCGGAACACGGAATTAAAAATTCCAAGTTGAGCTAATTTTTACTCAAAACATAGCAAATTGGGTGTCGTTAGAATCGCCATTTCAACAACTTTTGATTGCGACTCAAATCAAGTCGATAATTGATCACGCCGCTCAATTAAACGCTATAAATCCGAAATATATCGAAATCGGGCAAAACATCCCTTCTACTTCGACCAATGAGCGTCGAGATCGCGTTGGACAAAGGACTGGCTCCTTTAAATAGTCAGACCCTGGCAGTAAGAAATCACTCTGCCTCGGCGGGTCAATCCAGCATCACTCAGCCAAGGAGAGTCCACCAGCAGCCACTTCAGCTTCCAGGACCACCAGCAGCCACTTCAGCTCCAGGACCACCAGCCGTTTCATCTACTGGACTCTGCTGTCTGCCGTCTTCGTGGGACTTGGGATTCGAGCCACTTCAGCTTCCAGGACCAGCTAGCAGCTCCAGCCTCTCCAAAGCCTATCACCCTCGTGGACTTAGAGCCAATCCTACGCATTGGACTCTGCTGCCTGCCGTCTTTGGAAAGCCACTTTCGCCAGCCGCCGCCTCCGCCCAGGAGATCAGCACTGCCGCCGACGTTGCCGCCGCCGCTGCTCACAGCCCGCCGCCCCGTCGCCAGTTGCCACCGCCGCCGCTGCAACCGCAGAAGGAAGCCGCCAACCGCCGCCTCCGCCAAGGAGATCAGCACTGCCGCCGACGTTGCCGCCGCCGCTGCTCACAGCCCGCCGCCCCGTTGCCAGTCGCCACCGCCGCCGCTACAACCGCAGAAGGAAGCCGCCAACCGCCGCCTCCGCCGAGGAGATCAGCACTGCCGCCGACGTTGCCGCCGCCGCTGCTCACAGCCCGCCGCCCCGTCGCCAGTCGCCACCGCCGCCGCTGCAACCGCAGAAGGAAGCCGCCAGCCGCCGCCTCCGCCAAAGGAGATCAGCACTGCCGCCGCTGCAACCGCAGAAGGAAGCCGCCAGCCGCCGCCTCCGCCAAAGGAGATCAGCACTGCCGCCGACGTTGCCGCCGCCGCTGCTCACAGCCCGCCGCCCCGTCGCCAGTCGCCACCGCCGCCGCTGCCACCGCAGAAGGAAGCCGCCAGCCGCCGCCTCCGCCAAAGGAGATCCGCACTGCCGCCGACGTTGCCGCCGCCGCTGCTCTCAGCTGGCCGCCCCGTCGCCAGTCGCCACCGCCGCCGCTGCCACCGCAGAAGGAAGCCGCCAGCCGCCGCCTCCGCCAAAGGAGATCAGCACTGCCGCCGACGTTGCCGCCGCCGCTGCTCTCAGCTCGCCGCCCCGTCGCCAGTCGCCACCGCCGCCGCTGCAACCGCAGGAGGAAGCCGCCGGCCCCGCCTCCGAAGGACCACACCCGCTACCAATCGCGGATGCCAATCCGCCATTTTCCTTTCTTTTTCTGTACATATATGTTACCTAGTTCTAAGCTTATTTGTATGTTAGTTAGTGTAAATATAATAAACTTTGTTCCAATCAAATCCAGTGTCTAGCTGAGGGTAACGCCCACCCTCCTCTTCCGAAACCGACGCCATTGAAGTAACCCTACCGCTGAGCATAGACGTAGGCTTGTTAATTGTCGCCCGGAACGTGGGGCCAGCCTTTGGTGGATATCAGAGGAAAGCCACGCCCACTACAATGGTGAAGTCAACGAAGAAGAATGGACGCAACTCAGCCGAGGACCAACAAGCAACCTCAGCCGACACCGCAACCAAATGGCAGCCCGCATCGCTCGGAAGTCACAGAAGACAGCGCATCCCCGTTTCCATGTGGACAGAGGACACCACCACAGTGTCTCAACCCAGGGAAAACTGTGATGAATGAAGACAACCAACACCACTTCTGGGAGTGGTAGAAAACACCCAGTGGCGCCCAAATCAAATTTCAACATCACCACCAACAACCATGATCCACAACGATTCACAGCAATCTCAAGGATCCCTCATCACCAGCTTTCTGGCCTGCACCGCCAATGTGCTACCAGAAGCTCAGCACCAGCTCTCTGGCCAACACTTCAAATATGCTGCCAGAAGCTCGCCGCCAACTCTCTGCAAAAGCTCCAGCACCTGCACGCAGCACAAACTCACCGAGAAGAGCAACAGGGGAACAGCGCTCGCTGAAAGGCCCAAGCCCACAACTCCACCGGAACACGCACAACAGGTCCCCGAAGCTATGACTTGCCGCCTCCGCCACCGAGGGTCAATCTGTCCGCGCCAAGGATACCCCAAGCCTCCACCCGCACCCACCGCGTGCCGCCGAGGTGTATCCTTCCGCAGATCCACCCAGCACGTGAGGAATGCCGCAACACCACCATACTTCGCCTGGTCACGTGCGCCCGCTTCCGGAACATCAGGCACAGCCCCTTTTACGACAAGGATCCACCTAGCTTCTTCTCCAGACGTCAACGCGTCCAACTAGCCCAAGCAGCCCCGACCAAAGTGTCTCCCCTCAGCCGCCTCCACGTTAGCAACCCGGGTCGCCTAGGGAAACAGAAACTCCGCGTCAAGGAGAGGACTTCGCCTAAGCACGCACTTCAAGATACCGAAGCCCTGGCATCACGCTTACTTCTCCGCGGAGCGATCTGGTCAAGACTGGACCCTCAAACTTCGCCCGCACCAACCGCGTGCCGCCGAAGCCCGGCCACAGATCCGCCCCAGCACGTGAATAAGCTCACGCCGCCAAGGGACTTCGCTTGGACACGAGCCCAGGTTCCAGGAGTCCTGACTGAAGTTTCCAACACCCCAGGTCGACATCCGCTCCCACGAGTCCCGGCTGACGACACCTTTCATCGGAACGCTGCCATCGCCACCAAGGCCCCAACACCAGCTCTCTGGCCAGCACTTCAAATATGCTACCAGAAGCTCATCACCAGCTCTCTGGCCGGCAGTGCCAATCTGCTGCCAGAAGCTCGCCACCAACTCTCTGCAGGCACTCCAGCACCTGCACTTAGCGCAAATTCGCCGAGAAGCGCAACAGAGAAGCACGCTCACTAGAAGGCCGAAGCTCACGACTCCGCCGGAACAGGCGCCCCAGGTCCCCGAAGCTAGGACTTGCCACCTCCACCACCGAAGGTCAATCTGTCTGCGCCAAGGATGCCCCAAGCCTCCGCCCGCACCCACCGCGTGCCGCCGAGGTGTATCCTTCCGCAGATTGACTCAGCACGTGAGGACTGCCGCAACGCCGCCATACTTCGCCTGGTCACGCGCTCCCACTTCCGGAAGATCAAGCACGGCACCTTCTACGACGAGGATCCACCTGGCTTCTCCCCCAAACGTCAACACGTCTGATTAGCCCTAGCAGCCCCCGAACAAGGTGTCCCACCTCAGCCGCCTCCGCGTCAGCAAGTCGGGTCACCTAGAAAGATAGGAACTCCGCGTCAAGGAGAGGACTCCGCCTAAGCACGCACTTCAAGACCCCGAACTCCTAGCATCGCGCTTATGTCACCGAGGACCGATCTGGCCGCGCCTGGACCCCCAAGCTTCCGCCCGCACCAGCCGTGTACTGGCGAAGTACGCCCAGCCACAGATCTGCTCCAGAACGTGAAAAAGCCCACGCCCCAAGGGACTTCGCTTGGACACGAGCCCCAGGTACCAGGAGTCCTGGCCGAAGTTTCCAACACCCCAGGTCGACATCCGCCCCCCACGAGTCCCGGCTGACGACACCTTCCATCGGAACGCTTCTCACCGCCGCCAAGGCCCCAACAACGACCTTCAACGGCCCAACATCTCGCTCATCGAGATACCTCCACCGAGCAGCGTATCATTCCATAGGGATTCAGCGACCATTTAGCCCAAAGATGCATGACGGCCAGCGAACCAGCAAAGGAAAGATCCCCTCCGGTTTCAAGAACCTGCTACAAGGGATCATGCGACTCGCAACCAATCATCACCATGTGAGGATTCACAAGGGCATCTACGGATAACCGGCCACTCATATCTCGCAGTACCACCAAGGAATCCGCCGCTAAGCCAGTTAGACGTTGTCGAAGGGAAAAACACACGCAGATTAACTCCGCCCCTTCTTCCCAGCTCCTTAGAAAATTCATGCACGGATCGAGGACGCCAAAGGAGGGGGGAATTAATATGAATCGGTGAACAGAACAAGGCAACAAAGGAAATTTGCGTCGCCAAATACACGGCGAACGAAACAAAGAACTCAAACATCTGTTCACCAGCAAATCGCCTCGATCCTACAAAAATTTTAAGAAAACCGTTACCCCCATAAAACAATAAATCGCGGCACGCGAACTCAAAGAAGCACCAATTCGCAAGTATAAACCGCTGCAATAAAAGGGCCAACGGATCGCCGAACCTCAACAACGGAAGCCGACCAAACGGCGCCGCAGCGAAAATTAATAAACCAAGTTCGATCACTAAAACGCTCTTAAATCAGAGTGCGCCAAATCCAAAACCCCACATAAGGGTACCTGCCGATAGGAAAAATCAACCGCCACCTAATAAAACAAACACCAGGGCGCTAGCACATATACAGGTGGAGTAAAAGCAATTTTTCCATCAGACAGCAAATACATGCGGCCGGAGCGCGCCCGAGAGAGCGGCCGAAAATTCAGCGGCCCAGCAGAAACGCATCTTTGTAACGGAGAAATCAGGGCCACGACAAAATACAGCGGGCAAGGATACAATATTACAAATTAAAGTATAATCAACGGAAGGGAGCATCCCAGAAAAGCGTAATTGGTCTCAAAAGTCTTATAAAAATAGCGCGCAACCGATCGAAGCATAATAAACTTTTGAACATACGCCATAAGAGTAATGCTTAATTAAGCTTTACGCGGAACACGGAATTAAAAATTCCAAGTTGAGCTAATTTTTACTCAAAACATAGCAAATTGGGTGTCGTTAGAATCGCCATTTCAACAACTTTTGATTGCGACTCAAATCAAGTCGATAATTGATCACGCCGCTCAATTAAACGCTATAAATCCGAAATATATCAAAATCGGGCAAAACATCCCTTCTACTTCGACCAATGAGCGTCGAGATCGCGTTGGACAAAGAACTGGCTCCTTTAAATAGTCAGACCCTGGCAGTAAGAAATCACTCTGCCTCGGCGGGTCAATCCAGCATCACTCAGCCAAGGAGAGTCCACCAGCAGCCACTTCAGCTTCCAGGACCACCAGCAGCCACTTCAGCTCCAGGACCACCAGCCGTTTCATCTACTGGACTCTGCTGTCTGCCGTCTTCGTGGGACTTGGGATTCGAGCCACTTCAGCTTCCAGGACCAGCTAGCAGCTCCAGCCTCTCCAGAGCCTATCACCCTCGTGGACTTAGAGCCAATCCTACGCATTGGACTTTGCTGCCTGCCGTCTTTGGAAAGCCACTTTCGCCAGCCGCCGCCTCCGCCCAGGAGATCAGCACTGCCGCCGACGTTGCCGCCGCCGCTGCTCACAGCCCGCCGCCCCGTCGCCAGTCGCCACCGCCGCCGCTGCAACCGCAGAAGGAAGCCGCCAACCGCCGCCTCCGCCAAGGAGATCAGCACTGCCGCCGACGTTGCCGCCGCCGCTGCTCACAGCCCGCCGCCCCGTTGCCAGTCGCCACCGCCGCCGCTACAACCGCAGAAGGAAGCCGCCAACCGCCGCCTCCGCCGAGGAGATCAGCACTGCCGCCGACGTTGCCGCCGCCGCTGCTCACAGCCCGCCGCCCCGTCGCCAGTCGCCACCGCCGCCGCTGCAACCGCAGAAGGAAGCCGCCAGCCGCCGCCTCCGCCAAAGGAGATCAGCACTGCCGCCGCTGCAACCGCAGAAGGAAGCCGCCAGCCGCCGCCTCCGCCAAAGGAGATCAGCACTGCCGCCGACGTTGCCGCCGCCGCTGCTCACAGCCCGCCGCCCCGTCGCCAGTTGCCACCGCCGCCGCTGCCACCGCAGAAGGAAGCCGCCAGCCGCCGCCTCCGCCAAAGGAGATCAGCACTGCCGCCGACGTTGCCGCTGCCGCTGCTCTCAGCTGGCCGTCCCGTCGCCAGTCGCCACCGCCGCCGCTGCAACCGCAGGAGGAAGCCGCCGGCCCCGCCTCCGAAGGACCACACCCGCTACCAATCGCGGATGCCAATCCGCCATTTTCTTTTCTTTTTCTGTACATATATGTTACCTAGTTCTAAGCTTATTTGTATGTTAGTTAGTGTAAATATAATAAACTTTGTTCCAATCAAATCCAGTGTCTAGCTGAGGGTAACGCCCACCCTCCTCTTCCGAAACCGACGCCATTGCAGTAACCCTACCGCTGAGCATAGACGTAGGCTTGTTAAACTTATCAAAAGACACTGCACAAGTCACAGACATTGTAAAGTTTATCAACAGTTATTTGGCATTGATATACGGAGACTACGATCTTAAATTTCACGCGGTTCGTATGACGTCATGCGATACTTTTTGAGGGTGAAAATAATCAAAATATGGGTTTAAATGGGAACGAGGCAACCTCTTAAACACACTTTCAGTTTCACCAACCTTGATTTGTGCAAGGAACTGCCCCATCTACCGTGATACGTCCAGATCCTATTGATGGTTGTTTAAGTTTGCGTGGTAAATCGAAGCCTTGCAGTGGTTTCTTAATATCCAAAATGTCAAACTATTGGTACTTGGTTAGTCTATTGGTCTTTACATGCGGTTGGTCCACCAAACTCTCCGCGTTGAGCTTTTGTGCAGTTTTTACTGCAGGAACCCTGAATTTAAGGAACGTTGTTTTCAGATCCTCGTGAATTCGATGGAGATCATTGGTAATAACCTGCTTGTACTTGTACGGGGTGGATGTTGCTTAGTGTTGACGCTATAAAGTTCCACAGGTTGTACCGGATAATTATGAGATGTTACTAATTGTCATTCTTAATTTGAATGCAACATTGGATAGGTGCCTGTTATATGTTAAAGTTCTGTCGAGCGTGACCCCAAGATATTTTGGGTTGTGAATGTATGGTAGGCAGTGACCACTCATCTGGATGTTTATTATACTGCTTACTAACAGAGCATCCGTGGTTTGTAGAGTGTTTATAGCCTTCCTACCAATTTGTTGCAGAACGTGGTTCTTACCGTCGGTCTAGTCGGTCTAGCAAATGACAATAGGGGGCTTGTTTATTCAAAAAATGAACATCAGATTAATGGTATTGTAAAATATGAAAGTCCAAAATGACCTGACCCCTTTCCCAGTACAGGACTGCGTGGTGCTCAATTATTGTGCTTTAGTACACGTGTACCAAACATGACCAAAGGGAATAAAAGAGGGCTGTTGCTAATACCATATTGAGAAGTAGACACGTGTTGGCTTATACTATTGTAATTATTAGCTATATTAATTTTCTGCAAATATTAACATTTTACTCGCGTAACTTTAACTTAGTAAAAATAAGGCATTTACTTGTAATTATAGATTATAAATGTAGACATGCACAACTAATGACTTAAATAATTGTAAATTATTTAAGTTAACTAATAGCAGATACTTAAATGTTTTTAGTTCCTAATGTACATTTCTATTCTCAAAATATTAATAAACTTAAACCCGAAAAAAACCATGTACTCATAATCTTAGGTTACTATAAAAATTGATTACAGTCGCTAGTATCTCTCTAAATTGAGGATTTAGCAAACTTGCAATTGCCTTTCGTGTACATACGGGTAACTATATTTATACGCGATAATTGCTGAAAGCTTGTAATGTATGACACTTCCGGAATCTCTTGACAATAATAATTCAGTAGGTTACATTTTGATACCATCGGTCACCATTTACGCCTCGTCAAAAACCATTCTCAAACACCAAAGTGTCATATCGTGCACTAGATAATAAATAACTGATTTATTTACGTTACTATTGTGCGATATACATATTTATGTATTTAGTGTGTAAAGAGAGCCATTTTGATACGCTGGAGAGCAACCTAGAAGTAATAGGTATCTCGATAACAATTTCAAAAAATGAGTAAGTACGTTTATCTCGGAGCTTCTATCAAATGGCAGTCTCTGTTTAAGCTACAGCGTTTTTGTTCTACCTACTGCATTTTAACGGACTCCACAATCCATAAGTCCGTTATAACTGAACGAAGACGAATGATATATTAATAGATATTAACGATACAAGTTTGATTATGAGCATCTTAACAAAATTAGTTTGATTGCCAAAACGAGGCGGTGAGCCGAGTTTTGCGGCCGACCACAACTTCAATGCAACCCGTGCAACAGATGATTCGAGGTTGTTTCTTTGACATTGATTTTGATATCGGATAAGGATAACGTCAATAAATACTGTAAGCTATTAAATATTCCAGTTGCAACCATTGTTCGCTTCCATTCTCTATTGAATTTCTGCTTTCGTTCAACTCCGCATATACGTACACACAAGATATAATTAATCATCTGTTACTCATGGTCGGTCATTTTCTGTTAGACATCTAGCGATTCACCCCCTCCACTCAATTTTCATCGAGTTAGGTCTCCTTCTCTCTAGTCTTCTTGTGCGTAATATAGTGGGTAATTTAACTTCATCGTGGATTAAATAAGCATGATGACAATTTCACCTAATTTATTTGTACTCACTAATACCCAGCACTTTTCCATTATGCAGATTCTAAAATGTAGAGCATAACAAACAGTTTTTATTAATATAATATAATAAAATAGCTTATAATAATTTTATCTAGAACGTGTACGAATATGTTAAATTGAAAGGTAATGCCAACGTGACAATAACAAGTTTTAAGTAATCTCTATCTAGCCATGCAATGGAAGAGCCTAATGCATTTAGTTTTCCAATACCTATTTGTAAAACTGTATGTTACCTATGAAAATCACCATGGTAAATACCATTTTAATAATGAGGGTGGATAAAATGTTACTTTATTCACTAGTGAATAAAATCGTCCATAATCCATAGCAACTAACATAATAAATACGTGCTACCGTGATAACTAGTACAAAAACAGGAAATATGATATTTATTTAAAATTATTTATTGAATTTGAACTAAATGTAGGTATTCAAAAAATATATATGCCACACGTGAACAAAGAAATTTTATCCATTCGTGGAAATGATCTCACTCGGCTTTGTCTCATGAGCTAAGGTTTTCCTCTTATGGTAACATGCCTCTTTATTCACTTGTACCATACATAACTATTTTCTGCATCCGTATTAAAAGTCATCACTTTTACAATATCAAAATCTGTCATAAGTATATGTTGCCAGGCAACAGCTTTAATACCTAGGATTAAAAGTAGCTTTACTTCTGATGAACTAAAAATCAGTTCTACTTGACCGGCTAAGGATGCAGTTGTCCCAATGCCTTTTAAATGAGAAGCATCAAACGCAAACGAAATGTTTCACTCATTTCAAATTTTGAATATTTTGTACTTTTCCTGGTTGCAGAAAAAATAGTATGTATTATTAGGATTAAAAGTTGCTCTGTTTGACTGGTATTTATGCGTTCGCTCGGTTACGCTGCGCTCGCCTTACAAATGCAAACATAAAGCTTCTCAAACAAATGGCCACTTTTAATCCTAATAAAACAATATACTATTTGTGACTCATTCCGTACTATACATGGAAGTTGTCAGTATTTGATAATTTATTTAAAACTCAGGCGGCCGGCCCGGGTTCGAATCCAGCAGACTCTAGAATTTAAAAATCGTACGCTTCCCGGCTACCACACTAACACCTGTGGTAGTCGTTAACCCCTAACAATAGGACTCTTCCTCGCCTTCAGTGGGCAAGGCTAGCTATCTACCCGGCGTACGGGCAAAG
>OW679194.1:109723818-109803818 GCA_940337035.1 Agriotes lineatus
ATCCCGAAGTTTGTTACACTTATTATGAATCACCCTGTATATAGATTTAATAAATACGTTAAAACCTATAATAATCATTTCGTTTAAAAATAAAATCGAAAGCGTTCACTGGATTGTGTTGATGTATCTATTCAAACTTTATTGAAGGTAAATGCAGCGAAACATGAGCAAATACTGGAACAACACCTTGTGCCATTTGTTGTCGCCTTACGTTCACGTAAAAGACTAGTCTTCGCTGCTAGATAGAAAAAGTTAAGGTCACTAGAATAATACAGTAAGGCCGCCCCACATTGAACGTAGGGCAGCACAGCGTAGCATAGCATAGCCCAGCCGAGGTTTTCGTAACACATGCTTTTAAATCAATATCAGCATATTGAAGATAGTGGAGGCGCAGCAAAGGCAGAGACCTGCGTCGAGCCTGTCTAATCTGTGGATGGTACACAGTTTCCTACGTCCTGTGTTGGTTGTGCTATTTGCTTGTTCATAAAATTAATATGAGGACAAAGTTAAAGGATGAAATTTGCCAAAAAATTTCCGAAGAACTCAACTATGCAAACGATTTTATAAATTATTTATTTACTCTACGTACGCCAGAGGTTCTTCTATACCTTCCCTTGCAAAATAGTTTCGCCTTTGGTGTGGTTTACACGTTGAGTTACCGTGCTCTTTTGCTTTTTTCTCCTGATGAAGCCCCTTACGAAAGTGGGCAAAACGTTAAGTTCTTCGACCTTAATAATGACACGATCCAATCCCGGCAGTCGTTTGTTACTTATCGCTTAGAAAACTATGGACAAAGGTGCAAGGTTAGACCCGGGAAAGAAAACGGATTTTAGAAAGAAAAACCAAGAAGAATGTAAAAAAAATTATGCTAGTTTGTACCAATTCTTGTTTTTATCTATGTACAACACTACCAAAAATTTACCAGCTACAAAATTTATTTATTATTCTGCAGTTTTACTTTAATGCATTCATCTGAATTATAACTGAGGACTCTTAACTAATGTTGCTATATAACCTTTTGGAAACGAATAACTGGGTTAGCAGATTTTAATTTAAAAAATCTAGTATAGTTGTTTGTTGCAATAAATATACACAGTAATTATATGGAATTTGGTTATGAGAATAAGTAAGGGGTGATCAAAATATCTTTCAGTACCGGGAGGCTATGATATAATTCCTAATTTATGAATGCAATTATGTTTATACTTGGATATCAAACCTGAAATTTGATTTTTTAAGTGACTTATAGTTGCATTCATAAATTATGAACTATACCATAGCCGCCTAAGACTGAAAGACGTTTTAATCACCCGTTATATAGTCATTAAAATTACGCTCAATACATTAGCTTAAGTAATATTAAAGTTACAGTCCAAAGATTTAATTTAAGACATTATTCATATTTAATTCAGTTAGAAGATATTATTAAAGTGTATACAGTGCTTTCGTAAAGTAGTGGATACATTTGTTAAAAATTTAAGGAATAACTCTTGGAAAAAACGCTAGGACCGGTCGATTTTTATTTCTATTTGCGCATTTTCTCAAATAAAATCAGGGTGGCCGGCTTAGGATGTATGACTTCATCGATGTTTTTTTTAATAGCAACCCCCTTTTTTATTACGGAATTTGACAAAACTCATTTTTTTACTTAAGCTAAGCTAATTTTTGCGTATAGGTCACATGACCAAAAATTAAGAAAAAAATTAAAATTGCAAAATACTAAATTTAATTGCAATGATAACTTCAAAAACAACCAAATTAAATGTTCAAATTGTGAACCGTTGTCTGACAGTAGCCAACTTACAGACATGATTTTTATTGATAAAAAAGTAAAATCATACTTTCTAAAATTACATTTAGAATTTTGCAATTTTAAGATAGTTTTTCTAAATTTTTGGTCATGTTAGGTACTTATACGCAAGTAGCGTAAGTAGAAAAATGTGTTCTTTCAAATTCCGTAATAAAAAAGAGGGTTGCCATGTAAAAATATATCGATGACGTCATACCTCCTACTCGGGTCACCGTGTATGTATAGATTTTATTTGAAAAAAATGCGCAAATAAAAATAAAAATCGACGATCCCAGCGTTTTTCCTTAAAGTTATTCCTTGAATTGTTAACGAATTTATCCACTACTTTACGAAAGCACTGTATATGATGATAACATTGCAATGAAGTAACTATGTGATTAAAAATAAAGAAAATTTTAAGTGATAAAAAATTATAAAAAAATAACAACAATATTGGATAATTAAGAATAAAAGTACAATTTGAAAGAAGACGAGAAGATGGGTTGGTAAAAATGTTAAATATGGATACTGTTAAATGAAAGAAAGAGATCGAGAGCAGAATCAAAATTATTATTCAATAAGAAAGGAACTACATAATTAATATAAGAAATACATTACAAAGAACGTCCACAAACATATGTTTCGAACAGCTCGAACTTTGTTTTTGAGGGCTTGAATTATTTGTGGATTATTGATGTATACTTTTTCCTCCACGTAGCCTCCAATAAAGTTAAGCGTTGTTACGAGAGATGTACAGTATTTGTTGTCCCTAGCATAGATGGCTTTGAAATATGTTGCCCCTAGTAACCGCACTTGTTTTGTTATTTTATTGAAAAACAAACTGCCAAATTTGATTGGTCGAGCTTTAATAGTTTCAAAGTTGTACAAGTTGAAAGTAGTGATTGCACGAAAATGTTGGGAAATGGAAAAAAGTGAGCTTCATGCTATCATCAAATACATTCAAAACACCTAAAGAAATTCATACTGTTATGTAATGTTAGACAATCGCCAAGTCAACGTACTATTAGGCAAACACCCAATACTCAGGGCACTTACATTATATTTTAAAAATGCAAAACTTGACTGTCAGTATCTAACTAAAATGGCTAACTACAATGAAACGTATTTATTGCTCTCCAATAAAATGGTTAATTTCCCCTTTCTATATTTTATCAAATTGCAATAATCCTATGGGCTTGCTCCGGCAAAACACAAGACTGATATCTCAGGTTAGGTTCAAATTTGAATTTTATATTTAAAGAATTCTGTAGAATATTTAACTCAGAGTAGCTCAAATACTCAAAATTTTAGTACAACTGCTCTACTCTCTTCAATAATTTATAACCTCACAAAATTGACTTACACCACAAAAGGTTCGCGGGTGCACACAGCGTTTTATTTTGATATTCAAAAGCGAAATTTGCAATGAAACCACAGGTAAACTGAATCGAATCCCCCGCCTAGCAACATCTAACTTGGGTTTGTTTCAGGTTGTAACGTAAAAACGACGCGCTACTTTATTTTGTCTTGGCTTTCTGTGGAAACAGCATATCCTGGCATAAATCGCATTTTCTAGTGACGCCACGGGATTTTCTGGAACTTAGACGTATCTGGATGCTCGGAAACACGATGAATCTCCTCAGCAAGGTATTGTTCTCGAAGCTCACTGGCTTTCCGGACTTCAACCACATAAAAACCTGCCAAATCATACCTTTTAAAATATCGCCGACCTCGCCTCTGGAGCCGCTGCGTGTGACGCCAACGCCCTTATTTGCTAGAATTTGCTTCTTTGGCACCAAATCTTCTTCTAGGATGTTGTTACACCTCTTTCCGACCTGTAGGACTTGAGATCCCTGGCTTCTGATGTTGTAATGGACTGGTATCGCAGTTTGAAATTTTCAGGTTGTCGGAGCCGAACCCACGCCGATCTTGGCTTGCACAATTTTATAAACTTTTTCGGTGGAGAAACTTTTAATAACATTGCCACTTATGCCCGGTGACTTGTAGAATAACTTTATACACTTTTTAGACTTTGCAAATAACTTTTATTATATAAAAACGCCAAAAATCAGGAGCATCATTTGCCCACAAGTTGACATTACAAGAATTATTTTCTATTTTTTTAACAAAAGAGCATCGCGTTAACTAGTAACCGCGCTCTAATAATGTTCAAAAGAAATAAGTTTTGGTTACAATTTCACATAAAAGAATAAAATTTGATTAACATGTTTGTTGCTTAAAACTAGAAATTGTCTTTGTTTCTTATACATAAAAATTGTCCTTTCTTGTCACATAAACTGTTATTTATCACTGCTCTGCTATGAACACTTAGTTTTAAATTGTACTGGTACTTGAGTTCAAATTTAACCACTTCACTAGTTATTCTTCATTTAATTTGCCCTCGTTCAGCATTGCTCTTTAAAATTCTATCTTATCTTGCTTTGATCACCATCTACCTTTCAGCTTGCTTGCTTTTCACTGGACTGTACGTTTATTAATAACTCATATTCATTATGCACATAATCAACCTTTTGCATTATTTACTTACATTTGGTCCGGCTTCAAATATGCTGAAACCTATCGTATTACTTATATTATATTAGCTATCTTAAACCTTTCTTTTACTCAAACTTCAAATTCAATCCTTCTGAAACCTGATTTTCTTATGTTGGCCTTTATCTTTCTAATTATGATTCTTGCATCTCATTTCCAATGCATTTAATAACTTCAACTACTGTCTAGATTGCAATTAAATACAATATTTTAATTGTGTGCTTTAATTGACTTTGTTCAATATTTCTCTATGCATACAGATTTAAATGTTAGCATTAAACCATCTCCATACAGATATGGTTGGCGTGCTTGGAGAGTCTGCTTCTTCCTATCAAGTAGTAAACAAATGGTCTCGAGCGTTCAAATGTGGCAGAACAACCTGTGAACATGCAAAAGGTGCTGGTTAGCCGCATTCTGCGTGTACTCAAGAAAACATTGATCTTGTGAATGACATGATCAGAGAAGGTCGTCGATTGACAAGACGTGTAGCGGAGATAACCGGCCTTTCAAATGGTACGATTTTAACCATAATAAATAACTATTTAGTGCTTCAGCAAGATGGGTATTACTCCGAAAGTTAACGCCCGAACAAAACCGTGTGAGAGTCACTTCTGCAATAGCCAATTTAGCCTTGTTTAACCGTAATCCTAAACGTTTGCTCGATCGATTTGTTACGGTTGATGAATCTTGGGTTCATCACTTCGATCCCATGTGCAATCAACAAAATATGGAGTGGCGTCATTCATTATCTCCCCCTCCACGCAAAATTTCGTGTTCAGGCTTCGGCGAACAAGATAATGGCTACAGTTTTTTGGGATGCCGAAGGAATTTTACTGGTAGATTTTTTGGAAAGTGACCACACAACCACGGGTCAATAGTTAGAAAACTTCATGATTGCATTAAAGAAAAAAGAAGAGCAAAATTGTCACGCGGAATTCTCTTTCATCGAGACAACGCCCCAGTTCATAAGAGCCTTATTTCTATGAATGCAATTCATGACGCTGGGTTTGAAGTTATGGAGCATCCACCCTACTCCCCCGACTTAGCTCCCAGTGGTTTTTATTTATTTCCAAAGCTTTGGGAACAAAATTTGAGAGCGAAAACGCTGTTATGGCAGCAGTGCAGGGCTTCTTCTGTGATCAAGATCAAAAGTTTTTTAAGAAAGGTGTTGCCATGCTTTAACAGGTGGAAGAAGTGTCTTCACGTTCAAGGGAATTATGTTGAATAATAACGTATTCTAAGCTAGGGACAATAAATACTGTATATCCTTCGTAGATCGCACGATCTGGCAGTCAATAATCAATTTATTGACGTCTCTGTTTCTCAAAATAGTAGGTCTCCGCAAAATGTTTACCATATTTGTTGTAAATGTTTACTATATGTTTGTTGCGTATATCGTCCCATTCCCTTAACTCGTATAGTTTTTACTTGCAAGCTGTCAAGAAACAACAGCTCTATGTTTGACAGTTAAAAATGTGGGGACATTTAGAAACCTCTTACTGGAAAACCTTATACTATACATCAAACATTAAAATATTTATGTTTCACTATCACTGCCGTTAGTTAAATATAAACAATTACAATTTTGCATCGTTTAGAGTTATTGGCAGTAGCTATCGCATATAATTATAAAAGTACGTGCTGTATTTAATCCATTACAGCTATTAGTTATCTTTTTCTTAAAATCGGCATTGGCGCAAATATGTGATTAAAACAAATTACTATAAAATTTTAAACATGTAGTTCTAATCATAGCAATATCTGTATCTACTCAACATGCACTCAAAAACCTTTATTCTAATTCTTTTTTTAGCTATTTTGGTAATCATGCCTAGTAAACCACTTCCATGTCCACCTTACAAATGTAAGTAAAACCTTTAGCTAAAGCCATTTTTTATAATTTTTATTAAAAAATCAAATGTCACATGCCTAATAGGGCAGTGTAAAATTTACAAGGCAGAAATAAGGACATACATTCGAAACTTTTGAAATTTCAGAAATTTCTGCAACAATTTTTCGGCAGTTTCCTAAAAATGTTAGAAGCTTTTAACTATTCAGCAATGGTTTCAGTTTATACAACTTATTAGTACCTGTTATCAATTCATATTAACCTGTTTTTGTTACCACTGAAAAGCGAATATTCATGAATGGGTATTCATAAAGTGTAAATGCCTATTGACTGAAATTGTTATTGCAGTCGTGCAGTCTAGTGCAGTTATAGGAAAAGAAATTCGGATATACATAAAATTGTTATATTTATGAGTTAATATGTAATATAGAAGTACAATAGTAACTTAAAACTATTATTACATTATTAGCATGTACTTGTGAGAATACTCTATTCTTGAGATTAGAACGGTGATAGTTATACCTACTAATTAAGGGGTTAATTTTATTGTGTAATTGGTTAACAGCACTAAAGACAAATATTGTTTATTCAATCATCTCAATAAATATTTCTCTCTGCATTGAGAGCTTTATCAGGAGCGAGCTACAAGTTTATGTAACAGTTAATAACTATACTCTGTCTAATTTTCACATGATTCAGAGCAGGCTGTGAGAATGTTTTATTTAAACAGAGTAAAAATGTAGTTTCAAAACAAACTTGGCATTTTTCCAAAATGTAATGTTAACATTTTTGCCACTGCATAATCTGACATTGATACTGTTGCAGTCATATCATTAACTTGAATAAAACCATTGTAAACGTTGCGACACTAAACAACTTTAAAAATCAAAGGGAGATAGGGGTAAATAATCTTCACGTTTGTAATAATACTGAAACAACAATCGAATACACTTGGTAATGAGAATTACATCAATTTTTAAATAAAAAAATACCGGTGGTGGGTTTCGAACTGTGTCAAGTAAACCGTCCGTTCGCTGCATTCGGTCACTGTGGACCCGTCGCATCGGTGAGATACGGCTGCCTTAAATAGTACGCATTTATTGTTGACCTTTTTTCTCTTTTAGAACATTTATCCTCTGTGTCTGTTGGATCCCATTTTCTTCAATGGTAAAGCCTGAGCTATGTGCAAATTGTAGCTATTATCTATTGTTATCATAAAAAGGTCTCCGTTGGCTAATCTCTCAAAACCAATACATAAAGTGACTACTTGGATATAATTACTAGCCGACCAGCTAGTTTCGAAGACGGCGTGTACAATTCTTTAACTACTCAAAAAGGGCCTCAACGGATTTTTATCAAATAACATTCAAAACAAGAATACGTCAACTCAGGTAGCACAATAAATCTGAAATAGGAGCTCAACTCAAGTATAGGTCGCAGTGCCAAATAAAGCCAGCATGCAAATATCACAGTATAATCATAAAATATAATCACAACATATAAACACAATGTAAGCACAATATTAACATATTTAGAATTTGCAGGATAACATACGTTAACAACCAAGATTGTTAGGTTATAAATACAAAGTACCTCAATCAAAAGCTTACAAACTGGTAAATATTTACATATTCACAAATTAGCAATAAGTCGTTATTGCACGCATTAAAATTAGACGTAAAGGCAAGTTACAGCGATGGCTAATTCAATCCTTGGAAGGAACTCTCTTTGCGTGCTTCAGATGTGGTGAGCTCTCAAAGTCAGGTCGGTGATCTGTACTTCTACATGCCTGATTCTCTCGAGCGCCAAAACACTGAACGCCAAGGAAAGATGAACGCACGCTGCAGGAGTTAAACGGGCCACGATAGTAAAGGTCCCAAATTACAAGCTCTATGCGGCCTTCCACACTTGGTAGAAATAACCAACTCTGAAATTCTCACCCTAACGGCTCTCTGGTAACTGACTACTATAAGGGGGCAAAAGAGTCCACGATAGAATACCAGATAAGATACATAATCTTGACGAAAGCTTCCTACTTACCCCGTGATGTTATGGACACGTGCAAAGAAACCAGTAGCGAAACGAAACCGCCGAAAGGCGCAGACAACCAATGCACAGAATCAAACTGCATGCCTTCAATAATTCACAAAGCACCAATACTGAATGCTTAATCTGGCTTCATGCTGCTACGAGGCAGCCGGGAAAGAGAGCGTCAAGCTAACAATTGCGGGATTATAAAACTTTACGTCGCCACGCCAAGAAGTAACCGTGGCCCAAGCGCGCGAAATATAAACTCAGTCGCGTAGACCTTAAACTCAAATAAATGCGCCAAAAAATCGTAACACTATTTCGTTTTATTATTTTAAGGTGCGCACCCTGTATATGTTGGGTCCAAAATATGTCCTCTTACAAAAGTATGCGCTTAACTAAGTCATATCTGTATCTGATGGTAATAGTCCTTTACCGTACATGGCAACCATTACCATACCCCAACGCATAAACTATTGAACAAACCACGGATTTTATGAATCATAACAGCCTTAGATGTCTTAAAATCCTCACTCTACGATCTCGGGTTTCAAAACAACTGGTGGTATGAATAAAAACGAAGTAGATGCTAATGCTACAATTTTAAGGATCTACTTCGAAGTATCTGCTCCATCATGAAGCATCTGGTCAGTTCCGGTAGTATTTGCTTAACGTCGAAGTATTTACTACACTCCTTGTAGTATCTACTTTTATTCCGTAGTATTTGCTTTAAAATGTGTAGCATCTTCTCAATTTGACTTCTGATCGGGAATTTGCAGGTTGCGACAAGTCTATAAAATTTGTTGTTTTATTTTATTTGAAGTATTAGGGTGGTAGTGTACTGTGTACTCGTGTTTGTGTAAAATGTCTTCAGATGAAGAAATGCCCCATCAAGAAGAGCCCCAAAATGAAGACTTACAATTAGCCTTTGTAACGATGCCCACAGCCTCTAGTTTCGTTTACTTCTGCCAGAAATGTATTAGCTAGGTAAGATACGTCTTCCCTATGGAACTTGAAAGAAAAAGGGATTTAACAAATGATTGATAAGTTATACCTTATGATTTCTGAGGCTTTCACGGCCATTATCATTAAGTAACAAACGATCTCCGGGATTGGACCGTGTCATGATTGAGATCGAAGAACTCAACGTTTCTTCGATCTCAACCATGACACGGTCCAATCCCGGAAGTCGTTTGTTACTTAGTTATACCTTATGTTAAGTTACCGGAATATTTTATTATATAAAATATCATCAGCGTCGTCTTGCATTATATATTTTTCTCCTGCGTATTTCATCCATTTTCAAACAAAAGTTACCGTAGCAATCTCAGTGAAGCTGCTATTATACCAACTTCGCTAACGTCAAGTAAATACTAAATTTCTTCTTGAAAACGAAGTATCTGCTGTAAGAAGTCGGTGCTTTAAATTGTAGTATATACTTTAGTATTTTAACGAATTTGCTACTTAGTGTAGTAGGTTCCGGAAAAATTGAAAGTATCTACTTTGAAATGTAGCTTCTTCCTAGTTTTGAAGTATATACTTTCTAGAAAATGCTAACGATTCTAGTATTAGCATGTACTTCGTTTTTATTCATACCACTCAACGTCTGCCGCAGCTATGATACTCATGACATTCCTAGATATGTTAATAGCTATAAAACTACTTCTTGTGGTAATAAATAAAACGAATAGTATATTCTGTACCTAGAAACCACGTACTGTCGATTCTTGTACATCAGTCAAAAAAGTCCATGATCTGGCGTGTTCATCATTGTGTAGGTGTAGAAGTATATGGACCACATTTTAAGCAATTGCTAAATTAAAAATCTGTAAAGGGCTTTACTCACAACTTCCTTCGCAAGTGGAAGTACTAAAACAATAAAAGGAAACACTTGGTGATGCAAATTAAATCAATTTCGAAATTTAAAAAAAAGTATTGCAGGCAGGATTCGAACTCAGCGCCATTTCAGCGCTTGTGGAAGAAATTTCAACAAGTAGCAAGTAGGCTGGGCGTTGTGCGCCCTTCGTTTCCATCCTGCCACGAAGCACTGCTTTTTGTGTAAGTTCGTTCATAGATTCGCAAAATACCCGAAATTATCTGCATTTGAAGATGTGTACTTTCTCTGTTCACAATTAATAATTTAAAAATATAGTTATTTGTAGAATAAGAATAGAAAGTAGAATTTGCTGCACCGAGTAATCGTTTGCGACCCGACCGTAGGAAGAGTTGCAATAGCACGAGGTCAGCAAATAACTATCTATGCGCATTATACACATGAGTTTTTCTACGAGTTTGATTAAGTAAATTGAAAAACTGTGTAACAGTATGTAATTTAGTACTTTAGAAATAATTAAAAACAAGTAACGCGTAAATTTGGTTGCCATGAATAAGTGTGTTTTGTCAAAAATAATTAACTGCCAGTTTGACAAAGCGTTGAAGGACGAACAGAAAGTGTTTACTTTCGGTGCCTCGATTTCAAACGAAACACAGAAAGTGTTTACAGCAGCATTTCCATAGAAGCAATCCTTACATGAATGAAAGGAAACATTTTCTATGCCTCCAAATGTTATAAAACAAGCCGATTTTCTATTAGCGAGTGGAAAAAGATTTTCCACATACTGTAGGGATACTTAGAAAAGTAGCAATTTTCTGCATAGCAACACATTGCTTCATAGTAACGCATACTATAATATTTAAATGCACAATATTTCGATATTTTATATTAAATTTGTTATGCATTTCCCTAGAGTACTTGAAAAAAAGCACGTGCAACACTTGAGAAAAGTGTTTTTCCGTGGTCGGTGTGTTTTAAATCTCGGCTTCTCGATTAAGAAGCAACTTGTACAATACACTATGTTGATCTTATTTAAAAAAATAATTGTTTTGAGTGACCACAAAGAAAAATAAATGTCAGCTGGTTTTGTTGTACCGAGAAATGAAATGCAAGTTCGTAAATTAAGTAGTTCTTCTAATAAAAATTGCGTAACTATAATTACAATGAATTCAAGACTCGTTTAATGTTATGTTCTGGGTTTCTTACTGAATTAATTATTCCTGTTGTTGACTTTACATATCGTCGCTTTCGAGATAAACATGCCATACCCCAGTAAGAAATGTCGTTAGGAGTTGGTTTTGCATGTATTTTAAAATTAAATGACTATACTTATGCTTATGATCAGCTGTTTCTATCATATTACATATATTACTTTGTTTAACATATTTTGTGTCTATTCTAATAGATCACACATTTTTGAAGTTGTTGCAATAAATGCATTCCGTTTAACAATACAATTTTCAATTAAATTTCTTGTTAGGCAATATTCATTACCTTAGTGTGTGTGGTTTCAATTGTTACTGGCAAATTTCGATTTCCATATTTAAATCGTCAAGTATGTGCAATGGGCCGTATCTTGTGAGCGAAAATATGGGTCAGGATTGTGTGTTACATTTTCAAACCACTTTACTTTGGAATTTCTGTTTCAATTGTTACTTAAAACTGAAAATTGAGATTTCATAGATATACAGGGTATTTCTAAAATAAGAGGACAAACTTTTCAGAAATATTCTATGATGGAAAATAAATCAAAACGTTCTAATAAACCCGTATCCTTTCTAAGATACTAATCGTTCAAGTTTTAATGTGGGTCACTTTTTAAGTACTTAATATGAAATTCGGAAAATGATGATGGAATGCGTTGCTTGCAAATGTGGTTAATGTTATGAACGTTTATTAGCGAAATGGTTGATCAAGTGAGTGCGCTATAGAAATTTGACGAATATAATTGAATTTTTCTTTTCGTGAAAAAGCGAATATGAATTTTATATGCGGTCGTGTATCGAGACAAAAGGAGGACATTTTCAACATCTACTCTAGGCGAAGATATTAAGAGCTTAGTTTGTTAGCATAAAATTTATATTAATTGTTTTTTAATTGCCTACGTTAAAACTTTAAAATTTAATATTTCAGAAATAGTGTTGCCGCGAGACGAAATGAGTTTCGCCCATTCTCGATCTCGATCTCGAAAATTCTCAAACGTCGATTCTCGATCTCTATTCTCAAATTTTATATATGTTTTGCCCACGGAATTGCTGCTGCGATTATTTTAGGGCAACCCTTATAAAATTTTTATAAACAATTTCTATAACTGTTTTATTTGGTTATTATTCCGGTTTCAAAAATGCTATTGAAAAACTGTCGAGAGCGATAATTGAATTAATATCATATCGAATATTCGAGAATTTGATTAATCTCGCTAGTTTCGACCTCGAATTTCGAGACGAGATCGACAATTATCTCGTCTTAGCGGCATCACTACTAACAGACCGATTCTACTACGTTTTTATTCGGGTTTCAAAAATACTATTGAAAAACTGTCGAGATCGAGAATTTAATTAATATTGTATCAAATATTCGAGAATTTGATTAATCTCGCTCGTTTCGACCTCGAATTTCGAGACGAGATCGACAATTATCTCGTCTTAGCGGCATCACTACTAACAGACCGATTCTACGACGTTTTTATTCGGGTTTCAAAAATACTATTGAAAAACTGTCGAGATCGAGAATTTAATTAATATTGTATCAAATATTCGAGAATTTGATTAATCTCGCTCGTTTCGACCTCGAATTTCGAGACGAGATCTACAATTATCTCGTCTTAGCGGCATCACTACTAACAGACCGACTCTCTTCTTCTTCTTCTTATTCAGATCTTTGTATCCAATATTGGATATAATCCTCCCCTTTATTTTTCCATTCTTTTCTATCTCTTGCGGTTCTCATCCATTGTTTACCAACTATAGATTTTAAATCGTCTGTCCATCTTTTTGTTGGTCGACCAACACTTCTTCTGCATGTTCGTGGTCTCCAGTGTAGAAGTCTATTTGTCCATCTATCGTCTGCTCTTACGACGTGTCCTGCCCAGCTCCATTTCTGTCTAGCAACTCTTGTTACAATATCCGTTACTCCTGTTCTTTCTCTAACCCACTCACTCCCAGTGTTGAATTCAGACTGATTACTCCGGGGGGGAAAATGAAACGTCTGGGGGGTATTTTTACCTATTCCCGCGAAATCCACCCATTCTTTTATAGATAGAAAAAAACATGAATATGAAGTGGTAATGTTTCCGGGGGTGAATTTTATACTGCCCGGGGGGGAATTTCCCCCCCGGTCACCCCCCTGGATTCAACACTGCTCACTCCTCTTCCTATCTCTTAATGACAGCTCCAGCATTCTCCTTTCCATCGCTCGTTGAGTTATTACCAATCTATTCATGGCCTTGTTGGTTAGGGTCATTGTTTCGGTTCCATAAATCAGTACGGGGAGCACTCGGGAACCGAATATTCTTGCCTTTAAGTGATCTGGAAAAGTGTTATCTTTAAGTATTGTGGATAATCTACCGAAGGCTGTCCAACCCAACGATATACGTCTATTTAACTCCGCGTCTTGGTTTTCCTTTCCAATTTTGATTGTATGCCCTAGATATATGTACGAATTCACCCTTTCTATATGATCCCCGTCTATTTCAATGTTGAGGGGATTTTCGCTGTTTGTCATGACTTTTGTTTTTTGTTTGTTAATGTTTAAGCCAATCCTTTTCGCTTTGTCACTTAGTTGTCCTATCATTCTTTCTAGCTCATACTCGTTAGCTATTAACACAATGTCGTCCGCGTACCTTAAATGTGTTACACTTTGTCCGTCAACGTTAATACCCATTCCTGTCCAGTCCAATTCCTCAAATACATTTTCTAAGGCAAATGTAAATAGCTTCGGGAACAACGTGTCCCCCTGTCTAACACCTCTTTCTATTTGTATTTTTCCAGATGTTTCTTTTAACTTTATTGTGCTCGTTGCCTTTTTATATATTCGTTTATTGACGGTTGAATATCGGGTATCAATGCGACAGTCGTCAAGAGCTTTTAGAATAGCATGCATCTCCAATGTGTCAAAAGCCTTTTCGTAGTCTACATAAGCTAATGTTAGTGGCAGGTTGTATTCGTTGCATTTTTCAATTAACAATTTCAGACTCTGCAAATGATCTGTCGTTCCAAACCCGCTTCTAAATCCTGCCTGTTCTACTGGTTGATATGCGTCAAGTTTGCTTGTGAGGCGGTTTGCAATAACTTTCATGAATAATGTATATAAATGCGACATCAAGCTAATGGGTCTGTAATTTCGAACATCCGATCTATCCCCTTTTTTATGTAGTAGGATTATCACAGCATTGTCCCAATCATTAGGTGAGTCGCCTTCCTCAAGACATTTATTATATAATATTTTTAAAGTTTTTAGAAGTTTTTCTCCACCATATTTTATATGCTCGCTAATTATATTGTCTTCACCAGGCGATTTATTGTTTTTCATTTGTTTCAAAGCCCCTCTAATCTCGTTGTTATGTTAGGAATGTTTTCTGAGCCGGAATTTATCACTTTTGGGCATTTCCTTTCAATGGTTAGTCTTTGGGCGGAATATAATTCTTTATAGAAATTTTCTGCCACTTTTACTATTTCTTTTTGGTCAGTCGTTTCCTGTCCATCTATTTTTCTTAGTTTTGTTATATGTCGCTTTCCAAGTGAAAGATTTGATCTTAGTACGTTCATATTTCCATTCTGTTCAATAATTTTTTGTGTTAAATTTTTATTATATTTTAGCACATCTATTCGTAGTTTCTTTTTTATGGTTTTATTCAGTTCTGTAGTTTCCGCAGTATCCCATTTCCTACTTTGTCTTAACTGTCTTCTTTTGTCAAGCAGTTGTTTTATCTCGTTTGATAGTTTATTTATTTTGTTTTTGACCGATTCTACTACGTTTTTATTCGGGTTTCAAAAATACTATTGAAAAACTGTCGAGATCGAGAATTTAATTAATATTCTATCGAATATTCAAGAATTTGATTAACTCGCTCGTTTCGACCTCGAATTTCGAAGCGAGATCGAGAATTATCTCGTCTCAGCGGCATCACTACTAACAGACCGATTTTCTACTACGTTTTTATATGGGTTTTAAAAATACTATTGAAAAACTGTCGAGATCAAGAATTTGATTAATCTCGTATCGAATATTCAAGAATGTAATTAATCTCATCTCAAAAATTCGAGATTAAAGAATGTCAATCACGATCTCGAATTTCAAGACGAGACCAGACGAGATCGAGCATTTTCTCGTCTCGGCAGCATCACTACTTAGAAAACATTCATTTTAGGACATGGGGACATAACTTTTTGATGTATTTTGTGATCGCAGAAAGCTTTTACAAAGTATGTCCCCTTGTTTTAGAAATACCCTGTAATATAAACTGCAATATAATGAATTCAAATAATTGAATTCTGCTTTACTCTATTTTCTAATGCCGCGGGTAAAGTTACGCAACACAAAATACTATTTCCAATGTTATCTAGATCAAAACTTTTATTTAAAAAAAATTAATTCAAGAAGGTATGAACAAATCTGTCATGAAGTTAGGTTATTTTATGTGGCAGTTTTACTAATGTCATATATTTGTTTAATGTAAATTATAACATAGTAAAACATAACGAAGTTATAATATTTTATGACTATTTCGACACTGAATAACTAACTGGCAGTAAAGTCTTATCGACGTAGTGGCACTGTTTAAAGCAGTAATAATAAATAATAATTAATTAATAGTTAATTAATTTTTATCAAACAAAACACACCAAAATCTCTAAACTTTTCACATATAATCTCATAAGAGCATTAATTCTTTCCGGTTTTTTTTTTTAGTGCGTTCCAACAACATCGTATTAATTTGCCCGAGCGGGACGTGAGGGCAGTTTAGATTGTTGTTGGAATGCACGAAAAATAATTTCCGGATATGAATTAATGCTCGAATGCAGATTCGGTAAGAAAATCGTAACGACATAAACCCTCAGAGTTAGGTTGGTCTACCTAAAGAAAAATTCCAAGAAATTTTGTTGTTGGCTTGGTTACGGCTCGTGAACTAATTTTTCTATTGGTCATTAATAACCGTCGTACGATTTTCACTACAAATTATGTATTGTTGACTTATCCCGTAGGTACAGTTGCGGAAACATAAACCGGGACAAGTTCTGTAGGGTAATTTTTTACTATTTGAACGTTGTAATGTTGGCTTCCTGATTTTTTATGAAATGCTTTCTATCATATGTCAATGAACAAAGACGAACAGGTTAATGCAGTACAAGAAGCTTCGGATAGCATCGAAAATGAATTTATTCAGACAATTTAACTTCGGCAAAAATTTTATGTCCCGCTTTTTATTTCCGCAGCTGTACTTATTAAAAGTAATATTTTATTAAAAATGACGTGCGGCTATTTGATACCTTTAAAACAATAGTAGTTAACTCGCTCACCAGGGATAATACAAACTACATTTTGTTATGAAAAAGTTGCCGAAACTATCTTCTTTGTGATCCACTTCAAAATGGCGGAGGGGTATATTCTCGCCATCCCACTCTTTGGATAGTGTTTGTGTTATTTCCATGTGTAGAAATGCTTTACGCACCACAGGGTTTTCCATGGTAATATCTTTATATGAAAATATTTGCTTCCCTAATTATTTTAGAGAATACTTGTACATAAGGTTTTTATACAGGGAGTTTATTATAATCCGCAATATGTGTAAATGCCTTTATTTTAAAATGCAATATGGAAACGTTACTGAATATGTAAAAACATAATATATTGTACGGGGGAAGGAATTCTGTTGATCAAATAGTATAAAGACTTCAGTTTAGAGCAAGCAGCATTTTCATAGCAACAATCCTTACATGAATGAAAGGAAACATTTTCTATGCCTCGAAATGTTATAAAAAAGCCGATTTTCTATTAGCGAGTGGAAAAAGATTTTCCACATACTGTAGGGATACTTAGAAAAGTAGTAATTTTCCGCATAGCAACACATTGCTTCATAGTAACGCATACTATAATATTTAAATGCACAATATTTCACATAATTTTGATATTTTATATTAAATTTTGTATTCATGTCCCTAGAGTACTTAAAAAACACTTGAGAAACGTGTTTTTCCGTACTCGGTGCGTTTTAAATCTCGGCTTCTCCTCGATTAAGAAGCAACTTGTTGTACAATACACTATGTTGATCTTATTTTAAAAAATAATTGTTTTGTGTGACCACAAAGAAAAATAAATGTCAGCTGGTTTTGTTGTACCGAGAACTGAAATGCAAGTTCGTAAATTAAGTAGTTCTTCTAATAAAAATTGCGTAACTATAATTACAATGAATTCAAGACTCGTTTAATGTTATGTTCTGGGTTTCTTAGTGAATTAATTATTCCTGTTGTTGACTTTACATATCGTCGCTATCGAGATAAACATGCCATACCCCAGTAAGAAATGTCGTTAGGAGATGGTTTTGCATGTATTTTAAAATTAAATGACTATACTTATGCTTATGATCAGCTATTTCTATCATATTACATATATTACTTTGTTTAACATATTTTGGCTCTATCCTAATAGATCACAAATTTTTTAAGTTGTTGGAATAAATACATTCCGTTTAACAATACAATTTTCAATTAAATTTATTGTTAGGCAATATTCATTATCTTAGTATGTGTGGTTTCAATTGTTACTGAGCTATAAAAGTTATGTCTCGAGGGAATACAATGCAGCATCTGGTGTACCTCAAGGTGCCAATCTAGGTCCGTTGTTATTTCTCTTATTCATTAACGACTTGCCCATTGTCATTGAAAATTCAGAGCACGCATTGTTCGCGGATGATCTTAAATTGTGGAAGGTGGTTGAATCTACCAATGATTGTCAGGCATTACAAAATGATGTTGACAAGATTTATAAATGGAGTCAAGAAAATAAATTATACTTTAATATCAATAAATGCTCTACACTAACATATACTAGAAAGAAAAACATAATTAGATTTACGTATAACATGAATACTACTGCACTTTCAATTAAAAATGAAGTAGTGGATTTAGGCGTTACGTTTGATAGCTCACTCACATTTTCCAATCATATAAACAACGCAGTAAATAAATCTTTTAAAATGTTGGGATTCCTGATACGCAACAGTTTTAACTTTAAAAATAATTCAACCTTAGTAAAACTTTATAACTCATATGTTCGCTCGGGATTAGAATACTCTGCAATTATATGGTCGCCAACGTATACTGTCTACAAAGTTCAAGTAGAAAGAATCCAGAAGCGTTTCATACGGTTTTTGCACTACAAATCAACGGGTATATGCCCTTTAAAAACACCTTCATATGCTCAGTTGCTTGACGAATATAAACTGCAGTCTTTAGAAACGCGTCGTTATATTTCATCTTTAATATTTTTACATCGAATAGTACATTCCAAGATTGATTGTTGCTCCCACAATTCTAATGCAACTAAATTTTCTTGTACCTAGAATAACTTCACGCTTTCGAGCTTATTTTTACTTGGATAAACCAAGAACCAATATCCTACGCCACTCACCTTTATATGTAACTTGCAGTATAGCTAACTTACTGTCTCAAGAAATTGACATCTTCAATGGAAACATAAAAGCATTTAA
Organism: Agriotes lineatus; assembly: GCA_940337035.1. NCBI lineage: Eukaryota > Metazoa > Arthropoda > Insecta > Coleoptera > Elateridae > Agriotes > Agriotes lineatus. Next base: position 109,742,579 of record OW679194.1, read on the forward strand.
GCAAGATTGTATTTGCGAGCTCCACCGGCCCAGCATTGTAGGGTTACTCCACTAATTAGAAATAGAATTTGTTTTAATTTTTAATTTTTAAGTTTTTATTTAATTTTTTAGAAATAGAAACTGTTTTAATTTTTCATTTTTAAGTTTTTATTTACTTTTTAAGTTTTTGTCAATTCGATACGGTACGTTATTTTTTACATTTCTACAAATGTTTACTTTCCTAAATTGTTCAAATGCAGGAGTATATTAGGTACGAATATATTTAAATCAAAATTTAGTTTATGCAATTATATGACATCATATTGTTTTTTGTTATGCTTGTTGTAATTACACTGTAGCCTAATTTTAGTGTTTTAGCACTGTTGGCAGCAGTTTAAACAAATGAATAAATGAATAAATAAATAAATAAATTGCGATTTCCATATTTAAATCATCAAGTATGTGCGATGGGTCGTATCTTGTGAGCGGAAATATGGGTCAGGATTGTGTGTTACATTTTCAAACCACTTTACTTTGCAATTTCTGTTTCAATTGTTACTTAAAACTGAATATTGAGATTTCATAGATATACAGGGTATTTCTAAAATAAGAGGACACACTTTTCAGAAGTATTCTATGATGGAAAATAAATCAAAAAGTTCTAATAAACCCGTATTCTTTCTAAGATACTAATCGTTAAAGTTTTAGTGTGGGTCACTTCTTAAGTAATATGAAATTCGGAAAATTATGATGAAATGGTTTGCGTTGCTTGCAAATGTGGATAATGTTATGAACACTTATTAACGAAGTGGTTGATCAAGTGAGTGCGCTATGGAAATTTGACGAATATAAGTGAATTTTTCTTTTCGTGAAAAAGCGAATATGAATTTTATATGCGGTCGTGTATCGAGACAAAAGGAGGACATTTTCAACATTTGCTCTAGACGATAATCAATAGATTTTTGTTTTTAGTTTGTATTAAGAGCTTAATTTGTTAGCATAAAATTTATATTAATTGTTTTTTTAATTACCTACATTAAAACTTTAAAGTGTAATAGTTTAGAAATTCTCAAACGTCGATTCTCGATCTCCATTCTCAAATTGTACATATGTTTTACGCGCGGAATTGATGCTGCGATTATTTTAGGGCAACCCTTATAAAATTTTTATAAACAATTCCTATAACTGTTTTATTTGATTATTATTCAGGTTTCAAAAATACTATTGAAAAACTGTCGAGATCGAGAATATAATTAATATTATATCGAATATTCGAGAATTTGATTAATCTCGCTCGTTTCGGCCTCGAATTTAGAGACGAGATCGACAATTATCGCGTCTCAGCGGCATCACTACTAACAGACCGATTCTACTACGTTTTTATTCGGGTTTCAAAAATACTATTGAAAAACTGTCGAGATCGAGAATTTAATTAATATCATATCAGATATTCGAGAATTTGATTAATCTCGCTCGTTTCGACCTCGAATTTTGAGGCGAGATCGAGAATTATCTCGTCTCAGCGGCATCACTACTAACAGACCGATTCTACTACGTTTTTATATGGCTTTTAAAAATACTATTGAAAACTGCCGAGATGAAGAATATAATTAATCTCGTCTCGGAAATTCGAGATTAAAGAATGTCAATAACGATTTCGAATTTCAAGACGAGACCAGACGAGATCGAGAATTTTCTCGTCTCGGCAGCATCACTGCTTAGAAAACATTCATTTTAGGACATGGGGGACATAACTTTTTGATGTATTTTTGATCGCCGAAAGCTTTTAGAAAGTAACGAAGTTATAATATTTTATGACTATTTCGACACTGCATAACTGGCAGTAAAGTCTTATCGACGTAGTGGCACTGTTTAAAGCAGTAATAATTAATAATTAATTAATAGTTAATTAATTTTTATCAAACAACACACAAAACACACCAAAATCGCAATTCTTTCCACAACGTCCTCTACCTTGGTTCTTTCTCTGATTTCTTTGTTTGTGATTCTGTCTCTTAGGGTTATGCCCAGCATAGCGCGTTCTATCGCTCTTTGTGTTGTTTTTAATCTTGTTGCTGATTTAATAGTTAGCGACATTGTCTCGGTTCCATATGTTAATACCGGCAGTATACACATATTAAACACTTCTTTCTTCAAGTTGATTGGTATTTTTGGGTTTTTAATTATGAATCCTAATTTTCTAGTTATTTCAGCAGTCTGGTTCTCAATGCCTAGTTTTAATGTGTGGCCTAAGTATACATATTCTTCTACATTTTCCAATGTGTCATTTCTGACTCTTATGTTGATGTTTTCTGAAGACATACTTTTGTTTTTTCCATGTTCATGGAGAGGCCTGTTTCTTTCGACGTCGCTTTAAGTTCGCTTAACATCTCTTGCAGAGCTGGGCAAATTACTTTCAAAAAGTAATTAATTACTAATTACCAATTACCGCCCAATGTAGTAATTTAATTACCAGAGATTCAATTACTCACAGGAAATAGTAATTCAATTACAAATTACTTAGTAATTGTAATTGTACAACATTAATTACTTTTTCAATTACTTTCAATAAAAATTATTGTCATATAGTTGTATTTAGTAGAATTTTCTTGCAAGTTGCAACTATCATTAGTGTCGTGTCGATTCGTAATCGTTATCTAAAAATACTTAATTTTTGTTTTGTTAACTATAGTAACCTAATACTTTATCACTCTTGAAGGTTTTTTGATAATTAAATCTTCTAGCTACATGCACCGTTCACCAAAACCAAAAGTTTTTAGTTTGTTTTGATGTAAGATGTAAGTAAATAAATAAATGCAAGGATAACAATTATACAGGGTGTCCCAAAAAAAATGGGACACCGATTTGGCATAGATTTCTTAGGTTATAATAAACCGTATGTATGTATGTATGTATAATCTGTAACCTCATTTACCTTGCGGTGTAGAGGCTGGTGCATTATGCGCTGGCATCTGGCGGTACATTAAACCTAATATACTTTAGTACAAAGTCCCTTCAGTAAGAAGGTATAGGGACTTGGAAGTTCAAATCTATATATTTTTTTATATTAGTTTCCACATAAGTTATCACTAAAGTTGAGCTTTTTGTCACGATTATGTATCTAGTTGCCAAGGCCCGAAGGGCCAAAGCAAATAAACCACACAAGGATTGAAATGGAACTCCCAGTGCCCAGGGGTAAATTGTTTTTTAAAATCGAGAAATCGCGAAGTTACAACATTTTAACCAACTTTTATAGGTTACGTTCACGTCGGTTGACGTTTACCTATCGCCCAGCCGCCTACAAAAAGTTGTAAAACAATGGATTACTTCACTGCCGATTTCTCGTATTTTATTTGACGATTTCAACGTTCTTCACTACCAATTTAAAAAAAAAATTCGAATATGAAGAAATGTCGAATTTAATATTGGCTAGATTTTGTAATGATATTAGAAAAAATAGCACGCTTAAAATGTTATAAAAGTGATTTTTCCATGTTCGTGATAAATTAATCCAATCCCTTTGCATCACTCGCTCGTGAATGAAACGTTGAAAAACTTTCACTTTTCTTAACTTGTAGAACAATCTATTATTAAATACGCTTAACATGAGGCTGAATGACAAAAATATGTAACTTACCTAAGTATACAGTAGGGATGTTCCGAATACTCGTATTCGTATTCGTATTCTCGAGTATTCGCTATATTTTCAATATTTGTATTCGTAATCGTATTCGCCAAAATTAACACGAATATTATACGAGTATTTGACATTAAAATTATAGAAAATATAGATAAGAATTTTAATAAAAATATAAAACAGGTATTCATACATTAAATAAAACGTGTTAATATATTAATCATTTTATAACATTAAATAAAAAACAAAACTATTTTCCACACTATTTCTAAAATTTGCAGCGCATACAAAAACGATGTTGATATTATTCATTCAAGGTCATGTATTCGTATTCGTATTCGCGAATATTCATAAGAGTATTTGTATTCGGTATTCGTATTCGCGAATACGAATTTTTGTATATTCGGAACATCCCTAGTATACAGGATGAAGCATTGGATTTCTTAAGTGTTCGACAGCAAATTTCTATTTAGATTTTGTAGAAGAACGATCCAATTGGCGCAACTTGAGCATTTTTTGTTGGCTCTGTTTGAAAATACTGTTTTTATCCCTTTATACGAAAGTGACATTTTCTGTTGCCTGTTAGGGGTATAGAAAAAATAAATATACGTTTGGGTCCCTGGTTGGTTTCCAATGGCAGTGGGAGGGAATAACATTGACTGCCGTTGCCATTAGAGGCGGGAGACAATGTGATTATTATTAATAATAAATCAACTAGCCTCCTGGTTTTCATATTTAAATATTTTTGAATGCAGCTGATTACACGAGATAGTCTCATCATAAAATGTAAAAGTGTTGTATGTATAACTCTGGACTAAAACGTCATTTCATCCCTTGCATGATTACAATAAATTGATTAGGTACTGTTCTCGCAAACTCTGAAGAACTAAACTACATCTGCGGGAGGGAATGATACATTTTCCTCCCTAGTAATACAAATAGTTATTAAAAATGTATTAGGTAACTTCTGAAATTATAAAACAAAATATCAATATCGTGTTGATCAGGGACGATTGAAAGTTGACAGATGACTGATAAACCTAGTTGAAAACGGCTGATTGAAATAATTTGCTCAAGTACGTAACAATGAAGTCATTTTTACATTCAAGTGACCTTTATACTATGTGTTCAAAAAGAAATTACATAAGAGTTGAATATGGCAATTTTTAGAATTTTCAATCGCGATATCAGCGTATAAATTAAACTTATGACAGCAACAACAGTGATTATGTTAATGAATTCTAAAGCTTGCTGTTGCCAATACTTTTATATTCCATGGCCAACCCTAAGTAATTCCTTTTTGAACACACCGAATAAGAAAATTACTGTGAACGCTCGACAATTAAATTGCTCAGGTTGCTTTCATATTTTTACTTCAAATTTCAAAATTTTATTAACATCTTTAATAATACCTATTGATTTTAAGTTTAGGGAAATAAAATATCAAATTACGTAAATTGGGTCACTATACACTGTTCTTTTAAAAAACTAAATGGAATTTTGTGTAAAATCATTAAGAAGCCAATATTGGAATGTCTCGTAATTAGCAAGGGTTTTTTTTAATAATAATCGAAGCTAACATACTGCAGCCAGTATAAAAAGCAGCATATGAGCAAGAATGCGGTAAACTTATGCGGCGGCGTTTTAAAATTACCATACGCCATAATGCATTTTTGAGTCAACTAGACATGGGATTTTACAATTAGGTACATTTTATATGTGTTTTCCGTTGTTTAAATGTTGTTATCGGATTTTGTCCGTTTAATTCAATTCGTCACTCAAAAACATAATTTTCTGGACCTAACGTCTGTTACACTTGCACGGATCGTTTAAAACAAGCAAATTGAAATGAATAAATAATCATTATAAACCAATATCGTCTAATGAATCTATTTAAAATTATTATTTTACCGTAGGTATTGTAATCTGTAATGTACTTACCGCAAATATTCTTATAGCGTCTTACACTTAGCGTCTCTCACAATACAGATTGTCATTATTACAAGCTACAGATACACGCACTAATGTTCGTGGACGCGTCATACAAAATTCAGAAGTTGCTGTTATCCGACTCGTCAGAGGAAATAATAAATTATATTGCACGGGGAATACCCTGCGATTTGCTTAATATGTAACCTAATAAGAACTTATCTTTTTTATGCGTTCTGGAAATCTAGCACCCTATCGAGGTCAGTAATTCAGTAATTGAAATACCACAAAGTAATTCAATTACCTCGAGTAATTTCAATTACCACAAGTAATTCAAATACCTATAAAGTATTTTAAATACTTTAGAGTAATTTAATTACACGAAAGTAATTGAGTAATTGAATGCAGTAATTAATTACTTTTAAAAAGGAATTTTCAAGTACTTTCTAACAAAGATGGCAATTCTCAATTACAATTACCGCATTTTGAAAAGTAATTCAATTCCAAGGCAAATACACAAAAAGGAATTTAATTAGTAATTTAATTAAAAAGTAATTACTTACTGCCCAGCTCTGATCTCTTGTAGGTTCTCGGGGTTGGTGCTGATGAGTACGATGTCGTCTGCAAAGCGAAGGTGATTTAGGCGTTGGTCATCTATGTTAATGCCCTTTTTCCCCAATTTAGATTTTTAAATGTTTCTTCGAGGGCAAGGGTAAACAACTTTGGAGAGATTGTATCTCCTTGCCTTACTCCGCGTTTGGTACTTATTACTTTCCCATACCCATTGGTATAGGGAAGTCTTGGAATCATGAAAATTTTGGAAATCGAGATTTTTACAGAAATATCCGTTTTGGGCCTCTAGAAACCCAAAAAAGTGGTTTTTAAAAAATGTCTGTCTGTGTGTGGGTGTGTGGGTGGGTGACGCTCCTACAGCCGAAAGTATTGCTCCGATTTTGATGCGCTTTGGAATGCGGGGGTGTATCGAAAATTCATCGACAAAATAAGCTTTTCAAAAAAATCCGAAACCGGAAGCGAAAGTTACGCATGTTTTTTTGGTATCAGTTTTCGTGATTAAAATTTTGAAAATTTTATCGCGGATAACGATAGAGGGTCATAAGACAAATCTGTTAGTTTTTTGCCGAACTCGCTAGATTTAAAATGAAGGGCGCTATGATTTTTTGAAAATTTTGAGTTTAACGCCCTATTACTCAAAAACGGATGAATCGATTCAATTGATTTTTTTTCTGAATAGTATATGAAGGCTAACATGAGGTGATATAAAAAGTGTTTTGAAAAATATTAAGGGGCCTAAATTACAAATTTTCAAAATTTTGGACATTTTCTAAAAATCATTTCTCAAAAACTGCCCACAGGAATTTGTTTAAACTTCATACACTGATAGACCCCGAAAAGGGCTATCGATCTGTTTTTTAAAGAATCTCATGAATTATCTGTGGCGCCCTCTACGAAGCTTTGAAGTTTGAAAATTTAAACCCCTTTAATTAATAAACAAAACAAGATAGGTAGCTGGGGTTTTCACTGAATTGCTCAGTGCATAATGGAGCATATGAATATGCAAAAAAATATTACACTCGTAGATATATGTAAGCGCACCGGCCCCCTCCCCCCTCTATTTTTGAAAAATAATTTTTTATTCTAACGGTTGTTATATTTTTGCGTCAAAGAATCTTTTTCCGCGAAAATAAAAAATCGATTTTGTATTCCCTAGAAAATATAATTTCCAGGTAAATTTCACCTCGGTGCTACAGCCGTTTTGAGGAAAATAATACATAAACTAGCACAGTGGCGGCTTGTCCACTTGGCGCCATCTACAGAAGCTCGGTGGTCACGTTTTGAACTACACATTCTTTTATATTTACCCGCAATTTACGTGAAAGTGTAAACGCTTATCACGGTGAAGACGTGAGTCATCGAGTTGAAATTTTGATGTTGTAAAGACTGTTGAATAAAGACGATATGAACAGTTTCCAGTATGGGAAAGTCAAGGGAGGACTATCGAGTCGAATGCTTTGTTATAGTCTACAAACCCCAGATATAGTGGGATGTTGTATTCCCTGCACTTCTCTATTAGTGTACGCATTGTCTGAATGTGGTCCGCTGTACTGTACCCCTTGCGGAAACCCGCCTGTTCCGCAGGTTGGTATTCATCCAGTTTATTCGTCAATCTGTTCGTCAGAATTTTCGTAAACAATTTGTACGGGTGTGGTAGAAGACTTATAGGTCGGTAGTTGTTTAAATTTAATGTATCTCCTTTTTACTTCCTTTTACAATAAAGGAAGTATTGGATTCACCCCAAAAATTCGAAATTGAGTTTTCAACAGATCTTTACGTTTTAGAGTCCTCTGATCCCAAAAAAACATATTTTTTTTCATTGGTCTGTCTGTCTGTGTTTCTGTCTGTGAACAGAATATCTCAAAAACGGAAAGAGGTATGGCGTTGAAACTTCATATATAAGTTTTGTGAACTATGTGGATGCGACAGCAAGCTTTTGAAGAAAATGGCATAACCGGAAGTAGGTGTTTACTTTTGTGATTTTTCAGTTTTTTTCGATTTTTTCAAAAACGGCTCTAACGATTTTTTCTTAACTTTACTCTTTTATTACATTTTTAATGTGCATTGATGTGAGATAGGTGATTTTCCAGTTGAATACTTCTAAAATGGTTATTTTTTGTTTTTTTTTTTGTATATTTTTTATTAACTCCTATTTTAAATAGAACATCCGGTATATTATTACATTTTTGAATTCAGCTTAAAATTCTAGAGAAAATTTGTCTCTTGAACTAACACTCTATTTTGTACCGTTTTTGTAAAATTTGTAATTTTTGAAAATTTTTGACAAATGCTTAAGAATTTAAAATCAAATTTTTGGCTAATTATAAGATCACTGTAAAAGGAAGTTGTGTGCGGGTATCACACCAGATTTTTATGTATTAGAATCACTTGCGCGTTTTGTCAGCCTTCAGGTATTTTGTTTTCTTTAAGGCATTTGTTTAATAGAATTTTCATGGCTTCTGTTGTGGCCGCACCTCCTAGTTTTAGCATCTCAGTCGTGATACCAGCTTCACCTGGTGCTCGTCCGTTTTTCATCTGTGTCAAAGCGTACTCTATTTCGTTCGTTGTGATGTCTGGTATCTCTTCTGATCCGACATTGGTTCTGGAGATGTACATTTGGTGGTTGACGATTGGATGATGAATACAGTTCCTTGTAAAATTTTTCAACAATTTCGACCATATCTTTATTCTCGTGTTTTATTTCTCCTTTTTTGTTCTTAAGTTGGTACACTCTCATTTTTCCCCTTGCCCTTTCTCTCTTTAGTACCTTCATGTTTTTGTTATTTTTAATTACCTATTTTATTCTTTGTGTGTTTCGATTTCTTACGTCTTCTCTGATTTTCTTCTTTATGTCTTTATTTAACTTTGAATATTCTGGTGTGCCCTTTTTTGTATTTCTTCTCTTTTTAAGTAACTTTTGTGTTTCTTCTGTGATCCGAGATATTTTATTTCTTTTACTCTTACTGCATATCTTCTTACTTACGGTTTGTATATCGTTCTTTATTTAGGGTAAGGTAAGTAAACATTAATAAAATTAGAGTTCAATATTTCTATACACAATAAACGCCAATAAGTGTACCTAACCTGAGAATTCGTTTTATTAATTAAAAATACGTACCTTCAGAAACCTCTGCCTGGTTTAAATAATTCAAACAGAATTTTTTTTGCAGCAATCACGTGTATTATTGTAAAAATTGTATGTTGCTAAGCTTGATTACAAGCAAATTTCGTCGCAAACAATGTGAGAAATTAAAACATGGATTGTATTGATATATGAATTTATTTTAAAGACGAAGTTGTATCGGTATAAGTATGCGCTTGGGAGATCCACAATGCGTTCGAAAGATATTTCCACTTCTACTTTTAACCAGGGATGATCCATGTTTTCTCGGCTTTCGGTTACTAGTCTGTGGATGAGGAAAACCAGCTCTGAGCCTATCTTTTGGAATGTCGTCCCGGCGGTCTATTTCCATGGTCGTTTGTTTTTGCATATGTGTGCTATGCGATATTCTACATTATATATCGACGTGGTTATTCCATTCTTGAAGTTCATTTGCTCCACTGTAGCATATCTTGTACACCGCAACTGTTTCTTATTGATCTATTTGTTTGTCGATCTCTTGATGTGTAGCCGCTAATAGCTTGAAGAATTTTCATCTCAACCTTTCGCAGTTTTTGTTTGGTTTGTTTTGTCTCTATTGCGTAAGTCACCACGGGTCTTACTATAGCTTTATACATTCTAACTCTACTTTCCTTCCTCATATACAACACTAACTAAAAGATCAGCATTAGGATCAAACTTTGATTTGGTAGAACTCCCACACCAAACGCTTCTCATCAACATCTGCAAGTTTAAACGTTGCTAGAAAACATACAAGGGAATAGACAAACGAAGGGTCAGGATGTGGAAAATATTGGGGACGCAAAAAGAGGTTTCGAATTGCTCCGCAATATGTGAGCACTGCAATGAATTGTAATGTTACAACTTACCTGCTTTTGTAGAAGACAATTACACTTCTTTTGGCGAGTGACGAGTGCATTTGTTGTATATTTTAATTGTATATATTACATATAATTAAAACTGCATGGTATTGTAACTTATATTGTGATTTTTAAACAAGTTGCATGGATAAAACTAAACCTTGAATTTTAAAATGTAGGGTTGTGAAGCGGAAATAGCAAGCTTCTTTCAATGGCTTTAAGTTTTCTCAACACAGAAAATTTTAATTAATTAAACTGATAAAATCATTACGTAAAGCTGTGAGTCACGCTAACATTTTAATTAAAAAACGAATTCCCCCAGAAGAATTGTTGCCAGTGGGGAAAATGCTCCGCTTCACAACCATAACAAAAAAGACTAAGCACCTTCCGAGAATTTATTTGCAAATTTAAACGTTGCTAGTAAATACACTTCGATTTGACCAAAATTAAGGAAAATCTGAGAACATTAAGGCAAAATTAAATTTTAGTATTTTTCTAGCACACACAAAATACATTGTTGCCAGTATTGGTTACGGAGATACAAAGCAGTTCATTAAAGTCTACGAATGTGAAGTATTTAGTAACCGAATGGAATTTGTAAAATTTTAGTTTTGCTCATATACGACAAAACGTCATAATAAAAATGCAAAATAAGCTTACTTAGCTGGAATTTTTCATACAGGGTGTGGAAATTCTTTACGCAACATAAGGTTTTTCATGATAATCTTTATATGAAAATATTTGCTTTCCCAGTTATTTTATAGCAAACTTGTAAATACATTTGTTGTAAAGAAAAAAATTGTGGATCTATTTATGCCTCGTTTGTCATTTTACATTTTGGAAAACCGAAAATTAAACAAATTAAAATTACCATTTTCATCAAAATCGGTGCATGAATAGATGCGGAATTTTTTCGACAAAAAACTTTACTTACAAGTTGGATGTGAACTAATTAGGGAATCAAATATTTTTATATAAAGGAATTAGAATTGAAAATCGTCTACTTTTCAAGTAGCTTTATTTTTCCATTCCATCTCCCGTCTATTATATTTATAATTATCAGCTTATCGGTACATTCCACGTAATGTGTTTTTAATTTTATGGAAGTATACATTTCAGTTTAACTAAAACTTGTGGCAAATGCATATTTACATGTTTAAACCTTGGAACTGCAGTGCCGGTTTTGGATATCGACTCTACGAGGTTAAGTGCCGCTAATAAGTAGCTGTACATATTTACATAATATTTAATTTTAATTAGTGCTAATACCTAGATTAAAACACACAGTAGCTTCATGATTTTTTACAGCGGACTGTTAACGGTTAGACCCTGACTGTGAAACGAACGTACATAACTTGTTCGACCGTGACTCAGAATCGCCTTTACAGTTTGGTAAAGGGGGAATCACGAAGCATCAAATAAAATATCAGGCTGGTCAGCTTTTTGATTACTCAGTCTTCACGATGTTCAAATTAACGTACGTTTATGTTCTTGCTTTGGCAAGTTTGTGTGTACTAGCAAACGCAGACGGTAAGATTGCCAATGTCCTTGGTACAATATTTAAATATTATTTTTTGCATAGTGATGGAGAAAGTCGTCTTCTTTTAACGAAAAATCGTATTGAAAGTTCTACTTTTTTTAACGCAAAAATCGTGAAAAAAGTACACTTTTTTAACTATTTTATTGAAATCAATTTGACAGTTGTCAATTCCGAAATGCTTTTCGACTAAATTTCGACCAAGAGATCACTATGCAAGAAAACTACGTGTACAACACGTTTTGAAAGCCCATTTTTTCATTCATCTGCTTGATTAACTCGGGCTTCGCCCTCGTTATCAAACTGCAAATTCATGAAAAAAAGTATGACTTTTAAAACTAGTTGTACAAATTACTCTTAATTCTTTGTAAAATTGTATGAGAAGTTACATTTGAAAATGACTTCACATATAAAGTTATTAAATATTTTTTAGTAAACATAATAGACATAATTTTTATATACAAATTACGTCAAAGATGCCAATGTCAAGGCTTACTTTTTATTAGTTGGTATTTTAAGCCTTATTTACATATTAGTAGTTTTATAGTTTCAAGTTTTAGAATTTTACCTTCAAAATACACTGTATGTTTTTTATTTTGGAAATCTCCTTTACGAAATGCCTTATACAGCAAGCATTCAGATTTTTTATTAAATAATGTGGATGTATGTTGCCCTTTGTGGCTTTTAACTAATAAAAGGCAAAGAGCCAGTGGCATAATTTTTTAACGAAAAGAACTATAAAATAAAATTGTACATTTTATATTTATTACACTTACAGTGTGTAACATTGACAAATTCAGCAAATAAAGGTATAGTTGTTATTAAATTTTTACTGAGCTGAATTATGTTAATAATATTGTCAGTGTAAATGCTTTCGTAATGAATTAGGTATATTTTTAATTTTAACCCATAAGAAAACATCTAAACCTACATCTTGGAAATAGGCTCTCCACGGTAGAGTAATATTCAAAATCTAATATTTTGTATTAAAGCGAAAACATATTAAAGGACCAATTTAATATAGACTGATATACAAAATGTTTTATGCAAGTAATATTTTTTGTAAGATATAACACATTGAAATTTCTTATTTATTGAGAAATACTTTAAAATATACTACTTACTAGAAAATAATATGGCAGATATCTACCGATAAAATTGATAGTAAGATAGAGTTAGAGCTAATATGATTTTAGGTTAATTATTATTCTTCAGAACGGGTTTTTACTTTCTTCATACAACAGTAGCTAATGATAAAACGAACTTTAAAAATTCTGCTTGGAAGACCATTAAATTGAATACTACTAGTATCTAGACAAAAATTCTAATACAAATTTTCATACCTTGGTAACTACATCCCCGTTCCTTTAAAATGTACATTAAAAAATATAAATTCTTTCAATAGGTACCTATTTTATATTTTTCGTTAACCAGTTATGACATTCGAAACAAGTTATTTTTTAGATTAAATTAAGAACTGGTTACTTAAAATAATATTTGTTGACTGGGTTTATTGCAAGGTTTTTAGCAACAAACAAGTTAAACTTGCTATTCGTTTAAAATGAATTTCATGGAGGGAAGAAACGAGAAAATACCACCGTATTATGCTGGGGTATATATCAATTACATGATTTTAAATGTTAACCACTAAACTCAAAGTGAGCAACATCAAGTGCGGTATTCAACATTTAAAAAGAATGTTTGCCTTTACTTGTCCGTAGTATAATAATAGTGAAAGTATACTCACAATTCCTATTAAGACAATATGCGGTGACGTTTCTAAAGAATGTAAAAGACTTCTTCTTCCTCAGCCCGTGTCAATCCACTCGCCTTTCTTAGGTCGTCCATCCATTTTTTGTGGGGATCTTCTTATGCTCCTACTTGTCCTAGGGCACCAATGAATCAATTTATTTGTCCATCTGTTTTGATCTTGCCTTGCCACATGACCCGCCCATCTCCATTTTAGCTTTAGAATTGCTCTGGCAATGTCAGCTACTTTGGTCTCTCTTCTTATATCATCATTTCTGACCCTATTCCTCAAACTTATACCGAACATTGAACGTTTTATCGCGCTTTGCATAACTTATGTTGTTACTGATATTATACATGTTTCCTAAACCTTACGTTTCAAATTTATGGAGATTTTTTAATTTTTCAAGAAGTACCCCATTTTTCCAAAAGCCGCCCAAGTCAATCAGATTTGTCTTATAACCTCTGGAGTTTGGTTCTTTCTTCCTCTCTTTATTATGTGGCCAAAATATATGTATTTGCTAATATTTTCTATTTCGATATTGTTAATTGTAATATTTGTGTCACTGTCGGTCACAGTCTTTGTTTTTCCCATATTCATCCGGAGACCATTTTTTATGCATCTGATAATTCTGTTGACATGCCTCTGAGTTTTTAACTAAATACCAAATTTTAAAAACTTTTAGAAAATGTTATTACTTAAAGTAGATATTCAAAAAGGTCTTTGAAATAGTTAAGCGGTTCTCTTTTGTCAGAGTAGTTTATTGCCAGGACTAGATTAGAGTTTTTACAAGCCGTTTAAAAAGATAATAATTATCATTGAAAAATCTTTCTCCTAAAAGAACCTTGCATCTAAAACGTAAAAAGTATGAAAAATAATTAAGATTTTCTATTGTCTTTTTCAGTTATAAACCTTTAGTTTTCACACAAAAAGAATCTACTTTGAAATTAAGTCTTGGTATGTGCAATTTTCAAAATACACCAAAAATGTTCAGTTAGCTAAAACTAACACATGATAAAAAAGCATTGAATTCATGGTTAATTTTCGAAAAATATCACTTTTTGGATTTCCACAATTTCTAAAAACGTCCTTTTCTAACTAAATAAACGTCACTCGGTATATCTGATATGTTTTCAGACAAGCACAAATTATTGCCGTCAAAAGCTTTATAGTAAAATTTTAAATGTATTTTTTCCCATTTGATGGCGTCTTTTTGGTGGTTACTGTATATCTGAAACTATTAACGATTTTGATTATAACAATGTTTTTTTTATTATAGCAGTTAGTCAACCTGTCGAATGCAACCGACCTAATGAAGAGTATCAATGTGGTAGCGCCTGTCAAACAACTTGCAAGAATTATGGTAAACCCTGTCCAATAGTGAACATCCGTTGTAATGACGACTGTTACTGCATTGACGGATATGCCCGAGATGACTCTGGAAAGTGTATTCCATTGAAAAACTGTCCAGCAAACGAAAAATAATGATGATATTAAGTAAAAACATCGATAACAATTTATTTGAGAATTTAATTAAAACAAATGTATAACATTACACAATAAATTCTGTTTTTGAATTGTTACAATTATTCATTTAAACTATTAGAATGCTGAAATGTTATAAGGATTATAGATAGAGGCGTTTTCATATTTGATGGCGAAAATAAAACACTGTAGAATGTCACAAAACCAACTTGTCGGTGTCAATTTTAAAACCTAACATTGCATGTTTACAATCGTTATTCCCACTTGCAACGTTTATGAGAAAATGGACACTTGTTGACACTGACAAGTTGGTTTTGTGACATTCAACAGTGTCTTATTGTTCCCATCAAATATGAAAATGTCCCTATAAACAAATATAGAGAATCTTTTGAAAGATTGTAACCTCAGAAAACAAGCCTTTGAACTGATTTTCGTATTCAGGATGTGCAGAATAACCTTAAGAGTACTACTAGATATTAACTAGGTAACTCTTCTATGTTTTACAAATTACAGATGTGCTGAGTTCTAGAATGTGGAAAATAAAAATAATATTTAGTAATTCGTGAGAATCTAATTTTGACCACCGCTTCTGCGTCTTTGAAAACTTCTCTTGAAGTGCATGATCTATTAAGGGAATTGGCAAGAGGCAATGTAACGTTTCTAAATGGGTCCACGTCATAAACATGCTCATATGTTGATGCTACTGAAATTTCATCGTCACTGTGTTTTGCATTTACAATTTACGCTAGCTTCAAATTGGCTGCCAATCTCCATAATTTTGAAAAATTACACATTTTTCTAGCAGGATTAAAAATACAAAAAAAATACTGGTATAAGGTATATGATTCATATATGATGCAGCATTCAACTTCGCAACTCATATTATCATAATTGCTGATGAGTTAATAGAAATAGTATGTTTTGTATAATATTTTTGATTTCTAAGTTTTATGTATTAATAACAATCTGCAATGCAGATATTTGCTATAAACTTATTTGCATCAATACTTTAGAGTTATATATACATATCCATATACATATCCACCTGGTTGTTATGCAGGTTGTTTGCCCACTCAACTACCTAGGTTGTAATATAACAATGTATATACAGGGTGTTATGGAAGTTCACGTAATAAACTTAAACACGCAGAGGTCTCATGAAACTGAACAATTTCTTCTTATATACATTTTTCGAAAACACTCCCAAAACTGAGTTAAAATTCAAAATAATTTTGCTCAAAAAATGTATACCTATGGATTAATATTTTTATTTAATGGCTAGGGTTAGGGCAAATTTAATGATAACGCAATAAATTGACAAAACTGCAATGGTTGTTAAAACGTGGACTTCCATAACACTCTGTATAGTATAAAAATTAATGTAAAGATATAATTGTATGTCAATGATTAATTTTTAAGCATCCCTCAGGTATCTGAAACTATTTTGCGGGTAGAGAATAAGTTGTATATGAAATATTTTTGGGGTTTAATATTGCGATGGTCTTTAGCCCTGTACTCGGCTCTGGTTGCAATACATAAAATACAAAATACAGTCACAAAGGCACAAAGTCGAGGCAATGCAAATAACTGGGAAAAGTCATGTAATTTTATTAAATCAGAATAATACTGGTAGAATGGACGATTAACTTTAAAAGCATTCAAATGAGTATACAAATAGGGGAACTCAATTTCAAGTGTAGGAGTTAATAAAAGAATTTCAATTATAATTTCAAAAGTTTGGCAATGTAGAAGCCAGACATGAATTAGTTAAAATTGACACAAGAATTCAAATTGTGCAGAACTTGAGATGAAGCGGTAGTTAGTACAGTAATTAAAGAAAAACTGACGTTGTGAGCTTATTTGATTAAGGTAAGAAAGGATTTACGAATTGGATAATGCAAGCAAGATTAGCATAAAAGAGATTTTGGCAAAAAGGACACAGTTAGTTATTTTTGAAGAAAATGAAACAGTAAATAGGAAATAGACAAGTTTAGTGCTATTAGTGAGTCAATGAAGTGATGTGAGCAAAAAGACATTTGTTATAAACAATTTAATGGACAAGAAGATAGGTTATAAACAATTTACTTTGAAAGACAATAATTTTAGTATTAAGAGTTCTAGTTAAATGTTTGTAAAATATGAACTTAATGTTAAATGTTGTTAATTTGTACTAAGCTGATTTCCTTGTATTTGATTTTTGATGTTCATTTTTTTAGAAGCTTGGAAATTTCATTTATTATTAAACGTTGACACCAGCAGCATCTGCCTTTTACTCTGCAAGTTGAAACTTTACCAAAGTGTGCAGTTTTATGTGTGTAACCAGTGGTGTTAAAAGGGGCGATCCATCTCAAAAGAGAAAAAAATTTTCACGCCTCCTTCGACGAACCAGCAACGGCAGGCACCCGAGGAGATTGCAATCGAGATCCCAGCGTTCCGGAGGGCTACGAACGGGTCCAGAAGGTAGAGACAGGCTGTACGAGGGTCCCAGCAGCGATACCGGCATCAAAGGGCGACCGCAGGTACCGCAGGCACCAGGGAAGGCTTTCCGCAACAGCTACCGATGCAAGAGCGAGGTCAGTGTGGGAATTTTCATTAATCGACCGTAAGGGCGTGAAACATATGAGCCTACCTGTGTCTCGTGAGCTTCACAACTGAGGGCCAGCATTAGTTTCTGTCCAGGCAACGATAATCAGCCAAAAATCTCAATTTAATCCAAATTTGGAGGTTAGAATGCAAGAAACAAAAGAGTAGGCGCAAACAACGAAGATCCGGTTTTCCTAGAACAAAAGAATGTACAGACGCTACCACAAAGGCGCGAAAATCAATCCATAACTCACCTGATTTTTAATTTGCTCATAATTTGATTTTACTAGTCATTTCACAACGCAGAAAGTCGCACAAACTAAAATTTATGTAGGTCAAGCTTAACTGTCAACTCGAGCACCGGCGCAGTGCAGTTTTGATATTATTTCCCAGTGGCGTGCTGCCATTTTCAAATAAATTTAATGAACCCGACACCTGAGAGCTGAGTTTTCATGTTCTTAATTTTGGAGCTAGCAAATATTATCAATAACGGTTATATGCAATGTTTAAGAGGGCAAAATACCATAGATATTACTAGTTAATTTGGTAAACCCAAGATTAGTCAGTTTAATGTAACATTTACCGATCTTTGAAAAATAATTGGTATGGTAGACAATTTTAATTTAATTTATTTTATTCTATAATAATAAAAACACACATATCATATCATAGCAATATATGTATCTGTTTATCATTTCAGAGAATATAAGTTATAAGGTCTTTTAATAAATGTTTTATCAATTTACCAGTGTTGCTAGTTGCTGGTAACAATGATGTTTTTACTAGTGACGGGTCAGTACTATTTTGCAAATTATCTACAGTCAAATACGAAAAAACTGTTGCCTTTGTTTCACGTAGAACTGCAACAGAAGGAAAACAACAAAGACATTTACAAAATCAAACACCTATTGCATACAATAATAAACTTCGAGCAACCGCATAAAAAACGAGACATAGTACAGTGTACTAGGTGCCAAATACACGGGCACACAAAAAACTATTGTTTTAGAAATCCCAAATGTGTTAAATGTGCGGGGAACCATCTCACAAATGCATGTACGTGGACGAACAAAAACAACAAAGACGTTAAATGTGCAAATTGCCAAGGTAACAATCCGGCAAGCTATAAAGGATGCTTAGTACGCAAACAGTTGCAAGAGAAGTTATACCCAAAGCTCAGACCAAAAATAAACGAACACAAAATTCAACCAAACACAACCTACGCACAAGTAATTGGAACAAATACGCAACAACGTCAAGTATCTACAATTATTCAACCACAGAACCCCACATTGCAACAGCAGCAAAGCAACAAACTAGAGGAAATGATGATCCAATTGATGGGTAGAATGGATACAATACTAAATTCACTCACAGCCCTCGTAAGCAAGCTTAGCAAGCTCAATTAATGGCTTGCGAATTCAAAATAGGAATCTGGAACGCCAACGGCTTGGCTCAAAGAAGCCAAGAACTCAAAGTCTTTTTGACACTACACGATATCGATGTGATGCTAATCTCCGAGACGCATTTTACCAGAATAAGTTACCTAAACATTCCTCGATATACAGTTTATAGCACTCAACACCCAGACGGCACAGCCCACGGAGGGACGGCAGTAATCATTAAGTCCGCCATAAAACATCATGAAAATTTAAAATTTGAAAGAGATTACATTCAAGCAACTAGCATTACGGTAGAAGATTGGCATGGACCACTTACGATCGCAGCTATTTATAGCCCACCTAAACATACAATTAAGCAAAGTAAATACACTGATTTCTTCGAAACCCTAGGCCGTAGATTCTTGGCAGGTGGAGATTATAATGCAAAACACCCGTGGTGGGGATCTAGATCGCAAACACCAACGCCAAAAGGACGATAGCTATATGAGGCTATGATAAAAAGCCAACTAGTCGCACTATCAACCGGCGAACCGACCTACTGGCCAACTGACCGCAGGAAAATACCTGATGTTATAGACTTCTGCGTGATGAAGGGTATCACCACACAGTATGCAAAAATTGAGTCATGCTTGGACCTCACATCTGACCACACTCCTTTAATTGTCACTTTAAGTGCTCAACTTCTTGTTAGAAAGAAACCTCTTACATTGCATAATAAAAACACAAACTGGGAACTGTTCAAACTGCTAATCTCAAAAAACTTAAAAAACAAGATCTCACTAAAAACTCCAGATGATTTAGAAGATGCAGTTGATCATCTGAACCAACAAATACAAAAAGCAGCCTGGGAGGCTACACCAAATAAAGACACACCTGAAAAGCGAGCTGACTGTTCAAGAAACGTCAAAACAAAAATTATGGAAAAAAGAAGATTACGAAAAACATGGCAGCAAACACGAGCACCCCATGATAAAGCAAAATTAAATAAAGTCATAAAGGAACTAAAAACATTAATTAAGGAAGAACAAAGCACAGCAATCGCTGAATATCTCCGAGGGCTTTCAGCAAATGAGTCAACAGAATGCTCGTTATGGAAAGCAACAAAAAAGATCAAAAAACCGCAGCAACATATTCCTCCGTTAAAAGCAGAAGACAATCAATGGGTTAGAAGCAATCAAGAGAAAGCCGATCTTTTTGCCAAACATCTAAAAAAAGTATTTGAACCGTTCCCCAGCTCATTGACGGAAGAAGAGGAAGTGGAGATACACCAATACCTAGAAACTCCGTTTCAAATGGAACCACCTATCAAGAAATTTACAATAAATGAGGTTCGTAATATCATACAAAATGACCTAAATGCAAAAAAATCACCTGCATATGACCTCATTACAGGTAAAATCCTAAAAAAGCTGCCACTAGAAGCGATAAGCTATATAACATTATTGTATAATGCAGTAATTAGATTGAACTATGTCCCCACACAATGGAAAGTTGCAGAAATTATTGTCATACCAAAACCCGGAAAAGACCCTGAAAGCGTGTCCTCATACAGACCAATAAGTTTACTACCAGTTATGTCTAAAGTGTTAGAAAAACTGTTTTTGAAACGAATAAAACCTTACTTGGAAGAAAGGCAACTCTTGCCAAACCACCAGTTTGGGTTTAGGGAGAGGCACGCTACAATAGAACAAGTACACAGAGTAGTACGCAAAATCAACAAAGATTTTGAAGAAAAAAAATCTGCTCGGCAGTTTTCTTAGATATCAGCCAGGCTTTCGATAAAGTCTGGCATACGGGACTCTTATATAAAATCAAACGACTACTTCCTCATAACATCTATGAAATACTTAAGTCATATCTCAGCGAAAGACACTTTCGGATCAAACAACAAGACTGCTACACAGAACTACATCCTATCAGATCTGGTGTTCCCCAGGGTAGTGTTCTGGGCCCATTACTATATTTTCTATTTACAGCAGATCTACCCACATCACACCACACTACAACTGCAACGTTCGCGGATGACACCGCTATATTGGCCTCGCATACACACCCAAATGTAGCTTCATTTTACCTTCAAGAACACCCAAATATGGCCCAATACTGGCTCAGAAGATGGCGTATTAAAGCAAATGAACAAAAATCTGTACAAGTAACATTTACCCTAAAAAGAGATAGCTGTCCACCAGTAACATTAAATGGCAAGCAAATACCACAATCTGAATCTGCAAGATGCCTAGGACTCCACCTAGATAGGCGACTAAACTGGAAGACCCACATTTGGCAGAAGAGAAAACAACTAGGAATCCAACTAAATAAAATGTACTGGATGATAGGACCGCATTCAAAACTTTGTCTGGAGAACAAAGTGCTCTTGTATAAGTGTGTGATGAAACCAGTGTGGACGTACGGTATCCAGCTGTGGGGCACAGCCTTAATATCAAACATCGAAATCCTAGAACGATTTCAAGCCAAAGTGTTACGTCTAATTGTTAACGCGCCATGGTTCGTCACTAACAAAATTATAAGACAAGACTTAAAAATCGAATCAGTGAAAAGTGCAATAAAAAACTTGAGTGAAAAATACATCGCCAGGCTTAGTGTTCACCCAAATCAGCTAGCGCTCAACCTGATTGATGAAAAAACAGACATATGTAGATTAAAACGTCATAAGCCCACAAATCTAAAGACAAGATAAGTAAAGATACAATAATTTAGACTAAGTTAAATAATTACAATCCAAACCTATGTTTTCATTTTCGTTTTTATTTTTATTATGTTTATTTTACATTAGCCAATAATTTGTAAAAATTAATGAAGAGTTGGATGCCACTGGGCAACCACCTACAAGCAACTACGAAGGATCATTGCACACGGTGTATAATCTTTTTCAGAACATTTGCTTATTGTTATGTATTACTGACAGATTGCAAATAAAGATAAGGAGTAAAAAAAATCTGACAAACACGTATATTACGAAACGAAGTATTTTGTGATTCAGCACGTCGAAGAAATAAATGTCTATTTTTTTCTGCCGATTTTGTACTTTTCCCGTTTCTGATTGTCTGCATATTTTAAACATTTTTAGTGCTTGAACTTTCGCCCTTTAGTTATAAACGTCAAAGAGCAATAGCAAATGTTTTAGGTTATCGATTTTTCTACTTTTGGAAAATAGACAATGCAGTATATCTTCTCTACAAAAAGTTACGTACACTTTAGTTCGAAACAGGAGAATACATCTCTTTGCTAAAGTTTATCTACTTGACTTGCAATAAAGAGCATCATCAGTGTGAAAAGTCTATGCAGATGAATATTTTTCTTGTTGCAGCCATCACTTTACCGTACGTAGTAGACAGCAGACTGCTGTTAGGTCAATTTCCATATTGTTAATTTAGCAAAATATTAACACCCAGATTTACAACGTCTGAGTAGTGTTTCCATACAATACCTTCATAGTTCAAATTGTTATACTTATTTAGCTTATACTTTTTATTTAAACCTAGAAAAAAAATTACGTTTATAGAGCCCTATATAATTTTATTATAGGTATTTATAAAATTGTATATAAAACCGTGTTGAATCCAGGAAGGTGACCGGGGGGAAGGGAAGGGGGGATGCGCCCCAGGCAGTACAGATTCCCTTCCGGAAACATTACCACATGTTATTCAGGTTTTCTTAATATGTAAAGTATGGGTGGATTGTGCGGAAAGAAGTAATAGAAGTAACGCCATTTAAATCTGGTTTGCTTCTCTAAATTAAGTAATTTCTATATGTATCTTGATATTCTAATTTTTTTTAAAATACCCCCCATAACTTCCATTACCCCCCCTCCGGCCCCGGAAGAAACGGTCTGAATTCAACACTGATATAAAATCAACGTCAGTAACAACTACAAAAACAATAAGTCACAAACGACTTCCGGGATTGGACCGTGTCATGATTGAGATCGAAGAACTCAACATTTCGCCCACTTTCGTAAGGGGCTTCATCAAGAGGAAAAAAAGCAAAAGAGCACGGTAACTCAACGTGTTAACCACGCCAGAGGCGAAACTCTTTGCAAAGGGAAGGGACAGAAGAGCACGGTAACTCAACGTGTGAACCACGTCGACCAGTCGAGTTTCGCCTCTGGCGTGGTTAACACGTTGAGTTACCGTGCTCTTTTGCTTTTTTTCCTCCTGATGAAGCCCCTTACGAAAGTGGGCGAAACGTTGAGTTCTTCGATCTCAATCATGACACGGTCCAATCCCGGAAGTCGTTTGTTACTTAATGACAATGGCCGTGAAGGCCTCAAAAAATCATCTACAAAAACAATATATTATACAGGAATATTTACAATATAAAAATAGAAATAAACAAATTAGAAGGGTTCATTTATCAACATTCGTTTTTAGTAACACATTGTCCTGCAGAATTGCGTACGTAGTCTGGTTGGCAACCACACCCGCTTCTACATACAGCTGCGCATGGAAACACTTGTCGATAATTTTCGCAAGTAAGTGGACAATTCGAATGGCATTCACTAAACTCTTCGTTCGGACCAGTACATTCTATAAGCAAAGAAAAATTAACAACTAAAATCTTTCAGAACCTAGTTAATAAAAATATTATGTAACTAAATAAAATAATCCTTAATGCGAGTAATTTATTCCCAACGATAATATATTTAAATATTAGGTAATGCTGAACTCAGCGCTGCTTTAAGCAAACGCTCACGTCAGGTTCAAAAATTGCCACGCAGGCTAAAAACTCTACAAATATTTTATACTTCTATAAATTACTTGTCTATCATATTCAGAATAAGAGTTTCGTTTGGAATTACGACATTCAAAAATTGTATTGAACTTGTATTATATTCACTTCATTTTTAATTGCTAGACGAATATATTGCACAAAAAAAATATTCGAAAATAATCATACAGGAGCAATATACTTTTTCAAAATAAAAAAATTATTTACCGGTATTAATGTACATTTAAAACCTTCAAAACTTAAAAATGCTTAAATAAATGCAATACCATTACTATTACATAACAATAAATATAATAACCATTTTTATATTTACTTACGAGTATTGGATGGACCTTGGGGTTTTCCGCAAGCGAACATCACTGCTACCAACAGAATGGTAATGTTAAATATTAACTTCATGGTGAATTAACGCTGATGCTTCTTGAACAAACTTGGTACTGACCAATCTCACTGATAAAACTCGGCTTTTATAGTTGGCAAATAACATACGTCAGCAGCATCTAAATGAAGTAATCGACATCATATGGGAAAGTTTATTATTATTTGCTTCAGAGAAAAATTGATTGGCGCAAGGGTATGTGCTTATAAAAAGCTCGGAAAAATGATAACACGTGACCTCTGATACATAAATTTGACATTTCTTTTCCCAAAAACCATGTTTAATTAAATAATTTTCAGATTTAGTAAAAGTTACTCAAAATCCAATTTTGAATGGCAAATTTCGAAAGATGATTTTTCCACATTAAAAAAAAATGCGTAACATACTCCTACATAATATTTTGATCCGAAATAGAATTCTTACAGCAAAACATTAGAGATTTTAAGTAACATTTTCAAATATCAATTTTGCGAATTCTTAAAAATACCACGATATCACAGAATCTTTGGAAAAAAATGTGAAAGAAATAATAAATACATAACTTTCCCATAGCATAATACCTTTTAGCATACGCTGTACATGAATGCCAATACAAATGGTAATTTTATGAATTATATAAAGGATTTCAAGCAATTACTTTTTTAAATATCTTAAAAGTTTTGTATCATTCTAATCATTTTAATATGAATTTGTATGGGTCAAACGTTAACTGTTTTTAACCTATTAATGATTTTACACAAAAAATGCGAGATTTTACGAGGCTGCTGCAAGCAACTGAAAGAAATTAATGAAGTAAAACTGTATAAAAAAATATGTTCTTTCAAGTGTAAAATAGTGGCGCTGGTTATTAATACTATAAAGTATAAAGGTTGTTAAAAATTGAGAAGTTAATCATTTATATTTTTTAATTAAACACTGTATATTTGTATTATTGAAAGCTCTTTAAATAAGCTTTCGTTTAATATCTTATTTCATATTCTAAAATTCAGCTGATTTTTCGTATATGCAAATTTCTTCTCCTTCTTCTTCATCTCTCTTTAGGCATGGTACCTCTTTAATATTGGTTTTATTTTATTGTTGTTGTTACTGACAGATGGATTACCAGCTGTCCTTCCATCTCTTCGGTGATATTCCGATGGGTCTTCTTCCGTCTGGTTTATTGTTTCTGACTATCTTCAATCTTGGCTAGTCGGTCGTCTGGCATTCTGGTTACATGCTGGCTCCACTCTCTTCTGGGGCTTCTTATCCCACGTACTATGCAGTAAACTTGACATTGTCCTCTAATTTCTGTGTTTCTTTTTCTATCTTGCGTACGGTGTCCTGTTATCGTTCGAACAATTTTCATTTCATTGGTTCGTACTAACCTCTTTGATATTGATGTATCTGCTCTCATTTCGGCGCCATAGGTTATTACTGGTTTAGTGAATGTTTTACAAGTTAATAATGGTTGTTATATACGCTAAAAAATATTACCGTACAGATACTGTTAAAATGCTAGTTTTATTTTTTGCATTCCTTCGGTTATGGAAAATGAAAAATGGTTAGCAACAGTATGAATAGATGCAGTATTTTTTTCTCTACAACAAATGTATTTACACTTTAGCTCTAAAATAATTAGGGGGGCCAATAATTGGACATTAAGAATTTAAAACGAGATGAAAAAAAAATTGACCGGAAGTCGACCTCGGAAAAGAAATCCGATTTCCGGTTTCTATATATTTTTGGAATCTACTCTTCAAGCTGAGTCGAATGATATATATCTCGTCCTCCTAAAATATATCTCCATTTTCTTGCTTCTCAGTTAATAATAACCATTTTCTTGCTTCTCAGTTAATAATAACAAGTTAACAAGTTAATAAATTCTCGTCTTGCAGTCTGTATTAATATGCCTCTTCCTTCATACCGTTTGTTTCAGGTGTCGTGAGATGACCGCTGCTTTATTAATTTGCAGTCTAACTTCTTCTGGAGATTTCCAGAACTCGTAATTTTACTACCAAGGTAATTAAAGTTCATGACTTGTTCAATGATGGTATTGTCTATTGCAATTTTGCATCGAAATGGTACTTTCGATCTTGTCGTTGATTTTTTCCTGCTCGTAGAAATCTGCATGTTGTATTTCCCTGCTTACATTTTGAAGGTGTGTAGTATTCGTTGCATGTCGTCTTCATCTACATAGCATACAATCTTTATTTTGTTTTGTCCTAGTCTGTATATGCGAATTTGAACAGAAAAAAAAAACAAGTTAAGCCCCATCCAGATGATTTTTTTAAAGGGATAAGAAGCAAACATCGCTAAAATGTTAAGTAGACATTTGAATTCTCCGAAAATAACGTAAAACTAGGTATAGAAAACAAA
The DNA here is from genome assembly GCA_940337035.1 of Agriotes lineatus. NCBI lineage: Eukaryota > Metazoa > Arthropoda > Insecta > Coleoptera > Elateridae > Agriotes > Agriotes lineatus. The sequence goes on from OW679194.1 coordinate 109,768,919, forward strand.
AATCGAGTCATTGTTGATACAAGAAATAACAAACACGAAAAAAAAAACGAGAAACACATGATAAATTAATTCTAGTTTTAAACATATCAGATTAAAGAAAAACAAAACCGAATTCACAAAAATCCTATACTTAATTACGTTAAACGTTCACATACTTCTCCTTCTTTATATGGGTATTCAAGCTATACAGAGTGCTCAACATTTGCAAATTCAATCATTTGGATGTTTTAAAGAAACACCCTCTATTGCAGTGGTTATTGCTCTCTAAATGATGATAATTTAATTTTAAATAAATAACTAGAGCTACCAAAGCAAATATTTTTAGTTTGGGTTCGTCAAAGAACTAATGAATTAACTAAGTCTCTCAGGAATAATTAAAAATGAGCTGTATAGTAACTCAAGTTTAAATAAATGATTGTAAGCCCCTACTTGTGATTTAATCTACCTGCAATTTAAATTTTGTTGGCTAAACTCACGGCAGACATGAGCTCTTACTCAAGGTATGGGTTCACAATTAGTTTTTGAAATTTATTCGTATGCCACTGGAGCGTAGGTCAAATGCAAACTAATATGCTTCACTCGAGCTAATCTGTCACAAATTTACGTTATGAAATTTATCAAGTGCTGGCCGTTCAGTGTTTTTCAATATTAATTACAACTCAGTGAGCCGATCTAACAGGTACTTTTAAATTCTCCCGCTTAACTGAAGCGTCAGTAGCTCATCTTTTGTTTTTAAGCGAAAACACAACTTCGTTGTTTCTCAAATCGACGCTGCAGAATCCTAACCTCACTTCTACATTTTTCAATTATCAGATCTAGGCTAACTGAAGGTTTGAAATGCCTGGAAATGCAGTATTTCTTCTCTACAAAAAGTTACGTACAATTTAGTTCGAAAACATGAGAATACATCTCTTTGCTAAAGTTTATCTACTTGCAATAAAGAGCATCATCAGTGTGAAAAGTCAGCAATCACTTTACCGTACGTAGTAGACAGCAGACTGCTCTTAGGTCAATTTCCATATTGTTAATTTAGCAAAATATTAACACCCAGATTTACAAGGTCTGAGTAGTGTTTCCATACAATATCTTCATAGTTCAAATTTTTATACTTATTTAGCTTATACTTTTTATTTAAACCTAAAAAAAAATTACGTTTATAGAGGCCTATGTGATTTTATTATATTAATAAAATTGTATATAAAACCGTGTTGAATGGTGACCGGAAAAAAATCGAAATTTTAATTGGTATGCATTTTTGAGATGCCATGAAACCGAAAAACAATGTTTTTATTAAATATCTAATTTCAGTTTTTCAAAAGACGCTCGTAAACCGTTCCACCAGTGAGCATTCAGGACAAAATATGTTGTCAATGGTCATTGGTATACCACTTCATAATATTGTCGAGTTATTTATTTAGATGCTTACTAAATTACTGAATAACATATAGCATTACCTACTATCGATGAAATACTTTTTTCGTTCGTGAAATCAAAATTTTCAATTCGCGAAAAACCGGTACTTTGATCTCTTGTAAAATATACTATTTTTTACTGTTATTTCTTTCGTCTTAGCAACGAATACATTTGCGTACTGTTAGTTCTTGTTATCTAGCAACCATGTAAACATACCGAAATCATGCATTTTTCTGTCTGGAAACATGACTTTGTTGAATCGGAGACGAAATTATGTATTTTTTTGTAAAAAGCATGAAAACTTGCTATAAATAAAAATTTGTTTTTTGAAGTAGTCTCCTGGTAAAATTTCTAACAAATAATTCAATTACATTGTCATATTTTTTATTAGTAGATATAATTAGTAGCTACTATTTGATCACTTATAATAACATAAGTTACTTAAATGGACAAAGTAAAATAGTTTTTGAAAGTTGAACTGAATATTATAAACACTTGCGAGTAGAGCACTAACGTTCTGTTGAAAATTTATGACCACCCCATCGTAAACAATCCGGGTCAGTGCGACCTGTCCCAAAAACATCAGCTAAAATGCGACCATGATTGGTTTGAACGTAAATATTTTCCTAGCGCAACATAGTAGCAAAACCAATTCGATTATATCTTCAGTAGATATGTTTATAAATACTCGAAATACAAAAATAAATTCTATAAAGTGTACGTTATTACTAAAAAAGTGGACATAAATATAGACTATTTTTGCGACGTAAATAAAAGGTTTCCAAATATTATAGATATTTATGCATTAAGGCAGATATGAATACGTTTTTTCCCTGATGTTGACATGTGTTACAGACCGAGAGCCTCTGGCCTCAACCGAAGGTAAAAAATATGAATATCTCCCGTGGTGCATACAACATTTTATTTACTAGCACATTAGTAAGAATAGTATGAAATTTCAAAATGTCATAATGACATTTAAAATTTTGCATATGTAAGTAACATCAAGGATTGCCTCATTGTATGGTTACTACGATACTATATGTAGTTGTATGGTTACCATGAGTTTGAGGAAGAAATAATTTGACAAGTCCCTTGAGAGTTATGAGTAGCTTTTCATATTGTTTTGCTATGACGAAAATGTACAATATCATGTTGCTAGTAAATAAATTTATTTTTCAAAATCAGGACAAAATAATTTATTCTCCTTATCAATATTACATATTACTCTAAAACGCTTACCAGCTCAAAACTTGAAAATTGCACCCACAAAATAGTAAGAAACAAAAAACTTCACCAATTCGCGTACACACTTCACTACTGTCATATCAGCTACACATTTACACCAAGTGGATTGGTGATGCAGTGTAGCTTTTTACACCACAATATATGTTGGTATAGTTGAATAAATTAAAGAATGTTGATTTTATAGTTTTAGATTATATTCACATAATATATACAAATAGCACTTAAGAGTGACGTCTGCGTTGCTGGATGGTTATCGTTAACATGATTCTATGATACTGCTTAAAAACTAAGTTGAAATTTTGTAGGCTGTCTGCAAGTCCCGTGGGGTGTCTAAATAGCCAATGAAAACGTTCGGTAACTTTTGGCGTGGAAAACTAAGATTTTACGGTTCTCACGAACAAGCTCCCTGTCGGCAAAGGTCTATTGGGGTTACAAATGCCATAGCCTGTTATGGTAATAAAGTTATAAACTTAAGAAATGCATTGAACGTGCTCATGAATAATTTTGGAGAACTGCACAAAACCGTGAGAACATTTTGAATTTAACTGAACCGTTGCAAACGAATCGCACAAAAATACATCTATTTAATTAATCTTAAAACTAGAGTCCAACACCAAGGTTTATTGGGGCAGTTTTATAACATCAATAATTCTAGAAAATATAAAATTAGACAAAGGAACTGCAACGTCTGTAGAACGGAAACAAGACGTTTCAAAGCAGTATTAAGTTTCAAAACAGTGTTGATTGTTATGCATAGTGGTATACCTGTCATATCAGAGAGCGTTAAAGAGTTAATGATTTAAAGTATGGGTGAATTGTGCGGAAATAAGTAAAGCCATTTAAATCTACTTTGCTTCTGTAAATTAAGTAATCACTATATGTATCTTTATATTTTAATTTTTTTAAAATACCCCTCAGAACTTCGCCCGGATGAAACGGTCTGAATTCAACACTGATATCAAAACAACGCCAGTAACAATTACAAAAACAATATATTATATAGGAACAAGATTTACAATATAAAAATAGAAATAAACAAATTAGAAGGGTTCATTTATCAACATTCGTTTTTAGTAACACATTGTCCTGCAGAATTGCGTACGTAGTCTGGTTGGCAACCACATCCGCTTCTACATACAGCTGCACATGGAAACGATTGTCGATAATTTTCGCAAGTAAGTGGACAATTCGAATGGCATTCACTAAACACTTCGTTCGGTCCAGTACATTCTACAAGCAGAGAAAAATTAACAACTAAAATCTTTCAAAACCTAGTTAATAAAAATATTATGTAACTAAATAAAATAATCCTTAATGCCAGTAATTTATTCCCAACAATAATATATTTAAATATTAGGTAATGCTGAACTCAGCGCTGCTTTAAGCAAACGCTCACGTGAGGTTCAAAAATTGCCACTCAGGCTAAAAACTCTACAAATATTTTATACTTCTATAAATTACTTGTCTATCATATTCAGAATAAGAGTTTCGTTTGGAATTACGACATTCAAAAATTGTATTGAACTTGTATTATATTCACTTCATTTTTAATTGCTAGACGAATATATTGCACAAACAAAATATTCGAAAATAATCATACAGGAGCAATATACTTTTTCAAAATAAAAAAAATGATTTCCGGTATTAATGTACATTTAAAACCTTCAAAACTTAAAAATGCTTAAATAAATGCAATACCATTACTATTACATAACAATAAATATAATAACCATTTTTATATTTACTTACGAGTATTGGATGGACCTTGGGGTTTTCCGCAAGCGAACATCACTGCTACCAACAGAATGGTAATGTTAAATATTAACTTCATGGTGAATTAACGCTGATGCTTCTTGAACAAACTTGGTACTGAGCAATCTCGCTGCTAAAACTCGGCTTTATAGATGGCAAATAACATACGTCAGCAGCATCTAAATGAAGTAATCGACATCATATGGGAAAGTTTATTATTATTTGCTTCAGAGAAAAATTGATTGGAGCAAGAGTATGTGCTTATAAAAAGGTCGGAAAAATGATAACACGTGACCTCTGATACCTAAATTTGACATTTCTTTTCCCAAAAACCATGTTTAATTAAATAATTTTCAGATTTAGTAAAAGTTGCTGAAAATCCAATTTTGAATGGCAAATTTCGAAAGATTATTTTTCCACATTTAAAAAAATTGCGTAACATACTCCTACATAATATTTTGATCCGAAATATAATTTTCTACGAATTGTTACAGCAAAACACTAGAGGCTGGTTTATCAGTCGTGTTTAGGATTTTACCATTTTTCTCTGCCGCTAATAAGTGTAGTTTAGTGAAATTTTCAGGGTTAATTACTTTCATTATTCCGAAGTGCGACTGGGGAGTACTTTTTTAAAAAGTGCCTGAAAAACCAAAAACCATTTTTTTTTGAAATATTAAAAAATTTTAGTTCCCAGCCGCGTTTCGATTCATATTTTTAAGATCATTATTTGTAGTTGCAAAAATTTATTTCAAATAGCAAGGGAGAAAAATTTTCAAAAACATTACAATATTTTCGAGCGGAGGCGTGTCCGAACAGCCTAGCGGCTGTAGACGTGGGAGGAGCTCAGCGAACGCTGCCGCGGGCGTTAGGGTTGCCAGATGACCGGTTTTCGACCGAACACTTCGGGTTTTCAGGTATCTGTCCTTTTTAGAACAGCTAGGAAAATCTGAAAAATGCCTTTTGATGTTTCTGTTACTTTGTAATTTCCGTGCAATGTGATTAAAATAAATCTGCAAAAAAAGTTTCTCCGTTTTTTTTTCTGTTGCACGATATTAATAAGTGGGATAATGAAAGCGACCTGCCTATTTTATAGTCTAACAACAATATACATTAAATTACTTATATATTAATTTTATATTAAACTGTGTGCCCGACTTGGTTATTTTTTAACTGTAAGTTGGTTGATTCGTCAGGAATAAAAGCTTTTACAAAAATATTCTTAAGAATAATGAACAACTAAAGTATTTCACAGAATCAGTAATGCGTTTTTCATACTGGGAATTAAAGCTCTAATTTGATTAAGAATTTAATTCCGTAATTTTACTTACATTTCTTCAATGTGTAAATATTTCTGTATTACTTCTCACGCTTTTCGGTCAGCTCTATTCTAAAGTTATTCAGAAACACGTTGGATGCTATTGAAGTATTTACCTGTAATTTACAACTTTATTCGTAAAGTGACACAGCGGCGTCATAAAACTGTGCCGAAGTTATTTGCACGGCATCTGTGGGAACGACATCCAGGTTTCTGTGGGAAAATTACCTAATTTGTTTCATTGGTCACTCACACTCCCCCACTTGGTCTCGCGGGTGGAACTCAAATTTGAAAATTTGAAAATGTGAAAAGGTACACTGTATCAACAATCTACCTGTTGTGATCAGTTCGAATTGAGACGTTCCTACAGTTGACTAAAACATGTATTCGAGAAAAGGAGTGAATAAAATAGCAAGTGTACGACAACGTAATCTACGGTAAGTTCTTCTCTTATGATTGCCACTGCATAAATAGTTTGTACTACGTTCGCTCAAAGTTTGCCGTATGTCCAGAGTTAAGAAAATGCACACTGTTAATCGGTGTGGGCCACAAGTTGTATTTGTGCAAAATTATTGCAAACATTCTATTGTACCGATTATTACTGCAAGGTTCAAGCGAACGCTCTATAGATCCCGTTTCCTATAGATAACTATATGTAGTTTACATTTACATAGCAACCTGAGACAGGGAAGAAAGAAGATCGGACCTAATCCAGAAATTGAAACCACCTCTGAACAAGGCATAGCGATTCCCACCACATCAAAAGAAGGAGATAATTTTAATTCTACACCATCAAGGTGGGTTCTTATTTTAACCCGTTCGGGAATAGATAAAAAATAGATTAATCTTACAAAAGCTGACAGTCTATCGTTTTGTTAAAACAATCTCACACAGACATCATTGAGATTTTATTCAAACCCGATTCAAGAGACTTCAAAACGGATATTGCAGTTGATAACCGAAAGTAGATTTCTTTTTAGTAAAAACCATACGTGTTCTTCAACAGCGGTCGTGTGTAAATATCTAAAATTTGAGATATGATGTGCCAGCTTCTTAGATTCTTAGAATATTTTTGTAAAAATCTAGTTTTGCGATTTTTTCCAAAAAAAATTCTTAAAAACAAAATTGTAGTTAAATGCATAATATATAATTTTGTTTATAAAATTTAATTTTTAAAACAACTTTTAGAGCAAATGCTAGGAGCATTGGCCTTCCTCAAAATAACAATGCCTCGATCGTTTCTAGTGATGAAGATGATGATTTGTAAGTGTTTTATTTCTTCGAGTGCAATATGACAAATAAGTAAATTGATGTTTTATAGACCGTTTTTGTCAGTTGAAGTCGAATCACATAATAAAAACTTCGAGGTATCCATAACTGGACGGCGGATAGTAGAGATAAACTATTTATTTAATCAAATCAAAGGTCTAAACGATCACCATCCTTTCAGTTGCAATTTCTCCCACATGGAAATAATTGGTGAAAAAAGAAAGGGTCTTATTTCAATTTTTTTATTCAAATGTAAAATGTGCAACCTTGAAAAAAATATTAGGACTGAGGATACTGCCACATCCAATATCGATTTGAACTAGCTCTTGTATATTGCCGTTAGAAATAAATTTTGTCCTATTTGCGCTAAAGTTGCAGCTGAAGATATTCCAGCACCAACCCACACGTGCTATAAAAATTGGACTGGTACGTCAACATCTATGGAGGCAGATATAATTTTAGAAGGTTTCCGAAAAAGTGTGGAAATGCATGGTCTTAAATACACAAAACTAGTGGGCGATGGCGATAGTAGCGTGTACAAGAAAATCGCTAATGATAAACCTTACGGTTCCAAACTTTTGGTTCGTAAGGTAGAATGCACCAATCATCTCCTTCGAAATTATTGCTCAAAACTTCATGAGTTGGCAAAAAATAGGATGAGCTCTAGGAGTAAAGTAGTTCCAGTAAAATTAAGAAAAGAGTTGAAGGTACGCATCGAACGTTTGAGATGGGGAATTAAAAAAGCCACTCAGTACCGGAGTAAAGAAGAAATCGCTGTAGAGGATCAGATGAAACTGCTTACGAAGGACATTACTAACTGTCCTAGACATGTTTTTGGTGATCATCGAGAATGCGAACAGTATTTTTGCAATGAACGTAGAGAAGGGGAAATCGATTTTACTGCTGAAATGGAAATTTGTGGACTTATGGACGATTTGGTAACTGTAACATTTTCGAATATCAGTTTTGCGAATTCTTAAAAATAGCACGATATCACAAAATCTTTTGGAAAAAATGTGAAAGAAATAATACATAACTTTCCCATAGCATAATACCTTTTAGCATACGATGTATATGAATGCCAATACAAATGGTAATTTTATGAATTATATAACGGATTTCAAGCAATTACTTTTTTAAATATCTTAAAAGTTTTGTATCATTCTAATCATTTTAATATGAATTTGTATGGGTCAAACGTTAACTGTTTTAACCTATTAATGATTTTACACAAAAAATGCTAAATTTTACGAGGCTGCTGCAAGCAACTGAAAGCAATTAAATGAAATAAAACTGTATAAAAAATATGTTCTTTCAAGTGTAAAATAGTGGCGCTGGTTATTAATACTATAAAGTATAAAGGTTGTTAAAAATTGAGAAGTTAATCATTTATATTTTTTAATTAAACATTCTGTATATTTGTATTATTGAAAGCTCTTTAAATAAGCTTTCGTTTAATATCTTATTTCATATTCTAAAATTCAGCTTGGTTTTATTGTTATTGTTACTGACAGATGGATTACCAGCTGTCCTTCCATCTCTTCGGTGATATTCCGATGGGTCTTCTTCCATCTGGTTTATTGTTTCTGAGTATCTTCAATCTTGGCTAGTCGGTCGTCTGGCATTCTGGTTACATGCTGGTTCCACCCTCTTCTGGGGCTTCTTATCCCACGTACTATGCAGTAAACTTTACATTGTCCTCTAATTTCTGTGCAATCTTTATTTTGTTTTGTCCTAGTCTGTATATGCGAATTTGAACAGAAAAAATAGGTTAAGCCCCTCCAGATGATTGTTTTAAAGGGACAAAAAGCAAACGTCGCTAAAATGTTAAGTAGACATTTGAATTCTCTGAAAATAACGTAAAACTAGGTATAGACAACAAAAATTGAGTCATTGTTGATACAAGAAATAACAAACACGAAAAAAACGAGAAACACGTGATAAATTAATTCTAGTTTTAAACATACCAGATTAAAGAAAAACAAAACCGAATTCACAAAAACCCTATACTTAATTACGTTAAACGTTCACGTACTTCTCCTTCTTTATAAGGGTATTCAAGCTATACAGAGTGCTCAACATTTGCAAATTCAATCATTTAGATGTTTTAAAGAGACACCCTCTATATCTGTATTATTGAAAAGCATTTTTAGTGAGCGTTTCATGCTCCTAAATTCAACCGATTTTCAGATTTAATTTACTACTGCATTTCTCGTTTTTTCATGGTTGTTACTGCTTGTGCCAGTAGTAGATAGATTTTTATTATCCAAATCTGGTTTTCTTTCTATTCCTTTTACACTGTTGCCTCTGTATCTGTTCAGTCTCATTTTTGTCGAGATTAAAACCTGATTTACGTGTAAATTATTACTTTTATCTATTGCTGAGTTAAAGCAAAAATAGACATTTTGTTTTTTAATGTGCTCAACCGGTATATATTTGACCGAAAGTATATTTGGTTTCAAGGTAGGTAGACATACAATCCGCAGACAAAATAACGTCTTTCTATAACAAATGGGTTTAAAGCTATATTACCAACAAAGAAACAGACAGACATACAGACGGAAGCTACGAAGTAATGTTTTTCTTAACTTCAGTCTGTTTCATTATCAGCTGCCTTTAAACTTTCAACAAATACATGGAAATCATGTACAGCTGAAACCACATAATGGGGTCACCAGATTAACCAAAAAAAATTGAATACCACTGCTGTATGGCATTAACCCCCGGACTATTTTACAGTCAAAAGATAACTTATGCAGAACATAATTTTTAGTTAGCATTTTAGTTCAATCAATTGATTTCTATTACAGCAGCTACCTGAAATTCGTATGACACCGTTAATTCTTCAAAACAGTAAACGTTAGACTGAGAAATCTTTACTTATATTAAAATTATTAACATTTTGATACAAAACTTTTACGTTAACCAAATACAGGGCCATGTTATTTAAAAATAATAAACTTGATTTACCACACTTGTTTGAGGCACCCTGTATGATATGTAATTTACCACTTCGTACCTGCAAGTTTAATATGTATGTTTAAGCAAACTCTCATGGTTTTAGAAATATGTCCGGACCAATCAAAATTATTACATTTTAGAAATATAATTGCTTGTATATATTCTAATTTTATGATATCACGCTTTAAAATAGACTCCCTGTATTATTGCTCTCAAATGTTACATAAATTAGTTTACACCTGTTTTCTAAAAGTGATTGCTTTTAATTCGGGAAAATATACATCAACACTTCTATATAATTTTTTTATCTATATGTTTATACTTTATTTCAAATATGGGAATAATTACAATGACGTATTTTAATTATTCCAAAAATTTCAAAAAATAACTCCAAAAGACAAAATTATTTGCGGGCTCGTTAATCGCAAAACAACAAAAATCATTCATGGGTTATTCTGTGATGTGGTAATCCCTGGTATAAAAAGTGGAAGTAATAAATTTATCCTTGAACTAGCTGTTGCATTTTTATAATAAGTTAAACAGGAAGCATATTCATAACGTTTCTGCCATTGCGTACCCACGAGAACCTTGACTGTATGATTAGTATTCTTTAACACCGTATTTAATCAATGACAAAAGCAGAAAGTATAATAAGTTTTCCTTGTCATAGTTATCGTCGGGTATTTTTTTTATTTGACAAACTTTGCATCCATGTTAATATATATTACACACTATACAATCAGATATATGCTTCCTATTACTGTGTTCCTTAAAAATGGCATATTTGAAAGCAATTTTAAGGAGTCCTTACAAATTGATTCATTTCTTACTTACCTCGTCTAAAGGACGAAGGAAGTATTGTAATCGCGAAAAAATCACCTTCCAAGATTTCTTTAGATCTTCACGTTTCAAGATCTCTAGATAACGAAGAAGAGGTTTTCTTAATTTCGTCGGTCTACCTGTTGCCGGTATAATTCAAAAAATATTTGTTGGAGGAAGACGATATTTTGCATGTGGATTACATGCCCTCCCGGAATGCAACCGAGAAAAATGTTGGTAAAATATATACAGAGTGAGCACCAATAATAAAATTTTGCCTATTTTTGCTTTAACTCATGAACTATTAATCTGTAACCCCTTATACCATTTACACAATGTCGGGGTGCCCGGCGCACCGAGCCGCTGAGGGTATGTGCTATGTGCATATTTAAATTTAGCGGAGGTACTTGAGGTAGTGGAGCCTGTCTAAGGGTAGAACACTACATCCGCTCTCCAGATGTTACCCATTCACGTACTATTAATGAACTATTACTTAAATGAAAATAAAAATTTTACATAGCTCAGGTTTTTGTTCTTGACAAAAAGTATATATTTTGGACCCAACGTAATAACATTTTGTTTATTTTTACTTTAACTAAAAAATAAATAAAAGAATTAATTTGTACATAGCTCAGGCTTTACCTTTAACGAAAATAGGTCCCAACAGATACAGGATAAATGTTATAAGATACAAAAAGGGGCAACGAATAAGTGAATTGTGTTAAATGTAACTGCATCAAAGAAGACTCAAATTGTTCCGGTGGCCGCGGCGATGAACGCCCACTTTACTTGCGGGGTACCTGGAACATTAAAATAGCATTCGCAGGCTCGTTCGCAGGCGCTGAAGTTCGAATCATATCGTCGGTAATGTTTTTATTTGAAAATTGATGTAATTCGCATTACCAAGTGTTACATTTTATTGTTACAGTATTATTACGTACGTAAAGATATTTTTACCCATATTTTCCTTTAATTTTTAAAACTGTCTAGTGTCACAATGTCCGCTTGCAAAGGAAGTTCTGTGTAAAGTCCTTTACACATTTTTAAACAAAATATACATCTAATGCTTTCGGAACGTCAAATCAAAATATTTTGGACATTTTCTAAACTATACTTCTTGACTGGTCGTTTGCATTAAAAAATCATAACATTAGAAATACTCACCCAGTGTTCACTATGTCATTGATTGGTGTACAGGATAATATGTTATTATGCATAGCGGGATCCTCTCTTCTTTTAACATTTTATACGTACACTGGTGGAAAAAGTTAAGAATAACAGAAAAGTTAGATATTTAAAATACATTTCTAAAGTATATTGCGAAATATACTAGTACATTATTGTTTCTTATTCGAGTACGAGCAGTGAACCGGTGCGGATGTTTTGCATGCGCTCCGATAACAGTGCGATACGCTCGACCTCAACGCTATTTATATTAAATCGTAAGTTATTTTATACTTCTAATAAACACATTTAACGATTGCTAACCATGATTTGATAATGGATTATCAATTACAAAATAAACGTAAATCCGATAAATTATCGCCGCCTATCAATGAGGTGCAAAAACGCTATGCGTGGACCACTGAAAACCTCTTAACTAGTAACAAATACTACCTACCACCGCATCTGGAAACCGAAGCACAGCCCTCAGATAAAGAACACTCGCTAGAAAATCAATCAAACGAAAAACAAGCAGAAACAGTACAAACTAAAGTCCCCCCTATATATTTGCACAATGCAGTCAACCATAAAGCACTAATCGAAGATATACAAAAATATTCAACCGGATCATTCACAACTTCATACAATACATCTACACTTCGTATCAATCTATCCAAGGACGAAGACTACCGTACCTTAACAAAATACTTCACAACGAATGAAATACCGTATCACACCTTTCAAAACCCCAACGATAAACCGATTTCAGTTGTCATAAAAAACGTTCCTCTTTCTCTCACAGACAAAGAAATAAAAGATGAACTAAGTAAAACCTTGCCAATCATAAAAGTGACTCGCCTATACACAAAAAATAAAACACCACTACCCGTTTGCGCAGTGGATCTCACCAAAAATGAACAAGCTAAACGTATTTTCTCACTCACCTCAATGTACCACTCAATTGTAACCGTAGAAGCCAGAAAAAAATCGAAAAATATACCTCAATGCCACCGTTGCCAAAAATATGGACATACGAAAAACTATTGCAAACTGGAGTCGGCATGTGTGAAATGCGCAGGCAACCACCACTACACTGAATGCAAAAAAAAGACCGACGATCCACCCAAGTGTGCAAACTGCGGAGGAAACCATAGCGCTAACTACCGCGGATGCCCGCGCCATATTGAACTTCTAAACCAACGAACTAGAACACAAACAAGAACTACCGGAATACCCCCCAGCAGACATACCAACGTAAACGATGCCCAGACTTATGCCGAAATACTCAAGAACACGACAAAGACCAACACAAATAGCAATATAACCATACCCAATAACTCAACAACCTTACCCAATAACCTCATACAACTACTCCTTGACCTAATAACCCCATACTTATCCCAAATCAAATCTTTCATCACAAACACCCTGCTGCCATTGCTCCTCAATGGATCCTAAACGCACAAATGCCCTACAAAACTTAACAATCCTCAATTGGAACGCGAATGGAATTAACACCCAGCGTTCATTACTCATCGCCTTTCTGGCTCGGTACAATATAGACATCGCCTGTATAACAGAGACTCATCTCGATGATACTATCAAATTTAATCTCCCAGGATACCACACCTACCGTAATGATCGGATATCAACAGTAGCTGCAGGAGGAGTGGCGATCTTCATAAAAAAAAAATACGTCCACACACAACTACCCGAAATAAAAGACCTAAAAATTGAAACAATCGCAATAAAAGTTACACTTAACGACCAGAGTCACATAACAATAGTATCTGCCTACAGACAACCAAATAAAAAATTAAACGAAGACATTAAAAAAATCTTTGATACTAATGGGCCACTGCTAGTCATAGGTGACATAAACGCCAAAAACACCTTATGGGGATGCAGGGCAACGAATCCAGAGGGCACTAAACTTGAAAACCTTGCAATAGCCAATACATTCCAAGTCATAGCACCCGACGAATACACCTATTATCCCTACCGACTCGACCATCAGCCTGATATCCTTGACATCGTGCTCCAAAAAAACTTCAACAAACCAATATTCCAAAACGTCATCACAGAACTCAATTCAGACCACCTTCCTGTGCTAGTATCCTTTGTTAACACTCTATCCATTAAACAACCCAACCCAAAACTCATTAACGGACACATAGATTGGATTCAATTTATGAATGCACTGGACAATAATCTTCACCACTCGCCAGATCTCCAAACCTCCCAGGACATAGATCTGATGGCAAACCACCTTACCAAATCGATACAAAACAGCGTAAAGCAGGCGTGCACACCATCAAAAAAGGTCCTACCAAAGGATTACAACTATCCCCCTAGGCACATAGTAGAGCTAATAAAAACTAAAAGCAAACTTCGACGCGAATGGCAGAGGACAAGAAATCCCATAACAAAAAATCAACTAAATAATATCACTCATTTAATCAAAAGGGAGCTCGACAACCTAAGAATCAGCTCTTACAAAAGCAGATCGCTGATTACAGCCCAGGAGACATGGGATTGTGGAGAACAACAAGAAACATACTCCACCAAAGAACCGAACTTCCCACATTAACTACCGAATCCGACAATGAACAATACAACTCAGACGCCGAAAAAGTCGCTGCGTTTGCTCAACACCTAGAGAAAACATTCACACCAACAATCACCTGCACACCAACCCACTTTATGCACGTAGTCAGTGACACCGAAAACAACGCACCAATACCGGATCGCATCAACCCAACCTCCCCCAACGAACTCAAAAGCATAATCGACACCTTACCTACAAATAAATCTCCAGGTCACGACCTTATCACGAACACCATCCTTCAACACCTAACTAACAAAGCACTTGCCTACCTAAGCACAACCTTTAACGCCTGCATGAGACAGGGCTACTTCCCCCTGACATGGAAACACGCACAAATAATCATGTTCGCCAAACCAGGCAAAGATAAAAAAAAAAGTAAACAATTACAGACCAATAAGTCTCCTGACCTCATTATCGAAACTCTTAGAAAAGGTCATATACAAACGTCTGATAAAAAGCATAGAAAACCTCAACACAATACCCACTGCTCAATTCGGCTTTCGACAAGGGCACTCAACCTGCCACCAACTGCAGCGCATAAGTGAACTAATCGAACGGGGCTTCGAAAACAAACTGTACACCATAGGACTGTTCCTAGACATCGCACAGGCCTTCGACATAGTGTGGATCGAAGGCCTCAAAAAGAAGATCTTGAGCATCGACATGCCCACCAACCTCAAGGCCATCCTCTTCTCTTTCCTAGACAACCGAACCTTCGAAGTCAGGATTAATTCGACACTGTCCGAAATCAAAAACATCCACGCAGGCGTCCCCCAAGGCAGCGTCCTTGGGCCCATCCTATTCAACATATACATGTCAGACATCCCAGAAACTAACGCTACACTAGCCACATTTGCCGATGACACGGCCATCTTCACTCAAGCCCCCAAACTCGAACAAGCAGTGACAGCACTACAGCAAGCAACAGACAGACTTTTTTCTTGGCTCAAGCAATGGAATCTAAGAGTTAACGCTGACAAGTGCCAAGCCAAGATATTCACACTGCGAAAAATCAACAATCCCCCAAATGTATTAATCAACAACAGCACAATACCTTGGAACCCAAGAGACTCTGCAGTGAAATACCTAGGAGTTTACCTTGACACACGGCTCAGCTGGAACTACCATGTCAACTACAAACTAACGCAAAGCTACACCAGATTAAGACAGCTGTATCCCATAATAAATCGTAAATCAACTTTAAAAATCGAATGTACAGTACTACTATACAAAAGCCTGATAAGACCCTTAGCGTTATATGCATCTCCCGTATGGTTCAACACCTCCAAAACCAATATTCAAAAGTTACAGAGACTCCAAAACAAGGTGTTAAGAACAGCAGTCAACGCACCCTGGTATATTCGCAATGCCCAACTACACCACGAGCTTGGCGTCTTATACGTGGAAGAATTCATCAACAAGTGCACCAATAAGTTTATTACCAACTCTAGTGCGTGTAGTGGTGCGGTACACTACAACCTATTCCAACCTAACATACACATCAGATTGAAACGCAAACTACCACAGGATATCGTTCAGCCTTAGTGAAACTAATTGCTACTATCACTATTGTTTACTGTTACTGTTATTATTTGTAAACTTAAGAGACTACTAATTAGTCTCAGTATATCATAGTCTAGTTTTTGTATTATAGTACATTATCACTGCTATGTATAACAGAACATTATTTGTTGATCTGGCAATAAACTAAATTAAAAAAAAAAAAAATATTGTTTCTTAATCATTGAGATACCAGGCATATCATGGAGTGCCCTGGCGGGCATTATCAGTTGCTATGGTACGAGAATGGTCAGAAATGGCAAGCATCAAATTTCTGGCCAATCACGTATACCTTGATGCGTCGATGCTTTCACAGCAATAGTTGATCATCCAATATAAGTTTTTTAATCCATTATTTAGATTATTACACTAGTAAGACATAAAATTTTGTATGCACCACGGGCATTACCTGATGTTTATACTCTCTTTATACCCTCGGTACATAAATAACTAGTGTAGAACGATTCTTTAAACAAGATTTCTTTTATATTCCTAACTTTCCCACCAGTTTATTTCTATCCATATTATCCGTACATGCGGTCACAAACGACATTGTAGTATGTAATAGTAAGTCAAAAGTAATCAAATGTTATGAGCCATTTACATGTCTTTTATCTATGAATGTAAGAGGCACTTACATCTACGGTAATGAAAAAAATAGTTATAATACTTAATACTAAAACACCTACAATTAAAACTTTTTTTATTAAGTGTATAAATACCCGTATGAAAATACAATTCCTAAATTTGGTAATAATAAACCGTTTAAACTTTATGAGAGTTGGGTAACAATGCTTTTAATTTAGTTGGTGTGTTTTAGAAGCCGCAAATAAAAAACCTCTAGCTGTAGTTTTTGTCTTGCTGAAAATTTGCTTTTCTTCTTTCAGACTACAGTTGTTTTTCTTAACAATTTAATCAGCTATACTTTTAGAGTTGTACCTCAGAGTAAATGAATAGTGTTTGAAGCAAGAGTCTATCACAGAAGAGTTACAAAGAAGATACTCTATTGAACATCTAAATTTCCTTTATAGTGGCTGGAATATAGAGGCAATGACATATTCGAATAAGAAAATTAAAACATCATGTAGCTTAAAAAAATAATTAGTTACTATTTTATTGTAATATTGACATATTCTGAACGATGTGAAAATTAACTGTGAACACTACATACATATATGCTTATTCAGATTTTATACTAAATACATAAAAAATATTTTATCAGAGAATTTACTAAATAAATATTTACATTATATGTAATACCAATTATTTTCTCTAATTACTTTTCAGATAAATTTCAAAATACGATAATAATTTGTCAACAATTATTTTCTCTAATTACTTTTCAGATAAATTTCAATATTTTAAATAATTTCTCGATTATAAATCCAACACCATAATATTGACATTGAACTTAAAATATACTATGACCTTGCTTAAAAACTTGTTGGTTACTATGTCAGACTGGGGATCACTATTCGCGTAGCGACAGTTCAATCTACAATGTTTGTTTACGTTCTGTTATTTCTAGTGAGTTTAAACATACAAATCAGGGCAAAAGGTAACACTGATAACAAAACGTAAAATACGCGTTACTATTATATTTCTGTGTCATTCTTAAAATTTATATTTACATAATAAAATACCATAATTCTCTCATAACGCTCAGCTTTAACGACGAAATCAACACAAGCAACGGTAGTAGGTGCTTGAAAATCATGAAATTTAAAAAGCGATTTGAAACTTGCTATATTCCACACTTTGCACCCATATAATGCAAAAATATTAGAAATCTTAAATATTTGAATAGTTACCTACAATCCCTGATTCATATTACATTATCTAAGCTTTGTAATTCAGTTTCGAATATCACTTGTTATCTGTTAAAATTTAAAAAATCTTGTAAGTCCAGTATTAACTTCGAACGTTTTACATATTTTACCCTATCCAAATATATCTTGGGATCAACAAGCATCCCTCTATTATGCTGTCCTTTTGTTCAACAGTATGAGGCAGAAGCAGATGACTGGAAACAAGCTATATAAAACAATTGTACTCATACATGTAGTTTTCTAACTCTACCAAAAAGAAATATGAAAGTCGTTGTTTCCAAAGTTACACAAATTTGAAATGTATGAAATGTAAGTGGTATATGTTTACAAATTCGATTAAACTGAATGTTGACTAAGCAGTGTATAGTATTATAAGCAAATTAAAACTAGACTCATTTAATTAAATTAATAAAAATTTAGATAAGTATAGTAAATATAATAATTCAAGAGCGTTTTCATAAAACGAAATTGCACATTTAGACCTAAATTTAAAAAAATATATCAAAAATTATGTAGGTGACGATTTGACGATGTCTGTGCGTTTGCTAGCGGTATAGCTAAAAAATTACATACTTGTTGAAAAAAGACGATATTTTTCATGCGGACTAAATATCAACCTGACATGAAACCGAATATAATACCGGTCAAATATATACAGGTAAAATTGTAATTTGCATATAGCATAGGTTTTTATCCTTGACGAAAATGGAACCCAACAGAGGCAGAATAAATATTGTAAATGGATAGAAGTATGTAGCGATCAGGCTTCTTTCTATAAAGCCAGAACCGACCCAGCATCTCTCCCAGCGGGGGCTAGTTGTGAAGGCGGCGCAGTAAGCGAATTGGGCCGTCTAAACACGTGAGAGCGAGCCTGGTAGCCAGAGTTCGAATGCCAGCGGCTGCATTTTTTTATTTACAAATTGAGGTAATTCGCGAAAAGAAGCTTCGTGTAAACCCCTTTGCAGATTTTTTTCTTGTTCAATATTTGCTGTCGTGCTGTCGTCACAGTTTACATACCTACACACATTTGTTTTCTGACATTTTGGCAATGTACAGTGAGGTCAGGATAAGTAAATACAATGAAACTCTCTTGACCGTTTTTACACTTATTATTTTCGTGACTAAATGTTTGAATTCCCCGCTGCTATCGGAAAAGGTTTTTTTTTCAAATGCCTACTTGTAAATCTCTATGTTATTCATGAAAATCTCCATGGTAAAGTGCATAGTTGAATATGTTCTATACATTTAATAAAATACTACCTCTTTCTTACAGCTGTTCCAGACCCATTGAATTGTACACGATCCAATGAAAAATATCAGTGCGGCAGCGCCTGCCAAACAACTTGTAAAAATTTAGGTGAAAGATGCCCCATAGTAAACAAACGGTGTAATGATGCTTGCTATTGCATTGATAACTTTGCCCGGGACGATTCTGGAGTGTGTATACCACAGGCACAATGTTCATCATAAATAAACCTAAATTTCCAGAATCTGATGCAGAATACAACATAATCGTAAATAACATTTCAAAGCCACCATATATTTACAATGCTAAATTTAAATCTCTGTAGTTACATAAATCAAGTAGTAAGAGCGAATGCTTAAGCAATATTGTAATTAACTACTAAGTATATTTACAAATATATTGTTCCAATACTGATTCCTAGGTAATTTTTCTAAAACTAAAAGTAGGGGAGACCTGGGATGGTTTGCACACCACAGTACCGGATCTAGAGGAATACACCCCGGACGCCAAAGACCTAAGGCCGCAACATCAAGTTTTGATGCATTAATGTGGCTAAAAAATGAAAATTAACTGAAATTGGTATTTGTAAAATAGAATGATTCTCATAGATTGCTGTACCACAGTTCTCATGAACGAGATTTGCAGACATATTTGTTTATTATAGTTATTCGCTTCCTTCTACAAGATTAATAAATCCACGTGTCAGATCACTCGTTTTAGAATAATGCACATGTACAATTTATACCTTAGCGATCTATATAGGACTTAACGTTGTAAACTTTTAAATATTGTGCGAAACAATGGTAAAGTAGCTTTATAAACTTACCAAATTTGAAATAAAACTGCAGCTTAATTTTTCAAAATTTCAAAATAAAAAATAACAATGTATTTATTTTATTCTAGAACCATACGCTTGCTTATTGGATCTCGATAGTGGGCGTAATATGGGTTTCTAAGCAGTATACCAAACTGGGCGGTCAGGTGGACGTGAGAAGTGTCATTACCGTAAACCTCTTAGGATTAAAAGATACTTTTCATTTCAAAATCGTAGTTATTGTATTTTCAGGGCCAAACATAGAAGCTAATGTTTTATAGTGGCATTTCTTGACCCAATTTCCTATTAAGCAAGAACGTTTGAATTGTCAAAAAATTTGTATTGGACAATATAAATAGTTTTATTGTGATTCGATGATACTCGTATAACAAGGTTGTGGTCGAAAAGTACACAGGTGAACCCACTGAGGAAAGTGGAAGCATAATGCATTCACCTTTCAACTATTACCTTGGCAGTGTCGTGGTCAGCGAGCCACGTGCAACATCATCGGACTTACCTTTCGAAGAACTCACTTGAGCAGCTTGCCAAACTCCATTTACACTGGAAAAATACACACAAATCGCATGCACAACCTCAAAAAAAAACAGTTAAACAAACGAAATGTATTAGCAAAATATTTAAAATTCTAAAGGTTGAGTATATAAAAACATGAAATGGGTTAGAAATGGTTAAATATGTAAAGGTACGGCAACGTCTTAATCTAGTAAGAAAGCTGTAGACTTGACATCAACTATCGAAATTACTTGTAAATGGTATTAAGACTGAATTATCAAAATACTGACGCATTAAACGGCAATAATAAACGGTAATCAACTAATAAACAAGGTACAATTGCAACACATACTTCAACTGCCACCACGTAAAGTTAAACACACAGGTTCATGAATTCTGACGATAATAAATTAAATTGAGAGGAAACGAACTATAATGGTTTAGCAAATGCAATGGTACAAACAATAAATATTACAATGACCGCAACGTTACGAAAACTGTCTGACACTTCGACAAAACACTCGGTACACCTTAAACTCGGCACTAAAAAAGCTATTACATTACAACGATACCTTCAAGAACGTCCTTCGTTGCTGCAAACAGTCGCTTTTCAGAGAGTGCGATAAAAAGCCCAAAGGAGCTGCACCAAATCAATGGTACGTCGCCGACGGGACGGAACCTGAGATAATCCGCTAATGAGGGTGAATTCGGAATCCGTACGGTAAATTGGCAGAACGGCATGAAACGATAAGCGGGAGCTTCGCGACACATAAATAAGCCGATGTTGAGATTTCACAGAGAATCCGTTAAACGAAGTTGCCGCCCCACGATAATCGAAAAACTCAAAGGCTTAAATCGGTAAACAATAACGCTAAGTTCGCCCAACAGCCATAGCTATCACGTGCAGTTCAATAAGGCCACAAAATGCGAAACACAGGACTTTCGATCTCGAAAGAACGGGAAAAGGTAAATAAAAGCGAAACACAAAACTTACACAAGCCCGAAGGCTGCGCGGCGGGACCAACAACTTCAAAATCACTTGAGGCTTCTTGCGATGCTGAGTCAAATCTCTCTCGAAAACGTGCGATTACCTCGCCAACGCCAAAAAGTGGGGGCCAACAGTCATACTCGCTCTCTCTAACACACGGAAACTATCTTTAATTCTGGCTCAAAATGTAAGCGCTTATACAACAAAGTCACGTCTGCGGCGGGTCGATAATCAACACATGCGTGGCTTTTCTAGAGTGCCAATAGGCCCGAAACAGAGCGATAACTCAGAATGAGTGCATTTAAAACTGCCGACTGCAAGCGAATAATTCGAAATACCCATATACAGGCGGAATCGTAATTTCGGAATCGATAAAATAATGCTAATTAGCCGTACGTTCATACAAACTAAAAATGTTCTTACAAGACTTTTCAAGGGCAATAGTTTTTTAAATAAGATTAAAAATATAAAGACTGCATCTGTTTAAACTGTTCCCGGATATAGGGATAGTTCTGACGGCACCTGGAGATGCTATGGACATATGTATGGTACAGAAGCTATAAGAACACATACAGTAATTAGGTAACCGAAATCTTTTTAAATAGTGTCGTAGTATCCGTTTAAACTTCGAGTCATAAACATCGTCGATATTGTGCCGCGATTTCAAAGTAAAACAAAACAATCAAAAGCCCTCGGGGACTAACTAGATGCTGGCGCCCAACGTGGGGCCCGCTTGTTCTTTCCTTTGTACTATTTTCTTTGCGGAGAAGCTACTGTCAACGAGTAAATTCTTGTTATCTTACTTTTCCCTAAATTTCCAAAATCTTCCAATATCGCAATACTACGAAAGTATACTTGAAGGTTCACCAGCTAAGCTCAGTGATGGCGTGCGGTTTTTTACATGATACCGATAAATATTATAAGCGCCAACAAGTCTTTAATTACAACAAATATACTCCGAGTACTTATAAACTCATATATAGCAGCAGAAAATCGTAAGAATATCTGAAATACAATAAATTGCAGTAACGAAATTAATAAAAATATCACATTAGCAGTATAACATATTTAATTAGTAACTATTGGATAAAATGGGCAGTACAGTAGGATCTAGAATCACTGATTAAGCAAATCAGAAACACCCTAAATAACACATTATGCTACGAATTAACACAATAAGCAATTGAAGGTTAAACAAATAATCATAAGCTTTAAATAGTCTTACTGTAATTAAACAATGTTCCTAATTAGCTAATTTATTACTGGTGAATCTTTAAGAGATTCAACCAGAATCGTTGCCCAAAATGGCACCACACGAAGATCTCGAAATCTTAACCAAACGTAATGATGAAGATGTATGACAAATCTCTGAAGAAACGATGTTGCAATTAGTTAGTTCGTACTTATACATACTTAACCAGGGCACATAATTAATGTTTTCAGATGGGCTATGCAGCTCTCATAAGCAATGCACTGGGTACTCCAGGTGAATACAACGTCTATCAGGACTCCGTCAAATGTGAGCCAGCTACCTGGACAATGGCATTAATTTAGCGGGTTCGAAAACTTGGCGCGTGCACTGGTACATAAAGCTAAAACACCAATCGAATCAATCGAATGCAGAGCACCTAAACGAATCACGAATGGTATCTTAACTTACCCCTATTTCTGGGGCTTCCAAGTGAACGAAAAGGAGGTCATGGCAACTCGAAATCTGTCAATCTTGGCTCGGGCAAAAGGCTCAAAAATTAACTCTGCCTCACCTAAAAAATCCGCACTGAAACATGTCCCCTACGAAACTTTCCATCAGAAGCAGACAGCAAGGGGCCCGAAATTGATGATTGGGGTAATATTACAAAACGAGTTATCCAATTCAAAGCATCAGCCGGAAAGCAAGAATCAAGCAGCGACATATCTCTTGTTATCTCGCATGAACAAATTGCACAAACGCTGTCAGAAATCCCAGCGAACGCTTGCCGGTATAGTAGATAACCGGTATCGGTGCGAGCAGCCAATTAAGATGCCTTTATACGACGAGCGCTCCAAATAAAAAAGCGTTAAAAGACTAAATGTTAGACAGTTAAACGAATGCTACTGCTAAATGCACTTTTGACAACTAACAACTCCCCCTTATCAGAAAAGAAACATTTCAAAGAATTTTGGAACTACACAAACGTAGCCAAAACATATTCGGGTAAACCCAAGGCAAAAAAAATATCCCTAAAAACCCAGAAACTCGTTCCACACAATTGCAACTACTGGAGAGAACCAAAACAACCCCAGGAGGAAATCGAAACCAAGACATCCCTTTGACAGGGATCGAATGCGCTCGTCGCTGCTAGATGGAAATGCTGCACCGGTGATCAGACTCGTCACGACCCATCACTGAAAAGTCTTAAAACCGGAGAACCCCCCAACATCACCTCAATTTCTTCAAGGTCCCCACCCCTTGACAACTTTATGAAAACCCCCGAGGAGGAAGCCAAACCCACAGTTAATATACCGCTAGACCAAACTCCAAATAAAAAAAAAGAATCCCAGAATCAAATAATACCCCCAAATTTTCAGCAACTAAATCGGTTAGGTTACTCCTTTTGACAAATGTGGGAGAGAAGGCAACTCCGGGGGAGAAGGCAACTCCGGGAAAAGAGTCTGATCAACCAGAAAAGCGATAGGCAAAACCATCAACCACACAACGCAACCACACACTGATTGAGGGTTTCTTCAGCGCCCCAAATGGTCTTAAGAAGGTCCCTACAATCTTTATCCCACTCACATCAAAGATCCATTCACTATCAGAGAATTAGGGTTTCCAGTACCGGGATGCGGAACCGGGACTGTGTTAACATGTGTATGAGTATACTATATCAGAGAATTAAGAAGGGTATTCACCGGCGTACGGCGTATTGCTCATGCCTCGGACACATTTTGCATTATTTACGTTTTGCGTAGACAAAACAGGTATGGTATATCCACCAGCGTGGAATCCAAGAGAGCATTTTCAGTGGCAGGATCTTTTTCTACGAAAATCCATTCGAAAATAGGGAATGAGTTTTTAAATGCCCTTGTAGCTCTAACATCCTATTTTATGTCAAAATAATTTATTTCTTAGTTATTTACACTGGTTTACTATATACTAGTTATACTGTACACTACCAGTATGTCTTTATAATTAAAACAATTGTTTTTATTTGGAATTTGCTTTCTAGATAAAAACTATTTCCCTTGCGGGACCATTTTTGGGATTTTCAGGATTTGAAATTTAGTTCGAAAGTCCCAAAAACACTTATGTTGCAGAGACTTGGAAACCGTACACACAGGCGAAGAAACAGAATCGAAGCAAGGTTCATCATATTCATACAGAAAGTTCAGTCATTACCGAAGAGCACAAACACATCCGGTCAGAAAGAGGAGACAGCTGAAAGATTGAAGGACCAACCGATCAAAAAAAAAACAAAGGACTACACAACTACAGTACATAATACGGACTCCTCAAAAGCGTTCTCATATGTGAACACGAGAACGACAGAAAATTGTTCCCTCACTGGAGACCTCAATACTCGGTAGGAAGATCCTAAGACCATGTGAAATTGCCGATAAGTTTTGATACCAGATTTGATTGGTCGGCTAATTCTATCGAAATCAAATTACTCTACATGAATACATTTGCCGGCCGGGCTATGTCAGTGAAGACGGCATGCAGTTCATTATAAATACTGAAGTTATTTAAATAGCAAAGACGGGTACCAACAAATCTTTAAATAACGACAAGTGTATCCAGGTTATCACAGAGAACTCGTAAACTCAAAAGTAGCACAATACTCTGAAATAAAGCACACAAATCAAAGTAGCAATAACATGAACAAGACGTTGTAATAATATCAATATATAATAATCACATATTAAATAGCATACAGAGCCAACACAATGTACAGGTGACTATACCATTCATGAGGTTGGAAACCAATAAGAATACATAATTTTACAAGTTATTTCAATAACTACGACGATATCGATTATAACAACTGCTGTATAGTCGCAGTTATTAAAATCACGTAGCCTTGAAAAAAATGTGACAAATATACTGAAACAATATTAAAACCACATAAACGAATTTAAACTTTCACAAAATGACACAAAATTATTAAATTTATGAATCTTCTGTTTACCTTTTTATTTTACTTATTTTCTTTACTCATGGTATAGTCTACTTGTATACAACTCGACAATCGAAAATGTTCGAGACCCGACGTAGGTATTGCCTTATGAAGTAATGGTGCGCCAACGACCCAAAATTAACCGGACCACGCTATAGACCTGTAAACCTATATAGACGCATTCTGCACGTAACAGTTTTTGAAAATTGCCCGAGAGAGGGCAGCGAACCAGGGTTATTTTCAAAAACTTCACGCAGGCAATGTAACATGGCCGAGGGTTCTTTTCGTAGCGTATTTCCCAAATTCAATTTCAACGCCAGAAATCAATGAACGATTTGTTTAATAATGTTCAAAATTAAGTGTTTCTTCGATTCTCTTTCTCTTTCTCCGGTATCCTGTGTGCCCCCACGGGTGTTGGATATTTGTGGGTTTCGTGTCTTTTGCCCATTACTTCCATCTTTTACGGTCCTTTGTCATTTTATTCATTTCTTCTATCGTTTTCCCCTTGCTTTCCCTATCCTTTCTATGCATTTCATCCAGGTGAGTCTCGATCTTCCTCTTTCCATTACTTTTTTCGGTAGTCTGTTTCTATCTAATCTTTGTATCTATCTGTCCATACCATTCTAATTGCTTCTTCCCACTTTTTGTCTTATCGTTTGTTGTTTCAGTTTTCCTATGATTTCTTCATTTCTAATGTGGTCCAGCTTGGTTTTCCCTGCTATCTTTCTAAATTATTTCATATCTGCAAAACAGACAAATCAAGAAAAGAATTAAAAAAGGAAGCAAGTGTTTTTTACAAATACAAAATATTAATTGGAAACAAACAACTTAGTGCAACAACGAAGATAAGAGTTTATAAAACATTAATACGATCCGTAGTAACATACGCCATGTAGACATTGTCATTCAGAAAAACAGAGGAAGAAGAATTAAGACGCTCCGAAAGAAGTATTATAAGAAGAATTTTAGGACCCAAAAATGGAAGATGGACAGTACAGAAGAAGAATAAATTTTGAACTGGTAGAGGCCATGAACGGAGAGGACACAGTGAAGTTTGTGAAATCACAGAGGCTGAAATGGTTTGGGTACGTCATGAGGGGCGAAGACGCAAAAACAAGCAAAAGAGTAACACAATGGAAGCCTACGGGAAAAAATACAGAGGGAGACCGAAGACTACTTGGCAAGACAACATATTAGAGGATCTACAGGTGATGGAAATAAGAAATTGGAGAACAAAGTGTAGTGAAATAAAAACTTGGAAAAAATAGTGCAGACTGCCAAAACACAGCTATAATAAACAGTAAAGTGCAATTAAACATTAAAGTGCGGAAAGAGCGTAATGATATAAGAGATAGGATCTAAATTTTCCATTATCTGCTTGTAAACGGTGTCTTTACTGTATCCAAAAACAGAGAAGCCAAGAGGGGTTAGATCTGGTGAACGAGCGGGCGAAGGAATGTTTGTTCCTCTACTTATGATTCGATCATCAAAATGTTCTTGAAGGTATTGTATCGTTGCATGTGCAATGTGGGCTGTGGCACCATCCTGTTGAAAATACCCTTTATTCAATTCGTCATCATGCAACTGGTTAATGAACACATCTAAAATCTGTTCCCTATAAACCTGAGCATTAACTCGCTTACGGAAGAAAATTGGCCCAACTATACGCCTACGGGAGATAGCTAACTACACTCCAATTTTCAATGTATGCAAAGTTGTGTGAGGATTTTCGGCGCTCCATATCCTGTAATTCTGTGAATTAACATATCCAGATAAATTAAACTATGAGAAGAAAAAGAGGTCTAGTAAGTTGTTTAAATTATGTTCAAGCCAGTTGCAATACTGAATACGATGTTCATAGTCTGGTGGCAAAAGTTCTTTAATAGTGCTTATGTTATAAGAATTGTTGGGGCATCCGAAAATGCAGAGCCACCACGATTAAATGTAGCTCTATTTGAAGGGCCACGACGATGGACTGCGGCTCTATTTACAGCGCCCCGATGTTGGTTGAAACTAGCTTAACCGCACTCCAGAGCCTCGCGGTGGTCTGTTCCTAATTTCTTCGTTGGTTTTCCCGTTGTCGAAGGATCTTTATTAATTTTTACTACCACGAGCTGGTAGCTGTTGCCTCTCGCCTGGCACCACACAAATAAAACGATAGAAAAGGCTAAACTTACTTTATTTTCGATCACTGTTTCGATACGTGTAACCACCGCTAACACAGGGCAAGAGTGTTCATTTGGCAGGGTGGCGGGCAGCAGGTTGCCACCCTCCCGCTACATGGTACTGTAAACGCTAGCTTACGCATAAATTATAAACAAACATTAAAAATGTATTTAATTTATGCATCGCCCAGTCAAGCGTTATCACGGGTTGCATCTTGCCGACGTCCGAAGAAGAGATAACGAACGCAGGCCAGAGCTGCGCCGTAGACACGAAGAGTCGATCCTCGCGCCGCTCTCCCAACTAAGGATGCCCGAAGTGGCTGCTTTGATAACACGACGCGACGCATATAAAAGCAGTTTACGGGATCTATACTTGGCGCAGCGAACAAATAGAGTGGCTTATGCAACCCAACTGGCATATTACAAAGCTGACTAGATCAGTATTTTAATAATAATTACTAAATAATCAGAGATTGCGGTCCTCATAATTAGACCTAATTTCAACTGACATTAAATAATTGTTTGAGGTTATGATACAAATAGAAACTTCGTCCAACTTCAAAAGCAAGACATTTGTGCACTTGTAATATGTATGCATGTAGCCTGGCTCTTGCTAAATCTCATTATTGCCTAGATATTACAAGTGAACCAATGTCATGCTTTTGAAGTTGATCGAAATTTCTATTTGTTTCATAACCTCAAACAATTATTCAATGCAAGTTAAAATTAGGTCTAATTATAAGGACCACCATCTCTGATTCTTTAGTAATTATTATTAAAATACTAATCCAATCAGCTTTGAAATACGTCATTTGGGTTGCATAAGCCACTCTATTTGTTCGCTGCGCTAAGTATAGACCTTTTTCATTCCGACACTTGAGTTTTATCCCAACTGAAGTTTAATTGTCATGTTCCGTCCTGTTCCTGTCCCGTCGGAATAAATATAGCTTTACTCTTATTCTCTCTCCTGTAGAATCTTCCAGAAGATCCGCTCCGAAATTAGTTTGACTCGGCGACTCGTAAAAGAGTGCCCGATTCCTGATTTGTTAACCCGGAGATCCATTCCGAAATTAGCCTAAATCGGCGGCCCGTAAAGGAAGCCCGCTTCCTGATTTAATAACCTGGAGGCCCGCTTCGAAACCAGTCCGAATCGACGGATCGTTGACAGTGTCCGATTCCTGGTTCATGTTTCTAAACACCCCGACAGAACCCACGGTGTAATTCGCCCCGCAATAAACACAACAAATATCGAATTGCAAAGCTCCTAAGCGCCACAAAATTCGCGGCCGCTTGAACACTTATTAATTACTTTAACTACAGTCATTTACCTACCTGAGGGTTTCCCCAGACGTATAGAGAGCCGTCCGCATCAAGCGGGAGCGATCAGTTCCCCTGCAATCATCCCTGTCGAACAAGATTCCTGCACGAGCAGCTCGCGGTCGTTCGCCCGAAGTCAGCTGATTTACGCCGGGAAGAACGCGGCCGAATTCCGCTTTTGCTACAAATCTACGGTGACGCAGCGATCTCCCGTGAAGCTCGACGGCCTTTTTAGCCGGGCTACAGGTGTGGTAAACACATGAAATAACTTAATTGCTTCTTTGATTCTAGCCCCGTAAACGACAAGACAAAACTGGGATTTCGAGGTTAAACGCCGGCTCATTCGATCTACCGTAGGCCGATTGTCTTCTGGAGTGGTGCGTTCCAAAAAGCAGTCGAGAGAAGTCGTTCAACGAGCCGGATCCGCCCGTAACACACCGGCGCAAAGGAGGTTGCCGCGACTTCAGGACCGAACGAAGTGCGACACTCCAGGCGAAATTATTATTTTATATAATATACATTTTATTTTAACATTCGAGTGAATCTTATGTTTGTAACTATAGTTAAATAAAATAAAGCTACCTAAGGTAATTTTCTGGTGTTTGTTTGCTAAGCAAATATATATCTGAGGAGACAAATCTCTCCGATTTGAGCAAACCTGAGGTAGTAATTTTGACGCCCTTAGTAAGGGACTTTTCATAACGTCACATGACACCCCTAGTAAGGGGGTGAAACGTCACAGTACCAACTTAGAACTAATGCAAATTTAAAAACTACAAATATTGCTAATGGGACGAAACAGGGATGAAGATGTAAAGCCTTCTTGGCAATCTTTTAACAAGTACTGAAAGGTCTTCCTGAGGATTTCCTTTTTTGCACAGATCCAGTACTCACAAAAGGACTAATCACATTTCCAATATGTTTCCACAACAATTCTTCCTGTACTTGAAGATCTAGAACTCTTGCGAGAAATTGGTCTTTGCAAGCCGGAACAGAGTATTTCCAGGATTCATTTTCAAGAACTGCAGTGTGGTAATAGGCCATAACAATAAAAGTGTCGTGTTCAACGTTATAGTTCATTATGGAAATTTGAAGATTGTTTAAAACTGTAAATTATAAGCATTAATTATTATTAAGCTCTCTCAACGCCTAGATAAATGTCATAGTCTTAAAAAAAGATTTTTTAATAACACAAAACAGTGGGAATACAAAAAGTTAGAACACCACAAGAAAATTTAACAAACTTTGGATATGTGACACTACCGACATTCACTAAATGACATAACTATTGTGTAGTCCATGTAGTCATCAGAACAAAGTGGCAAATTTAACAAATATTTCAAAGGAAACTTGATAGAAAAACATTTATAACCACCCTGTATTAAAAGGCATGCTTCGTTTGTAACATTAAATTTTGTTGTAAAATATGAATGTTTCAGTTATTATTTTTTTCGACGACTGACATCGAAAGTAGATTTTTCTCACTGTCATTTGACAACAGAAAGTTGACATTTGCCGCTGAGCGTGCGTTTTCATCTTTTTGCCGCTCGCCGAGCGTTTTGGGTTTCCGCGTGAACAAAATAGGTAGCCACGTCCGAATGTTTCCTTGACAACGCCCGTCATTTGTGGAAATAATCGCGTCACATGTCATATAGACTGCGCGAGTAATGTTAACTTGATTGTCAATTAATTTTTGCGATAAAACGAAATTTTATATTTTCCTTTAATAATATGCTCAGTCGTCGAAAAAATAGTATGTATATTTCGAGCTAAAAGTGCGCTTGCCGCTTTTGCATGATTGCTGGTTTCGACTTCGTCTCAACCAGCAATATTCATGCGCAAGCGGCAAGATTGCACTTTCAGCTCTTAACATACAATATACTATTGTGTTACTTTTTGTTTTTAAGCATTTATAAAAGTTTGTATAGTACTATTTAACAAATATATTTCTAATACTGATTTTGTAATTATTTATTGTAGATTTCTTGATTGCTAATGCCACTATTATTGCTAAAGTTCTATTTACTACACTAGGACTTGGAGGTTCGCATTAATACACCTAGAAAATATCCTAGATCGAATATGTACTGGTATTTCATGTACCGGTACTTTTGTATACGATACTGCTCCGAACCGAGACCTTTAAAATTGATACGATATGATGGTACCGATATTTTTCGGTGTATTGAACATCCCTACTTTGCACTTCTCTTTCCATTTTGTTTTCTAGCGTTATTAATTGTCCTAAGTAGATGATCTCATTTGCCTTTTTTATTAAGCAGTTTTGTATTTTTATATCCCCTGAAGTACGGTTTGAAATTATCTTGGTCTTCTCAAAGTTGATAGTTAACCCCACTTTTCTGCTCTCTCTGCTTAGTTCTTGTAGCATTGTTTTCAGGTCCTTTCCACTCTCCGCCAGTAATGTTATGTCATCAGCATATCGGAGGTTTGATAGCTTCTTGTCCCCTATTCTTATACCATATTTTTCCCAGTTTAAGTTTGCAAAAACTTTCTGTAAGATGCTATTAAATAAGTAGGGAGAAATTGGGTAGCCTTGTCTGACTCCTTTCTGTAGCTTCAAATATTCTCCTTCTTTGTCTTGTTTGATCCCTGCCTTTCCCTGTCTGTGTATCGCCTCTAATACTTTTAAATATTTTTGATGAACTCCTTGTTCTTTCAGAGCTGATAGCATAGGTTCATACTCAATACTATAGAAGGCTTTGCTAAAGTCAACAAAGGCCACGTTACACTTCTGGGTGATTTGATTCCTACTTGTTCAACTGGTTGGTTATTTTCGAGGGTCTCTTTTATCCGGTCTTTTATAATTGTTATGAAGGTTTGGTCTGCTTTTCCCTTCTTGTATATTAGAATTATTGTTGCCAACCTCCATTGCTTGGGGATTGTTCCTGTCTGTAGTATCTTGTTAAATAACCCTTTCATTTGTTCATATACTTCTGGCATCAATGACTTCAGTACCTCACTCTTTATGTTATCTGCCCCTGGGGACTTTTTATTCTTCAGGTTTCTTATGGCGTTTCTTATTTCGCCGTCCTCGATTTCGGGAACCATTTCCCGTGCTACCCCTGCCTCCGCTTTTAAGCTTCTGATCGAGCTTTGGTTATTTACGAGTGTGCCTGTGTACAATTGTCTATAATAATTTATTACTATTTCCTATTTTTTCCTTGTACTTCTCACTTCATTTTTCCACTTTTTATTTCCTTTATTCACTTTTTTCCTCACTTAGTTCTTTTCCTAGCTTTTTAGTGGAGTCACTTTCCTCGATTATTCTCTCAATTTCTTGCTTTTCGTATTTCCTTATATCTTTTCTAATTTCTCTTTTAACAAGTTTGTTTATTTCGCAGAGCTCGACCCTTTGTAGTGGGTTGTTTTGTACTTTTATTTGTTTACGCTTCTTCAATAATGCTATGGTATTGTTTGATAACTTGCTTTTCTCAATTCCGTCTGTCTGCCTGTTGGCGGCATAACTCAAAAAATATTTGTTGGAGGATGACGATATTTTGCATGCGGATTCTATCTCTATCTTGCAGAAAACCGAGAAAATTTCAGACAAACATATACAGGGTGAACACCTTAAAAAAATTAAGTTTTGTTAATTTTTGCGTTAACTTTGAGATAGATCGAAGTAATAATTTTGACATAGGTCAGGCTTTACACTTGCCGAAAATAGGACCCAACAGATACAGGATAATGTTGCAAAAGACACAAAACGTTTCAACAATAAAACCTTTCTGTTAAATAGAGGCGCGCCGCACTCGTTCCAATAAGGCTGCTTGGCTCAGTGAACATATCGATGAGATTACAGTCGCTACGCAGGTGATTTACAATCAAATCCCACCGCCGGCGCCGGTAATCTTTTTAAAGTGATAATTGATATAATTCGCATAACCAAGTGTTTCGTTTTATTGTATCAATTTAATTGGGCTCATTACGATATTTTAACCCAATTTTTCTTTGATTTTTAAAATTGTTTAGAATCAGTTGTGTGGGCTGTTCAGAGTAAAACAATTTCAAGAAACATCCTTTCCATGACGATTCTTCGGTCCGCATTTCAATTTGTTTTTTCAAATTGATTTAGTTTGAATTACCAAGTGGTTCATTTTATTGTTTCAGTGTTATTAGAAACGTTAAAATATTTTTGGCCCTAGTTGCCTTTGCCTTTTCAAAATATTTAATGTCAAAACTTCCACTCCTTTTATTTACAAAACAAAAAAGGAATAATTTGCATTTAGTTCAGGTAATTGGCGAAATTGAGACCTAACAGGTTAAAAATCAGAAATGAGACAAAATCATATAGTATCTTTATAACATACGAGAAACTCGTTGATCCGAATGCGGTCATAGCGCAGATGTTCTAGTTGCAAACCAGAGGAATTCCCTCAAATATTTACCTGTGAGCGGCACAGTTAAAATCCCAGCAAACTACATTTTTTAAATATGCAAATTGAACTAATCTCACAAGGGAAGTTCCGTGTAAATCCCTTTACAGATTTTTTTTGTCCAAGTATTGATCTTAATATCATACGTTCGAAAATTCTTAGCAGTTCTTCTTGTTTCTTCATACATTTGGTTTCCATTGCATATGTTACTACAGGTCATATCAGAATCCTGTATATTCTTAATTTTGTGTCTATTAAACTGTTTGTTTTTCAATAGAGATTTATTTGCATAATATGCCCTGTGTCCTGATTTAATTCTAGCTTTTATTTCGACGTTATTTTGTTTACCATTATTTACTTGTCCCCAGGTAACAAAAGTTGCGTACCCCTTCAAAGTTGTGGCCATCTATTTGTAAGTTTTGTATATCATTTTCTGCATTTCTTCCATACTTCATGTACTTCGTCTTCTGTTGATTCACTTGTAAACCTACACGTTTTGCTGCCTGTTCCATTTCTCTGAAAGTTTTTAATAATGTTTTCTTTGATCTGCTTAAGATGGCCATGTCATCCACATATGCTATAACTGTGTCCCTGTTGTGTTAATATTTCCTTGGTCCTTTATTTCTCTTACTACACTTTCTAATACCACATTGAAAAGAACCGCTGATAGGGCGACTTCTTGACGTACTTCCATATTTATTTCAAAGTTTTCTGTTATACCCTCATGTCACTGAATTTGAGCCTTTTAATATAATGCCTATTAATCTAATTAATTTTCTTGGTATTTTCAATTTATTTCTAGCTTCAAACATTGTTTTTCAATTTATCCTGTCAAAAGCTTCCCTGTAATCTATGTATAGTAGGTATATAGATTGTCCGAAATCAGTTTTGAACATAGAAAATTAATGAGTGCGACAAGGAAGACAAACAAAATGAGTAGCAGGACAAAGGTAGAATGTAATCATGGCTAGGTAAATTTTTAACTAAAATTAAGTCAATGAAACAAACAAACACTTCTGTCAAATATTTTATGTGTCATTAACGGCCGGTCTTATAAAGACCACTAATCTGACGTTAACTTTAATTCGCTGTTAAAATAGACAAGAGCGCATCAAAACATTAGTGCTTATATGAAATATAATTCATTAGTAAACAAATTTTGATGCACTTTTGTTTATTTTAACAGCGAATTAAAGTTAACGTCAGATTAGTGGCCTTTATAAGACTGAGTGTAAGAGTATAAAGTGAGGTTTATAGTATTTAACATTACTAGCCTTACTAAGAGGGTTTTTACTGGCAAATAGAAGGATATGACTGGCGAGCCAGTCACCTTCTTGAGCCAGTAAAACCTGTTACCTTGCGTGT
>OW679194.1:109808818-109969202 GCA_940337035.1 Agriotes lineatus
CCCACTTGGAACTGCACGTTTTGCGGCCTGAAGGTCCTTGGTGGGGAAGCTGGCGAGGGGGACCGCTTGCGTTTTGGCACTTCCACGTTGTGTGGGACAGGAGGGGAGATGTTAGGCCTCCTGTCTGTTGAAGTAGTAGAAGACCCGGATGGGCTCGGGGGCGACAGCATCTGAAGAGTCAGGCGGGGTCTCGTAGCCTTGGATAAGTTTTGAGGTGAGGTCCGCTTTCTCTTCGTGATGGTGGCAGAGTCTGAATTTATAGAGCCACCAGGAAGGTTGGAATGTGCTCTGCGCTCGGGAAGGGGTGCGGGGGTAGAGCGTGGCGAGTGGAGCTGTGGAATCAGCTCGAATGATGTGACGGGAGAAACTGAGTGCCGACGAGAAATGGCCAGATTAGATGTTGAGGGTAGGGGAGAGGGGGTCTTGACAGGGGTATGGGGAACCTCAACAGTCGGTGGATTTGAGATTTTCCCAACTGGCTTCTGTAGTTCCCGAATCGCCCTCTCAAGATACTGTTTATACTCGGGCTTGTCGCGTCGGTGCCGGATCTGATGGACACTCAGTCCGGTGTCCTCCTTCACTAGGCTATATGCGATTTTCGCCATCAATTCGGATTCCGGTGCGGGTAACTTGCTCTCTAGATTCTTCCGGTACTCAACTGGGTGAGCACGGCGTTCATGTTGGCGGACCCCGGCAAAAGCCAGGAAGCGCTGTCCACAAACAAAGCACTCTTCCGTAGAGCGCGTGCCACAATCCTTGGCATGCTTCGCCAAATTGGCTTTGGCCTGATAAACCCTACCACATTTTCCGCATTGGAAGAGGTGTGTTGCGAGGTCAGGTGTTGATAGTGGTGGGGGCTGCGAAGTGCCGGGACGATTCTCGGCACTTTTTGAGCTAGAGGATTTCGCAGCTCCCTTGTTTCCAGGACGACTAGGTCCAAGAGAGTCATAGTTACCCCCGCCGTTTACCCGCGCTTGCTTAAATTTCTTCACGTTGACATTCAGAGCACTGGGCAGAAATCACATTGCGTCAACACCCGCAGGGGCCATCGCAATGCTTTGTTTTAATTAGACAGTCGGATTCCCCCGGTCCGTGCCAGTTCTGATTCGACCGTTGAATGGCGGCCGAAGAGGCTACCCGAGATCGGCGCGATGTTAGTAGCAACTGAAATATAACTGAAAATCTTGGTGATAGTAAATAAACATGTCATATTAAAATTTATTGTCATATAAATAGTTCTTAACTTTTGGGTTTGAGAAACTTGGCGCGACCAGCCGTGTCATAAAATTGGGCGCGACCACTGCAGGGTTAACAATGTTATTCCACGATAGTTGTTAGTGTCTTCTTTCTTATACACTGGTATAATTACTCCCGTCTTCCCCTCTTAAATTCTTTCATGTAATTTGTTTCCTCCATACTTTATTATCTCACCTATGATGTTGTCGCTGCCAGGTACCTTACCATTTTAAATACTTTTATAATTATTTTTATCATCTCTTCATATGTTGGTTTTTGTATTTCTACATCTTCACCATACGTTTCCATTATGTTTTCATTGCTACTTTCTGTCCTGTCGTCTAGTTCACTAAAGTGTTCTTTTCATACTGGTTTTATTTCTTGTTTGTCATACACTGTTTCCTTCCTTATTTTTGAACGATCTTGTATTTATTGTGTTTTGCATTCGTTGTTCTTTTATTTTTTCATAAAATTTCTTTGCATTGTTACTTCTGTTTTCAGATTCTATTTCCTTCGTCAGGTCTTCAATCTATTACTTTTTCTTTTCCTTACACATTTTGACTATATTTCTTCTTATTTCTTTATATCGCTCATAATCTTCCTGTGCTCCCGAGTGTAACCACTGCAATCTTGTTTTATTTTTATTTTTGATACATTTTTCACATTGCTATCAAACCATTCTCTATGTGTTTGTATCTAATTATATTTTCAGCTGTATTGAGTGTTGCTTTTTTAATATTTCTCCATTCTTGGCTAATATCTGTGGTTATCTCCTCCTCTTGTAATTTTTTATTTACATCTTTTTCTAGTTTCTTATATTCTTCATCTTTCTTAAATTTTTCTAAGTCCCATTTGTTTATTTTTTATCTTTGTCTGCAGCTATTTCTTGTTTCATTGTTGTCACTACTAAGTAATGATCTGTGTCAGCATTTGCTCCTTTATAGCTCCTTGTATCTCATATCTTTTTCTCTTTTTTTTCTTGTCGATATGTGATCAATTTAAGACCCCTTTTTTCTTCCGGGATGTATCCATGTTTCTTTGTGTGCTCTGTTATGTTTGGATTTTGTAGAGATAATTTTCATTCCCATCACCTCTGTATAATTACTTAGTTTATTTCCATTTTCATTCGAATGTTCATGTATTATCTCTTTACAGGATACTTCTTTAATATATTCTTCTTTTCCTAATTGTGCATTTAAATATCCCACTGTTATTAGAGTATTTTCAGTTGCCATTTGTAGTGCTTCATAAAATTGCTCCTTATCAGTATCTTCTGCTTCTTCGATTGGTGCGTATGCATTTATATTTATAATTGTTACATTGTTTATCTTCCCCTTTAGTCTCAAGAGTGATACTCTTCCATTTATTGGTTGGAAGTGTATTAATTTGTCTTACTTGTTATTTATTATAAAGCCAGTACCATTTCGTCCTTGTTTTTCTTCCACGCTATACAACACTCTAAAATTTCTTTTTTGTATTTCTCCTTTTCCTGCACTTCAGTTATATCTAACTTATATCTCTTTATTTCATTTATCACTTCATTAATGTTTCCTGGTATTAATATAGTTCTTATATTCCACGTCCCTATTCTTATATTACTTTTCTTTTTATTTGTTTCTTTGAATTATAGTTTTCATTTTGTTATTGTTTAATTTTTTTTATTGCGACCTTTAATTTCCTCATTCATTAACCTTTTCATTGCTGAGGCCTTCATCATTCCTTCCGGTATCTTTTTTAATAGTTTTTTGAGCATTCGATATTCTGCAATTTCAAGTCTTTTCTAGAATGGTCCCAAACAGACAGTTTTTCCCCCACTTCAAGTTTTTGACATCCTACTTTTGTTTTGTAGCCATTTTTATTTTCTTCTTTTGCTGTTTCTTTTATTGCCATCTGTTTTTTTTTCTTTCTATTATTGTCATGTCACTTTCAATGTGTGTATTTGTTCCTTTCATTCTAGATTTATTTTCCATTATAATCTTCTTTTGATTCCAATTGCTTAATTCCACCAATATAGGTGGTCTTCCTTCCATTTTTCCAATTTTGTATGCTGTTTTAATTTCTGGGTAGATTCCTATTTTCTCCTGCAAGAAACTTGCTACTTCAGTTTTGACATTATCAGCAAATATATGTTTTCCTTTGATGATTATGTTGTTCCTCTTTTTAATTTTTTTCTTCAACTTCTCTGTTCTCCTCCAGGACTTCTATTATTTTAATCAATTGTATCTTCTCTTTTTGTCAGTTAGTTTCTTTATGGATCGTGTCTTCTTTCAGTCTTCTGATTTCCTCATTATTTTTCTTTAATTCTTCTTGTAATTTCCTCATCTTCTCAATATTTTTCCTCAACTCCTGGTTCTTTAGATTTATATCTGATTTTAAATCTTTGTTCGTATTTAGTAGATATTAGCTGCTTCAGTTCCCCCACATCTTCAGATTCTCTTTTCTTGCCTATTTTTCTTTCCTCCTCTCGTCGTTAGATATTTGCTCTGTATTTTCTTTGTCGAAAGTTATATCTTTGTTTTCTTTTTTTGGGCGATCACAATGTTTTCCTACTTTTTTGAAAAGCTTTCTCAATATCTATATATATCTTTTTATTTTTTCCTCTCTTTTTCGCTTAAAATGATTTATCTGCCCTATACTCTCTGCTCTTGATCTATACTTTCCTCCTTCTTTATTTGCATTCATCGGTTTACACTCTGCGACTTTGCAGTCTTTTGCTAGATCTGGCAACACCGCTCTGGTAGTTTAATTTCAATTTTTGCTCCTACATCTCAGTATACTAGCTTGCAAAAAACAATGCGTACATCCATTTTTCGTTGCATTAAGTCCATCTTGATTTTTTTATTTGCCAGTGTCAGAAACGCTAAATGCCAAGATTGTCACAAAAACAGAAAATTCTTATCATTTCTAACTTAGAGAAGGAAGCATCTGTAAGATCAGTAGCAAATAATTATGGTCCAAATAACAGTACTTGAAGCAATGATCACTGTTTGGAAAGAAAACATAA
Organism: Agriotes lineatus; assembly: GCA_940337035.1. Lineage (NCBI taxonomy): Eukaryota > Metazoa > Arthropoda > Insecta > Coleoptera > Elateridae > Agriotes > Agriotes lineatus. The sequence goes on from OW679194.1 coordinate 109,813,059, forward strand.
TTTTTTAAATAAAACAGTTTTAATAAAATTTCTTTTATTAACGCAAATAAGTTAGGTCACAACTTGATTTTGAATAACAATAACAGATTTTGTTTTAAACTACACATATAGATCCTTATTGTGTATGTACAATTCTTAAGTTATTGGCAGGGACTTTAAATGTTCTATCCTACAAAGAAACATCGATAAACCTACCAAATTTAAATAACAATTGGCTATTGTATATTTTATAAAGGAGTTTATGTGGACCTACGATTTATGTATAATCTCAAAAACAACACAAGTGCGACCAAACCAGATTGTAATTTAAGAGCCCAAGGGTTTTCACATTTACATGAAGCTGTCACGGTAACGCTATTAAATATCACCAGACACTAATGAGATTACTTGGGGCCACTATAGGTTGTCATTAACAAATAACTGAGCTGGTCACAAGCACACGTTAGGAGGCACCGCACGTAATAAGATATCGCAACCTAATATAACACGGATCCAAATTCAGTGCAGGTGTGAGCGTGGAGGCAAAGTCCATGCTGGCAGGGCCGTACGTCACAGTTGCTCTTTCGCCGGTACCCAGATGCTGGGGCCAGACTGTTCCTTAATAACTTGCTTCACTTCTTTGTAAATGTCTTCTGGTGTGTCGCCTTGCACTACAGCTACAGGAAGAGTAACAATTATTATTTATTTATAAATTTGATTCTGAAAAAATGCTATATAGTACCTGTAAAGTATTCGCAGAATTCTTGTTCCATTTTCAGCGCACGTTCATAGGTTTTCTTAGCCTGTTCTTCCGTCATCCTCTTATTCATCTCCCTGTTTATAATACACAATAAGAAATTATCTTTTATAATAATTTAATATTGTTATTAGACTAACATTATTTATAATTATTTTAGAATAAAAAAAAAACATTCTAATTGTCTAACTTCTACTTACATTATTGATTCCACAGATTTGGGTTTAATAAAGATCGCAATTGGATGTAACTGAGCCACTTGCAATCTTTTGATGGCATTACCACTAACATCCAAGATACAGTGTTTTCCCTGCAGAGTATAAACATATTAAGTTGCAATTTAAATAACTAATGAAAATATTATGGATAAAGTCAATAAGTTACCACAAATTTATAATAATTATTTGAGTAACTGCTGAATAACAATCTTCACGTTAATATAACCTTCCAATTATATAAAATCAAGATCTCAGTAACAGATAACAATAAAACCATGTATGAATTAATGTGCCTGTATAATATTAGCGTATGGAACCAAAGTAGAAGAGGACAAAATGGAATAAGTAAATCAAAAACAAAAGAGAGCAGCTGGAGTAGTTGAAATAGCCCCAGAACTTAAAAATGGAGCCGCATTACATATTTGACTTAAGAATATTTTCAAAAAGCATGGAACACAGAAAGACTGTTTATCCACAAAAAGAAGCACACAATGAAATGCGACAACTACCAAGCTATTTGTCTCATATTGATGGTGTTAAAACACAAATCAAAGGTGGAACCTCAAATAAAAAAACAAGCATCATTTTGGTTTGGAAGGCAAAGTAACGATCATATTTACACCATAGCTGAAAAAACCTTGGACACAACAAAAAATATATAAACAGCATTCCGCATTCTTAGATCTTCAGGCAGTCTTTAATACCATACTTCAACAGAACTGAAAAGCAATAGAAAATGTGAATGTCAACCATAAATTGCAGAAAACAATAAAAAGCTTATAGGAGGAAATGTGACTAACTAGTCATTAGAATAAATGAAGAAACTTTAAAAACGTCATGATAGATAAGAAAATCAAACAAAAGAACAGCCGAAGAAGTCCACTACTGTTAGTAATTTATATGAACCAAATAATGACAACATTTTAAAAAGACACAAGGGCCACCAGAGTGAGATACCATAATCCAAACACACGGGATTTAATACAGAGTCCGGCAACGAAGCGGGGGTGGAAGATATATCTTAAACTATGAGAGTTACATAAATATTGTGTATATAAAAGTTGTAGGTACGACGGTGGTGCACATTGCTAAAATATTTTTGATTATACAGGGTAGGGGTGTTCGATATCACAAACTAGGTATCGAATAACGAATAAAATTAAATATCGAATATTATTCGATATATCAAAATTCAAATAACTATCGAATTATTCGAATAAATTAGTTATTCGAATAACTTATTCGGATAACTAATTTATTCGAATAATTTATTAGAATAACCAGTTTATTCGAATAACTAACTTATGCGAATGATTAATTTATCGGAATAATTATTCAATTATTCAAAAGTTATAAACTATTGCTCTACACCCCATTTTATTGGATTTTAGTGTTAGATAAATTTCTTTATTTATTTATTTATTACAAGTATGGACGGACTCAAAGTCCTTTTACAGAAAAAAAAAATTATTGAACATTCTCAAAACTAATGAACAAAACAATAAAAAACACATTTGTGAGCAATAAAAAGTAAGCAAATCGTGATACTTAAAAGTAGGACAATGTTAAAATAATAAAGGTTCATGGTATATTTGGATTTTTTTGACGTAATTTTAATCATGATTTAAATCGGGTCAACCATGTAATATGTATAGGGTTTACCAATAGGAGTGATGTGTTTTTAAAACGTCATAGCAACCATATCTAAAATTTTGGAAATCTCACTTGCTGTCATTTGTTTTTAGTATAGTTTGACAATTCATCATGTCAAAATATATGCTTCAACAACGTTTGGTTACTATCCAAAAATTTTATAAAAAGAGAGATAAGTTTGGTGAGTCTGTAATCTCCAGAAATGGAACTGTTAATTGGCCTCCAAGAAGTTGTGATTTAACACCTTTGGACTTCTTCTTGTGGGGTTATTTAAAGTCTTTGCTCTATTGAACATCGAAGTCATCGAACGCTGCATTAATGAAATTACACCTGATGTATTGCACAAAGTTACCGAAAATTGGGTTCATCGGTGGACATTTGAATAATGTGTTGTTCAAAACATAATTGTCATAAGTTGTACTATAAAATAAAGATAAAGTTTCGCATTTGTCTCAAATATTTTGTATTTTATTTAATTTTAAAAACATATCGTTCTATTGGGAAACCTTATATATACAGGGTGATTTTAAAATGTTTCGCCAAACTTTGAGGTATTATTCTACACACCAAGGCAAGTAAAAAAGTCCATATAAACATGTGTCCGACAATCGCGCGTTTCCGAGTTACGAGCAATTTTTGAATTTGGGAAATCAAACCTTCTTCAGAGTAGATGTTCGATATGTCCACCACCCATTTCCACACAGACGTCTAATCGCCGCCTCAATGACTGTCTTACTCTTTCAAAAACGCCTGGCATTCCTCTTAACAGTTTGACAGGCATCGTTAACACGCCGCTTTAACTCCTCTACTGTATTAATGGGGGTGGTGTACACGAGGCTTTTTAAATATCCCTAAAGGAAGACGTCTAACAGATTAAGGCCTGGGGACCGCCGCGGCCATGGAATAGGCCCATTTCGGCCTATCCACTGCTTGTCAAAAACTTGCAATAGGTGCTGCCTCACAAATATAAGGAAATGTGGTGGTCTCATCATGCATAAACCACATCCCTTGGCGTAATTGTAAAGGCACGTCCTCTAAAAGGCCTGGGAGTGCATTTTCCAGAAAATCATGGTAATTCGCACCTGTCAACCGATTCGGCGAAATGTAGGGTTCTATCAAACAATCTCCCATGATACCTGCCAACATATTAATTGAAAATCGATTTCTTGATTCATAAATGGCAATTCTGCTAATTCTGCATTTGAGTACATTTTGATAAGACGCCTAACTGTTTTCTGTTTGATTTTGACAGCAAGTATTCCAGCCACCTTAATATTTTTTAATAGTTCGAGATTTATTTTTCAAATTCAAAAATGGCTCGTAACTTGAAAACGTGCGATTTTCGGACACATGTTTATGTGGACTTTTTTACTTGCCTTGGTGTGTAGAATAATACCTCAAAGTTTGACGAAACATTTTAAAATCACCCTGTATAACAATAACAGTAGTTACGTTTTCTGATTCTAAACACTGAATTCTAAATGTGAGTAGCTTTGAAGCACAACAAAATGGTACTGAACTAAACCGACCAATAGGCAATATGTATCATTACTATACCTTTTCAACTTCAAATTGGGACTAATCAATTTCAAAATGGGAATAAAAAATTTCAAAATGAAATAAACAATTTCAATTTGAGAATAAACAACTTCAAATTGGGACTAATCAACTTCAAATAGAGAAAAGCTTTTTGTTAACGGCAGTCTTTGGAAAATGGCAATTATATGGTTGTGACAGGGCGGAACTAATTATTGTTAGTTGTTACTGGTGTTCCGTCCTGTCACAACCATGTAATTGTCATTTTCCAAAGACTACCGTTAACAAAAAGCTTTTCTCTATTTGAAGTTGATTAGTCTCAATTTGAAGTTGTTTATTCTCAAATTGAAATTGTTTATTTCATTTTGAAATTGTTTATTCCCATTTTGAAATTGATTAGTCCCAATTTGAAGTTGAAAAGGTATAGAATGTATCTATAATATAATTTTCCTTAATGTGTGTTTATCTGTGTGTCTGTGGCACCACATAAAATCTCACGTTCCGGCTTCACAGATGTTTATATTTGTTTAGGTTTTGTTTTTCTTATCTTAGCGCTCGGATCGGAGCTTGACCTTTCGCGTATCCTATTTCACGTGCGCGTAGCGCGCAATTTGCTTGTAAGTTGTTAAAAATCAATTAACAATTTTCTAGAAAGATTAATCTTCTGTTTAACCTATTCTATCTGATATCTGATACAATTTTTCTGACTAATGACGATTAATGGCCATTTGCTAAATACAAATAGTAATTATTAGGCAGGCATTTGTTTTGGTATTATTGTAAGGAAATTGAAAAAGACCAACAATATTAATGATTAATGTTAACCGATAAGATCATCTAAAGAACTTTTCAAGCAATGATAACAATAAAAAAAATTAAATGTTTACAGTTTGTGGCTTTGCTTTATTTGAATAAATAAGTATTTATTCCAAAAATTCTTTATTAGATTTTCGCATAAATTTATTAAAAATAAACTTATTCGAATTATCCAATAAATAATTCTTAGTAAGAATTTATCTAATAAGTTTTTTCCGAATAATTATTTATTCGATAATTCCAATAAATTTATTCAAATAATTATTTATTCGATATATTATTCGAATTATCGATGCAAATGCACAGACCTAATACAGGGTGGCTCAAAAAAGCGTGGCGAAACAAACCTACTTTTTTTTTTTAATGGAATGTCCCATATTTGGGCAGCTTAAAAGTTTTGCATTGACATACTCATCATTTTGATATAAAGTTGTATGGGCCTAACGTCAGTTGTTTTGGAGATATTAAAAACTTTATTAAAAAAAAATGCTGAACTTCAGGGGGCTGCTGTAAGCAACAGAAAACAATTGAATGAACAAAATGTTACCAAAAAATTATGATTTCCGTGAACTACCTTTCAAGTGTAAAATGGTGGATCTGGGTATTAATGCTATACAGGGTGCTCAATATTTGCAAATTTCGATTTTTTTTCAAATAGAACGCCCTGTATATTTTTGTATTTTTTAAAAGCCCTTCTAATGAGCTTTCTTTTGATATGTACTTCATACCTCTAATTTCAACTGTTTTTCAGTTATGTGTGTTTGAACATAAAAAACAATTAAAGCCCCTTACGATGCTTTATTTCAAGGGATAACATAAAAACGTCATTAAAATAATGATTTAAGCATTTGGTTCTTCAACAAAAAAAGATAAAACCAAGTTTAGGAAACAAAAATCGAGCCACTACTTAAAACTAGAAATAATAAATACGGAAAAACGAAAAAAGCAGGAGAAAATATAATCTGAAAAGCGCTCGAATGTAAGGATAAGAAATGAAATGTCAGAAGAAAGCTCATTAAAAGTACTTTTCAAAAATACAAGGATATACAGCGTGTTGCATTTAAATAAATCGAAATAATTATATTTGCTGATTATGAGTTCTCTGTACAGCTTTAATACTCAAGCCCGGAAAAGAGAACAATTTGAACATTTAATGTAATTATGTATAGGATTTTGGTGTACAGTGAAATCTCCCATAAGCGGACACGCACGGTGCCAACGTTTTTGTCCGGTTATCAGAGGCGTCCGCTTAAGAGAAAATTTCATTTTTATGTTTAAAAAAGTTGTATTATGCAAAGGTATACGCGCTAACAATACAGACAAGAATATAAAATAATTGAAACAAAGTTATGTAATAGTTGTTACAAAATCTAAAATACTCATTTGACGTAAGGGTTTTTCTGACTGTTTATTATACTTTCCGCATGTATTTCTAAATATTTTGACAGTTTGAATACTTTAAAGTCATTACTTTCTTTAATAAAGCATTTAAAAATTTTCACTGTTAATGCTTCCGTGTGGGTCTTGATTACATTCCCACAAATTTCTAAGTCGCCATCGTTTTCTAATTCTGCCAACTGCACATCAACGGCAGCTGATTCACCTGAAATTTCGGTTACATCATCTTCCTCGCTTATTTTCTTGTCAATGTTTATAAATTCGTCAGGGTCAACGTCTTCGATTTCTGGGATACTCCTTTACAGTTCAGCCATTACTGATAAGGGTAAATCGTTTTCTGGTTCGAATTGATTACACTGGCGTAACTTGATACCCGCAGACTCCGCGATCGCGACGGCCCTGAGCCTAGTTTTCTTATTCTTTCATTCAATAAAAGCAAGCAGGAAAAAGTCTTGCTATTTTTTTTTATTTTTATCATAATAGGCTGCCCACGCAAAAGGCAAAGTAATTTTGAATTGCAGGCCTCTAAAATCAAGTGACATGATCATTAAATGTTGGATTTATGGATTGTTTTGACGCCTCACGACATTAGCTGGTCCTGCATTTTGAAGTGTCCGTACAAGAGAGATTCACAGTCTAAAAATTGTCGAAAAATGGTGTCCGTGTCCGTTTAAGAGAGTGTCCGTTTAATAGAGAAAATTTTATTAGTAAAGTTAATGCAAGCAAGTTGGTTCCCAACAAAATGTCCGTGTAAGAGAGGTGTCCGCTTATTAGAGGTGTCCGGTAAGGGAGATTTCACTGTATTGACTTTTGTTTTTTAAATTCGATTTTATTTGACCTTGAAATTAATTTAGTCCTGATTTATCGTTTTTCGTGTTTATTATTTCTTGTATCAACACTGACTGCATTTATATTTTCTAAACCAAGATTTGCGTTTTCATTTTTGGAGAGCTCAAAGTGTTTAAATAATTATTTTACCGTTTGTTTGATAACCCTTGACATAACGCATCTTAAGAGACAAAATTGTTTTATTATGTTCAAACACGCATGGCATATCTGAAAAACAGTTGAAATTCGAGGTATGAAATAAAATATCAAAACAAAGCTCCTTAAAAGGGCTTTTAAAAAATACAAAAATTATTAAATTTGGAAATATTGAGCACCCTGTATAGCATTAATACCCAGATCCACCATTTTGCACTCGAAAAGTAGTTCACGCAAAACATAATTTTTTGGTAACGTTTTCCTTCATTTGATTGTTTTCTGTTACTTACAGCAGCCGCCTGAAGTTCAGCATTTTTTTGCATAAAATCGTGACTCTCCAAAACTTAATATTAAAATGATCAGTATTTCAACGTAAAACTTTTAAGCTACCCAAATATGGGGCATTCCATTTAAAAAAAAAAGTAAGTTTGATTCGCCACGCTTTTTTGAGCCACCCTGTATAATTAAAAATATTTTAGCAATGTGCACCATCTTCGCACCTACAACTTTTATATACACAATATTCATGTAACTCTCATAGTTTTAGATTTATCTTCCACCCCGCATTGTTGCCGGATCCTGTATATTTCAGTGACAGTACTAATATCAGGAAGCAGACAAAGGACTGCATGCATCTAATCAAAAGAGAACAGAAAGAAAATATGGCAATAAATAAATTGCAAAATACTAGAAGTTGTTTCAATGTTACATACGCCATTTCAGTTAACAATTTCAGTTGACAAATTAACTAGAATATTTCAGAAATACAGAAAACATTCACAATAATTTAATCTGTGCGTCATTTTGAGTAACGTGGTGAAATCTTGTGCGGTCCCTAGAATAGTTCTGTGCAATTATGAAATACCCTGTATATAACAATATTAATATATGCAGCTGAATAATAGACAACTATAGACAAACACAGATCCCCATTAACAACAGTGGAAATAAAATATCTCAGAAAGGAACAAAAGAGCAATGCAGAAGTATTACAGAAGAATTAATAGGGTTAAACCTCGAAACAAACAAAATAGAAACAAAACAATTAAAATGGTACGGTTATCTAGCTAAAATAGATCTCAGGTAGCAAGGGAAAGAACCTGGAGAAAGGCCAAGAAAACGATGGAAGAAACGTACAGTGCCTTTATAAATGATCGAACATTTTTCAATGGTCATTATTTTGGCACTATTTATTATGTTGGTGGCACTGTAAGTCTATGTCAAATTCGAGGTTAGCAGGTTAGGTTTTGCATCAGTTTTGCTAACCTGCTAACCTCAAATTTGACACAGACTTACAGTGCCACCAACATAATAAATAGCGCCAAAATAATCAACAATGAAAAACGTTCGATCATTTATGAAGGTACTGTATAAAAGGGTTGGGCTAGGTACAGAGGAAAAACAATCGTGAAAGCAAGCATTATACAGGTACACTAGTTTGATTTATAAGTGGACCGTGGATGTGTGCATATGACACAATCACTGAAATGACCTTAAATTGTGTTTAGACTGTTTCACCTTGTAAAAGACGTTTTTGCTCGATGCGCACATGATATGACGAAGAAGAATCCGTGGGCAACATATATCTTCATATGTACAGTGTGTCCCAAATTGGACACTTTTGATAGGAAACATTCATTTCTAGAGGAGATAGTAAAAAACGAACTGACATGTTACGGGCTCGTTTTTTGTGTAAAAATGAATGGCAAAAACTGCACATCGATATCTTGATCTCTTTAAAAGATACAGGGTGATTTTCAATTTGGTGCATTTTCGACTCATCCCCGTAACTTGCTTATTTGTGAATATTTTGTGTTTCTGCAAAAACATTCTTAAGGCACTTTTTTAAAAGGAATCGAATGGTATGCTTAGTGTTTTTGTAAAACAAATGGCGGGGAAGCTATGACATAAACTTTTATTTTTACTTATGGTAAATTTTCGACTCACCCCTGTAACTTGCTTATTTGCGAATATTTTGTGTTTCTGCAAAAACATTCTTAAGGCACTTTTTTAAAAGGAATCGAATGGTATGCTTAGTGTTTTTGTAAAACAAATGGCACGGAAGCTATGACATAAACTTTTGTTTTTACTTATGGTAAATAAAAATAGAAGTTTATGTCACAGCTTCCCCGCCATTTGTTTTACAAAAACACTAAGCATACCATTCGATTCCTTTTAAAAAAGTGCCTTAAGAATGTTTTTGCAGAAACACAAAATATTCACAAATAAGCAAGTTACGGGGGTGAGTTGAAAATTTACCATAAGTAAAAATAAAAGTTTATGTCACAGATTCCCCGCCATTTGTTTTACAAAAACACTAAGCATATCATTCGATTCCTTTTAAAAAAGTGCCTTAAGAATGTTTTTGCAGAAACACAAAATATTCACAAATAAGCAAGTTACAGGGGTAAGTCAAAAATGCACCAAATTGAAAATCACCCTGTATCTTTTAAAGCGATCAAGATATCGATCTGCGGTTTTCGCCATTCATTTTTACACAAAAAACGAGCCCGTAACATGTAAGTTAGTTTTTTACTATCTCCTCTAGAAATGAATGTTTCCTATCAAAAGTGTCCAATTTGGGACACACTGTACACTCACCAGCACGAAAAACGGAGCACTTGCATTTTTTTATTAGATTTAAAATTGTATCCCTTTGTGATGTTTTATTATTACATTTATTATTATACATTTATTATACATGTTATAATGTTAAATGTATAATAAATGTATAATAATAAATGTAATAATAAAACATCACAAAGGGATACAATTTTAAATCTAATCAAAAAATGCAAGTGCTCCGTTTTTCGTGCTGGTGAGTGTATATATTTGTAACATAAATTTCAGAGTTGTAATTATTAAAGATATTTATAATATCAAAGTAATGTGCTGAGGACAGAGCTGTGTGGTACTCGAATACAAGCACTCACTCCGTGTGTACATTTCTTAAAATGTACTTGTAATTGTATTTGATGCATTTCAGACCACAAAAATGTACTCGAATCGGTTTACGTGCAGTCGAGTAGATATTCGTGTACTTGAATAAACTCTTCACTATAGTCCCGGATTGTCAAAAATGACGTTTTATGGTAGCACTGTTGAATTTCTATTCGTTTTTTTGTTACTACTAGGTTGGACAATCTAAAGCTTAATTTTTAAAATTTGCGTCTTTGTTACCTGGCAACTTTTATTAATTTTTGCTTAAGTCAGTTTGAAATATAACCTATAATTTATAGTTTTGACATTAGTAGCTTTATTAATTGTTTCTAGTTACCCATAGCTTGACTTAAAAGTATTAACCATGATATAAAAATTTTTTTTTTTTAATTGGATTTTGACACTGACAATCCGGGACTATAGTGAATACAGTTTACATTTTCGACTACTCAAATACATTTACGTGTACTCGAATACATTTACGTGTACTTGAATACATATCCGTGTACTCAAATACATTTGCAGGTACTTGAGTACATTGTACTACTCACTAAGTAGATTTTTAAAAAGTTCAGATATGTGGCCGACAGGTATTCAACCAGCAGCTATCGCCAGTCGCCAGAAAAAGCTCAGCGGCCGCAATAAAACAAAAACGATTATTTTCATTTGCTTTGCTGTTGAATAGACTACGTCACCATGCCCTCACAGATGACCATTTTGAAAAACATGTTATTTTGAAAACCAATAAAATATAGTCGTCATTAGGTAGTTTTTAGAAACATCAAAAACTTGAAGTTCTAATTTTTGGATGTGTTTTAAAATTCGGCGTCCTAATGAAAATTAAAAATTTTACAATTTGGAAGGAGCAGGCATCTTTCATGATGCCGTCTTAGAACAATTGCGAACAAACCGGTTATCCAGGAATATCTACGTTGCCGTTAGTCATACAACCAACAACTCTTTTCTAAAATGCAAATAAGTTCTAAACTAGAACAGTGCAACGTGAAGCCCAATACGAGTTTTTTTGTTTTAAACACATTTTTTAATGAGTAGGTATGGAATAGTATATTACATACCGAGGTGGAAAGTGTTTGATTCCTGTGGAGAGATTAAGTAGTTAACCCAGATGCATAGCGTCGAGGTGAACTTTATCTCGAGACAGGAATGAAACTTTTCACCGTGGTATGTATAATATTTTATTCGCAACCACTTTATTCTAAACAATAATTGGAAACATTATTATATTATGATAGGACAGGTAGTGACGCGCATGAATGGATCAACGAGATTCCCATTGTCCCTACCTACTTAGAGGTCGGGAATGGATTCATTTCCAACCGGCAATCACTTTTCCGACCGGTTGGAAAGTTACAAGTTGGGAATAGCTCATTTTCCAACTTTTTAAAAGTCAGTAATGATCTTATTACATAAATGGTTGCGAATAAAATGACTTTTCATTATGATCAATTATTGTTTTTCAGTTATTTTCACACAATCACAAGATTTAGGGAATCAGGTAGTCATGTCGGGCTCCTTTTTTATTGGCCAAATTCTTACAAATCCCCAATACGCATGCGTAAGCTGGCATGATATTCCTGTCTATAGATGCGAGTGATTCTATATGACCAAGGTCAAGGCGTATGAAGACCAGAAGTTCAGTAATAGAAGGGAGGGGGGAATTTGTAAGAATTCGGCCGTTAGAAATGGGGTTTGAGATGACCACCTGAATCCCCGAATCTTATGATAGTGTTGAAACGACTGAAAAACAATAATTGGTTATAATAAAAACATAATGTTCAATCAATAATAATCGAAAAATTGTTTAAAACAGAAAAATGTTTCGCCTTGGGCTTCACTTTGTGCTGCTCTAGCTCAGAATACAGTTGGCTTTTCCGCCATTTTTCTAAGATGGCGTTGCGAACGACACGCCCCAAATTAGAAACCTTGGAATTTTCATTAGGGCACCAATTTTTAAAACATATCCAAACATTTTAACACAGAGATTTTAAATAATTACTATTAGCTAAATCCGGAGTTGCAGTAAACCAGTGTTTCCCAAACTTATCTAAATCGCGACCCCTTTTTGTTAAAAAACTTGTTTGCGACCCCCTATTTCTCCCTACTCATCACTCAAACCAAAATAGCCTAACTAAATTACAAGTAATTGATTGTCAAATTTTATTTTACTTTAATGTTGAAGTTTAAATTAAATAAATTAAAAATTAAATTCACCAGTTATTTGAATTGCGATCTGCCCCACTAGTACCTAGTAGTTCTTCTGCCACACTACCATTTACAATAAAAATAAATGATAAAAAATCGACTGCACATTGTAGGTACATCGCGATACTTTTCAATTTCCACGATATTCGCGAAAGCGCTACTCGCTACTTCGCTACTAGATGGCACTCTGGAACGTTCTCGAATAGGGTTACTAAATCATATCTTTGTTATAAGGTACCGCCAGCTGTACAAACATATATCTTTTGTCTCTTTTAATTTGGGGAAAAGCTATCAATTGTCTCACTCTCACTTTCACTTTCTTACAATGTTCTGTCCTTTATATTTTGGGGGAACAAAATCTTGGAATGGAATGGTGGTATTTAGTGACCTTATTCTCGAAGCCTCAGTGTGGCTTTATATAAGCAGCGAAGTGCAATAAGACTTCAGTTCCAAACAGGGCGTTGTGGTGATTGCGGAAGTGGTAGTGAGTAAATGTTTTACTTTATTTATCTCTTTCATTTTTACGGACTTAATATTTAGTTTTATGTTTCATTTGATAACTAATTTTTATTTACGTTATTAAAATAAAAATACATGATTTTACAAAGTGTTTCTTGTCTTATTTTGGAAATTCCCGGCGACCCCCCTAGTACTTCACCGCGACCCCCCAGGGGGTCACAACCCACACTTTGGGAAACACTGCAGTAAACTGATACCAATTTATCATTTAAACATGCACGACAAAACATACGTTTGGAAAAACATTGTTTTATAAAAAGCAAAATATATAAAATTCAACACAAGCCTGTTTACTACTCAATTATAAACAAAATTTGCCAATAGGGAGTAAACCTATCAATGTTGCATTTGTTTTGTATTTTTTGTGAATTAATAATCCAAATAGTAATCTTTGCACTCCTACTTTAAATTATTTCTTATTACAGTCAACAGAAAATTTTTAACAAAAGTGAACAGCCAATTTAGACATGTTTAGAACTGGCAATATTCTTTTTCACTGAAATCTACAAACAACTGAATGAACTAATGCAGACTGACGCTATGTTTATTGTTTTTCAATAAATGTTAGTTTTTATAGTAGTTCATAGATTATAAACTAGTTATCATAATTACTTACTTTTTCTGCTACTTCTCGAACAGATGCTACAGATGTTCCGTAGAGGTTATCGTTATATTGCCCTGCCTCAATAAATAAATGATTTTGAATATCTTTTTCCATCTGCTCTCTAGACGCAACGAAGTGATAGTCTCTTCCATCGACTTCATACTCTCGTTTTGGTCGTGTTGTATCTACATTACACAAAAAAATCAATATTATTACTGGCTCGCCTAGTTGCTCTATTTTTTACACAGCAATATAACTGCGATAAAATATTTGTTTATATTCCAATATTTTATAAAAAAAAAACAGCTGTTCAAAAGAATCCTTACTAAATTTACTGTGAATCTATTGAAGACACTAATAATTATGAAAATTGATGTGACGAAGTCAAAATATGATCGAGAAAAACTGAATTTCCAGTTCAAACTCATAAATATGCAGTGGACTAATTTTATTCGAAAAACTATTTTTATACAGTAAGTGAATTAAACATACATTTATTCACAAAAAGATGTTGAGCTCACGAGCACGTAGTGCAACAGTTATTCCTAAAAACTCTAATCTAGACCTGTTAATGAATTACTGTTATAAAAAAATCCTGTAAATATTTTTTTACAGTTGTCTAAATAAAGAGATTTGTCTTTATCCAGTTTACATGTTCTAAAAAGTCTCATTTAGAAAACTGTAAAAGAACAGTTATAGAATTTTTGTACCAGTAATTCATTAACAAGCCTAGATTAGCGTTTTTAGAAGCCATTTAAACAGATATTAATTATCATGAAAGAATATTTCTCCTAGAAAGTGCCTTGCATCGAAAACGTAAAAATTATGCGAACATATAACTTTTGAGTAAATAATAAAAAATCAAAAGGAGTAATTAACATTTTATATTACTTTTTCCAATTATAAATCATTAAAGTCTTCACCTAAAAGAATTTTAATTTTAAATTTAAGCCTTGGTATTTTGAAAAATATTTAAAAAATTGAAACATTCATTTATGTTAAAGTTAAAGAAAAATAAATGTTTTCTAGTCTTGAGATTGTTCAGGTAACTAAAACTAACACACGCTAAAAAAATCTCATTGAAATTTTTCTTAATTTCCCGAAAATAGCACTTTTTAGATTTTGACAATTTTGAAAAACGCTATTTTCTAAATAAGTAAAAAATCATTCAGTATATATGATTGGGGCTAAATAGGTTTTTAGAAAAGCACAAATTATTGTAGTAAAGTTTTTTGAAAATCAAAAACAATTTTGTTTCTCATCCGATGCCGACGTTTTATTTTAATTATGCACGTGTCAGAATATCACTTTATAGTGTTCTGCTGGAAATCATTTTGAGGGCAAATAATTACCATCAATTAGAATAAATAGACAGTGTTAATAATTTTTATGAATCACATATAGATTGTCCGAAGTCTGTTTTGAACATAGGAAATTAATGAGTGCGACAAGGAAGACATAAACAAAACGAGTAGAAAGCCAAAGATAGAATGTAATCATGGCTAGCTACAGCTCCCGCATCGTAACCTTAGAAATTTCATGCAGCCAGCTCTCAGGTGCAATTGCATCATATCGTGCACTTCGGCTGCTTCCAAGATCAGTATTCGCTGGTGCATCACTGCTGTACATTCACCCTAAAAAGCTGACGCCAAATAAGTTTACACTTGACCCTTGCGTCTTTAAACTCTACTATTTTTATATAGGCTTGTTTCCTGCAAATAATGTTGGTCCAATTATTGTTTTATTTGCAAGAACTATTGTACAAAAATTATTTATGAAGTATATTAAAAATAAGCGCTTTTGAAGATATATACTTTTAACTCAGAGTGTACGCTTACCCCTACACTGTATCGTATTGATGTGCGAAGTGAAACTCTTTCTAAGGTTACGATGCGGGAGCTGTACATTTTTTAAGTAAAATTAAGTCAATAAAACAAACAAACAACTTCTGTCAAATATTTTATCTGTCATTAAGAGTATAAAGTGAGGTTTAAATAATTAAAATAATTATGTGAACAGTAAACAATAGTATATTTAAACCTCACTTTATACTCTTAATGACAGATAAAATATTTGACAGAAGTGTTTTGTTTATTTCATTGACTTAATTTTAGTTTAAAAATTTACCTAGCCATGATTACATTCTATCTTTGTCCTGCTACTCATTTTGTTTATGTCTTCCTTGTCGCACTCATTAATTTCCTATGTTCAAAACAGATTTCGGACAATATGTATAATATATTATACAGGGTGTCCCTGAAAAGGAGGTCAATCCGTTAACCACATATTCCTTGAGCAAAAATATGACGATTTAACTCAACTTACCTATATACAAAGTTGCTTCGTTTAGCTGCCCGAGGGCTTTAAAAACGTTAAACTTTTTTAAATTTTTTCAAATAAGTCGAAAAATCTTTGATAGATTTTATTCATTTTTCGGCCATGTGTTTGTACCAGTAAACCACAGCTTTTTGAAGATAAACACTAATTTCGAAAATTACAGGGTGTTTAAAAACTTCGTCACAATAAATTATCCATCCATATTTTTTTAACCCCCTGTATAATCACTACCAATTTTTTTTCTGAATAGTTACTTTAATTTAAAAGCTATATTCTTTCTAATAAAATTTTAGTTGGGTAAACGGTTTAGCCACAAAATGTTTTTTTCTAAATTTCTACAAGCCTGAATCAGTAATTGTAACGTAAAACTAGGCTTGTAGGGATTTACAAACTTTTTTGGCTAAACCGTTTACCCAACTAAGATTTTGTAACAGAGGAAATAGCTTCTAAATTAAAGTAACTATTCAGAAAAAAAATTGGTAGTGATTATACAGGGGGTTAAAAATGATTAACTTTTAAAAAAAATTTAACCCCCTGTATAATCACTACAGGAGTTTGAAGTGCTAAAGTGAAAGGATGTGCGACGTGCGAGCGGCGATAAATAATTTCGTAGACCGAGTGTTATCACGCAAAACACGGCGCGATTAAATAAAACTAAACCAAAAACGCAATCATAACCAAAACAAATATTAGTGAAATAATATAGTGATTAGTGATTAATTTAAATGAAAATATAAGTAAAAAGAGCAAACAGGATTCAATAGACAGGAGTATAGCGAGTAAGTAAATAAAATTATTGTAGTCAATAGTGCACATAAACAGCTGCAAGATAACCGGCGCTATCGCGCGAATGCACAAAAATATAAACAACTAGGAGGGTGTCACAAACGAAGGAATCGTAAATATGGAAGAATTACTAGAGAGCATACAAAACAAGCTCGAAAAAATGGAGACGCGAAACGAACGAATTGAGACTAAGATAGACTTATACCTTGTTGAAATAGAGAAAATAAAAATGGAAAATGACAAAATAAAAAGGGAAAATGAAAGCTTGAAAAAACAAAACACGGAATTAGAAAAGAGAATGGAGATTATGGAGAAAGAAATACGGAAGAACAAAATTATTGTACAAGGAATTAAAGAAATGGAAATGGAATCAGATTTAGGGGTTAAAGAAAATATTAGAAAAACGCTAAACAAAATTGGCGTCGAAATAAATATGGAAACCGACACGAAGGAAGTAAGAAGAATAGGAAAAATGAGGGATAATAATAGAAATACACAAAGACCAATTCTAATAGAATTTTCATCATGGAATAAAAAAATGGAAGTGGTAAAAGCCGCGAAAAAGCTAAAAGGTCAAGACATTTGGATTTCAGAAGACTACAGCAAACAAGTGCAAGAACAAAGGAAACGACTAATCCCATACATGAAGGAAGCTAGATCAAAAGGGCACAAAGCAATTCTAAAACAAAACAAACTAATAATTAATGGGAATAGCTATACTATAGAACAATATGAAAACCAAACTGATGAAAAACTAGAAAACGGCGAAAACAAGAACGAAGAAAAACGGAAAAAAGGAAGAACGGTAAATCAAAGATCACCAATGAACGAAAATAAAAACGGAAAAGAGGAAGATATGGAAAGGGCGAAGAGAAATAAATATTCAGGGCAGAATTCAAAAAACGATTAACAAATAGAGAAAACGAAAATGAGCTAAAAGATGAAGACAACCGCAAAGGAAAAAGGCAATGCAATCGAGATGAAAACAAAAGAAAAAGTAGATTAGGTATACATAAGAAAACAAATAGAATGAAAGAGAAGGAAATAAAAAGCGAAGGAAAACGAAAAGAACTAAACGAAATAAAAATAGGGACATGGAATGTCAAAAGTATTAATGGAAAAGAAGAAGAGCTAGTAGAAGAAATGATACAGCAAAACATAGAAATACTCGGAATTACCGAAACAAAAAAGAAAGGAAATGGGGTTAAGAAAATTCACAAAGGATACTGGATATTTTGGACTGGAGTAAATGAAAAAGAAAGAGCCAAGGAAGGAGTTGCAGTAATAATGGCACCTAACAGACTAAAAGATGTGGTACAAGAAGAATACGTAAACGAACGCCTATTAACAATCAAAATAAAATTGGTGGACGAAGAAATATGGACAGTAATAATAGCATACGGGGAAAATGAGGACGCAAGAAAAGAAGAAAAGGACAAATTCTTTAGCGAATTGCAAAAGCAGATAGATAATGGAGAAGAAAATATATTAATAATGGGAGATTTAAATGGTCGAGTTGGAAATGAAAATAGAGGGATAGAAGGGTATATGGGTAAAGAAGGAGAAAAGACTTTAAATAGCAATGGGAAAAAAATAATAGAAGTCTGCATTGAAAACAACTTAATTATAACAAACACCAGATTTAAACACAAAAATATACATAAATATACGAGAGTATGTGAGAGTAGGAATGAGAAATCAATCATAGACTATTTTCTAGTGAGTAAAAACAAATGGAAAGGAGTAAAAGATGTAAAGGTAAAAAGAGAAACAGAGATAGGAAGCGATCATTACCTGTTAATAATGAAAATGAAAAGGACACAAGAAAATAAAATAGATAAAAGAAGAAGGAAAGTAAATGAAAAAATAAAAAGTTTTAAACTCAGAGAGGAAGAGTATAAAAAAAAATATCAAAAGATACTAGAAGACAAACTAAAAGAAAAGAAGAAAAGTACAAACATTGAGGAGAAATGGGAACACCTCAAGAGCAGCATTCTGAGTGCAGCAGAAGAGAGTTGCGGTAAAACAAAAATAACAAACAGAAATATGAGAAAAACCGAATGGTGGACAGATGAAATACGCTCAAAAATAAAGAATAAAAAAGATAAGTGGAAAAAATACTTAATAAACAAGAGAGATGTAGAGTACGAGGCATACGAGATGTCAAAACGGCAATTAAAGAGGCTAAAATGAAATCTTGGGAGAAGTTTGGACATAAAATGACAGAAAACTATAGAGAGAACGAAAAACTATTTTACGGTACACTAAAACAACTGAGAAGGAAAAAGGAATATAATATGCCAAATATAAAAGACAAAGATGGGAAAATAATAACTAATGAAGAAAAAATAATGGATAGATGGAGAGAGTACTTCGAAGAACTAACAAACACGGAAGTCCAAATCCCAGAAGAAGAGAAAGAAGAGAAAGAAAATGATGAACAAGAAATAGAAGACATAACAGAAGAGGAAATAGAAGAGGCAATAAAAATGATAAAACTAGGTAAAGCACCCGGCAAAGACAATATCACACCGGAAATGATAAAATACATGACAAGAGAAGGAAAAAATAAACTAAGAGAAATAATGAACGATGTATTGAAAAACGGAAAAATCCCTAAACAATGGAAAACGGATATTATTTTACCGATATATAAGAAGGGTGATAAAAGAAACTGCAGCAATTACAGAGGAATAACACTCTCAAGTGTCCCCGGAAAAGTATTCGCAAGAATAATAGAAAAAAGAGTGAGAAATAAAATTGAGACAACTTTAGAAGATACGCAATGCGGATTTAGGAAGAACAGAAGCACACAAGATCTCATATTTATAATACGACAAGCAAGTGAAAAATTAATTAATAAGGGTAAAGAGATGCACATATGTTTTATAGATATGGAAAAAGCTTTTGACAGGATACGAAGAGAAGACATATGGGAGGTGCTACAGAAAAGAGGGGTGAGCAAGAACATTATTGAAGTAATAAAAGACATGTACAAAGGAAATACGAACATAGTCAGAACAAATAACGAAGAATCTAAGGAATTCGAAACGAGACAAGGCGTCAAACAGGGATGCGTGCTAAGCCCACTACTATTTACAACGGTATTAGATGAGGCAGTAAAGAAAGCAAAGAAAAAGATGAAGAAATTAACATTGGGGTACCGGCAAATGAAACGAACACAGATGACAGAATTGATGTTCGCAGACGACATGGCCATAATAGCAGATACAGAGGAGAACCTACAACACAACCTTACAGTACTTCAGGAAGAACTGGCAAAGATAAATATGAAAATCAACAACGAAAAAACTAAAACAATGATAATCTCTATAATACAGAAAACACACAAAATAAGCCATAATGGAAAACAAATTGAACAAGTAGATCACTTCAAATATTTAGGCGCAGTAATAGAAGAAAATGGGAAATTGGACAGGGAAATAAACGAAAGAATGGGAAAAGCGGGTACAATATTTAATATGTTGAAGTCAACATTTCTAGGAAAAAGAGAAGTGCCAAAGAACATAAAAACTGAAGTTGTAAAGAAAGTGGTTAGGCCAACAATAATATACAGTAGTGAAACATGGACATTAACAGAAGGACAAAAATCTCGAGTAAATGCAATGGAAATGAGGTTCTTAAGAAAAATAGAAAACAAAACCAGGAGGGATAAAATTAGAAATGAAACTTTTAGGCAAAACTTACAAATAAAACCCATTAATGATAAAATTGTGGAAGGTCAACTCAGATGGTTCGGTCATGTGAGTCGAATGCGGGACGATAGACTTACGAAAATAGTGTTCGAAACGCGAGTGCCAGGAAAAAATAAGAGGGGAAGACCGAGAACGAGATGGCTAGATAGAATAAAAGAAGAAGTGGAGAAGAGGGGAATGGCCTGGGATGGAATCCGAAACCTACTACAGGACAGAAAAGAATGGAGGAAAACATGCAGGACTCAACCCCACCAGCCTTACACCCAAAGGTAGAAAGGCATAGGAATAAGTAAGTAAGTAATAATCACTACAATTTTTTTCTGAATAGTTACTTTAATTTAGAAGCTATTTTCTCTCTTAACAAATTTTAGTTGGATAAACGGTTTAGCCACAAAAAATTTTTGTCTAAATTTCTACAAGCCTGAATCAGTAATTGTAACGTAAAACTAGGCTTGTAGGGATTTACAAGATTTTTTTTTGGTTAAACCGTTTACCTAACTAAAATTTTGTAAGAGAGGAAATAGCTTCTAAATTAAAGTAACCATTCAGAAAAAAAATTGGTGTTGATTATACAAGGGGTTAAAAATGATAACTTTTTAAATCAATTTTAACCCCCTGTATAATCACTACCATTTTTTTTTCTGAATAGTTACTTTAATTTAGAAGCTATTTTCTCTCTTACAAAATTTTTGTTGGGTAAACGGTTTAGCCACAAAATGTTTTTTTCTAAATTTTTACAGGCCAGAATCATTAATTGTAACGTAAAACTAAGATTGTAGGGATTTACAAAAAAAATTTTTTTGGCTAAACCGTTCACCCAACTAAAATTTTGTAAGAGAGAAAATAGCTTCTAAATTAAAGTAACTATTCAGAAAAAAAAAATTGGTAGTGATTATACAGGGGGTTCAAAATTATTAACTTTTTAAAACAATTATAACCCCCTGTATAATCACTACCAATTTTTTTTCTGAATAGTTACTTTAATTTAGAAGCAATTTTCTCTCTTACAAAATTTTAGTTGGATAAACGGTTTAGCCACAAAAAAATTTTGTCTAAATTTCTACAAGCCTGAATCAGTAATTGTAACGTAAAACTAGGCTTGTAGGGATTTACAAGATTTTTTTGGCTAAACCGTTCACCTAACTAAAATTTTGTAAGAGAGGAAATAGCTTCTAAATTAAAGTAACTATTCAGAAAAAAATTGGTGTTGATTATACAAGGGGTTAAAAATGATTAACTTTTTAAATCAATTTTAATCCCCTGTATAATCACTACAATTTTTTTTCTAAAGAGTTACTTTAATTTAGAAGCTATTTTCTCTCTTACAAAATTTTAGTTGGGTAAACGGTTTAGCCACATAACATTTTTTTCTAAATTTCTACAAGCCTGAATCAGTAATTGTAACGTAAAACTAGGATTGTAGGGATTTACAAAAAATTTTTTTTTCTAAACCGTTCACCCAACTAAAATTTTGTAAGAGGAAATAACTTCTAAATTAAAGTAACTATTCCGAAAAAAAATTGGTAGTGATTATACAGTGGGTTAAAAATGATTAACTTTTAAAAAAAATTTAACCCCCTGTATAATCACTACAATTTTTTTCTGAATAGTTACTTTAATTTAGAAGCTATTTTCTCTCTTAACAAATTTTAGTTGGATAAACGGTTTAGCCACAAAAAATTTTTGTCTAAATTTCTACAAGCCTGAATCAGTAATTGTAACGTAAAACTAGGCTTGTAGGGATTTACAAGATTTTTTTTTGGTTAAACCGTTTACCTAACTAAAATTTTGTAAGAGAGGAAATAGCTTCTAAATTAAAGTAACCATTCAGAAAAAAAATTGGTGTTGATTATACAAGGGGTTAAAAATGATAACTTTTTAAATCAATTTTAACCCCCTGTATAATCACTACCATTTTTTTTTCTGAATAGTTACTTTAATTTAGAAGCTATTTTCTCTCTTACAAAATTTTTGTTGGGTAAACGGTTTAGCCACAAAATGTTTTTTTCTAAATTTTTACAGGCCAGAATCATTAATTGTAACGTAAAACTAAGATTGTAGGGATTTACAAAAAAAATTTTTTTGGCTAAACCGTTCACCCAACTAAAATTTTGTAAGAGAGAAAATAGCTTCTAAATTAAAGTAACTATTCAGAAAAAAAAAATTGGTAGTGATTATACAGGGGGTTCAAAATTATTAACTTTTTAAAACAATTATAACCCCCTGTATAATCACTACCAATTTTTTTTCTGAATAGTTACTTTAATTTAGAAGCAATTTTCTCTCTTACAAAATTTTAGTTGGATAAACGGTTTAGCCACAAAAAAATTTTGTCTAAATTTCTACAAGCCTGAATCAGTAATTGTAACGTAAAACTAGGCTTGTAGGGATTTACAAGATTTTTTTTTGGCTAAACCGTTCACCTAACTAAAATTTTGTAAGAGAGGAAATAGCTTCTAAATTAAAGTAACTATTCAGAAAAAAATTGGTGTTGATTATACAAGGGGTTAAAAATGATTAACTTTTTAAATCAATTTTAATCCCCTGTATAATCACTACAATTTTTTTTCTAAAGAGTTACTTTAATTTAGAAGCTATTTTCTCTCTTACAAAATTTTAGTTGGGTATACGGTTTAGCCACATAACATTTTTTTCTAAATTTCTACAAGCCTGAATCAGTAATTGTAACGTAAAACTAGGATTGTAGGGATTTACAAAAAATTTTTTTTTCTAAACCGTTCACCCAACTAAAATTTTGTAAGAGGAAATAACTTCTAAATTAAAGTAACTATTCCGAAAAAAAATTGGTAGTGATTATACAGTGGGTTAAAAATGATTAACTTTTAAAAAAAATTTAACCCCCTGTATAATCACTACAATTTTTTTCTGAATAGTTACTTTAATTTAGAAGCTATTTTCTCTCTTAACAAATTTTAGTTGGATAAACGGTTTAGCCACAAAAAATTTTTGTCTAAATTTCTACAAGCCTGAATCAGTAATTGTAACGTAAAACTAGGCTTGTAGGGATTTACAAGATTTTTTTTTGGTTAAACCGTTCACCTAACTAAAATTTTGTAAGAGAGGAAATAGCTTCTAAATTAAAGTAACCATTCAGAAAAAAAATTGGTGTTGATTATACAAGGGGTTAAAAATGATAACTTTTTAAATCAATTTTAACCCCCTGTATAATCACTACCATTTTTTTTTCTGAATAGTTACTTTAATTTAGAAGCTATTTTCTCTCTTACAAAATTTTTGTTGGGTAAACGGTTTAGCCACAAAATGTTTTTTTCTAAATTTTTACAGGCCAGAATCATTAATTGTAACGTAAAACTAAGATTGTAGGGATTTACAAAAAAAATTTTTTTGGCTAAACCGTTCACCCAACTAAAATTTTGTAAGAGAGAAAATAGCTTCTAAATTAAAGTAACTATTCAGAAAAAAAAAATTGGTAGTGATTATACAGGGGGTTCAAAATTATTAACTTTTTAAAACAATTATAACCCCCTGTATAATCACTACCAATTTTTTTTCTGAATAGTTACTTTAATTTAGAAGCAATTTTCTCTCTTACAAAATTTTAGTTGGATAAACGGTTTAGCCACAAAAAAATTTTGTCTAAATTTCTACAAGCCTGAATCAGTAATTGTAACGTAAAACTAGGCTTGTAGGGATTTACAAGATTTTTTTTGGCTAAACCGTTCACCTAACTAAAATTTTGTGAGAGGAAATAGCTTCTAAATTAAAGTAACTATTCAGAAAAAAATTGGTGTTGATTATACAAGGGGTTAAAAATGATTAACTTTTTAAATCAATTTTAATCCCCTGTATAATCACTACAATTTTTTTTCTAAAGAGTTACTTTAATTTAGAAGCTATTTTCTCTCTTACAAAATTTTAGTTGGGTAAACGGTTTAGCCACATAACATTTTTTTCTAAATTTCTACAAGCCTGAATCAGTAATTGTAACGTAAAACTAGGATTGTAGGGATTTACAAAAAATTTTTTTTTCTAAACCGTTCACCCAACTAAAATTTTGTAAGAGGAAATAACTTCTAAATTAAAGTAACTATTCCGAAAAAAAATTGGTAGTGATTATACAGGGGGTTAAAAATGATTAACTTTTAAAAAAAATTTAACCCCCTGTATAATCACTACAATTTTTTTCTGAATAGTTACTTTAATTTAGAAGCTATTTTCTCTCTTAACAAATTTTAGTTGGATAAACGGTTTAGCCACAAAAAATTTTTGTCTAAATTTCTACAAGCCTGAATCAGTAATTGTAACGTAAAACTAGGCTTGTAGGGATTTACAAGATTTTTTTTTGGTTAAACCGTTCACCTAACTAAAATTTTGTAAGAGGAAATAGCTTCTAAATTAAAGTAACCATTCAGAAAAAAAATTGGTGTTGATTATACAAGGGGTTAAAAATGATAACTTTTTAAATCAATTTTAACCCCCTGTATAATCACTACCATTTTTTTTTCTGAATAGTTACTTTAATTTAGAAGCTATTTTCTCTCTTACAAAATTTTTGTTGGGTAAACGGTTTAGCCACAAAATGTTTTTTTCTAAATTTTTACAGGCCAGAATCATTAATTGTAACGTAAAACTAAGATTGTAGGGATTTACAAAAAAAATTTTTTTGGCTAAACCGTTCACCCAACTAAAATTTTGTAAGAGAGAAAATAGCTTCTAAATTAAAGTAACTATTCAGAAAAAAAAATTGGTAGTGATTATACAGGGGGTTCAAAATTATTAACTTTTTAAAACAATTATAACCCCCTGTATAATCACTACCAATTTTTTTTCTGAATAGTTACTTTAATTAGATGCTATTTTGTCTCTTACAAAATTTTAGTTGGGTAAACGGTTTAGCTACATCAAATTTTTTCTAAATTTCTACAAACCTGAATCAGTAATTGTAACGTAAATAGCTTCTAAATTAAAGTAACTATTCAGAAAAAAAATTGGTAGTGATTATACAGGGAGTTAAAAATGATTAACTTTTTAAAACAATTATAACCCCCTATATAATCACTACCAATTTTTTTTCTGAATAGTTGCTTTAATTTAGAAGCTATTTTCTCTCTTACAAAATTAGTTGAGTAAACGGTTTAGCCACATAAAATTTATTTCTAAATTTCTACAAGCCTGAATCAGTAATTGTAACTTAAAACTAGGCTTGTAGGGATTTACAAAATATTTTTTTTGGCTAAACCGTTCACCCAACTAAAATTTTGTAAGAGAGGAAATAGCTTCTAAATTAAAGTAACTATTCAGAAAAAACAATTGGTAGTGATTATACAGGGGGTTAAAAAAATATGGATGGATAATTTATTGTGACGAAGTTTTTAAACACCCTGTAATTTTCGAAATTAAGGTCTATTCTTCAAAAAGTTGTGGTTTACTGGTACAAACACATGGCTGAAAAATTAATAAAATCTATCTAAGATTTTTCGACTTATTTGAAAAATTTTTAAAAAGTTTATCGTTTTTAAAGCCGTCTAGCAGCTAAACTAAGCAACTTTGTATATAGGTAAGTTGAGTTAAATCGTCATATTTTTGCTCAAGGAATATGTGGTTAACGGATTGACCTCCTTTTCAGGGACACCCTGTATATTACAACGGTATCTGCAGTTACCTTCACTGCATATCAGTAAATTGGGTTAGTAAACACGTTAATAACAAGTTAAATATTATTTTTTACATAGTGATCATGAAAGTCGTCTTTTTTAACACAAAATCTTGAAAAAAAGTGCACTTTTTTTAACTGCTTTATCGAAATGTCAATTTGACAGTTGTAACTTCCGAAGTCCTTTTTGACTAAATTTGAGTTAAAAGAGATCACTATGCAAAAAAACTACGTGTACAACACGTTTTGAAAGTCCCTTTTTTCATTCATTTGCTTGCAAAATCTGCAAAATTTATGAAAAAAAGTCTGACTTTCAAAACTAGTTGTACAAATTACTATTCCTACATACTGTACAAAATAAGGTTCAGAATACTTACGTGGAACACAGCTACCAAATTTGTCAGGAAATTCAGAAATAAGGTCATCATTAATACGATCCTTTAAAGGTCCTAAGATGATAACAGGTCGAGTGTAAGTAATCTGCATTTGTTGAACAGGTTCATATGACAACACACTTTCCTCGTTGCCTGAAGAAAGAAAAATTTGGTAAGACCTTAATAATTTAGATTGTCGAACTTAAAAATTGCAGTCGTTATAACTGCAACATAAGACAGTAGTGGAAAACTGTTCAGTATTATGTTCTGTTGCAATACTACCGCTAATTTCTACAAGGCAAACTGTAACTGAATAGTTGCACTCAAATCAGTTTTCGAATAAACAATAAATGGTCATCCAGAATACAAATCTATCGTATGCATACAGAAAAAACTGCAAACTCCTAAGTAAGAAGCTCGAATGTATCATTAACTAATATAAAAATTAAAAACTGCGAATCTGCAACTGAAATATAAATATGGAACTTAATACTCTACTTACTTAAAACTGAAAGATCTCTAAAGTTATGTTAATGCAGAGCCGACTGATTAATATGCTAAGCTAGGCAGACTTGCTCTGAGTAGAAGTGGAAAGCTACAAGTAATATAAATATGGCGATAAACTGATAAAAGAAAAAGGCTGGCTTGTAATGAAAATTCACCAGCAAGGCTACTGCCCACTGAAAACTGCATTAGAAAATTAATAATGACGCTACAAAACAAAATTTGAGCAGCAAAATCATAAGAAAATATGCTATCTAGTCTAAAATTGTTAGTTTGTTGTTCAGTATTAAATTCAAAACAGAAAATAGTATGCATACTTTAAATACCATTAAAAAAATTATGTAACAGGAAATTGTAACCAATAACTAAAAATGTATATATACTATCTAGTTACAAGTAGCACCTAGTAATGTATTCAACAGCACTATGTTTTAAATAATGTAGATTCTGAATACTATCACACTATAAAAATGTCAATTTTTAATATTACATATTAATGGAATAACTAAACATTCAAGACCTTTGATGGGAGTATTACCTAACGAAAAATGATGGGAGGTGATTGAATATAACATGTTGTAAAATTATCAACAATGAATGAAGCCATGAGTTGTACATATTAACACCAAAGTCTAATATCCGGTATTATAAAGAATGACACCCAATGCTGGGCATTGTGTTTATTTTTTTTTATAATAATACTTTGCCTAATCATTGTAGGTATACACTGTTAGCAATCATTACATGAATTTATTCAATTATATAGTGATGTTAATGTGAACATTAGTGAGCCATGTCATGCTGTAATGAATACATTTTTCGGTCACCGTTTATTTATGGGTTTCATTAATGCACAGAAAATCATTTATTAACAACCCCTATTACTAGACGCTTTTAGTATAGGTAGTCAAAGATATCATTAATAACAATTAATGTCAAACGTATAAAATCATAGTTATTTATACTAGATACAAGTGTGTTATATTACAAATAATCCACGAGAGAAAAGTTAAGCCCTCGAGGCCGCCAGGCTGAGAGGGGTCTTTTCTCGAGTGTATTATTTGTAATAACATACACGTGCCATACAAAATTTTATCTAGCAACTCAATATCTAAAAATATAAATTTTGTATTCACAGCCGTGAAAAGTAATAGTGATAAAATGGGAAGTAATGAGAGATCAATCGTTAATTATGGTACGTGTGTTATATTACAAATAATATACATGAGAAAAGTCGAGTCCTTGAGGGCGTCGGGCCAAGAAGAGTCTTTGCTCGAGTACATTATTTGTCATAACACATACATGCTATACCGAATTTTATCCAACCACTCAATAAATACCAAAAAAGCATAATTTTTGTATTGACAGCCATGCAAAGTCATAGTGACAAATTAGAAAGTACCGAGAGATCAAATAAATTTATAATCAGTCGCCTGTGATTCGTGTTACACGTTTAGCAGTTCTGAAGTGTATTGTCAGTCTATGCCACATTAGAGGTTAGTAGGTTAGGTTTTGTTTGTTATTTGACACAGACTGAAGCAAAACTTAACCTGCAAATCGCGAGTTTGACATTGCTTGACAATGCTACCAACAATACAGTAATGATTGACATGGTTTTTACCTCACTAGTGGATTATGGGCCACTTTAGAAGTTTAAAATCAATCTAGGTGTTGTATAATAGTAAATTACACAACAAGTTTAGAAAAGTGAAGTTTTATTCAACACGTACAGCTGGTTTGAGTACAAGCGTTAGCCAGTACTTAAATAGCCGTACGAGTTCAGTAAAATCACTGTTCTAACATATTTTGTATACTATTTTATCGCATTTCACTTAGAAATGAGAAATATTAGATCTTTATATAAAAGTGACATTAAATGTCAAAACATAGCCAAGCTGCGCAGAACTTGTTTTTATGTACTAAAGTACCATGAAGTAAGAGGTAAAGAGACCGATCCCCATGCAGGCCGCTCGCCAAAACCTGCGTTGATATTTGCGGCTCTTTAGTAGTACCGTAGTCTGCCACTCCTGGTGCAAATGTTCCGCACCGGGTTAGTTGGCGGTAGGGTGGAGGTTTGTTTACGTTTTGATTTTCCGCAGCGGTCGTATGCCACGATCACGTGACAGATCGAGGACCCGGTGGGAACACCAGCGCTGCCAGTGGTACATACTGTACTATTAAAGAGCAGTAAATATCATTGCAGATTCTGTAGCATGGCGATCGGTCTCCTTCCCTCTTACTCCATGTAAAGCACAATAAGCAGGACTGGCAGTACTGAAGTGTATTGTTGGTAACACTGGTCTGCGACACAGATTGACGCAAAACCTAACCTGCTAACCTCAAATTTGATATAGACTTACAAGGTCACCAACAGTACATTTCAGTATTGTAAACGTAAAGCAAATCGTCATTATTATGCTGTAATGATTGCTATGGTGCAAAGTAACACATTTCTAAATAATTTTGCATGTAGAAATGTAGTACATTCCCATATAATAATAATAATTCCCATTATTCCCGACGGGGACATAGGGAGTTTGTCAACTTCCTCCACTCATCCTTGTGTTTAGCTAAGGAAGCCAGTTGCACGATAGTCTTTCTTGTTTCCTTCTCTACAGTTCTCCTCCATGTTTGTCTGGGGCGCCCTGGTTTTCTTCCCCCTTGTGGGTTCCACTGTAATGCCATTCTACAGATCTCTTTCTTGTCTTTTCGTAGTGTATGGCCCACCCAGCCCAATTTTCTTCTTCTTATTTCAGTATTTATATCATCTTGCCCTGTTCTTCTCCACAGTATTACGTTACTAATAACCTCAAACCACCATATCTTTAAAATAACTCGTAGACATCGATTTACAAAAGTTTGCAATTTATGTCCCCTATGAAATGCGAAAAATAAATTGATAATTAGTCACCTGTGATACGTGTTATATATTTGGCAGCACTGAAGTGTGTTTTCAGTCTACGAGCCCCAACGACTAATTGTTCGGACGATTACAATTTTTGCATAAAAGGCAACCTTATGATTATCTAATCCTCTTATTGCTCTGTTTAATGTTTAATTATACCTTTATTTTTATGTTTAATAACTATTTCATTCACTATTCAAGCTTGACTTAAAGTCGAACTGTAAAAAAAATATTATAATACCTATACAAACAGTGTAAAATTTGTTGACGACTAATTAATAGTTCGGATGGGTGCAAAGAATTGCTGTATAATGAGGAGGCTTTGGAAACAAAAAATAAAATACACTTGTTTATGTTTGTTATTGTCAAATGTACGAGCAATACATTTAGAAATGGCTCGCAGAAAAACAACAAATGCTCAAGTAAGAAATATAATTGTACAACAATATCAAAAAGGGAAATCGTCAATCGACGGAAAAATAGCCAAAGAATTAAATATTGCTCAATCTACGATTGGCGATATAATTAAAACTGCGATTAATGTTTCTGTCAAAAATTCAGGTAGGAATCGTTTAATATCCAATCGAGACCAAAGGCTTCTTGTGCAAATTTGCAAAAACCAGAGACGAAATACATTAAGACAAATTACTGCTCGATGGAATGCCGAATCAGGACATAATGTATCGAGGGAATGTGTCGCAAATGGATACATATATCTGGATTAAGTTTTATAAGGCACGACTGCACATTTGAGTGTTTTAATTAAGACAACTAAAACATTCCATTTGTATAGAATAAATTAGGCTAAAGAAAAACCACTACTGACCAAATAACAAAAGAGAAATAGACTAATGTGGGCTAAAGCGAGACGTTCGTGGACTGGTCCAGAATAATATTTAGCGACAAATCAGAATTTAATGTCCACATTGGGGACCATAGAAGAGGAATTATAAGGAGTAAAGGACTGCATTAAAAGGACTGACATTTTCAAAAGGGATTATGATTTGGTGCTGCATGTCAGCTGACGGACTGGGAAATTTTGATGTCATTGATGGCACTGTGAATGCTGCAAAGTATCACAAAAAATTCTGGAAACTAGCCATTTACCAAGGGTTGATAAATTACACCCATTAGGAAACTTCATTTTCCAGCAGGATACTGCCAAAACAAGTCAAAATTGGTTTGAAAATCATATCAACGAAGTATTACCATGGCCATCTAACAGCCCCGATTTAAATATTATCAAAAATGTTTGGCACAAGATGAAGCAATACTTAAGAAATCATCCACAACCCACTGTTCTTGAACTAAAAGAAGAAATTAAGGATATATGGAGTTCATTTCCAATAAACCAATGCAGATCGTTAGTCATGACGATGCCAGAATGAATTAACGCCGTAATAAAAGCAAAAGGTGACGTTACGACTTATTAATTTATTAAATAACCAACTCCGTCCAAATAATTAGTTGTCAGCACATCTTGAAGTTGAACTTGAATTTAGCGTTTTTGTAATTGTAATTTCTATAAAAATTAAATTTTAATAAATAAGTTGTTATATTTATGTACCTTAAAACTAAAGGATGCAATGATGGGTATAAATAATAGTAAGTCGACTTTTTATAAAAAGATGTGCGCATCCGAACTATTAGTTGTTAGGGCTCCTATGTCAAATTCGAGGTTATAGGCATATAAAGGGTGGGCCAAGTAGAAGTTTCTTTTTAAAAATGCAATAAAATGAACAAAAATATTTTTTTTCCATATATTATGGCTTTACTGGAAAGAGCAAACATTCCCATTATTTATGAAATAGGATTTCATTCATGTAGCTGCCTCGACTGGCTGTGCAGTAGTGCATCCTGTCAGCCCAATTTTTCAAGACCTTGTTGATAGTTTCGGGCTGTATCTGACGAATGGCTCGGCCAATATTCAGCATAAGGGCCTGGATTGTTTGTGGATTGTCTACATAACATCGATTTTTTACGAAACCCCACAAAAAGAAGTCCAACGGTGTCAAATCGCAGTTCTGAGTCGGCCAATTGACATCGCCAAAACGACGCATTACACGATTACCGAACTTGGTGCACAAATAATCGATTATTTGATGGGCAGTATGGCGTGTCACTCTCGTATAATGCATTGGATTCTCGACAATCCAAGTTTTCAGAGCCCCAGATGCGGCAGTTTTGTTTGTTAACATAGCCGCCGAGATGAAAATCTGCCTAATTAGAAAAGATGATTTTTCAACCAAAATCGGCCCAAATTGAGAAGCGATAGCGAGGCAGCCACATGAATGAAATCGTATTCCATAAATAATGCGAATGTTTGCTCTTTCCTATAAAGCCATAATATATGGAAAAACATTATTTTTGTTCATTTTATTGCATTTTTAAAAGAAACTTCTACTTGAGCCACCTGTTATGTAAATACTCCTATATTGCTAGCAGGGTCTGAGAAAAAGCGAAAATATTACGACGCCGACAATTAGTACGTCCGTCTCTTCCTGAGCACTACGCTTCTCGTGGGCATGCCTGAGAATTTGAACTACACAGCTTCGTTCACGTGTTCACGGATGACAATTGCATGCAATGCACCAAGTGCGTAGAAAGAGATGGTTGTCTGTCTCACTTATGCTGTGACCTCTCCACTTACAAGCGCTAGCAATATAGAAGTGTTACGTATATTTAGTAGGTTAGATTTTGTTTGTTATTTGACACAGACTGTCGCCAAACTTAACCTAACCTACAAATCTCGATTTTGACATAGCCGGACAGTGCTACCAACAATACAGTAATAGCTGACATGGTATTTATAGTCATATTTATACCCATTCGGAGTCATGTGATAATCTAGTGACTTTACATAGGTCGATTCTTAAAAATGCAATTTTAGGATAATAAAAGACATCTGCCAATTTCTAAAACAAGGTTGCTACAGCTGATTTTACGTATTAAATAAAACATAATATGTGGTAAAATGTAAATATAATAAAGACTTGTGGGCTGCTACATTATAAAAACCTGCTGCGTATAGCAAATTTTACGTCAATTTGTCAATTTCTGTTCATGCATATTCTGTTATCTTCTTAACACGTTAATCGCCGCAATACAAATTCAGAAATGGGTCTCAAGGGCCAACTATGTAGAAGAAACAATAACACATATCTAATATTGAAACGCCTATAAATAGGCAACCAAATACGCTATCCAAGGGGTAAATGTGTTGTTGGGTATAGGAGGCCACGTGCATTAGGCAAAGCATGTAAAGTTACGCACAATGAGAAGCTACCGTGAATCACACGGCCACGAAAACTTTTCAACGTGAGATGCAAGTTAGCATCACACGGCGCTGTAAATAAAAAGATAGAGATGCACGTTAGCTTCACGTGGCGATTAAAGTGTTAATATATGCAATATGAACAAACTACAAAACCTTATTTGGGTTTAAAACAAGAACAATTACTTAAAATATTAAATTTTCACCTGAACTTGACTCAATAGGTATTTATACAGTATATAACACATGATCTTCTATTCACAGCTTTCATTTCAACACTTGCAATTATAAAACATAACCTAAAAATCATACCAAATATTTTCAGTAAATAATGTTCTTTAATTTATAAATTGTGCTCTTCGAGACACTTAATGGAAGAAAAGCATGGCAAACAACGTTTGACGGTGAAACCATATTTAATATTGTCATATTCTTCATCAAAATTAATTGTTGTGACTGCTCGTTATACCACATCTCTGATGGTTTCCTTTTATTTTCAGTTTTCTGCCCAACTAAGTTAGGGGGTGAAATTTGGTGCCGGTCCGGTCTATTCCGCATGCGCTACCAGCGAAGTAAGGTTTATGGTATGATCAGCGTACGTCAAAATGTTGTAGGTGCCGCTATCGTCTTGTAATCTTTAAAGCAATCTTGTTGCGCTCTCGGCGGTGGTTCGAGTTAATGGTTTATGTTAGATGTTAGGTCTTGATGATTTTTTTAATAGAAAAAATATGAGAGTCTGTTCAACGTTACATTTTTATGTTCACTGTTACATTTTTGCGCATGCGCACTAGACTAGACCGTCCACGGAAGTTTTACCAAGTTAGGTTTTATTACCCTTATCTCAATGACTTATATGAAAAATATAATCTAACATATTAGAAAAGTCAAATTTTAAAATTAATTTTTGTAATCGAAATGCCTTTTTTCGAATTTCCTCAATTTCTCCTCAATCCTTTATCTAATAGACTTGTCTGTCCGTCCGTCCGGGACGCTGTTTCAACAGCCAAACCGTAAGAGATAGAGAAAAAAGTTATTAAAGTTATATGTTTGGAATGGTCATGTCAGCTCAGGAACCGAATTTCAGTCACGTGACACTTCCGGTTTTCGAGAAATCACAAAAAAGACCGTTTAAAATAGAACGCGTATTAAATAAAAATGTTTCAGCAGCCATACGGAGTTGCAACCCTCTGCGCCTTCAAACGTCGATCGGTTAGGCAACCACTTTGACACCTTCCAGGTCTGGGTACAGTTTTTATTTAATACGCGTTCTATTTGAAAAACGGTCTTTTTTGTTTTTTTAAATGAGACATTTGTCTCACTGGATTGCTTGTTTCATCTATTTTACTAAAGATGAACAGTAACAGACAACAGTCACGTGACTCCACTTTGTTATGGTTTACTACACTGACGGGCTATGGGTCACTTTAGAGGTCTAAAATCGATCCAGTAATAGCCTTATAACTCGGAGGTGTTGGATGAATAAATTAACATTAAAAATTGCAATTTTTTAAAGAAATAAACATTTTTTCCCTGATTAGTATGATACAATCCGGAAAAATATTGTAACTAACTCGTGTTTTAATCGATAATTAATAATTGAGATATTTTAACGTGTGAGCACAGCAAAGAAGAAACATAGTTTTGAAGCCATGGCCAATCCCAGTTCTATTAATGAACACCCATTTACACAGTATCTTTTATGAGTAAGGTTTGGAATTTATCATTTTTCAGTGTTTTTTGTGTTCTACTTTTGAATTTGCTAAAAATGATAACAGGCATCTTCTTAATTGACAGTTTAAAATTTTGAAACTCATTTCACACTTTAAGTTGCAGGTAAGTTATACAATGCTTATGCAAAGTATGAAATAAGTTGTTATTTGGAGGTATATTACACTTTGGTGAAAATAATACAATTCATACATAACTTACACATTGTACACAGTCTCACTATAAGTTCTGTCAATGCACATGCAGTCAGCAATACTGCTAGATCATAAGTTAATTATGCAGACAGATCAATAAAAAAACCAATTTGGGCAGGCTGTGATATGTGTTATACGTTTGGCAGTACTGAAGTGTATTGTCAGTCTATGTCAAATTCGATATTTGCAGGTTAAGTTTTACGTCAGTCTGTGTCAAACAACAAACCAAACCTAACCTTTTAATCTCGAATTTGACATAGACTGACAATACACTTCAGTACTGCCAAACGTATAACACATATCACAGCCTGCTCAAATTGGTTTTTTATTGATCTGTCTGTAGTTATAGTTGTTAACAGAATGTGGCACGCAACTAGGACCAGGAGAAAATGCATGTGGTCGTAGCGGTATTTAACAAACGAACAATCAATGTACGATAGCGGTAGGTCGTTAGGATCATTATAAATACAAGGTATATATTGGATTTTTAAATTTTTTAAATACAATTACGACCACATATAAAGTCCCCTTGCTTTTCCTTTGGTCCTAGTAGCCTGCCGCAATCTGTATGTTGTTGTTCATAATGGACTTGGGTGAACAAGAAAATTATAACCCAACTATTGTTGTTTATAATAGGTAATACCACTGCCTCCTACACTTACAAGCCATGCTGTTGGAGATTTGGCAACGCTGATCGTAGACCAATTTTTGTACTGTTGATTTATAAAAACGTCTGTTCAAATGTGGCGTGTGAGTAAATATTAATATGTTGGACTGCTCTAAGTTTGAAGAAATACATTTATTTATATTACTGTACTGTTCGTGATAAGTGAAAGTAAAATTGCTGCTAGAATTTATGGGTTTTTATTAAGTATTTCACTAAGGTAAGTAACAACCTAACATCATTTTTATGGCATTCCTTGTAACTTTTAATTTTATATTTAGAATGCCACGAAGATGCTGTGTACCAACCACAACAAATCGTTACAAGAAAATTGTCTGCAAACTATAACATTTTCTTTTCCAGTGGACGAGATCCGAAAGAAAGCATGGCTTCGTGCAACAGCACGAGAACGTTGGACATCAAGAAAAAGTGCTGTCATGTGTGAAATACATTTTAATGGAAAAGACATTTGAAAACGTTAGAAATGAGAGTGGGGATCTGCAGAACTGTTGTTGCATTATCCTCGATTAGCTGACAACGCTGTCCCAAGCGTATTTCCAAATATACCAACATATTTGTCGTAAAGCGCCTCAAGAACGGACAAATCCTGAATGTAGAAGAAGACAAGAAAGACATGCACAAAAAGTGAAAGTGTTTTTAAATGATTACATCAGCAGTTTTTCGAAGTTTATGCAACAATTTACATCACACAAATTTAGATGTTACCGAGCAGATAAGTTTATTATGTTCAAATAAGATTATTTACAGCAGTAGCACCATAGTTTTTGCATATATGTTGTACTCTCAATCAGCAGAAGTGTATAGAAAGTTACAAACTTTAAAATAATTACAGAAATGTTCTTTTATCTATGGGTTACATAGGTTAAGTTGTTTTATTTTTATAAATATACTGTTACATGTTTGTATTACTTGAGTATATAAATAAATGTCACAATTACAAAAGCTATCTTTAATTAATTACAGAGTAAAATATGAAAAAGAGTAAAACTGTGCTCTTTAAAGCAAAATTATTTCAAATTGGAGTATTGTAATTTAGGACCACCAACTACCAGAGATGCAATGTTGCCAAGTCTAACAGCATGGCTTGTAAGTGTAGGAGGCAGTGGTAATACTAAACAGATTCATTTATACAACTAGGTATATGAAGATTTAAAGAAAGTAAGAGTGAGCAAGTTTCACCGTGTCGAGCCAGACTGCGCTCTGTTTGAACACAACAAACTGTGTGTAACGTATTTATCACAATATTTTTTTTCCAATGGGAAAGTCTTCATAATGGGGGAAAATGTAACAATCAATGCTAGGAGACCAGGCCACCTCGTGAAAAGACTCCAATAGTCTAGAGGCTACCACTATCCTTCATCTTTCAT
The DNA here is from genome assembly GCA_940337035.1 of Agriotes lineatus. Classification (NCBI taxonomy): domain Eukaryota; kingdom Metazoa; phylum Arthropoda; class Insecta; order Coleoptera; family Elateridae; genus Agriotes; species Agriotes lineatus. Next base: position 109,850,191 of record OW679194.1, read on the forward strand.
GGTTCAGTGGTGGTGTCTTATGCACACTTCACTGAAACCCATTTTTCGAGAAAGGTGTAAAGACCAGGAAATATTGTACAGTTTATTACATGGAAAACAGTAAGTATTGCAACAAGATTCCGCTGCATCTTATAAATGCAAAACAACTTAGCACCAAGTAGAAGCAAACTTTATTAGAACTAAAAACTGACATACGAGAAGCCCCGATATAACTACAAACTATTAAATTTGTTTCAGGAAACAATGCACAAGAGACACAATTACACACCAATTTGGACTTTTTCAAACAAACTGCTGTTAGAGATGTATTAGAAATTCCAATAAAGAAGGTGAGTGAAGCAGCAACAGATCAGTGGCCAGAACATGTACAACGGTGTATTGCAAAGAGAAAAGATCATTTTGAATCCTAAATTATACAGGGTGTTGCAAAAATGAGGCATTAATTCCATGTTATGCAATTAAGAGGCACTTTCTGAATAGGAAAAAAATAATTAAAATAATCTTTCTGTTATATTTTTCAAGATATAGCGAGGTTTTATTAACCTCAAAACTGGATGAACTGTTGGTTAAATGACAAAAGTATTTATATTCGTATTATTAACTTTAAGTGTGTAATATTTTTCTATCCTAATACTGAATATTAAAAAAATTTATAATAAAACTTTGGACTTTCCACATCTAAAAAAATATATAACATAGAATTTTTTAATTATTTTTTTTTTATTCAGGAAGTGTTCCTTAACCCTGCAGTGGTCGCGCCAAGTCTCACAGACCCGATGAATATGTTATTGAGTGGGAATTTGTTAAAGGGGGTGTAAGAGGGTTGTGCGTCTTCCAATTTTTCAACTTAGTTGCCCCCCGATAAGCGGCATAAGCACAGTTGTTATTGTTCGTGAGTTATTTGGAAAAAAGTCTGTGAGACTTGGCGCGACCATTTACGTTTGTGAAACTGTTTTGCCTTCTTGATTTTTTTACATTAAATGTAGCTGCAATGAACTCACAAATAATTCATGTTGCAAACAACATCGACGTTACTATCAAGACGTCAATATATACAAGAATTAGCTTCGATTTTAACAAATGGCCAATTACAGTGGCGATCACTGCTCAAAAGTTTACCACCAGAAATCCATCTAAGAAGAGAACAAGTAACTGGAACCTCTTCAGACCATCCAGTAAATGACTCTAATAACACCACAATTAAAAAACGTTGCTTTTCTGCAAACAACTAGCAAAAGAAAATATTTTTGTAAAAAAAATTGTGTTTATCGCATGTAAGGGTTTTGTGCACTACTTGTACATCCTTGAACCAAAATGATGAAAATTAATTGTTTTGTTGTACCTCTTAGTATTAAAAACATTGTTCTGTCCATAAATGTATATGGAGAATTAAAATTTTGAAGTTCATGAGAGGCTGTGTTTACTATTATGAAATTAGCATGATCTACAAAAACCTTTAAAAAATAAAGAATAATAAATAGAATACTATTTTTTTAATGTTAGCAGCAACTGAAATATAACTAAAAATCTTGGTAATAGTAAATAAACATGTCATATTAAAGTTTACTGTCATATAAATGGTTCTTAATTTTTAGGTCTAAGAGACTTGGTGCAACCAGCCGTGTCATGAAATTGGGCGCGACCACTGCAGGGTTAATAGCGTAACATGGAGTTGATGCGCAATTTTTGCAATAACCTGTATACAGCTGGAAGGCTCTCTTTTTCTAGAGTTAGAATATACATAGAAGTGCTATGTTGCGTTGCCTACTTCATTCATTACAGATACCGAAAGTAATGACAGAATTTATGGCGACACTATGTATACAATACTTGAACTTCAAACATTGCTTTTAATATTGTATACTCTTGGACTCGTACTTTATTTATATGTTAATGTGATAGCTTAAGGGCTCTAAATTAAATAACAGCCATTGCCTAGAGGCAAATAAAATTAAAAAATATTCTGTTAGTCACTATTTTTCTCATATTATACGCAATAATTTGAAATACATGGTATATTAAAAATGGTGCATAATCTTCAGGTAGAGCGATTTTTTGAGTAATTTTGAGTCGAAAATTTTAATACTGAAATGTTGGATTGGTCTTCATAAGCCCTCATGAGCGGTAGATAAAAAATACTTTTTTCTCATGTCAAGTACCTTTTTTGTTCTAAATACTACAAAATGTCATCAAGGAAAGTTATTTAAAATGTAAAATTGTGGTTCCATGTAAAATTTCAGAAATATTGGGCTACTTGTTACCACAAAAGTACTTCATCTAGTACACACGGTTTCATAAAAGTAAGCCAATATTTCTTAAATTTTACATGCGACCATAATTTTACATTCTAAATAACTTTGTTTGACGATACTTTTACATATTTGAAACAGAAAAGGTACTTTACATGAAAGAAATCATGTCTTTTATCTACCACTCGTGAGGGCTCATGAAGACCAATTCAATATTTTAGTATTAAGATTTTCGACTCAGAATTAATCGAAGAATCACTCTACCTGAAGATTATGCACCATTTTTAATACACCCTGTACAATTTCTTGAACACTTACAGCCTTATTGGTACTTACACACAAACCTTGATAATATAAAACTATTTACAATATAATTTGACCATTGATAACTGCATCAATAATATCATTCACAGGAAATATACTTTTACTCACAATCGGTTAATAATAGGTAGGTTTCTAACCTTCAAAACAGTAGGAAATCGAGCCATTGTTTACTTTACTTTCTCAGCTAGCCGGGAAAGATTTTCCCGGCTAACTATACGTCACTTTTTTACCTATAAAATGTCACTGTCATTTGGTAAATTAAATTTCAATAAAACGATTGCTAATAGAAAATCCTTTATTAATTGAACGGCTTAATAATATCTACGTATTTTTCGACTAAATATGCAACCAAACAAAAAGCAATAAAAAGAAATACATCAGAACTATATGAAAAGTATTAAAAATTAAAAATTGCTAATATGATATCTCAAACTACTCATGGACAAAATCAAGAAACATCAGCTATGACTCCTTTACCTACAACAGAAACATCACAATATAATTTTAAACAACAACATGGTCTGACTCTCACAATTAACAGCAAAGAAAACTCGAATGTGACTGTTAATATTTATAATTCGTATCCTAAAAGCGAGTAGGTAGGATACTTTTCATATAGTTCTGATGTATTTCTTTTTATTGCTTTTTGTTTGGTTGCATATTTAGTCGAAAAATACGTAGATATTATTAAGCCGTTCAATTAATAAAGGATTTTGTATTAGCAATCGTTTTATTGAAATTTAATTTACCAAATGACAGTGACATTTTATAGGTAAAAAAGTGACGTTTAGTTAGCCGGGAAAATCTTTCCCGGCTAGCTGGGAAAGTAAAGTAAACAATGGCTCGATTTCCTACTGTTTTGAAGGTTAGAAACCTACCTATTATTAACCGATTGTGAGTAAAATAGTATACATACTACAGTGAAAAGTTTCATTACTGTCGAGAGGTTAACTACACTACTTAATCTCTCGACAGTAATTAAACACTTTCCACCTCGGTATGTAATATACTTTTGTATAAAATTATGGAGCTATACTGCAGATTTTGTTGCGTTACTTTTAAGAATGTTTAATGTTCCAAAATAATTTAGTAAAAATGTGTACGTATATCTAAATTGAGCCGCGTAATTTATTTATAACTTCTAGCTGAAAATTTCAATAACATATACCTAAGGCTAAGGCTTTTTAAAAAACATCAAAAACCACATTTGGGCCTGCATTTTCCAAAATGACAGAATGAGCACAACTTTTTTAGATTTATAATTTTTTTTAAGCACTTAATTTGAAATGTACGAGGGATGTACAGTATTTATTGTTCCTAGCATAGAATACAACATTATTTTTCAACAGAATCCCCTTGAACGTGAAGACACTTATTCCACCTATGTTCAAGCATAGCAACACCTTTCTCGAAAAACTCGGAGTCTTGATCACAGAAGAAGTCCTGCACTGCTGCCATAACAGCGTCATTGCTCTCAAATTTTGTTCCCCGAAGACTCTCTTTTAGCTTTGGAAGTAAATAAAAATTACTGTGAGCTAAGTCAGGGGAGTAGGGTGGATGCTTAGACCATTTACACAGTCTAAGGATGGATGCTCCATAACTTCAAACCTAGCGTCATGACTCAGTCGAGTTTTGCCTCTGACGTGGTTTACACATTGAGTTACCATGCTCTTCTATCCCTTCCCTTGCAAAAAGAGTTTCGCCTCTGGCGTGGTTAACATGTGGAGTTACCGTGCTCTTTTTGCCTTTTCCTCCTGATGAAGCCCCTTAGGAAAGTGGGCGAAACGTTGAGTTCTTCAACCTCAATAATGACAAGGTCCAATCCCGGAAGTCGTTTTTTACTTAATGACTCTGAAATTGACTCTCACACGCTTTTGTTCGAGCGTCAACATTTGGGGTACCCCATCTTGCTGACACATTATGAAGCCCTAAATAGTGATTTATTATGGTTCTAATCGTACCATTTGAAGGGCCTGTTATCTCTGCTACACGTCTTGTTGTCAATCGACAATCTTCTCTGATTATGTCATTCACAACATCAATGTTTTCTTGAGTACACGCAGAATGCGGCCGACCAGCAGCTTTTGCATGTTCGGAGGTTGTTCTGCTACATTTGAACGCACGAGACCAATTTTTACTACTTGATCAGAAGGAGCAGAATCTCCAAGCACGGCACCCATGTTTTGTATGAATTTCTTTAGGTGTTAAATCTTTCTTTTGTATGTACTTGATGACAGCATGAAATTCACTTTTCCATTTCCCAAAATCTTCGTACAACCACTACTTTCAACTTGTACAACTTTGAAACTATTAAAGCTCGACTAATCAAATTTAGCAGTGTATTTGTCAATAAAATAACAAAACAAGTGTGGTTACTAGGGGCATATGCTAGAAACAACAAATACTGTACATCCCTCGTAGGTCTATAAGGGTTGCTTTAAAACAGTTAATTTAAAACTTATCACAAGTAATAAAAAAGACCTAATTTTCATTATTTGCAACTAACCAATAATATGTACCTTTAAACAAATGTTTTAAAAATGTACATTTTAATAAAACACTGCTGGAGCCTGTGGTTTGAAAATATGTACCGGGTGGCCAATTAAGAAGGGCACTCGGCCCTATCTGGAAAAGTAATTGTCGTAAAGACTTGGGGTAAAACAATTTATGACTAAAATCCAGTTTTTTGAGAAATATTCTTATATTACAGATAGCTAAAATGGACACTGTTTTAAAGCTGAGATAAATTCGATTCTTTTTTGTTAAATGCTTTTTGCTCCATCTCTTAAGGGAAAGTGGTGGGGGGTGTCCGAACATTTTCACAAAGAAATGTCAATAACTTTAAAATGGCTGAACGGATTTTGCCAAACTTGGAGTCGTTGAAAAGGGCTTTTCTTAGGCTAAATAAATGTCACCATTACAGAAGCTATCTTTAGTTAATTACAGAGTCAAAGTTGATAAAAAGTAAAACTGTGCTGTTTAAAGCAAAATTATTTCAAATGGGAGTATTGTAATTTAGGACCATCAACTACCAGAGATGCAATGTTGCCAAGTCTAACAGCATGGCTTGTAAGTGTAGAAGGCAGTGATAGAAGTGAAGGAATAAAAAGTAATGCTTATCAGTCACTCACTGAACAGTACAGTCCAAAATCACAGAAACTCGAAAAGTATTAGTCTAATCGAAAAATCACAAAGCTCTCATCAGTTTTTGTTATATAATACCATTCTAGAGTCCATGTGCACGAATTTCAAAACACCCTGTACAACTATTATAATATCAGATATACATTTACATACTTGTAGCATAAACTAGAAGTGACGTTACTAAACTTCAGCCAAGATAGGAAGGCGAGCCAAGTAAACAAACGCACATGGTCACGTGATAGGAAGGCGTTCTGTTGTTGGCCGTTCTGAAGAGAAAGTTGAACACCGTTTATACGCGTCGTTACACTAGAGGAGGAATGACCGTATGTGCTGTAATTTTTTTTACGGCAACAGTTTATGTATAATGCGCACTGTGTGAAACTGGTTTAGCGTGCTCCGAGAACTGTCAGAATCTTTGTTTACATCGCTCGCCTTCGTAACTTGGCTCAAGTTTAATATAGTATGACCGAATCTGCTTATAGTAGGTATACAAAGCCATGTGACGCCTTATATATTTTAATTAAAAAAATATTTAAGTTTTTAGCTCTACTAATGATAAGGTATACAGTACCACTACGCACACAAAGAACGCGGAAAATATGTGAACTAAATCTAAATTTCAAATAAGAGAAACTAATAAACCAATCAAACGCAAGCTTCAAACACAAACATCACTTCGCTATTGTGTCAGATGGTCTAATTTCCAGGTTTTCAAGTGCTGTTAGTAGCTTTGTTGTTCTCACACATAAAAAAAACAATATTCCTAAACTAAAATGTAAAAACCCTGAAAAAAGGGTACCCAAACTCATAAAACTAAAGCAAAACTCTTCCAAGCCAAATATATCAATTTATCATAACGAAAATGTGGTCAAGTCCCACGAGCTCAAACAAATAAAAAAGAAATAAAAACCAATTTTAAATGTCAATTGTTGTTAGTATTGCTCTTCTGCGTTAGTTATTTTTGTTATTGTTTCCTTATTTGTCCTTTAACTTCAGGCGGCTTGGTTTTATGACCTCAAATGGTAAGTATTAAATGTTTTCTAAGATCTTAATTTAAGTTGCAGTTATTTGTACGAGGATGATTTGACGGGACGTGCGACTCTACTACTAGTGCCCTCTAGCGGTAAAAATTACCATCATTTTCGAGTTCCGCCATCTTTTTTATGCTGACAAGTGAAGTTTAGTTGATCTGTGGCGTTCAGTTAAGAAATTGCAACGTTTTAAAGACGACGCTTAAATGGAAAATCCTAAAATGGATAAAAACGCTATTTGTGGTGTGATTCAATATTTGTTTTTTAAGAAGCTAAACACGACTGAAATTTTGGCCGATATGCAGCAAACATTGGGTGACAATGCTCTTCAAAAGCAACGATTTGTCACTGGGTTGCACGATTTAAACGTGGTGATTTGAGCATTGAAGATGATGAACGACCAGGACCATCAAAAACGGTAAAAACCCCGGAAACAGTCGATCAAGTGCATGATATTGTTTTGACGGATCGAAGAATAAACACTGGCGGGATAGCTAGGATCGTAGGCATATCAACTGAGCGCATACATTATATTTTGCACGTAGAATTGGGCATGTCTAAGCTGTCACCAAGATGGGTGCCGCCAAGAAAAGAAAACTGAAGGAAGGCTAAGAAAATCATACTCGATAATTTTGATTTGGAAATTTTGCAAAGAATGGTTCATGAAATGTAGTATCGAGTTTAAATTTATTATTATTAACTATTTCGGAGGACGAGAGATCTTGAGAAAACATATAAAGTAAATAGGCTTTCAATACAAAAATGTGACAAAAGAAAATTGCTCATGGAAAGGAATGATATTTTAGTGTGCGTTCCAGGTATTTAAGGAAAATAAACAAAAATGAAGAACTAGGTGCGAACAAATAACTTGTAACGCTCCTAGACAAAACATGTAATCATCCAAATTACGGAGTAGGAGACTGTTGGGAGTTATACGATGTATCAGGTGTTTACAAAAGTGATCTTAATGTCTTTCTGCTTTGTTTAGAAATTTCGTAGTATTTTGCATTAACCATCAGGATAATTTATAATTAGCTAATCTACTATAATATTTATTTTGTGTAATCTCTTACACCCGTATTCATAGTCGTTCGCCAGCGGCTCGCCGGCGACTCGCCAGAGTTTCGTTATGAATAGTATGTTGGTGGCACTGTACGTCTATGTCAAATTCGAGGTTAGCAGGTTAGATTATGTGTCAGTTTCTGTCAAAACTGACTGAAAACCTAACCTGATCACCTCGAATTTGACATAGACTTACAGTGCCGCCAACATACTGTTCATAACGAAACTCCGGCAAGTCGCCGGCGATCCGCTGGCGAACGACTATGAATACGGGTGTTAGTAATGTTATAATTTATTATTATAATAGTAGTTTGTATACCAAGGCTCTGAAGTGTAACTTTTTATCACGAATGTGGATTTAGTTGCCGAGGCCTGTAGGTCCAACACAAATAAACCACATGAGGGATAAAAAGAAACTTCAGTGCCGAGGAGTACATTATGTTGATTTTGAAATCGAGAAATCGTGAAATCACAACATTTTAACCAACATTTGTAGGTTATGTTAACATCGGTTGACATTTATCTGTCGCCTTGCCACCTATAAAAAAGTCGTAAAACAATGGATTACTTTACTGTCGATTTCTCGTATTTTAATGACGATTTCAAGATACTTTAATTCCGATTTCAAATAAAAATATGTATTGCATTATCAGTTCAATTTACTATGATTTAAATGATTTTTAAAATAAGAATTTAAATTTCTCGCATTTACGAATGTTTACAATTTTTCTGCGGAGTGTATAGTTCATTTACTTGACATCTGCACTGTCAGTGTCAAATTTAAAAAAGAATTCTTGGCTATACCTCAAAAATAATGTGGTTTTTATTAGACTGTACAGTAATTTAATTGTTAAAATGTGAAAAATAGCAGTGGTGCCAACATAATGTAAGTTTGACAGTGCAGATGCCAAGTGAATGGACTTATCAAACGGATATAGCACCAGCCTCCCCTACTCGGGGTTTTTGTGTGCTTGGTGGCACTATACATGATTGCAGTGTATTATTAATATATTTGGATTTTTATAAAAATTTTAATAACCATCCTTTTGTACGAACATTTGAGGATTAGAATGCAAACTGGTATTATTAAAGATGTAGAGAGGAATTAATAGTATGTACTTTTAGTTCTAGTTATCTACTTATGCAACCGTACATTTTTCATGCAGTAATCTTAAAAATATTAGCATACATTCAATAAGTGAAACTAAGTCGATGAGTGCAGTCACTTACTTATGCCTGGGTTGGGAAATGTCTTTACAAATCAGCCTTTAATTTGGTAACATAATTTTTAATTAAATCAACTACATTCACATCCTAAGAAGTTTATAAATAAATAGAATACCTGCAATATCATCATGCGAATACTACGCAAATAAATCTCTAAATTTTTCAATGTTGCAAAATAAATCTACAAAGTTTGAGAATAAGACTGGTACTATGAATGTAGTTTCAAATTTACGTTTAATCGCCATATTTGTATTAAAATAATAATGAGGAATGAAGTCATTACATGGATACTGAATTAAACTGTGAAATTTTAATGGGGCATCAAATGCAAATGTTTATGGCTTAGAGTATTTTCATGTTCATAACAGATTTTCATGATCAATTTAAGTTTCCAATAAGAACAAAAATATGGGATCAATGCAGGGGGCGTTGCTCACCGCCATGCAGTCACAACATTCACACTTACTATAGTCGTCATAATTATCATTATTCTCCAGATATATTAACGTGATTTCTTCCATGTATGGGAGTTCAACTCGATATAATATTTCACCTGTACTATGAAACACAGAAAAAAGCCAAAACAAAATTTATATAGTAAACCAAAACCAACACGCGAAGACTATTAATAATAAAAATCAATACTGTACCTTCAGCATTGGCATCATCTTGCGTATAGCATAACATGAATGCTGAAAAAGAAAAAAAATCGATAAGCCTTTGTAGAAACACGTTTGAACACACTTATTTTTTCTTATATTATTGAAAAAATTCATATAATTGAATTGAAAGAACTGAATATAAAGAAAGAAAATGTGAATGTATAATAGCAAGTGTGTTAGTACTTACGAGTGGGCTCGCTATCTTTGTCAGCAATAGGAGTAGTAGATCGCGAGTAGTCTGTAGTTTAAAAAATAAAAATAACGTAATAAACAGTAAATTAGGTATCTAACATAAAGCAATGATTGTGTGTGTTAGCAAATCATAGAAATTTAAAAACATCACATTAAAATCAATTATATAAAGAATATTTAAAAATACAATTTCTGATTAACATCTGTACAGTTCAATTACAGCTAGAATACTTACGTTCTTGATCTGATCCATCTTCGGATTTGTCATCTTTGCTCTTCATGAATGGAAATTTTCTGCTGAAGGAAAAGTTTTTCTTTTTTCTGTCTAATGTTGATTGCTAAAAAAAGTTTTGAATTTATTGGATACACTTGTAAGTCATAAACAGAAAATAAGTTCTATTTGGTTTATGATGACCCGATTTAGAACCAAATAGGAATATATATTTTTTGAAAAGTAACTGTGCAGAACATTTAAAATCTTGGAGAATAAATCTATAGTATAAAAGAATCAGATATTATTTGCAATACCATGGTTGAAGACTATATTAGTATCAGCAGGAAACTAAACGTAACAGATACACAAAAAAAGCAGCTTAGACGATGGTCGCTAACGAACCAAAAGTAATTATCACTACCTGTAATGTCAATGTGACATTTATGGTCTCGAGGTAGACTTAGTCCTTGAAACTGAGTACAGAATATTTTATATTTGATGGGAGTGAATTAGAGCTACAAGATAATTGATTGTACATCATCAGGTTGATTTTTAGAGAAGAAAAACAGAAATTCAGTATCTCTTATAGTTTCTGTTATAGCTGAAAATTGTCATTTTCTTCTTCAGAAATAAAAATCAGAATTCCTAAACTACACTTGTTACATAGATTAATATAATCCAGTAAGAACTGAAATATTGCTTGTAATTTTTGAGTTACGGCTTAAAAGATTATTTATATGAAAACTGTAGGTTACCCGTACCACTTACAAATTTTATGGTGTTTTGCTTTAGAGCATTTAGCTAATATGGCACTTTTCAGTCATAAATAGTCATATATTGACAATCGAAAATAATCAGTTATAATATCACAAGAGCATCGAAAATAATCGATTCTTTTACAAGTAACAAGACGTAATCTGCGAAAAATTTTAAGGATTACGTCGAGTTACAAGTGAAAAATAATCATTATTTTCGATTGCTCGAGTAGTATTTGTGACGATTATATAATGAATAGACCGATAATAATAAATTATTTTATTTCTTAGGTTGGCACTGTTTATGTTGGTGGCACTGTAAGTCTATGTCAAATTCGAGGTTATCAGGTTAGGTTTTGCGTCAGTTTTGACACAAACTGACGCAAAACTTAACCTGATAACCTCGAATTTGAGACAGTTATTACATCATGGCTCTAGATTTAAATTATTGTCCATTATTGTCACATGCACATACCAGATGCTGATTTGCGCGACGCACCATAGGAATTTGCATAGTAAATTCTTTATGTTCAATTATTTGCTCCCCTAATTATTTTAGAGTTAAAGTGTAAATACATTTTTTGTAGAGAAAAAAATACTGCAGCCATTCAGACTGTTTCTAAAAATTTTTCATTTTCCAGATTCGAAGGAATGCAAAAAACAAACTAGCATTTTCACAAAAATCAGTGATGCCATGGAATTATTGAAACAAGCCAATGCCAACGCAAATGCGTGCGGCGCGACATGTGCTGTTTGTTTGTTTGTCATTGATGTTTGACGTTTATAATAATTCATTATTAATTATGTTCTGCTTAATGTCGCTAAGGTGCCTAGACCTTGTCCATAACAAAAATGGTTTTACGAGTATGGTGGACGTTCGTTAAGTAAGCTCCTTGTTTATTGTAAAATATCCGTATCGGCAAATTCCAAAAAGTACAACCATTAATAGACTGATTAATTTTAAGTTTAAGACTACAGGCGGGTTATTAAATAATTGTAGGTGCAATAATGAGGTTCAGAACTTAATACCAAAACGAGAAAAACGACAATACGTTCAATCTTTTGACGGCAGTGACTGGATGATCGCCCCGCACGCACTTGCCTTGGCATTGGCTTGTTTCAATAATTCCATGGCATCACTGATTTTTGTAAAAATGCTAGTTTGATTTTTTGCATTCCTTCGGTTCTGGAAAGTGCAAAATTGTTAGCAACAGTATGAATGGATGCAGTATTTTTTTCTCTACAAAAATGTATTTACACTTTAGCTCTAAAATAATTAGGGGAGCAAATAATTGAATGTAAAAAATTTACTATGCAAATTCCTATGATGCGTCGCGCAAGTCAGCACCCGGTGTACACTTAACTTGAGTAGAAACTACATTTTTTTCATTTAACACATACTAGTAGGAAACGAAACTGAAAAAGTATATAGTTTTCAAAATGTATTGAACTGTAACTTCCAAATTGTCTTATCAGATTGTTTTTTGAATAGAAGTAGATTATAAATATTAGGGGTTTTTTTTTTAGCAAACCAAATTTTACTTTGCAAATTAGGCATGTTTCTTCATTCTTAAAAACTCAAAGTATTCATACAGAGCTAACAATTTATCAATATGATTATAATATGATATAATACTTAACATTTCGTGTTATAAACAACAGAAGATCACATTCATTCCAATTTTAAAACAGTAATTCCTATTATACGTATTTTTCTTATTATGTAAACATTCTTATCACTGCTATTTATTATTCAAATTAAAGTAGGTCAGTATATATTGTTTTTCAATATTGCAGCCTACTAGATATGCCTTATATCAAAAAAATTACTATTCGCTTATACATTACTAGAGGATACTTTAATCGGTACCATCTATTGTAAGATTAGAACCTATCTATTATAGCAGGCACAAATTGTCCTATACTGTGGCAATAAATACACCCATTTTGTGGGCTGAAGGATGAAGCACAAAAATCCTGGATGAGCAACTTCCGGTGAAGGCAAAAAACCGTCAACTGCCAGGAAGGTGCTTCAAATCGACAAAGAACATGAGTGATTGACAAGCTCTACAAAAGCAATATGAAGAGGGTTCCAAGCAATTGACGAATTCCAACAACTCAAGTGTCACAACGCGCAGCAATCAACGCAAGCACTAGAAATTAACATGCATTGTAGAAGTGCAGGGGTGTCAAAATCATGCTGCAGGAAATCCCAGCTGACAGACCTAGGAGGTTCACGACCATAAAATCCTTGACGACAGAATGATCCATTGGAGGAATAAGAAGAATGAAGCAATTCCTGGCCGCCCAGATAGACAGTCGGGGGGCCATAAATATCTTCGCTGACGCAAAACCCACACAGACACAATGGATGTTAGCACATCTGAAGACAAGGGATTCCAACCCCGCCAGGCAGACAAGGTAGCAGAGATCGCCGTGGCGTTGAGGATATCTGAACTAATTGTCGTACACATTTTGTATGAAAAGCTTGGATTGAGCAAGGTGTCAGTCAGGTGGGTTCCAAGGCTTTCTACAAGAATTTTGATTTACTAAAAAAAGATCCACACATTTTGTGAAAAATAGTGACAAGAGATGAAACCTGAGTCCGCTATTGGCATCCTGAGACCAAGCAGGAATCGATGCAGTGGGTTGCCACCTTCACAAAGTGTTTGCAGGCAAGCTTATGGCAATGGTTTTTTGAGACCACCTGGGAATTCTTTTAATTGGTTGCATGGAGAAAGATATAACAATCACAACCAGTGCCTATCTATCATACCATACTTAGAAACTATATCATACTATAAAGGAAAAGTGTCCAATTTGTTGAAGAAAAGGGTTCTGATTCTTCACGACAATGCAAGGGTGCAACAAGGTCCAACCTGTTCATGTTTTAATGCAAAGATTAGGATTTCTTGAACTAGATTATCCAGCGTATAACCATGATATGGCCCCCTGCAACGATTCATTATACAAAAACTTACAGAAAAACCTACCATGAAAAAAACTTATTTTACAGGTGGAAAAAGTGTGTGAAAAAGTGACTATATTGAAAAATAAAAACTAGTTAGTGCTGTAAGTCTTTTCCTCTTACTCTACGTAGATTTACAATCTAGTGGCCATCGTATGTAGTTTTCAATTTGATATCTTAAATAAGAAAAATGTCATAATTTTTTTATTATAAGAAAATTATATACTACTTCAAAAAGTAAAAAATATGCTACTTGGAAGTGTTAAAGACAACCACCATTTGCATTTAAAACAAGACATACATTAATTCTGACTAGGTTATTTTAATTTATTTGCAAGCTAATTTCATCTAGCTCTATTTAATGTAGTAATAATGAAAATTTCTATTGAATCTCATCTACAATGGGAGACCTTGTACTCTGGTGCATAACCTGTAATAATAACAGGCAGCTTGAAGCGTAATGCTAAATCACATTATTTTCGAAGACTAATTATTGTCATCATTATTTTATATACGTGATAATATTTAGTATTGTAAAACATATAAAATACTTATACTTATTACATATTCGTTGCGGATAAAGAACTAACACAGATTACTTTAATTTAAAAATAATACCTTTTCGACGGAACTGGGCATATGACCTTGGAATTTTACAGATCTGTCTCTAGCTCGCTGTTTACGTTCCCATCTTCTCTTAGATGGTACAATACCCATCCCCTGTTCGTCTCCATTATTAAGTACACGCCTTGCTTGCCACCACTCATCGTCACTTGCATTAGTAACATGTAAGATATCTCCGTAATGAAATGCTAATCCTCTGCTTGGCAAACCGTCATCCTTCATAGGATCGTAATCAAATAATGCTCTAAAATAAATAATGATAACAGGTAGTTAACAAACTATGAACGACTGCTCACCTAACATAAAGTGATCTTTTTTGCGAGGTACGTAACAGCGTTCCTGTCATAGTCTGATTGGACATTTGTTGTTTTAAGTCATGGATTTTTGCTTCAAATCGATTATATTCTTCAGGTCTATACTGAGCTACTATTGTTGCAGATTGGTTAGTACCCTGCAAATAAAAATATATGAGCTATACATAATATTTTGCATGCAAGCAAGAACTGAAATGTACCTTAAGTGCAGCTGCTGCTTCTTCATGAGTAGCAGTACGTAAATTTATACCATTAACGCTAAGTATTTGGTCGCCCCTTCGCAGCTCTCCACTTACATCTGCAGGGCCACCTGCTAAGATAAACGATATGAAGATACCTTCTCCATCTTCTCCACCCACAATGTTGAATCCTAGTCCTTGGTTGCCTTTCTGAAGTACAACAGTCCGTACTTCTCTGAAATGATGATATAAAACTGTAAGACTTGTCATCACAACTCCACCAAGATTACATTTGTTAAATATGGAAACGAAATCAGAGATCAAAGTGTGGAACTCATTGCGGTCTTAAGGGAATCAGTATTAGACTCTACCTACAGATCGCTCTCGCTGATACTGTCATCACTTCGTATGGAAATCTTTCTCATTCAGCTACTTGCTTCTACACATACTTAAGAATACTAGTGGCTGCCTAACCGCCCTAAGACTACCACTACTTGTTAGCTTATTCCTAACATGTCCACATCGTTTCTTTACAGTTGGATAGGCGATAAAAACCGTTGAGAGGTATACAATAACAAAAACTTCTATACTTCGTCAAAAACAACACCATCCTGACCTAGGATAAACAACACAATCAAGACCGCGGCCCCACGAAATATAAATCGTCTAGCGAATACAAATCGAGACAGATACGCACGCACGTGCCGCATGCGCTTCCAGTGCATCCCCATCGCCGCCTTTAATCAATAATTGATGCACTAATAATAACTCCCTGGGAATAAGGTAGCTACTGAAACAATGAAATTTTAACTGTTTTATGGTAATTACTACTTTTAAAAATGTCTCCAATTAAAAACGATTACCGTTTTTTACATTTTACGAATTGCGATTTATACATCGATTTTTCATTTAAGTAACTATAAAATTCAAACTAAAGAAAAACAGAAAACAAACAAAAACAAACACGACAAGATGAATGTAATTTATATCTGTTTTATTTTTTCGAAACGCACTGTATATGTTTGTTTGTATGCCGCTTTCATATACATTCTCTGCCACCTGTTACTTTAGTGCACATTTTACGACAATAACTTTATATCCAAGGGCGTTTTATGTGTTGGTCATCAAAAGACCCTTCACGTCATTAAATTTCTTTAGTTTCTATATTATGGACAACAGTTAATACTCTGATTAAGTATTAGGATGATTATTAATCAGAACATATTACAATGTCAAGAACATCATATCGCTAACGAAGTGTGAAACTCCAAAGGCGTTTGTTTATTAAATAAAATGTATGGATAATAACTTGACACTACACCAAAGCGATTTGTTATTGTTCTTATCACTGTGCTATCAATTCAGTATGTTAACAATAAAAGTTCAACACTACTTTGCAATTAATATTGAAAGTAAGACATACAATAAAAAATACAACCTAAATCGTAATCAATTACTATTTAATTTTTTTCTTTATCGCTAATTAAAATTACGCAATTTTCATCTTTATAAAAATGGTAATATAAATAAACATCCTTAAAGTTGAAGGCTGCCGTGGTGTTCCGTAAATTTGTAAATCCACCTAGATATTTCAAATAAGCAAAATGGACATATGGTATCTTATTTAACGTAAAATTCGAAATTATGAAACCTACGAACACTGATGATAATTAGCGAAGCACAGATTTTATGCAAAACGCATATTTCAACAAATTTACATGCCTAACAATGCTTTTGGATCTATGCGTATCAGGTGCAATGGATTCAATTGATTTGCATATTCTTAGCACATTCATGCACGCATATATAAACACACTGAGTGCACATATTTGTTCATTTCTTCAGAAACTGCAAAAATCAGTTTTGGCAATCCAAGAAAAGATAACTTTTCAGGTGTGCTCAATTGTTACTTCCCTTTACAATAAAGGTAGTATTGGATTCACCCCAAAAATTCTAAATTGAGTTTTCAACAGATCTTCACGTTTTCAAGTCCCCTGAACCCAAAAAACATATTTTTTCTTCAAACGGCAGTAAAATGTGGCATTATACCCCTGGATTGACGATGCTAAACTGTCACTTTATTGCCATGCGGCAGATAATATTATCTGCCGCTGACGACTTTATCTGCCGCTGACGAGATGGAGTAATTTTCTTCGGATTTTCTTATAACGTTTGAAGAAAAAATGCTATATGTTATTCGGAGCAAAAGCATCTTTATGTGGCTCGGCTGTACCTATCTGCCTCGCAAGCTCGGCAGGTAACCCGTCCAGCCTCGCCACATAAAATATAACTTTTGCTCCTAATAGCATAATATACTATTTCACTTCCCTGTCAAGGCCTACTTGTTTTTCAAAAACTGAAAATATACTTAAAAGTTAAAACTCTTTCCAAATCCCAGAACCTTAAAAACTTAAAATAAAATTCAAAAATTTTTAGTCCATCTCACCTCTTGTAACATGAATCCAGGGACACACTGTATATCCACCATGACATACTTTTTCTCCACCTTTGTTAGATCGAATTATTTCCATGTTTACGACGCGAGCAAACGTAAGAAAATGATAATTCGAAAATATTCAATCGCTTTATAAATGCAAATTTTAGGAATCTTAAGAAACTATTTACAAAATAGTTTCTTAAGGCAATAAAGGTAATCACAACAGGCATTATACAACAAATATTAATTAAAAATTCCTCAAATTTAGATTGCAAATTTCCTGAAAATAAGAGTTTCAGGAATGCCATTTTCCTGAAAATAAGAGTTTCAGGAATGCCATTAACAGATTAACAAAATACCTCCATTAGAGCACATGAATAATATCTTAATGAAACCTTTGCAGATTTGTTCGCGCTAATTGCGATTAACAAACATAATCCACATGCACTTTAGATAAAAATCTTCAAATTGAAATATTTCAACGTATTATCTATAAATCTGCATTCCTGTCGATGTGGGAACAGGTAAAAACAATACATGTTCAAATACTGCACAATACTGCAATGCAGAAATTTTCTAAAAATAAAAGGGTAACTTCCAGTTTTTTTTTTAATTTTGTACACCTTCTTCATCCCGTTATTACATTATTATTATTTTCCCCCATCGGCACTTTTTTCCATCGGCACTGTTTTCCAGGCACTTTTTTCCGCGGTACTTTTTTCCGCTACCCGTCTGTCTGTGAACAGCATATCTCAAAAACGAAAAGAGGAGTTATAAGTTTTGTGTACTATGTATTAGAGTTCCTATATAGTATATTTAGGAACTCTACTATGTATAAGCCGTTCACGATCTTTTTGGGTCAGGTAAGGCTATGACCATCTAGTAATTTTGTTGGCAGTACCTCTGTTGCAACAAAACTCCCTCATGGAAATTGACACTTTTTGTGTTGGATTAGGTTGTTTTCAGTTTAAGGTTATATTTTCTGAATAGGTACAGTCGTGTGCAAATAAATCTGGGACAGTGTTTTTTTCACATGCAGATTCAGTTAAGAATTTGAAGAATATTTCCATGGATTTCCTCTTATCAGAGAGAGTTACAGGTTTCAGTACCTGTTAAAGTTTAATGTAACTCTTTCTGATAGCAGGAAATCCATGGAGATATTCTTCAATTCTTAACTGAATCTGCATGTGAAAAAAACACTGTCCCAGATTTATTTGCACACGACTGTACATTGTTTCCGGATATTCTCTAGTCTCCACAACGACTCGCGTTTTTTAAATTTGGTCTGTCCTTTTTAAATTGGCATCGTTTAATGGAAATTGTTTGTTGTAACACAATTATTTTGGGCATTTTGACTTTTCCCTTGACGGAAATAAAAATATTTTTATACATTTGATAAATCATTTATTTTCTTACGAATATTAAAATAATAAATCTGGCAATGTGGTGGCAAGAAAATGTCGAAAAGACACTGATAGAAAAAAGTTGCATCCGCTACATCATCGAATCAGTTAGTCCAACATGAAAAGAAAAAATCATAGCCAACTCTGTCCCAAAAAGGTCGTGAACGGCTTATAGATGCAACTTTTGAAGAATATCACATAACCCGAAATAGGTGTATTTTTCAGTTTATTTCGATTTTTTCAAAAACGGCTCTAACGATTTTTTTCAAACTGCATTTTTATTACATTTTTAATGTGTATTGATGTGAGATCGATGATTTTTCAGTTGAATACTTCTAAAATGGGTTTATTTTAATTTTTATTAACTCCTATTTAAAATAGAACACCCGGTATATTATTACATTTTTGTATTCAGCTTAAAATTCTAGAGAAAGTTTGTCTCTTCAGCTAACGCTCTATTTTGTACCGTTTTTGTAGAATTTGTAATTTTTGAAAAATTTTGACAAATGTTTAAAAATTTAAAATCAAATTTTTGGCTAATTATAAGATCACTGTAAAAGGAAATTGTGTGCGTGTATCACACCAGATTTTTTATCTACGATCGGAAAGTATTACAAAGCCACGCCGGCACCCCAAAGAATCATAAGTATGTGTTTTGGATTACTGTCAGGGTATTATAAATACAGTAAATATTTGAAAGTATTTTTAGAAACTACTTAAGCAATGAGTCAGCACGATCGTTCAAAAGGGTTGTTAAGTTTTAATCCTTGTTTAAGCCTTTGCAAGGGTTAAGTGCACCTAATAAACTAGCAGTTTATCTAAGTCTTATTTTTCTTCTTACCTTGGGCAATGAAGTTTAGTCATTTGAAATTTCAAATTTTATGGAATTCATTTAATTTTAGCGATTTCTTGAAAAAATGCTGAAAAACATCAGCCTTCCAACATTATGGATTCAAGAATTTTCTGAACTTGTGTTGCACGCAAAATATTTTGCAAAATTGGCAGCAATACGGCAAGTCATTATTTCAAGCGTTTTCCTTTTTAATTCAATCAAATATTCTTGTGTGAGTTGCTGGAGAAAATAGAAATTGATTTCCTTTTGTAAATGAATTTATAAACAATGAAAAAAAATCGTGACGCTGTTTTAAATAAAAACGAAGGGTTTCCAATCCTTACGAAAGTCGGTACATTTTTAACAGGCAATTTTAAGAATGAAATTGAAATAGATTCTGTTATAATACCAAATTTAAAATATGCTCCTAATACATTGGTTGACGTCGAAAGGAGTTTTTCCATATACAAAAATATTTTAGCTGATATCATTCGTTGCTAGTAATCTAGAAAAAACATATTATAATTTATTATAGCACGTCATATATAATAGGACAATAAATAAATAATTATTATTAAGATATATAATTGTTATATTATATAGTGAACAATTTACAATATTTTTGGTCTTTAATTACTTTTTTCACACCTGTAGATGCACGGTATACATATAATAAAGCATATTTTATTGATTTTTGTGCATATCATCCGTGCCTTGTTAATCAGTATTTTTTCTTTTCGCTTCTATTAAGTATCTACGTACGAAGCATCCCTTTTTTAAATTGTCGATAGCTCGACACAAGTTTTCTTTGCGTCTAAATAGGTCAACAGCAAATTTCATGTAATTCAATTAAAAGTCGTTTCTTGGCATTTCTAGGTGATCTTCTTTTAAATAATCCAATTAGGAAGTGAACGTATACAGAACGAATATCAGCGACACTGAAGTAGTTCGAAAACATTCCTACAACCGGTTCGATATGAAAACTAAGGCATACGCATTTAATTGTATAATTAATCCTAAATAAGCTGTCATTAGTCTGCGTCGATACTTTCTGCTTGGATAGACCAGTTACCGCTTTTATCCTACTTAATACTGAATTGCTGGGAAATATCAGTAAACTATTTTTAATTGTTAATATAGCGACTCACAAGTAACGATTGCATACATTTTTAACATTCAATACTATAATTAAAGGCAGTAGCTTCTTCTACGCGTGTGTAGCCACATTTTCTAATGTATATCCGTTATATTTTAATTTCTTGCTCTTCATTTGATGCCAATCATCATTTTTGAGCATCGTACGAGTCTAGAACTGGGACAGCAATGGGAAACTAATTAATCAATTCTAATTAGAATACTAACGATAAACGACATCTCGGCGCCATTTAATTGTATTAAAAAAATCGTTTCACCGGCACCCAAGGAGTAGCTAACGAACTTTGTTACTAATTGCTACAATTATAATCTCAAAAAAAAAAAAACAAATACGACAAACATTCTGAAACTAAAACGGTAATTTTTTTTATTCACTATAGTATGAATATGATTTCAATATAATTAATATTAAACAAGATTTTTAAATATTTCCCTTCATTTCTAATTCACGATTAGCTAAAACGGTCAGTCAACCCCAAGACTGTATCGAGAGAAAGCTTACGCTACCTGCATAAAAACTATTGTTTAAATAATCTACTGAATTAGGCTCGACTAAAGTTGCACAGAAAATTTAAGAAGAACTAGCTTCAGCAATGAGGTTTCCCAAAAATAAAATGAACAAACCATTGGTTTTTAAGTAAATATTTTGATTAGTCAAGCAATTAATCATGGTAATAATACGAGGTTCCCTAAAATATCGAACGATTCTAAATTGATGGCAACGCTTGCAAACAAATAAGCACAACTATGTGGATATATTTACTCAACAATTTTCTAACTTATTATTTTAAAACAGTACGATTTATTATAGAAATTAAATTCATTAAAACTGTCAGTGTTAGAATAAAATCACAAAGTATGTCCTTTTTATTAATAAAGGTGCGCATTCATTCAGTACAGACTACAAATAATTTTCAAATAATAAATAAGTTGATTAATTTGTTCGTTGTAATTAATGCGATAAAATTACTAATGAGACATTTCATTGAAATTGAGTTATATTTTGAGCCAAAGAGATGTAAATAATATAAAATATTGTATACTCGTTATTCACTTCATCTATGCCTCCTAATGTACAATTATTATAATTTAAAATTCAGATATGGATTTATTTTTATTATGTGATTCTGCATGGCAATTGCACTACTTGTAATTTTATTTTATTACTTATTACAATGGGCATAAATACGAATATATTATTTAAAGCGCAAGAGTTAATTGAAGGAGAAATAAAGTGTAATAAAATACAATCTATAATGATATGCATTTGATATGGTATATTGGTTATTGGGTATTGCTGGATTCCCTTATAGATAATTAAAAATTCCTTGCAGACTTGTGGCATAAATCATAATAAATTATATTGTCGTCGTTATGCTAAATATTAACCTAAATACATATCAATTTATGTTAATAATCATGATTTAGTATTTTAAATCAATTTGCATAGTATAGCCAATTATATTGAGAAAGAATTAGGGTCCTTACTGCAAAATAAGAAACAATAGACTATAATCTGTATTTCTACAGTTGTTTTCACACACCGAAAATATGGAGGGGATGCAATTGACTATTCAACGCTATAATATATAAGCCAATCATATTGCAGATATTTGCTTTTTTCAATCAATAGGAACAGTATATCAATAAATATTGGGCACCCTGCAAAATATTCAAAAAACAATGTAGATACTCAAAAATCAAGTAGCCTTGGCGCGAAATATCGCTTAGTAATGATATTCATCTTTTAGTGATATCGCTATAAACCGTTCAATAGTTATTTGCCAGATAGAAGGCCATGTTAGGGTGATGAATTTCACCCTGTAAATATGTTGTCAGTCATTAAGAAAAGTTAGGTTATGCCCATTTTATACAAAATGATAATTTTAGGTTAATGTACAAAACGTGGTTGCCAGATTTGGTTTTGGATTTTGTGCCACTTTTATTATTGGTTAAGATAAATTTCATGAAAGACAACTTGCTGATTCTGAATACGTGTCATACTTTGTTGAGCAGGCATAATGGTATCATGAAAGTCGTTTTTTTATTGTAATTATAAATTGTATACAATAGTATATTATGTAATGAGTGTATAATGTAGGCCTTTAATAGTCTAGCCAAAGTAAAGTGCTCATTTTTCAAGTGATCATTCCAAATCTGTCGTTGCAAATCTTCCCGAAATGCAAAATTTTTATAGTACCTATGTATCATTTTTAGGTCGTGGGCCAAAAGGTTTAATTTCAAAATTGTCCCGCCCAATAATACTTCTTATAGTTCTTTCGGACACCTAAAACAGTACAACGCCCAAAATTAAAGCAACAGTTAAGTTTTATGCATAAATACTTGCATCCCAAATATCAGTAAGCCAGGCAAGGATTTCAGTTTCAGTAAGATCTGGCCTGTCGGTTTATAATGCCTGCAGGCCTTTGTAATTTTCAGTTTTGTGTCACCTTTAATTACTTGTGGCATATTACTCTAGTATTACAATTTGACAGATAGGTATCCACAAAGCAACCACTAATAGAGCGATTTCTCAAACAGTAAGCTTGAATAAAAGTTTCAGCGCCCTACTGCGGGTGGGCCAGAAACTATTCAGGCAAGGCGGCAAAATTTAAATACGCCATTGCTACGATATTTGGATTAATCAAGGATATACCGTCAACACCAATACAAATTTTGCATATACATAATTTGCCTTCATCAGAATCTCGATTTTAAAGTTTTGAACCGCATAAATCGGAATATGCAAAATCTTTATAGGTTCTGAAGTTTACAATAATTATGGAAAATTAAAACAAAATATTTGCGAATAACAAATATATTTAAGTAATTCAAATAGCAATATTGTTTAATAGGTATTGTCAATCTTACAATAGTCGTGCTCAATTGCAACAATTTGCTTTGGTTAAAAATGCTTTTCACGCATTTTAAATGATTTGTCGGTGTCAGTTTGACGTATGAGTTTACTATTTACGCACTTTTCAAAAGAAGGACAGGTGACACCAGCGCCTCCTGACGGATGGGCCAATCTCTAACAATTATTTGATTTGACAGATGCATTCAGAAAACGCTTCTATTAGTAGGTTTTTCTATGCCGTTGGGAAACTTGTGTCTCCTACACTAAATCGGCACAATTTGAAGCAACACTTCTTCACATACCGACCCATAATTAATTATAGTTTGGTTCACAACCTTGTCGAGTGGCGACACTAGCGCCCTCCGACGGGTGGGCCAGTCCCTAACAATTATTTGACAGGTGCATTTAAGAAACTCCTCTATTAGTGGTTGCTTTGTGTAGGTATCCATAACGCTGATGTCCATACATATTATGCCTAGTGGCAAACAAAGTATGAAAGCACTGGCAACATTGCACGTTTAACCTCAAAATATCAAATTAGACACTTTCGTGAGCCTCCTGTACATAACAGCTGATTCTGACAAAGTGTCAGAAAGAGATTCTAGGGAGTTTTAATTTGCTTAAACATAAAAACAAAATTCCATGTCTACCTACTTGGCAAATAACTATTGAACGGTTTATAGGTTATGTGAAAATAAACATAAAAAAACTGTGTAAACAGAGTTTAGCTTGCGTTAAAAATTTTAAAATGCCGCATTAATAATTACTACTTTAATAACTAAAAATTATTTTTGTAACTAATTATATGAATTGTTGGATTATTTTTTGAAATTATGGTAATTAATTGATATGTGCTAATATCGTCGCAAATACCACTCCAAGTGGATATATATTTTTAAAATATTTTGCTATTTCCATAGAAATTATTGTAAATTTCACTCTACAAAATCACATTTAAATGCCACACTCCTCCGGTTCGTGGAATTTTTGATGATTTTGTTTCGTGAAATTTCAACGCAATAATTTACCTGGAAACGTCAAAATATTTGTCAAAAATATATCCAATACTTTCTTGTGGTATTACCCTTGAAAATTTCGTCTATCTTATGATTGGTTGTTAAGAAATATAAACGCAGTAGGGGAGCAATTTTTATTATAATATGTATAATACAATAATATCAATAGGATTCGAACTGTCGAAGTCAGATTACTGAACAGTTGTAAATTTAAGAATGGACAATTTTGGAAAAAAAAGATCCTCCAAAATCAAACTCGAGAAGTAATATACGTGTGTTTCTTCTTTTATACTTTTAAGAAAAGGCGAAGATACAAAATGTAACTTAACATTTTGCTTGTCAAATGTCAGGACACAATTACAGCCGTATTCATAGTCGTTCGCCAGCGGCTCGCCGGCGAGGCGCCGGAGTTTCGTTATGAATAGTATGTTGGCGGCACTGTACGTCTATGTCAAATTCGAGGTTAGCAGGTTAGATTTTGTGTCAATTTCTGTCAAAACTAACGGAAAACTTAACCTGATAACCTCGAATTTGACATAGACGTACAGTGCCGCCAACATACTATTCATAACGAAACTCCGGCGACTCGCCGGTGAGCTACTGGCGAACGACTATGAATACGGCTGTTAGATTTCCGTGATGTACGCCACTGGCATTGTCATAGTAATAACTAAGGTATCTCAATTTCTCCTATTAGTTGACAGAAATTCTCGTTATGTGAAAACAACTTTGTAAGATGTCGTAGATGCTGTCGTTGCATTTGCGGTCAGGGCGATGATCGTTGCATATACTATGCACATTTAGGAGAAATGTTTCCAGGAAGCATGATTTTAAGAACTGGTGATATCCCTTTTCCAGCACATTCGCCTGATTTAAATGTAGCAGACTCGTTCTTATGGGGTTACCTTAAGTTTAAAGTATTCCTAAGTCGACTTCCTCAAACACTTGAAGATCTAAAAACCGCAAGACGGAAGAAGTTCCTACGAGTAATGCAAAATTTCGTTACAAGGTTAGAAGACTGGGTTCGTTGCTGAGGAGGCCACTTACGGCAAGTTATTTTTAAAAACTAAGTTGTTTATATTAAAAGCATATTCCAAGCTTTATTGTTTCTGTATTTGTTATTTGAAAATATTAAATAGTTTTTTACTACTGCCTATTCAAAACTCGAGAATCTTAAAGAACTCGCTCCTAATGTCGCTCGTTCATTCAAACTATTCTCTCGTAATGTAAAAAGCTTGATAACGTTACTTGCATCGTAAATTACT
This sequence comes from Agriotes lineatus, assembly GCA_940337035.1. NCBI lineage: Eukaryota > Metazoa > Arthropoda > Insecta > Coleoptera > Elateridae > Agriotes > Agriotes lineatus. Next base: position 109,876,101 of record OW679194.1, read on the forward strand.
ATTATACCTCATATACAAGTTAAGCCTACTATAACTTTTAACACCCATTGCATCTTCGACCGCATATGCAACGATACCAGCCCTGACCTCACTGGTCCTGACCGCATATGAACCTATTCTATTTGTAAACGTTGAAAACTTCCGTCTAAACAGGAATTCGTACAAATGCTTCTATTTCAACTTTACATAACAATAAATTACTAATATCGGCCCAACTTCCCAGCAGAAAACGTTCGATTATTATCCTCCATACTTTGATTTTGTCATGAAAAACGAGGTTCTGCTACATAGTTTTTAGAATAAGATATTCATAAGATCACAAATGCATTCTTAATGTATTTTCAAGCTTTTTTGTAACACGTTTTATAAATACCGCGAAATGTATGATATGAAATGTATTTGTAGTTATAGCTGCATAGAAAACAATCTAAAATTTGTCCTAACAGGTACATAACTCATTGAGAATTACAATTTAAAACGTATCATAAACAAAATAAACAAGAAACTTCAACTTTCGCTTGGTTATAAGCGGTAAAACATGTAGTCAGGTACCGTAAACATATCTATCGTAATTCGGTAAATATGTATTAGTACTACTAACTAATGTAATAATTAATAATTGTAGGTTTTATTTAATTAATGACCTTTGTTTAAGACAACTGCTGTTGTCTATTTTTAATATAATTTTCGGTAACTATTTATAACATTACTATTATTAAACATTGTCTAAGCTACAACAAAATATTAACAGTGATTCATACAGAAGCTTCAAATAATACTTAACTATTATGTCATTGAAAGGCAGCATTCCAGAGTTATGTAACTGTTCGTATCACTACGACGCATATGACGTCAATGATTTGTGTTATATACAGGTACATCAATGATAAATTGTATACAATTGTTGTTTAATTCTTTGATAGAGATTTCAATCAGCGCCATCTTACAAACCGTATGCAAGTAACGAAAGGATGACGCTATAGCTTTTGAAAATTCTAGTCCCACATTTACTATTTACAATGTTTAATATAGATATAGATACCTCCTTAGCTTATCTTTATCCTTAGTGCGAAATCTTCGGCTCAGAGTAGCAAAAGTTGTCCGCAAAGGCAGCGGCCTCTGCCTATTTTTGGTCATCCTGAAGAAGATTTTGAAAGCGCGCTCACTAACACATCCACATTAGAAACTGATACTCCTGCCGCCCACAGACCGAAATAGTCACTCGCGCGGATTCATAAACACTGACCTTTATAAGCAAGATTTCATCACCTTATCACTATCTGTTAATACAATAATTAGGAAGCCGAGAGGGAACGGCGTAACTATGTAAACTGTATAATCAGAAAATAATTTGTTTACATTATTAAGAACACGTAACCTTAGTTGTTCAAGGAAAAATGCACTAACCATTGTCTGTTCGTTGTTATAATCCTACTAGTCAGATCATCTGGGAGCATGCTAATTGTTAAAAAAGTCCGCGTGCGGATTTGAATGCTTTGGTTTTTGCTTTGCATGTCATGTAACTGGCCATTACGTTACGTTTTGTGCTGTTTAATATTTAAAAATATTCAAATTGATTAAAGATCACCGGAAATGTCTGCGAATAGGATGAGAAACTGATTCAGAATCGGCACAGGATATTTCTTGGCGTGTATCGATTAAAAAATTAATACTGGTAAATGAAATTGGGAACCACGAATTTCACCGGAAATTTGATGAAAGCTGGGAAAATATTTTATTCAAAACAAGTTTGCGATATGGAGCCTTTCCATTAGTACAAAAACGCATGTTACCTTTTTCAATTTTATTTTAATGAATGGCGATAATTGGTGGTTATACCAACGTAATTTTATTCATTTGTCTTTTTTAAGCAACAAATTGTACTCATAAATTACCAACACAGACCTGCTTGACGTATCATATATGTAGGTTATACATAATGTATTTATAAATACATCAAAATTAAAGATCAAGAAAAACTACATCCAGTCAACAAGACAAAAATGTGGTATTAGCTGCGCTACTTCCTTATGGCGTGAAAATTGATTGCGTCTATTAATTTCGAATATGATCTACGATACAGTATAGCGTTGTAATTAATATCTTCCGGCAGTTTGCATTAAATAACAATAGAATGACATGCAGTGGCAAAAAAATCAGTATCTTCAACAGTAACATCGCCGACAAAATAGGTCAGTCTAGGACACTTGTGGATTTATCAGCCACTTTCTTTTAATGTCTACCTGCATAAAATTCAAAAGTGGGTAAATGGGCTGTTCTAATGATTTCCATTTTTACTTTTATCGTTTTACCAGGTTACGCGCAAATCGTAAAATGTTTCTCATCAAAACGAAAACGTTAATTAAAGTTCCAACAATCCAAATTTGTACCCAAAAGACTTCGTTAATGTTAATGCCGTGAGAGCTAGGCAACAAATTGCAGTAAGTGCCTCGGCTACATTTTTCTAGTGCAATTTGCAGCGTTCCACTTCGAAGGCATCGAATGGTCGTTTTTACAACTGATAATATCAAACTATCAAGTATAAAAACTTAATTTGTATTTATTTGACTTCTATAACGTTTAAATTAGTAGAGAACAATTACGTATATTCAATATACAGTGTGTCCCAGGATTGATGTTACAAGAGGTGAGATTCACTAAAAAATTTTGAATTGTATCTTAAGATTGTGGAATTAGGTCCTGCTTGGTCTGAAGAGAATTTTAAGAATATTTTCAGTCTTTGAAAACGCAAGTCGGCCTTGACAGTGAAGCGAAAACTATTTTCTTTTAAGATAAACTACCCTTTTTGTTCATGATATGGCCAAGAAAAAGTGTTCAGAATGATAAATTATGGCCCTATAAAATATGTCGGGAAGATCTACTTACTTAGATTAAACCATCATCTATACAGGGTGTCCCAGAATAACTGTTCCTAATTCTCAGAATTGAGAGAGGGCATGTTATTCAACACTTTTTAGTAATGAACTAGTGTTCGGAAATACTTCCGTATTGAATTAAAACTGCATGAAGGATATGAGGATTAGAAATTCCTCCAATGTGGATACATAATACATTCACAAAACTTGTTAACTCTCAATGTCAATTTTTTTAAATATTTTCTGAGTGTACCTGGAAATTAATAATATTTAAAGTTAGGTTATGTTACACGTGTCACATGTCCAGGTACACTCAGAAAATGTTTTAAAAAATTGACATTGAGAGCTCACGAGTTTTGTGAATGGATGTAATATTTAAAGTTAGGCTATGTTACATGTGTGCATTTATAGTTATTAAGGTACCAAGGGCATTATGAGTAAAATAAGAGCCCAAGATTGTTAGTGTACTAACCGAGGGCTTTGGCCCGAGGTGTGTACAACAATCGCGGGCTCTTAGCTCATAATGCCCGTGGTGCCTTCAAGGTTTTATGTCCTACCAATTTTCTTACCTAATTCATATTCATATTCAATTCATATAATTACTATGATATAGTATTTAAGATTGATCTAGTTAGCTGATCTAAGTTAGATTTGTGACATTAGCTGAGCTGTCATTAATTTTCATTGTGACAGTGGTGCATAATACAGTTGTATCCATGGAAACAAATACTGTTAATTTTTCATAATAACCCTAGTGTTCTTATGAAGAAAATAATTGCCCTGGAGCGTTATTTTGTATCTAAGATACCTGAAAATAGAGTCATTAATTTCAATTAATGTACTGGTAGGACATAAAATGTATTAGAACGATTTAAGTTTCATTTTTTTACTTTGCTTAACTTTTGACACATGTAGCATAACCTAACTTTAAATATTACTAATTTCCAGATACTACGCAAATATTAAAAAAAAATTACACTGACAGTTCACGAGTTTTGTAAATAGATTATCTATCCACATTGGAGAAATTTCTAATCTTCATATCCTTCATGCAGTTTTAATTCAATACGGAAGTATTTCCGAACACTAGTTTATTATTAACAAGTTTTGAATAACATGCCCTCTCTCATTCTGAGAATTAGGAACAGGTATTCTGGGACACCCTATATACATATTTATAAATAAAAATCAATTGCCGCATGTATGTTACATCATCACTGGAGAACGGCTAGACCGATTTGGCTAATTTTTTTTGTTGTGTTTGTAATTGTCAGAACAAGGTTTGTATGAAATAAAATTTTGGGAAAATCCATCGGAAAAGTCGGAAAATTCGGAAAATCAAAAAGATGATTTTGTATAGTATTTTCGTATGGGATTTCATGTTTTCGTTTCTGAATGGCTTTTCGAAGAGGAAAATGAGAAAATCGGAGTGGAAAACTCGGAAAATTCGGAAAATCCGTTTTTTTTCAGAATGCAAAACCGGAATAGAACAATGGAAAAGTCACGTTTCAAAACATACACGCATAGGTTCACGTAATATTATGCCCGGGCACCGCCGCGTAGGTCACAGCTATGATGTATACAAGGATTAAGGAAGGATATTTCGGAATTCAACCCCTAAAGGGGTAAAATGAGGGTTCCAATTTTGTATGGAAAAATAATATTAAATAGACATTTCGACTTGAAACTTCGTATGAGTACTCCTAAAAACAAATAAGCAAACACGTATTTTGTGATTTTCCGAAAATCAACCCCTTAGGGTGTGAAATGGGGCAAATAAGCCTAAAAATCGATATGGGTATCGTTAGTGGGGTTTTTTGGGACGTTGATTATGGCATTTATTTTTAAGTCCAAGACGGTGGACATGACATAAAATTAAAACTACATAGTGGTGGAACGGGGTTTCAGAAACAAATTATTTTTGAGCAGAACAACGTTTGCCGGGTCAGCTAGTTTTTAATAAATACAATTTATCATTCTGAACAACTTTTCTTGGTAAAATTTTTCCGTATCATGAACAAAAACGGTAGTTTATCTGAAAAGAAAATAGTTTTCGCTTCACTGTAAAGGACGACTTGTTTTTTCAAAAACTGAAAATATTGTTAAAATTCTCTTCAGACCAAGCAAGACCTAATCCCACAATCTTAAAATAAAGTTCAAAAATGTTTAGTCCATCTCACCTCTTGTAACATCAATCCTGGGACACACTGTATGTATATACGTATATATGGAATATGTATACAATTGTACTCCAGTTATTGCATTCAATATCAAAATCTAATAGTACAAAACAATTAAAGGTTAGTTTGATTAAATCTGAATTCAAAGAATAAATCTGGGCCAACTGCTTACATTACAACCTTAATTACTTATCTCAACATCATGATATCCAAGCAACATTTTGCAGTTGCCGTTTATTTGTTATTACTGGAGTAGCATTTTTCAATTAGACAGAAAGGTAGGTGCGGTTTGCTCTTTGCAAGGGCCAGATGCGACATGAAAAGAAACAAAGATTTGTAATTTGCATAAAAATGTGTGTCAGTTCAGCAAGTTTGAAATCTTAGGTACGAGAAAAAACAATAAGTAAAAAATTTCAATTAATTTAAGTGGGTATCATGATCATCAATTGTTCTTTCACTTGACGTGTAAAAAGTAGAACTCTAGAATAATTCCCATTTTAAGCCTTAGGCAGACCAAAAACACAAAACCACCTGAGAGCGATGCCAATGTAATAAAATTACACACGAAAGATGATCAAGATTGGCTAAAAGCATTAGTAATAATTATTCTAGATATCTTAGGAGGTCGAGGAATGTTAACATCTACAAAACGTTTAAATTTGGATATGGGTTGCATTTTAAACCGAAGGCCATCACGCTTTCGAGTTCATAATCCAAACGATAAACTGAAATAGTACTTAAGTTTTTTACTCAATTTTTTGTAATATGAGAAATCTTCGAAAATATTTTGGGCGCAGTCGAGCCGTTCACAAGCTTAATGGCCGAGCTTGAATTCCAAACTTGGGCCAAGATCGCCACGAAATCTGCCCTTAGGGCAGCCAATTTTGAAACGAATAAAGAAAAACTAGAGTTCGACAGGTATTAACAAACGAGGGCATTGTCAGTGACCAACATATTCACGGTAAACGAATTTAGCAAAGGTCGGGTTTTATAACTGGGCTTGTGACCGCAATCGCGTATTTGTCATTTCTTTGAAGCTTGTAAAAGGTCGTCCCATGGTTTTTCTTCAGAAACATGTGGACACAGACCGTGACCAATTAAAGAAAATTACCTGCAAATTAGCTAGTTGAAAATGAAGAGTGATTATGCTTACGTACAAGAGCACGTACTACATACGTAATAGGCATTTCAAATTTGGCCAGAAACAACCTTGTTTACTAAACGCCTCTAGGGTATAGCGTGGAGTAGTAGTTTTGTTACAGCTAAATATGAAAGACGGTAGCTTATATAATTTGGAAATACCAATGAATTTATAACAATGCAGTAGCTTGTATTTAATATTCTAAATATGTTAATTTGTTGGAATAGCTATGCGTGTCAAAGCTATTAATGTTAAGTGCAACTTCGTAAGTACCCTTATACATCGCAATGTTTTATTAGATTTTCTCCTGGCTAATACACGGCACACAAAATGAGCAATTTAACAAGACTGTCTCGCGTGATGTATCTGCATCAATATTTACTTAAATTATTACTCCTGACAGGCATCTTTAGGTCAGACATGTCATGTGATTCCGGCTCAACAACGTTCCCATAATAAGTGCAAATTATAATTAAGTCAATTTTAATTTGCCAATATTTATCTCCGAATGTATGTCACTGCAGCGACCTTAGCATGCAAATCATCACAGCTGATGATAATTTCGAAATCAAAAAGTAATAATGAATTGCGATCTAATTTCTTGTCCTACATCGAGTCTACATTTTGGCTTCTTAAATTACTAATCTGAAGCATTCCAGTAAAACTGTTTAACGTCGACATTAGAACAATTAATAGGACTGCAATGCATACAGTGGTCATAAGTATATTAATACACTGAATGAAGATTAATTCAAATTAAGAAAAATTACTTTCTTATATAATCAGCAGAAATTCGATCTAGTGCGTTATATGGTAGTACAAGAAATAACGGACGCCAGTGTTGAATGTGTCCCTTATATTCCTTCTCAGTAACCACATTCAATTTTTGCCTAGCATAATATTTGCTCTATAAAATATTCTGTAACGTTCTAATAGCATCGCGTAGCTCTTATAAATTTGTTTTGAAGTTTTCTCAAGTTATATATAATTCCACAAACACCACAGATATTTGAGATTTATATCCTCTAACTCGACTAAATTACACATAGGCCACTTTCCTGCAATGTATTCCAAAACTATCTACCATAGTGTTCCTCCGAAAATAGAACAAGCGTACACGTACAAGAAAGTTGAGAAAGCGGATGTTTGGAAGTAGAAAAAGAAATAAACAGCGACAAGAAGGTGGCAAACAAAACTCAATTAAAAGTAAATACATTTTGAAACACGTGGACACGTCTAGTCATTTATTACGGAAGATGTTTACGTAGACACTGTTTTCTCGCAGCTAATGAATACTGCACCGAGGAAATTAATTTGAAATGTTTACTATGCTGTATCAGATGAAATTAATTAAATTAGAAGTCTAAATGACTTACGAATACACTCAGATTAATTGCTACGTCGTTAGCACAGCGTCATGTTAAGATGCGTCACTAAAATCCATAACTATTAGCGAAATTAATGCGTTTTGGTAATTAAAATGTTGCTATTTTAGCTCTTGGAATATTTGCCATTAATAGTGCCAGTAAATACGATCATGTACTTAATTTCCGCACATTTTCAGCGAACCCACGTGGCGACATAAAAACGAAAGTTTTTTATGTACTTTTACAATTCTCCATGCAGATAGTTCCTTATTACAGGCATAAAACGAAGGCGATGCATGTCAAAAGCTCCTTTCTCTGGATCTTAAATTTGCAGTAAATGGTAAATAGGAAGTGGCAATAACGTTATCACCAAAATTAACATGTAAGAAAATTAGGAAGAAACAAGTCAGCAGATGTAAAACCTTAATTAATTCCTATTAACAAATCTGTGCAACTTAAAAAATGAGGGACTTCCGATGAAAGTTAAGACGGGGGGTTAAACTGGTAGTAACTATCTCTTTCATGGTGAATCCTTCGGCTAAGCTCCATTAGAAGCTGGCAAGTAATTAATTTCGCAAGCAAATTAGTAAATAAATATTAACAAATCGCCGCGAGACGTAAACTCCATTAAAATGTGTCTAGAATAAATAATAATGTGTATATGGCGGTATGCAACAGCAATTTGTTAATTAACTTTTTTCGTTAAATCTGATTGCAAATAATAAAAAAGGGGAACTGGACCAGTCTTCAAAAGGTAACTTCGAAAGTTCGAAAGCTAGACCATCGCTACATAACGATTTTAGGAGAGTGGTAAACGGATTTCTTATTTTTTCGAAGTGGAAAGCCTCTTGATAACTATGGCACGCTGTTATTGTTATTCTTTGCTAGTACTTTTATGGCGGAACGAATTAGAGTTATGTGTTATTAATAGGTGTACTCATAACAGTTGCAACACCAATCTAATGAACCGTGCTTCCTGTATTACATGACATTTCACGTAAGGAAAAGCGCATTACAGTTTTATAAATAACAAATCATACTATGCAAAAGTAAGTAGCAACGGCACAAGTACTGGTTCCACACACACATTTTCAACATCAAACGAGTTCACTGTGATCTTCTCTAGTATTCCTTTGTTTTAATAGTGTTGCCACGTTCATTCTGTTTAAATTAATCGAACGAATTAAATATACCATTACACACCCCTGAGCTGTTTTTATTTGTATACTGGAACGAGTAGAACTTATCCAATATTAGACAGTAATAATACTTAATTTTCTGTTTATGTTTTGAATAAAAAACTCCACCTCAAAACGATAATCGCCTAATAATCACGCAGCTACAGCATTTAAAAATAGGGGCTTGATCATTTTCAAAATTCTTAACCAGTTTTGAAATAGTACTTCATCGTAAATCTGCTGTATCACAATAGCATCCTTTAGATTAAATAAACATATTCGTACTCTAATTCGCTTTATGTGCTTTTATTTTAAGTATTCTTGCCGAGCTGCTACATACAAAATAGTTGGAATTAGTTTTATTACAAATAACAGTAACTTCTTTTTATTACTCTAACAGAATGAGATATGTAGCTGGGTAGCTGCTATTTTAACGTATTACTTTATGTAGTCAAAAATAGTTGTGTAAACAACAAGTGCTAGTTATTACTCGATGTTAGTGGACTGTGCATATTCAGAACATTTCACTTTTTCAGCTATTTTGTATGCACGTTTTAAAACTAAGCTTCACGGAATAGACCTCGAAAATGTCTATGTAGGAATAGTATTTAAACATTATAAATTAAATAAATACATAATTATTTTGCAGTACTATTCAAAAGTATATAAAATTCCAGTAATCTATGTTTTCAATATTACGTTTTATAACAAAATTAATAATTGTTTTAAATCAAAATTATAAAATCAGCAATGGCCGTAATAATGATATAAATATATATTATTTAAAAGCCACCCTGAAAATTCGCTGATGTCATTTTACAGCACGACACTACGTGTTATTTTTTGTTTGTTCAACGTTTTAAATCAACACAACGGTAGTTGTACAGAATTTCATTAATTATATTGCAATTGAAAATTTAGAACTGTATATATTTATCACCACAAATACGCAACAGTCTATATCAAGCTAAATAAAAGACAAATTATTGCATTTATTGGTTGATATTTTAAAACTTTCTCTCGGTTACTGCTTTAGTAAAAATTACGTGACGGTAATAACATGATATTGCAATTAGCTAAGAAGTAGCTTGCGATTTCTGTCAGATTTAACGGAAACATGTAACTTTCACTACCATCAAAATATAAAATGTATACGTTTGATATCAGTACTATTGTTCTCTCACACTGTATTTAAAACTACAGGGAGATTCACTAAGTTATAAAAATGATTGAAAGGCAGATTCTGTGGTTCAAATTAGTTATTTAATTTATTTTGGTTTGTCAAATGTTCATTATTTAATTTGGGCTTACAAAAATTCGCACGACCCACACTTAAAAACCAGCAATTTACTACTGCAACTATGGATTATATTAGTAACTAGCAACCAGTGAGACAAATGTCTCATTTAATAAAACAAAAAAAGACCGTTTTTCAAATAGAACAGCGTCCCGGACGGATCAGCATCCCGGACGGACGGAAATCACGTGATTTCTCGAAAACCGGAAGTGTCACGTGACTGAAATTCGGTTCCTGACCTGACATGACCATTCCAAACATATAACTTTCATAACTTTTTTCTCTATCTCTTACGGTTTGGCTGCTGAAACAGCGTCCCGGACAAGTCTATTAGATAAAGGATTATGTACATTACTTTTTTTACTATTGGCACATTTATTTCTATTAAACCATTGCTTTACTGACACAGCAATTTTGATATAAATACGCGGAAAACAGGTAGCCTTTGAAAATGTCATCTTTGGAAAGAAATAAATAATTTGAATTGACATTTCTTATGAGAAAATTGATTTTTTTTCTGCATTATGCATGTTTAGCTTGTCTTTATACTTTTAAAATCGGAAAACATGAAAGAAAGTAAAATTTGCACCCCTTCAGAAAATAGTGAAGAGGAAACAATTTGGACAATGATAAATTGATTAAGTTATTGTCCGAGTGGCAGATATCAATTGTTTTATTATTTACTATTAGGAGAAAAAAAGTTCCTTGGTTCACTAGCGAATAAAATAGTACATAATCCACACTAACAAAATACAGAAGTGTATCTTGATAACTAGCACACAACCAGAATACCAGTTAATATCGTTACTTATTTAAATTATTTATTAATTTTTAAAACTTATTTATATAATTAAATGGAAGCATTGAAAAAAGTTTATATGCCACACGTCAGTGAAGCGAGTTTATCTATTCGGGGAAAGAAATTCCCCTTATGAATAAAAAGTCTCTTTATTCACTTCTACCATACATTGTAATTTATACGCCATTTTGTCCATGTTTCTTACGAGATAGGCCCTGGTTCTTCAGACGTTGCTATTCTACTTCGAAACTTCAAAATTTAAAAATACCAAAAAAATGTACAGCCCAACACAGCGGATGAACACAATTCACGAATTCACATACGACTCCGTTTTTTAGTGTTTGTGAAAATTATTGCATTGTGACAAGACATAACTTTTTGCTTAATATGCAACCAAGCCTTTATCTACATTTTTCTACTGGAAGAAATCATAAAAACTGGACAAGAAGACATCATCTAAATCAGGAGTGCCCAATCTTTCTTGCATTGCCCCCTCCCCCTAAAAAATTACTTTTCTCAAAAACAGTAGATACAATAAGTATCTGACTTGTCCATCGGCCCCGTTGGGAATCCCTGATTCTAAATCTTCACTGATGTTCAGTATTATTTACGAGGTTGCTAAAAATTTTAAGGACAGATCCTGTGGCTTAGAGTGAGAAGAAAAGCTCCAATAGACATATGTGCGTCTTGCTTTGTTGTGAAGTTACAGTCTTCAGAATGGGGGAGGGTGAATGTTTTGTAGATATTTCAATTTGTATGAATAATCTAACTACCACGAGTCTTAGGGTAAGTAACGTTGGTACTGTATGCTGTTCGCTAATATTTTTAGAACTTTTTTTAATCCGAGAAATAAGTTTTTCGCCTAAGGCTATAATAATTTATCCACCCTCATCGGTAAAATTTTACCTTACCATAAAGATTTTAAAGATAAAGAATAACCTAACAAACAGGTATTCCAAAAAGAAATGTTTTAAACATAGTTGTTGGCATTTTAAAATGGTTTATATTACAAACACATGTATTATTTAATGGAACTAAACTCATTACTTTATTTACACATACTATTACAGCGACATTAATCTACCCTAAATGATTTTACAGAAATTAAACTGTTCAAACTTTCATATAGGTTGTTTACAGCGGCAATGCTTACTCTAAATTCCAAATTAAGTAAAATATAAATAAAGTGTTTGTTATCCTGTATTCATAAAATAATCCAGTTGAATCCCACTCGAGCTTTAAATAGTGATTGGTCAATTTAGTCAAGCAGCATAGTCAACTAAAATTCGTGTAAATTTGCAGTCGTCTTCAATGCTACACAACCACTTTTCATAAATTAACCAATAAATTCAAAGCTCTCGCGGTACCACAGATAATCATTTCGGTATTCCTGTATACTACTTGAGCAGCAAACCAATTCACTTCGCATGTAATTGTACGTAACGCTTAATTTACCGCAACTGCATGTTGATTATCTACGCAATAAACATACGTCACAAATATAGCGTTGAATCAATGACTACCCTTAGATGTAACAAACGTTTAACGATAGCTGATTAAGATGGTACCACAAACGTCACAAATATAGCGTTGAATCAATGACTACCCTTAGATGTAACAAACGTTTAACGATAGCTGATTAAGATGTTGCCGACACTTAATTGTCAATAAAGGTGTACAATTTCATGAATTTTACTTAAATCATAAGTTTATTTGAAAACGTCAAGGGTTTCGTATTTTGAAATTATGCGAAGCAAAACAAGAAACTCGTTACAATTAATTACTATAAGAAAATCAATCATTTGCAGTTGATATTATTTTAAAGTAATTCCATGTAGAAAGTTGCAAGCTGGTAAATTGTATATTTTATTTAAATATTAAAGTATCGGCTACTACCAATGATTATTACTATGAAATAAAAAGGTGTATTTTAATACAATTGTTACTAAAAATTAGGTAAATGCTACATCATTTTGATATACATAGAGCGTTTTCAGCACAAAATTCAGTTCGATGAAATCTTTTTCACATCTTGGTTAGCAACTTTCTCTGTTCAGATAAAAAACAAGATTTGATAATTTTTCATAATTACTTTTCAATGAATAATTCATGAGCTTTCCAAGTTTATTTATTAATGCCCTATTGAGAAACCTTAAATATTATTGCATTTTCTATTTCATTATGAACCAATGTCGGAAAAGAAAATTCTAGACATAATTTATGTCTTTGAAGTATAAATATATTACCGGCGTATAGTACCGTTGCACAAGCGTAAACATACTATACTTTGCAAATTGACATAGCATGGAAAAGTTGTGACCGCAGAAGGTATATTTCAATGTCTAATACAATGGTGCTTTAGTTCATTCTGCCATAAATCTTGGGCTAATCAATAAGCATACCTAGTTTTTGTTTCTCACGCTTTGTTCAGCATTTACACAATGGTTTTGCCGCCTAGATAAATTATCCTCCTGCTTTTCGAATAATCAATTAACTTTCGAATGCACCGTTACAGGTAAAAACGAGCAACTTAGTTAAAGAGCCATCACAGGTTTTGTAGTATTCTACTTGAACAACGGCTATTCGACAAGACACGGTCATGTACTAAATATATGTTACTCACACTATCAAACACTAGATTAAATAATCTATATAAATATTAAATAATAACTTACATAGACCACTGTATTTTTAAATCGGCCTGTTCAAAGTTCTTTACTAATGATGAATTCCTACTCGCCTTGCGAGTACTATACAAATATCTTTGTTAATACTACAATATCTAGAATGAAAATTCGAATGGAACTAAAACTTTAACAGATACAGTTACACGTAATTTATTTCAGTTGTCCTTAATCAAGATTACATTGTAAGTTCAATTAAAGCAAATCATAATTTTCAAAATTCAAAAATAATCCTTTATCTAATAGACTTGTCTGTCCGTCCGTCCGGGACGCTGTTTCAGCAGCCAAACCGTAAGAGATAGAGAAAAAAGTTATGAAAAGTTATATGTTTGGAATGGTCATGTCAGCTCAGGTACCGAATTTCAGTCACGTGACACTTCCGGTTTTCGAGAAATCACAAATAAGATCGTTTTTCAAATAGAACGCGTATTAAATAAAAATGTTTCAGCAGCCAAACGGAGCTGCGACCCTCTGCGCCTTAAAACGTCGATCGGTTAGGCAACCACTTTGACACCTTCCAGGTCTGGGTACAGTTTTTATTTAATACGCGTTCTATTTGAAAAACGGTCTTTTTTGTTTTTTTAAATGAGACATTTGTCTCACTGGATTGCTTGTATTCATAAATAGAATAACCCTGTCTGTGGTTTTCCCATACATTTATTATAGAGAAAAAAATTGATTTCGATAATATATTATTTTAAAAAAATTACGCCATGAAATTGTCCCATATCAGCAGATTTGCATGATGAAGCAGTTAAAACTGATGCTTTATACAAGGTGTTATGGAAGTCCACGTAATACATTTAACCACACAGATCTCATCGACTTCTTTATCATTTTTTCGAAAATAGCACTAAAACTGAATTAAAATTCACAACAGATTTACTCTAAAAATGGAATATTATAATTTAATGGCACAAAACACAAAACATATTTCTCTGAAATGCAAACCAACAAAAGCTGCTTAGGTACTAAAAACGTTTTTGCAATACCTGCATGGTAAGTTGGCCATTATTAGACCATATTTGTTAGAGTAAGTCGAACTTACAATTAATTTACTAGTTACCATGGTTATAGGGCTGTATTATTTACTTACAGTCCACCTTGAACTGTAAGTGCATATTACGTACCAACATATTACGAAGCTTTTTTTTCTTCACTTTTAGACTACCTACTTCATTAAAATATAAAAATGTCATTTTGACAGGTCGTTGTCAATGATTCAGTTTAACTCATTGTTACTTATCTTTAATTTTCACAGGCACTGCAAAAAATAATGTACTAACCGTGAACTGTAAGTAACTTTTCTGACCTCGAAGGCTTAGGAAACCTCGGTCCAACGGACTCGATTTACCAAACTACATTTTCAACCTAAAACGTGTGACAGATCATGGTACGTAATATACTATTAGTTAACTTCTGGTCACTAACGCACCTTATTATTCATTGAGATAGATAAGTGATTGGCCGCAAGTTTTGTGCGGCAAAAGCTCTACAGGTTTATATTTTTTATCATTCTTACTTTTAATTTACGTGTGCTCACTGAAAGGCTCCTGAATTGTAGGGCGGAGAGGGGGGGGGGGGGAGGTAAATGATTGAAAAATATTAACGTAATACACACATTTCAAAAATGTTAGTTTCTTTATATTTATTTATGTAGGGATTATCTTTGAAAAATAACTTCCGCTGTAGCTCAGCATTGTTTTTATGATAGCAAATGAACATGATACAACAAAAAAACGTACTATTTCTGTATTAATATAAAATATACACTACACTTCTATACTCCAGATTATTTAACATCTGCTTAAAATAGCAACTTCATTCATAATCTATAGCCTCTTTTACCTTTCGGTGTCGAGGACCATTCATACCTCGCGGGAAGTGCAACTTATGACAACAAAATAAACTATTTAGATATCAATTAACTAGAATATAATAGCAGATACCACGGTAGTAGCGTGGCATTTTTTTAAGAAAGATGATAAAATAATTATCTATTTATGATGCCACACTATAAAACCATTAAAGTAATCAAGCGTTTGGGATAACAAAAATACTCTCATATTTAGTTCTTAGGGTTTTCTTTATTTTTAGTTTCGTAAATATAACGAGTGACTAATAAGGTAATTTTTCTAACATTTGGGCCGTTTAGAGCATACGCGTTAGCGAGTGCTATAAAACTCACAACTGAAAAAAGCACCGTTCAGTCACTAGCTATATGTATACATAATTTTTAAATAAATTATTACTAAAACTGGTAATTTTTAAATTTTACAGTTACTTCTATTTTATAGTAACTATTGTATTTAATAGTAACTTTATTTTACATTTTAGACACAGAAAGATGTCAAATAATGAATATGGTGTTGCAAAAACTGATTTAGTGATCACTCTTATTTGAGGAAGCATATGAAATGAAGGCATACAAATAAGTACGTCAAATTTAATTTAAGACAAAGCAACAAATACATTCGATTTTTGTGGCACTCCTTTTACATCTGATTGTAAAAAACATCAGTAGGATTACACCTATTGAAACAAACAAATGTTGAAAAGTTTAAGAGTTTGAATTAATATTCGATATTTACAAAAATGTGATCACTATTTAATTTATTTATGTTATTTCATTACATACTACTGCAGCCATCATTTAATAACCATCGACATATCTATATGTCGATGTTAATAACACAGTTTTTAACAGATTTTAAACCAATGCACATTTCTAGTACTTTTTTCGACAACACAGGCACAATTTAACATTTTCACACAGCTGCGCTGGTTGAATAAACCTGATCAAATATCACAAAATTTATAGCTCAGGTATTTGAATATTGAAGAAGCCCACATAGCTGCATAGTTTCTATCCTGTTTTCATACAACGAATACAGGTGGGTATGGATCACAAAAACTTCGTAGGCGGTTTTTGCAAAATGTTAAGGACATAAAACATGTGGTTTTTGAACTTGTTGCTGTGTCATTGTTCGAAATAATTCATTCGACTTCTTTCGAAGAGTATGTGTCAAAATTAACCCACATTGGTATGTGTTACTGAGTGTCATTTAAATTTGCGGCTTTTGTTAAGATAAACGGTTTCTCGGCACGTCAAAGTCGTGTTAACTGCTTTCTAATGGAAAACGGCATGCCATATAGGTAATGAAATTGTTGGCTTTAATTTATTGGACGTTAAATAGGTAATTTTGTGCAGAAAGTTACATTCGTTGCCTTCACGATTTAGAATGGCGACAAGTGATACCTGAATACAAAATTATCGAAATAACTGCTTATAATGTCTCCAAGCAACCAAATGGGCGATACAGAAGAAACTAACGAAAGTCGCAACGTATTGATTCTACAGCTACGGCAACCAATAGTTAGTGCATTTTTCCAACGGCAGATGCAACGATATAGGACAGATATACCGAAGATCGCTGTTAAAATTTACTTAATGAAACACTAGTCAACACCACTCGCGTCACTGCAGTTTACTCACAATTTGGTGGAGTCTCCAATGACTCATTTCGAACCACAGCTTTACTACAAGTAACAAACACAAACACTCGGCTCAGACTGTCACACTCGTAGCCCCCGTGGATTTTAGTTCGAATACGCCTTTCTCATTGGTCGTCCTTCGGCAAAGTAGCCCAAGTTCGAACGCGGTTGCGAACCGTATACGGGGTAACAACGCGGAAGCCATAATGCCCTTACCATAAGAATACGTTTCGATTGTCTTCCTCTACGATATCGCACGCTAACGGATATCTACACGTTGTACACGCGGTGCCTGGCAAGGGGGTTTGTCAAGGCAACGGGCAGTTAGAAGATTTCCACGTTTGAGAAAAAACTTGATGAGGGTAGGGTTTGGTATGCAGCAACAGTTTTTGTATTTAAATAAAACAATAGCAAAACCACTTGTAAATACTCCCAAAATTAACAAATTAAATTACAGTTAAATAAATCGGTATTGTACGAAGACGTCAAGTTGTAGATGTTAATATGTAACTCTATGTAGTCGACAATTATTCATATAGGTACTTTAGCCGATTAGGGATCATATAAAGACTCGATACTGATGAGGCCTTTAAGCTTGTTTTTTATCTACTATAATTAGTGTTCGACTACCGGGTTCAAAGGTACAAACAAGCCATTAATTTTTAAGACTGCATGTCTAGTTATTATATAGTCGCAATACAATCACCTAATTCCATTTCAATCTATCCTCTACATAAAAATTACCAAGTGAAAAAATTAATAGTCGTACCTACATTTTATTTCGACCAAAACAGAAGCTACGAAATTTTCGACAACAATTTAAATTTGATTGTAATTGAAACCCGCGCCATGGTTGCTATTTTAAAAATATCAACACTCTTTCTGGATAATTGATAACAAGCATTAACATAAATTCACATTTCTTTAACTAGGTTTAAATTCCTATACTACCAGAATAATTACAATTAAGAAAATACATATCACAGGTTGAGATTCTTGTGAAATTAATCCTTTTGAGAGGAAATAATTCTACCACAAAATAAAAAAGTTATGTCTGTACATAATTTACAGCCTAAAGCGCCCATCAATTTTCTTCAAAATTAGTATTCAGCAAAAAAATCTAAAATTTCAAGTAGGTACTGTAATGTTACGATCACATCACAAGGTTTGAAATAAATAGCAATAACGATTTTTTTGCACTTGCGGGACTAAAGTTGGCACTTTAGTCACTTATTTCAGGGACTAAAGTAGCTCATTTAGGGCCAGTTCTACAATCCAAGAATAAAGTTATCCCAGGAATAAATACCCTAGAAACGATTGTTGTAACAAAGAAAACTATGACAATTATACCTCGGATAGCTTATTCTAAGTATATACTTGCATTGTAGAATCGGCCCTTAATCTCTAGGGACAGAAGTAATTACTTTAGCCCCTAGGGACTAAAGTAAAAATGTTACCGTATCTATGGTCAATTTATGTACACAGCATTCTTAATAAAATTTGTATTTAAAATTAATCAGTTGGCAGTACTGAAGTGCATTGTCAGTCTATGTCAAATTCGACGTTAGTAGGTTAGGTTTTGTTCGTCATTTGACACACACTGACGCAAAACGTAACCTGCAAATCTAGAATTTGACATAGACTGACAATTCACTTCAGTACTGGCAACTGATTCAGGCTATCAAGGGCCTACTGCAATTCAGTTTTTAAAATATCAATCTGTACACAACATTCTTAATACAATTCGTATTTGTCAGTTTCCAAATTGACAGATTTCAAATTTTTCAAATATTTGATGATAATGTTCCCAAAAGTGCAAAAAATTGCGTATACCACATTTGAGTGATTATTTCCCTCAGGCCCTACGGGCCCTCAGGAAATAGTATTCACTCGCGGGATTTAATGATGCACTTTAGTCCCTCATGATATAATATACTATTATAAAAAATTTAATTAATTATAACTTGTCTAAAACATACAAGTTTCTCATAGGTTTAAGGATAGTTTTAGAGATCCGGGAGGTTTTATAGCTAAGTATAATTCCGCTGTTCTTATACAGAATTATACTAGCTTTTCTACCTGCCCATTTTTTTAGGGGGAGGAGGTAATGTAATGTTACGGTCACGTTACCAGGTTGGACATAAATAGAAATAACGATTTTTGTGAACAATTTGATTAATTATAACTTGTCTAAGACATACAAGTATTTTTCTTTATTGTAAAATATTCAGATTGCGGCGGGCAACTAGGACCATTGCAAAAGCAAGGAGAATATTCATGTGGCCGTCGTGGTGTTTAACAAACGAACAATCAATGTGCGAAAGCGGTAGGTCGTTAGGATCATTATAAATACAAGGTATATATTCGATTTTTTAATTTTTTAAATACAATTACGGCCACATGTCAAGTCCCCTTGCTTTTGCTATGGTCCTAATTGCCTGCCGCAATCTGTATAGTATGATCAATAGCTATTTGTGCAACAAGTGCTAATAGTGAATGTTTATGCACCAGACATGAAAATTATGAAACGAAGCCGAAGGCTGAGTTTCATAACGTGTCTCGTGCATAAACACTTTTAGCACGAGTTTGCACACAATATTTTTTCTACAGCCTTAAATTTACTGTTATTAATCCATAAATGTCGATTTAACGCAGGTTTGCATTTATGACGGCGCAGGTGACTGTTTCTGCAGTCGGTAGCGGTCAAAGTTAGTTATCAAAGGTAATTATAATAGTACGCATTTTACTTTATTCATTACATAATGCTTTAATTATTTAAAAAACACTTTACCTCTAACGAAAGAAATAACTACAATAACTTTATAACCTCAATTCCAGTTGAAAATTCTAAATTCAACATCAGCTGTTTACTTTTAGCACATGTGCTAAAAGTAAACAGCTGATTTCACTCAACACGCTGATTTATAAAACGTAATTTTTAGTGAAACAACCTAGTGCTAAAAGGCCTACTTTTAGTAGTGATCGCAGAAAACAATTATTTTCATCTAGTATGGCCATGGAATATTTCCTAATTTATGAATGCAACTATAAGTCACAAAGCAAATGTCAAATTTTTACATTAAGTATAAACGTCGGCGTCGTTGCATTCATAAATTAGGAACTATCCCATGGCCATACTACATGAAAATAATTTTTGATCATACTTTATAATGATATTAGTCAATAATGATTGATGTCATTATAGTACACTTACCTGAAGTAATATCCTCTTTTTACATGTGCAATCGCGAAAAAATAAATCAGGATCAATCCTGAAGGGTCATTTTCCACCATTTCAACATTGTAGTTTTGCCTTCCTACTTGTTTACGATATCCAAGATGAACTAGTTAATGCAATATAAGAAGCTTGGAATAGCATCGACAATGAGTTCATTCGCACAACTTAAACTTGCGCATATTTTAGTGTCCCGCTTTATGTTTCCGCAATTGTACATATTTTCGTTACAGCAAACCACTGAAGATAATTTCAATTTGTTTCTAAAATTCCATAGTTTTATTCAGCCCTAACTACATATTTTACAGCTCAATCGAAAATTGAAAACGTTAAATTTCATCGAGTTCTAAACAGATTTTGCAAATATTTCTACATTTTCCAATTTGGCGATATCGTGGTAGATTTATGAAGACGTTTGAGCATTACTTTTATTATAAAAAAGTTACCAATTTTTGCTGGCGACGCCTTACATAAATTGATAAATTGTGAAACATTGAACATCTGTCATTCTGTCATCAATATCAATTATACAGGGTACAGAGTTGACTTCCCCAGCATAACGATTTTATAACAAAGAAAATTACAGGAAATAGCATGGGTGAATGCAATATTTTTCTGTACAAAAACCATCGTAGCGATTTATCTATAAAATAATTAGGGACGCGGATAATTAAACATTAGGAATTTACCCTGTGAGCGGCGTGAGCTAATTCTACACCCTGTATAATTGCAGACATGTTACGATATGCTAAATATTTTCTCAAGTAAAGCTTTCCACTTCTCTTATATTTTAACATATAAACACGAATCCATTTGTCTGACATAGATTCCAATTGTTATCACCTGACTTTTATGCTGTACCTTATACAACTTCAGCCTTCATTATTTTCCAAGATACCTACTAAATTAACTTGTTAATGTAAAATACGTAAATTATCTATCTACTCAAACTTAGAGACACTTTAATATTAAAGATATGGTAAAATAAAGAGAGTTATCTATAGCAACCCTCATCTCTTTTGGTTGGTACATAGATTCGTAGCGTTTTTTTATTACATTTTAAGTGATTTTTTTAATAAACAACATTTATAAACTATTTAATAACATAAACTCCTGCATTGTTTACGTTCTGACAGTTTTTCAATTCCACAAACAAATTTCTTTCCTAAGCATTCTTGCATTTGGACAACAAAATCGCTAGAACTTATGTATCAACCCAATACTTTCTAAAAATCTATGAATGCTTGTAGTATTCGTGTTACAAGTACTCTGTCAGGCTACAAGAGTACATCAACATTTTTTAATACCTAAAATAAATTGTTATAGTATATTTACACTTTCATTTGGCTAATTATATACAACAAAAGACTGCCAGCAAGTAGTGTAGCTGCAGATTTTTGAAGTTAAGACATACATATTTTGAATTAAAAAAGTCGTTTTTGCACTAACGGGAATAAGCTAGTATGTTACTGTCTCAAAAAAGAGAATAAAGCAAGCGTTTATTCCCATGGGATTTAAAGTCGCCATGAAAACCAAAGAACAGTATAAACAACGAAAGTCGATATTTTTATTATGTGAAAATGTTAAAACAGAACTAGATCCCTTGCCGATTCTTCTTTGTCCCTAAATATTTAGTACCTCTCTTTCAGGTAAATTGCCCACTTGGACATATTGTACTTTATTACTACTATTTATGAACCACAACTTCACGATCTACACGCCAAATGAAAATAAGTTTAAAAAACTATAAACAAACAACTAAATACAAAAGTACCTTGATAAATTCGAAATAAATCACAAAAGCTTTGAAGTCGATTAATGTTTAGTTTCATTCTTTTGCAATTAAATTGCGCTCGTTTGTGTAAAAAATATTGTATGCACCGCGCGAGTAAAGTGTGTATTAGTCACTTTTTAAAAGGCAGTAATGGCCTTATTACATATATCGTTGTGAATAAAATGCAATTTTGCAATTTTTCCAAAAAATATGCTTTCTACAAAACAACTATCAAAAGAAAATTTTAGATAATTGCATAATATATGATCCTGTTTATACGGGTGCCACTTCCCGTTGCCTCGTATTAACCAAAAATCACTAGGCCCTCTGAATTTCTATTAGAAACGATGCGATGGTATACATTTTCAGGCCGATCCATTATATGACAGACAGAGACTCACAGACTGACAGACATCACTTCGAAAACCGCAAAAATCTCTAGTTTGAAAAACAATAATGGTTTACTATACTTTATTTTACGAAGTAAAAGAAAATAAAATGATTGAAAATGTTATTAATGGAAGATATTATACCACCCACAGATTTAGAATACTTTTTTTTGTCAATTTTTGAAAAACCCACATTTAGCCTAAAACCTACCGGTTTTTTCAGGTGGATTCAGCGGTTTTTTTCGGGCTGGGAAAAATCATGCCAACCCGGTCCAATTTTCTCCCTCGGTGCATAGATACGTAACTAACTATAGGTAACTATTATGTTAAGAAACTACTGCACAAAAATCATAGTTTACGGAACACCTATAAAATAGATATGCAAAGAATATGTATGAACGATGGTAAAATCTTTTCAAGTGTAATACCACAAAAGGTGAAAATTTTTTGAGATTTTTTTTTAGTTCACATGCAAATTATTGCGTTTAAATTTCTCGAAACCAAAACTGCGTTAAAAATTCCGCGAGACCGCAGGTGGAGTGGAATTTGAGCAGTTTTTGTTGAGAGAAATTTGCAATAATTTGCATGTTGACGAAAAAATTCTCTTAAAGAATTTTGCCTTAAGTGGTATTTAGAAAGATTATTCAACAATATGGGTAGATGAATTTTACCGTGTTCGACAGCACACATTTTTAACGTTTTCCACTATTAATTCAATACTGAAGCTTCCAACACGATTATTAGTTTTTAGAACGACGCTGATTAGCAAACTTCACTTTGACGTTTTAGTGAAATGTCAGTCAAAAGCTACTTACTAAATTTAAATCATTGAAATCAATCGGGGTCGCGTGAAAACACTGTGACATACGGTGTTTACAAAGACAGTCAATTTTGATTGGCCATTTCTGACAAATTGAACAATTTTCATTGGTTCGTTCATTATAGTGTTGAATAATCAAGGGTAATACCACAAGTAGTGGATATATTTTTGACAAATATTTTGCCGTTTCCATGTAAATTATTGCGTTTAAATTTCACGAGTGACATTTAAGTGTGATTTTGTTGAGTGAAATTTGCAATAATTTCTATGGAAATGGTAAAATATTTAAAAAAAATATATATCCACTTCGAGTGGTATTTGGGACGACTATTTAACAATATTAATACATAACGATTAACTTTATTAAAAAATAATCCAACAATTAATATTCATCCTCAATTAAATTCAGCAGAATACTTCCAAAACACAACATTTTAAAATTGTTAACGCAAGCCAAACTTTTTTCACACAGTTTGTTAGTGTTTAGTTTTACATAACCTCGCGATATCGCTAAGGACAGAACATCGTTGCTAAGCGATATTTCGCAAAAGGCTATTTAGTTTTTGAGTACGTACATTGTTTTGTGAATATTTTGCATGGTGCCCAATAATTAGTGATATACTGCTGTTATTGGTTGAAAAAAGCAAATGTCTGCACTATGATTGGCTTATATGGTATAGTGTTGAATAGTCAAGGGTAATACCACAAGCAGTGGATATATTTTTGACAAATATTTTGTCGTTCCCATGTAAATTATTGCGTTTAAATTTCACGATACAAAATCACATCAAAAATGTCACGAGCCGAAGGCGAGTGACATTTAAATGTGATTTTGTTGAGTGAAATTTGCAATAATTTCTATGGAAATGGCAAAATATTTAACAAAAATATATCCACTTCGAGTGGTATTTGGGACGACTATTTAACAATATTAATACATAACGATTAACTTTATTGAAAAATAATCCAACAATTAATATAATTATTCATTCTCAATTAAATTCAGCGGTATACTTCCAAAACACAGCATTTTACAATTTTTAAAACAAGCCACACAGTTTGTTGGGGTTTAGTGTTACGTAACCTAGCGATATCACTAAGGACAGAACATCGTTGCTAAGCGATACTTCCCAACAAGGCTATTTATTTTTTGAGTACGTACATTGTTTTGTGAATATTTTGCATGGTGCCCAATATTCAGTGATATACTGCTGTTATTGGTTGAAAAAAGCAAATGTCTGCAATTGTGATTGGCTTATATGGTATAGTGTTGAATAGTCAAGGGTAATACCACAAGCAGTGGATATATTTTTGACAAATATTTTGTCGTTCCCATGTAAATTATTGCGTTTAAATTTCACGATACAAAATCACATCAAAAATGTCACGAGCCGAAGGCGAGTGACATTTAAATGTGATTTTGTTGAGTGAAATTTGCAATAATTTCTATGGAAATGGCAAAATATTTAACAAAAATATATCCACTTCGAGTGGTATTTGGGACGACTATTTAACAATATTAATACATAACGATTAACTTTATTGAAAAATAATCCAACAATTAATATAATTATTCATTCTCAATTAAATTCAGCGGTATACTTCCAAAACACAGCATTTTACAATTTTTAAAACAAGCCACACAGTTTGTTGGGGTTTAGTGTTACGTAACCTAGCGATATCACTAAGGACAGAACATCGTTGCTAAGCGATACTTCCCAACAAGGCTATTTATTTTTTGAGTACGTACATTGTTTTGTGAATATTTTGCATGGTGCCCAATATTCAGTGATATACTGCTGTTATTGGTTGAAAAAAGCAAATGTCTGCAATTGTGATTGGCTGATATGTTATAGTGTTGAATAGTCAGTAATATTTTATATTGTCAAAGCAATTATTCATGTATAGAGAAATTATTATGTGTGGTATTTTAGTAAACCACCGTTTTTTAATAAGTTTCGAGTAACTAATATTCAAAATAATAACAAGAACTAAAAAAATATTTCGACGTAGTGAATCGTTATTTCCAATTTACCATTGGAAACGTAGTAACAGTAATTCTGTCTTGTATAATTATCGAAACGTACTAAGCATCAGCAGTAATTTTAAATATTTTCTATTAGTATACAGGGTAACCTTGGTTATCCGAATACGCGATTATCCGAAAATACACTTATCCGAACACGAAAAAATGACGGAAACTAGAAATGGATGCACTTACCCAGCGAAAAATTACAGATTTTTTCAAAAAGTAAAATGCATATACATATGTAATATGTATTACCAGTTGAACATGTTTGTTTTTTAATTTATTATATCAAAGAATGTATTTTAATTTACGTTGATACTTAAATTAAACATTTTCATATGATTGCATTGTTTATTTGATTATCCGAACAGTGACGTGCAATAATTAGTTCGGATAATCGAGGCTCCACTGTATTACATTTTCACATGTTTTTATAAACAATGTGGCCAGTTAAAACTAAACAGTGGCGTAGTACATGCGAGTTTACCGGTCAAGAAAATTAAAACTATAAAGTATTTCACATGTATTTGTAATTAGGACCATTACGAGACGCTGCTCACAGAAATAACTGTACACGCCACAAAAATGTTCATTAAATTGCTTATAGCACAGGAACAAGTATTTTGCAAAGTGAAAACTTTTCTGTAGATGCCAGAAAATTTTCAAACTAAATATATTTGCACACAAAGCGTTACAAGCTACAAAAATATGGGATAAAGAACTTACAAATGCAAGAGCAGTATTACGCTTTCTGAGTTTTCCAAGATGCAAATCGCGCCAACCAATGAATAACCAATGCGATGAAAAACACTGAACACTTCAATGAAGCTGTACCTAGTTGTAAAACACGTCATTTTCTCTGAAGCGCTGCCTGTAATTCCTGCTATTTTAATTTTATTCAAGTATAATAAAGCCAAGGACTGGGATGGGCCCATAGCGCAATGCGTATTTAGTATCAACATTTCAACATTTTTATACGCTAAAGCTAGGAAGGTCCAGTTAAATAATTTACGGAGAAAAGTCGCGAAAAACTAGGTTAGTCTATTCAGTTATGGAATTTAAATAATGAAATGAGTATAAACACTGATCATACACAGATCATAAAGCAATGCGAAGGTTGACATAGTTATGTAATGTACGTAATTGTATATAATCCCCAAGCATATTAATAGATTTCCAAGAATTAAGCAAATCCCCTACACGCTCAGGTATTGTCTATGAAGGGCGGAGGTGGTTAGTCGGAAGTAGTTGCTGGCAATAAAATGTAAGTCATGTAGGTAACTTATTTCAATATTTATCAGTATTGTCAGTATCACCATCGTTTTGGCTTTTAAGCGCTCGATCCGTTCGTTACTACAGTTCGCTACAACTGATCGTTCCACATTCTTTATATAACTTATTACCAGTATTAGCGTCTTCTTTATTATTGTTTTTTACCGTAAGTGTCAGTTTTGTTTTTTACAGTAAAATTTCTAAGGTGTAGGCCAAGACCCTTCATGGGGTGTTAGTGCCTCACCATTATTATTATAATTATTATAAGCTTCATTATTTAGCTTGTCTCAATAAATAAAATTGGTTGGTACATAAAGCTTTCTCAGTTAACAAGGATATGCGTACTACATAGTATACGAATGGCTAAATAGTATACGTTTTCCAACGAAACGGAAAAATAAGCTTAGAGATACTATTTAGAAGTTATGACAACAATAAAGTTGTTATATGATTAACTAGGAAATACCATAGAGTAAAAATAACAGAGGTTCAGCCTTACGGAGTAATGCGTACCTAATGTTAAATGGGTTGCCTATATACACTAATAGCAAAGAGCATATCATTATATGCTCTTTGCTAATAGTACCGGGTGGCCATAAATATCTGAGATCCCGGTAGCCATGGAATTAGCTACTTATAAATGTTGGGTTAGTATTATATTTAAATTACAATAAGTATGGATACCTTGGTACCTATGTAATGTAATAAAATGCAATAAGAGGAGGGGAATGTGCCCCGGATTCTGCAGTTTAGCCTACGACTCGATTATAAAAATCTCCTGTTCTAACTTCATTACTTATTGCAATCTGTAATAATTTTTGACAGATATAGGACTTATAGTTGTGATGAGATTAATGACATTTAGTTTAGTTCGATTCATCACTTTAATAAAGCGGTGTCGATTCCAAAGGTAATGTGATATCAGATATTTATGGCCACCCGGTATATAAGCAAACGTGAGTAGACGGCGCTGCAGATGCATTTATTAATTTCATTTGATGTTAATGTACACCAAAGAGCATTGTCTCTGTTACCAATTTGTAAGATCACAGCAAGGCGTTAATGCATGATATAAGCTCGATACAAGGTAGGTAGAACAATGCGGATGTCAAGTAAATGGATTATAGTTACTCGCATGTTATTGCTTACGACGTGCGCAATACATTTAGATTTTCTGATACGACAAAACTGTAGAATCAATAAGAGTTAGAAATCAGCAAAATGATTATGGTTTCCAACAGGTTTAATAATGTTTCGCTCACTGGTTAGATGGCCAAAACTATTGCCCTCTATACTAAATTTCAAATAAGAATGCAGGTGGCACTCTCAACTCAGTTTTACACTAGGAAAATATAACTTTGTTTGAGTGCGCGTGTTTTAAAATAATTCTGTTCTATATAATTCAAATAAACGTTGTAGGCCAGCCTATTTAATTCACTATTTATTGGGTTTCCTTTTATATTTTTGGAATTCGTACCGAATGTCAAATTGACATTTTTTTTTTAATATTTGATTTTCAAATGGTTATAATGATTACTTTGTTTCGATAAATCACGGCGTTAGTTACGATTGCTGCTTAGTTCCAGTTACAGATATGCTCATTTGAAATTTAGTATCGTAGTCACCCCTTTAGAAACGGGTTTTATCGCGTATACGGCCAAGATTGCTGTGGTTGAGCCTCGTCATTATCCTTTATCTAATAGACGCGTCTGTCCGGGACGCTGGTCTGTCCGGGACGCTGTTTTGTCTGTCTGGGACGCTGTTTCAGCAGCCAAACCGTAAGAGATAGAGAAAAAAGTTATTAAAGTTATATGTTTGGAATGGTCATGTCAGGTCAGGAACCGAATTTCAGTCTCTAACACTAATTATTATCTTAATTATCCTAATCCTAACTTTTTAGGTTAGATTCTAGGCAAATTTTATCAAGACGAACTCGACTGGTAGTTTGCTACCAACTAGAGTGCTTTATTAACCAGGCAAGCTTATCCCACTAGATTTTGTGTCACAGGGATTTTAGCGACACGCCGTTGGCTGCTCTGACCGGTAACAATGCGTTCTGTCGTCTGTCAACCAAGCAAGACTAGAAACCGTTGGAGTACGTAACTGCTCGATCCAGACGAACATTGCATGCTAATTTAAATCTTGGTGCATTCCATTACGATGCTAATTATAATTAGTCTTCATCCAAGTGTGGTTATTAAAATCTATATACAGTGTGTAAGTGTTGTGCTGTGCTGTCAACTGTCTCTGTCAGTTCTATTGAGGTCTGTCACTCGTCACTGTTGTTTGAACTAAGGTACTATTAAAGTTCTCTAGTTTGAACCACGTGCGTGTTAGTTAACAGCCCTTTCGTTGCGATTCTTCTGCTTTCTTTTTATTTGTTTAAAAACCAATCTTTTTTAAGGTGGATAAAATTAAATGACATGATCGTTGTTTTTCCGACTTACCGTATGCTAATTGAAAAGTAACTAGAATTTGAATTTGCCGCCACTTTCAGTAACTCAAAATGGTGGACGAGCTTGCTCGTATAAATATAGTACCTTACTACCAACAATGACGTCATATACGTACGTGTGGTGAATACGCGTTCTATTTGCAAAACGGTCTTTTTTGTTTTATTAAATGAGACATTTGTCTCACTGGACGGCTAGTTTACTCTAGTTTGGCAATGCGTTACTGTATACAACTCAAAACGCATAAAGGCTAATTTTGTTTTCGGTCACGAATATTCATGGCCTCAAAAAAATTTCCGGAAATAATTTAAGCTCTTGTGATATTATAAATGATAATTAATATTTAATATCTATTTAAATGGCTTCTAGAAACTAATCTAGCCCTGTTAATGAATTATGTTCACAAAGATCCTAAAAATGTTGTTTTACAGTTGTCTAAATGAGAGCATCTTTCTTTAATCGATTTACATGCTCCAAAAGTTTTGGATTTTTTCAAAAAGTTGATCCAAAATTTTGCATTTAGTTAGAAAATCGCATCTAAACAATTTTTTAAAACATTTTCTCTAGCTTGGCTAGAAAATGCATTTTTCGGAATTATTAAAAAAAAGTTAAATTGGACAGTTTTCTGTCAACTTTTGTTCGGCACATTTGTAATATTTTTCCCAACCACCTCTGATCGCCAAAGTTTGATTTTCCAAAAAAACTTTTTTCTCCACCACACGGATAAGACGCCATATTGTCGAATAATTTTGTATAAAAAGTAAGTCATTTCGGGATGTTCACCAATTACCTTGGCAACCGTACACTTTTCGATTCATATTTGCACTAGTACAAAAATGGGTCGCAAGATAGGGTTTTACGTGTTAAATTTTAAATAATAAACAAACGCTTCGTCAATATTCGGCATTCACCGTCGTTGTTGTTTATTTTCCCCGTATAGTGATTGTTTATTTGAGCCATGACAGTTCTGCAATATAATCTACAATGTTTGATTCAAAATAATAAGTCATATTACCGAATTTATGAGTAGTTGGAGAAAAAATAGTATGTTTCATTTGCACAAAAAATGCGTTTTTCTTCAAACAGCAGTAAAATATGGCATTATACTGCTGGATTGATGATGCTAAACTGTCACTTTATTGCCAAGCGGCAGATAATATTATCTGCCGCTGACGAGCGGCAGATAAAGTTATTATCTGCCGGTGACGACTTTATCTGCCGCTCGTCAGCGGCAGATAAAGTTATTATCTGCCGCTGACAACTTTATCTGCCGCTCGTCAGCGTCAGATAATATTATCTGCCGCTGACGAGATCAAGTAATTTTCTTCGAATTTTGTTCACAAAGTTGTAAATAATTTGTTATAAAAACGTTTGAAGAAAAAATACTATATGTTATTCGGAGCAAAAGTATCTTTATGTGGCTCGGCTGTACTTATCTGCCTCGCAGGCTCGGCAGATAACCCGTCCAGCCTCGCTACATAAAATATAACTTTTGCTCCTAATAACATAATATACTATTTCGGACGCGTAAGACGCGCCGGACTCCGCTGCGCGTCGTCCGGCAATCTGTCTTACTTATCCCGAAATCATGCATTTTTTGTACTAATGAAACAAATAACTATTTGGCGATCACTGTATAAAGATAATATTTTAAGTTTGCATTATTGAGAATTATGATTTACTGAAAACAAATTCGCTAAGGCGAAATATCTACAATTCCCTTTTAATTTTAAGAAATTGCAGTATGAAAGTAGTTTATATTATATAATACTAAACATCGCAGATACTGCTTAATAGTAATCATAATAATCATATTCTCTCGTGCATGATATTGCATTTGAGCAACAACCAACGTTGATTGATTAACTTGTATTAAATTAGTTCCTGTCGCCGCGTTAGCAACGCCGAACGATCTCGATAATTGTCAGAATCAAAAACTGCAGCAGCCCATTAGCCAGAAGCTATTTTATATTTTAGTCTGGGAAGTTGGCATCTCCACAAAAAGTATTTATAAGTTATTAACGTATTATAAAACTGTTACGCCCAATAACCGGAACGCTTTGATGGAGAGTTTGGCACAAATCTACGTGACCGCAGGTCAAGTTTTTACTGCGATTGTAATTGCATGTTGGGTCATGCCATTTTCGACTATTGCCTTTTTCGTGTTACAACCATCTGTACATATAAGTACTTGCTATAAAAATAATGACACATTCTTTTATTCAACATCTTACGTGCGCCCGCAACATCAACAATTATCGGCGCGCCCGTATAGCAGCAACGAAAATTATGTGTTCTTCATTACTTTACAAGCAGCGATAATATAAAAACTAACCTCAATTTTATATCCAAGATCTATATACTCCACAAGCTTCACATTTGCAAACAAGCGACACCAACTCAGCAATGTAACGAAGGTAACTGTTTTTATAATATACATTTTATTTCCTTTAGACTGCTCCATTGTGAATCATTAATAAGTACTGTCTTTGGTTGACGACGTGGAAAAATGCTACTCAGTCGATGCTTTGACTATTAATAAGCTGCTATGACGAAAACAATCATATTAAAAAAGGAATCAATTGTCTCCCTGGTTCCCCTAATTGAATCCATCCAACTGGAAGAAACGAAAACGGAAAGAGATTCAATTCACCGGAATTTCTCGCCCGTACGGAAATGTCGTTTGATTACGAAAACACCGCGGCACTGTCAAGGTAAACTTGCAGATTAGTCATGGTAAAATACTCATTGCTTAATAGTCCAAATACGAGCGCATTATAAATGTTCTTCGAAATCACAGGTGACCAAGAGTACACCAATCATAAAGTGTTCGAATTATTGTAGCAATTTAAAAAATACAGAGGGTTATGAGAAATGTTGCCCATACGTATCTAGTTGTTATGAAAAACACAAAAAACATGAAAGTTCTTTGCATTTCGCATTGTAAATATACTAACAAATTGTAAGATATACCAACTGCTTGTAACAAATTGAGTCGATTGAAATTCTGAGTAAGAAAAGATAATTTCTTTAATGAGACATGATAAAAATGTCACACCGTACCATTTGAAAACGCCAATTGCAACTTGAATGAAAAAATAAATAAACCTAGTAAGTTACTTTATTTTCATGGAATTTCCTATCGGGCTTTATTTTTGTTTCATGAAGTTTTTGGCATCTTGCATAATAGAATTATTAACAAACCTCGAAAAAACACGGTGTAATCAGTAGCAATAACGTCAGTTAACAATCTAAAATATGTACAAGTATATTGAAGGCAAATGGGAGCTCTTCCATTTTTATAGAATAAAACAAATAAGAGGAATAATAAACATTTATACATAGTTAGCCCGGGCCATACACTCAGAAAAGTTTTAGAAAATATTCTAATTTAAGAATACCAGGTGTATTAATGCCTCCATTAATTACAATATTTTACAGTGGTTTCGCAAAGTAGTGGATAAATTCCTTAAAAATTCAAGGAATAACTTTTGGAAAAAACGCAAAGACCCGTCGATTTTTATTTTTATTTGCCCATTTTTCAAATGGAGGCGGTATGACGTCATCGATGTTTTTTTAAATGGCAACCCCCATTTTTATTACGGAATTTGAAAGAACTTATTCTTTCACTTACGCTAAGCTAATTTTTGAGTATAGGTCACATGACCAAAAATAAAAAAAATTAAAAATACTAAATTTTATTGCAATTCAAAACAACTAAGTAGCCAAGACGACCGACATGTTTTTTATTGATTGCTGTCATTGATAAAATCATAAAATCCTAAAATTAAATTTAGTATTTCGCAATTTTAAAATTGTTTTCCTTAGTATTGATCATATGACCTATACCTAAAAATCAACTTAACGTAAGTAAAAAAATGCGTTCTTTCATATTTTTTAAAAAAGGAAGTTTCCATTAAAAAAAAAACATCGATGACGGTCTACCTCCTACGCGGGTCACCCTGTATATATAGATTTTATTTGAAAAAATGCGCAAATAAAAATCGACGGGTCTCAACATTTTTCCCAAAAGTTATTACTTGAATATTTAACGAATTTATCCACTACTTTACGAAAGCACTGCATGTAAGGGTAAATAACTTATAATTACCCTTTTTCACATTAAGAGAAGTACGTTAAATGAGTATAAATATATAATTAACATATTTTAGTTCACCCAAAGAGATCGACATAGTGGGTAACATTTCTATGCAACAATGCAATAATTAGAAAACCAATGATTCATGTCATTTTATCTTTACGCGTGTGTGATACTTCATATATGCTTTAAAACATCTAATGAACTATCAATTAATTATTAATTTCTACACAGCTAATAAAACGAGCCTTTTACTAAGAACATAAAAGAGTAATTTATAAGACTGTATTCCTCTTTCAAAACCTAAAACGAGGATATTTATATCTCGAATTTAATCTTAAAAGCCAATGCTTGTATGTATAATAAAAATACAGTTGTAGGAGTAGTATGAAAAAAAACGATTTATGAGTACTGCCACATCATCCTATTAAAATATAGGTACTTTCTTTTGATATATGGCCTTAATGGGGAGATGGCAACTTTTAGCCCATCTGGAAATGTGAGTTATCAGCTTCCAGTAATATCTTTGGAAATATTACACGAAATCATAGTACAATAAGATACGATTGATTAACGAAAGTATGTTCAAAAATTATTTTCATCTAGTATGACTAAGGAATAGTTCCTAATTTAAGAATGCGACTACATTTATACTTAAATGTCAAAAGTTACATTTGATTTTTAAGTGACTTATAGTTTCATTCATGAATTAGAAACTATTCCATAGCCGTACTACATGAAAATAATTTGTTATCATACTACATAATGATATATGTTTACGAATACAAATAATACGAGTCTATATCTTACTACCCACAGTCGTGTTCAAAAATGTGTTATACAGAGACAGTTCTAAGTTTATTGATGATTGCGTTTTCACTCAACAAAGACTCACACTGTATCATTAACTAGGTAGACCTAGATGTATACTTTAAAAATATTTGCATATACGACACTTTTGTAAACTTTGTGCAATTAATTCATAATCACAAAGCACAAATTCTGTACAACACTTTAATGAACACAACCGTACCTACTGCAACTAATTAATTAAAATTAAAATACGTTTAGAACACGACATTTTTGTTTATAAAAAGGGTAAGCTCGGTATGTTAAGTAAAACATTATTGGCTTTACTTCGATCTCATTAGCAAGTTCACAAGCGCATGACAAATTGCCAATAATTGTCAAAAATCACTGCAATTTAAACCTGATTAGTTGTATTTTAGCGCAATTTTAAATTTCACTGATTACCTGACACGTAGAGGGTAATATTTCTTTCTACAAACGATAATTTTTATATTAAAAACGCGCCTGTTAGCTTTAAAAATATTTTATCTACGACAGTGTGTAAAATTGCCTTTTAGTTGGCAGTTTTAAGTTTGTAAAACGACTGTTTAATAACATGTTTCATTAGTTTACGTCGTCAGTAGTAACGTGTTTAAAAGATTTCATTAGGCACGTTGTCAGTAGCATCGTGTTTTAAAATTTTTAAAACACGCAAGATTACGACCGGTTGCTGGTAATCCTAATTTACATTTAATTTTGTTTATATTTACCGTGTTTTCTAGATTCTATCGTAGATAAAATATTGTACGATACACATGCATAAAGCATCTTTAGCCACTCGCCGGGCTTAAAACGCTCGCTCACTCGCGTTTTAAGTCTACCCCACTCGTGCCTAAAGAGTAGCTTTACGCACTTGTATCGTAAATTACTATTTTCGACTACCGTTTCCTAAAGGAGGCTATTATCTGACACTTTGCAAGTTGTTATTGCACGCTAAGCACTAAAAAAAATATTGCACTCTTCTGTCAAAAACATTTATTAAATTTGGTGAGTTTTCAATTAAAAACAATGAAAGCATACCTAACATGATTTTTAATGAGTTTTTAATTTGAAACAAAATTGACGTTTTGTAATCTCTTTCAGCATAAATATGTGGTAGTCGAAAAAATTATGTCTACAACTCGTATCTAAAGCTTCTTTTTGTATTTGTGAGATTTACAGAATTCGTCTTCGGCTCATGCTTTAAACTTTCTCAAGCGTGCAAGAAAGTGACACTTAAGCTACTCATTGTATAAATAACTTATAAAATTTATGGCGGCATATCATAAAAATATTAAACAATAACTAAAATACCCCACTTACTTAATTGTCATTAACGAAATAAACAATCACGTAATCCTCCTACCTAATCATTTTGAACGACATGTAGTTGTGTCTTACAATCTTAATCGGCCTTTCTATGAATTGATATAATTATGGGCATTTAGCAACAGCGTTTTACAATAGCTTTCCATTAATCCTCAGTTTCTAAAATAGGCAAAATGAGGGGGAAACTTTTATTATTTAAAATAGCACATCATACTCGTATTCTTCGCATGCCAGGTACTTCTCAACTAAACCATTAAAAAATCTTATTAGATTTGTTACTTTCCGTAAGCGATACGGTTGACAAAGAATAACCTTCAAAATGCCGAGGCTGTCCTGTAGGAAGTTAACTATTATATAGGAAGTGAGGATTAAATAATAATTAGTTGTCAGAGTGACCTAAACAAAACTATTTTGTAAGTAAAGTTAGAGAGCCGCATCTGTAGTTGGTACAAACGAACGATTAAGCCAATAAAATCCTGAAGTGAGCTCTGTCTAGACATTGGATGGAGGAATAGGTACTATCTGTGTAGATAATTTCCTGTTCGCTGCAGTTCTCAACTTTGCCATGCAATTAATTTTAGGCTTTAGGCAATACTGAATGCCACCAAACGTAAATTTCTAATGCAATTTCAAGTTCTATTGCGTTATGTACTATTATAGAACTGTCTAAACGCAAATACTCAATGAGGTATCATGACAACGAACTTGGATCTATAACCGCAAATCGAAGATCTGTACAAGTAACACGATAGAATTAATACAAGGCACTTTTATATTACTCCACGTTACGTTTCTCTATGTTTTTGTAAATAAAACAACTAATTAGTGACAAAAGGAAATTTAAACGCCAGTTACATGTTGTACATGCTGCAACGGCAGCCAAACGCAGTGCCTAAGCTGATACTGTAAGCGGATGTGTTGTTCCAAAAATAACATTAATAGCTTCCATTATTTCAAACGCTCAAGTCATGCTTCAAATAACTATTTTTAGTAAAACGCTAGTTCATCTTTTATTGCTCAAGATTAACATCAAAATAATTTGGTATATACAAAAATAGTTTTAAAATCACTCCTTATGTGGTTACCTCTCTGTAATCTAATAAACAACATCAAGTTTTTATTTTAACATACAATTCATTGTCCTAGATAATCTACTTTCTATTGCTATTAGAACGAAATACAAGTAGAATCATAAAAGGAACTGCAGATACCGATTTCGATTGTGTGAATAATTCCACATGTTATTGATGTAGCCGATAAGAACTTTCCGGTACCCTAAAGCTCTATTTTAAGCTTTACTAAGTGGAGTATAGAAACTCAAATCCGCAACAGTCCTATTTAGGTAGCTATAATAGTATATTGTGTTATTAGGAGCAAAAGTGTAGCTTTTTGTACTGAGGCTGGGAGCTAAAGCACAAAAAGATACCTTTGTTCCGAATAACATCTACACTTTTCTCGTACAAATAAATCACAACAAAAGTTAACAAATTTAGTATGCATTTAAAAATCAAACTTAAGCTATAAATCGTAATACGCCAGATTTTGCATTTCATAGCAAACAAAAATGAATTGTAGTGGTAGTACTACTAGTACCGAATTGCAGTGAATATTGTACTAGTACTCAAATGCCTATTTTGAACAAAGGAGAGCAGATGATTGCAAAAATTATGTTTTAACATGTGTAACTTAAGTTTGAGCCTTTTTAATTTGGAAAATGGGTTTGACTGAATAGTCACCCAAAAACTATCCGTAGTGAAAAGTTAAGTAGACCGTGTCTAGTCGGTATTGGTTGTACCCAAACGCAATGCACTTTCGTTATACTTATTATCCCATAAATAATCGACATAACTTTAACTACTTATTGTAGTACGTACGATAATCTTTTCAGAGTCACAAATTTACCATTAGAGGACCTTCCATATAAACTGACTTGCGCAAATCAAATACGTTAGGATTTATTCACCGCATCTCTGTGATTTTTGGACGTGATTAATTTAAAAACAAATGACATACTTAATATAAGTCTACTCTAAAAGACGATAAGTGACAGTAGATAAATTTTATAGTAGAGCGAGTCATCCTTACTGACATTCTGCAAATAAATCGTTGGCTCTATACAGGGTGTATACGAATTCGACCGACAAACTTTGAGGGTGTATTTACTGCCTAAAGATGTACCTAAATTGTCCGTATACTTATAACCAATCTCCTTTCATGTCAAAGTTGGAACTTCTTTTATGACTTTTCTTTTAATCTAACATTGAAATCGTCGAAAGAAATTTTACTCAAATATCGAACTATACTAATTAATTTATGACATTACGTACATATGAAACATGACATTTAATTAATCAAACTACCAGTGATAATAAAATATTCAAGTTTGGAGATTTGAATGCGTGTAATGTGTAATTTTTAATGGTTTTTGGAAGTCCAGAATTCTTTAAAGAAGATAGCTAGGCCATAGCTGATAATAAATTTTATTCTTAATATTCAAGCTAATGGATTGCTACAAATTTTTAAAGGTAAATGTCAGTCTTTAATTTGCAAGCGCAGAAATGTCAGAAAATTAAATTCGATATTATCTGCCTAGGCAAAGATTTTTACAACATTTATCACTATTTAAGCGCCATTTTCTTGTGTCGTATTTTTCCCGAATAAAATATGAGAGAGAAAAATTGAAAATAAAACATTTTATATAACAATAACACTAAACTCGATAAAGTATCTAAATAAATTTGTTTGTATTAATTTGCGCGTCGGTTTACCGTACAAGCTCTAATTGTTATTACTCGTAGTTATGAATTTATGAATAGGGTTGCTTTATCTTTTTGTTATAATTTTTATGATGACATTGACAGAAGCCGAAAAAGTACGAGGTATTTTTCGTCGGAAAAAGGTCTTAGGCATTTTTTTTGCAAGTGCAATCAAGTCCTTGCCACAACAAATTTGGGGCATAAAACGCACGAGTGAAATAAAGCACTGCAGTAAATCGGCACCATACTGCAATATTTAGCAGCATATGAATTGTTGAAATGTTACGAAAACCATGAGAACAGATATATATTCCTTATATTGTTAGGTGTATAATGAAAACTTCCTAGGGATGTAACATTCCTATCATCTCCCTACGGAGAAAATGTTTTTATTTACTAGCAACGTGATATTGTACATTTTCGTCATAGAAACAAAATATGAAAAGCTACTCATAACTCCCAAGAGACCTGTCAAATTTTTTCTCCCTCAAACTCTTGGTAACCATGCAACTATAGGCCATATCTTAGCAACCATACATTTAGGCAACCCTTGATGTTACTTAAATATTCTAATTTTAAATGTCGTTATGACATTTTGAAATTTCATACTATTGTTACTAATATGCTAGTAAATAAAATATTGTATGCACCACGGGAGATATTCACGTTTTTTACCCTCGGTTGACTTACAGACCTCGGGCCAGAGCCCTCGGTCTGTAACACATGTCAACCTCAGGGAAAAAACATATTCATATCTCCCTTAATGCATACATATCTATTTCATCCTAC
The DNA here is from genome assembly GCA_940337035.1 of Agriotes lineatus. Lineage (NCBI taxonomy): Eukaryota > Metazoa > Arthropoda > Insecta > Coleoptera > Elateridae > Agriotes > Agriotes lineatus. The sequence continues at coordinate 109,914,891 of OW679194.1, forward strand.
ATTATTAGAAAATCGAATTTTACCATCTCCATAGAAACGAGAAAGTGTGCGTTTCTAAGGCTAGCCCTGCAAACCAACCTCCAATGACTAGCCAAGAAAAACAACTTGGACGTTTTCCAGAGGCGGCGCTGCAATTATCTGTCAAACAAAATATTTAAAAAAAAAATACGTTTATAATTAACTTTTTTGCTGTAAATAATAGCTATTCCCCTTTTACAAAATATTAGCTCAATAAAACTTAATTTTAGCAATGTATTCGTTACATTCTTAATATAAAATAAACATCAGATAGATTTCTGTAGAAGGTTATGTCTAACTACGGGTAGATGGCGCTGCAGTTACAAACTATTCGATTTGCAAATTGTTTTATTATTGTTGACAGCTCTGTCAATTTCAAATTAATAACGTGGATGAAAACTATGTTGAAAAAAATTATTGTAGGATGAAAAATAATGTGTAAACCATGGGCGGTAAAGTGATTTTCCAGGCTTCAAGAAGTGTCCAGGCTCGCCTGTCCATTTCTTCTTTCAGCCTCGAAAATAATCACTTTACCGCCTAGGTTTACAATATACTACTTTTCTGTCACACATTTTTTACACAGAAACTGATATCTACTCCCGGTCGCGAATAATAATGTTTTTAAGATATGGTATATTCTGCTTTCAAACAGAGATGTTGCTGACAAAGTGACAAAGTTGTTTCAAAGTTGCCCAAGGGCTATTACGCAAAGTTTGCGTGTGGTGTGTGAATTGTTCCTGAAGATAGCAGTTTGTTGAAGCTGAACCTAATAGTAGCAATATAATCGGCTTCACAAACGCATGCTACCACTTGCTTCGTCTCCAATTATCGTAGAGATTTAATTTCGATTTTCCAGTTGGATCTAAGGAATTATTGACGCAATTAGTTATCGAGGGTCGACCGCTCGCCCGATGTTCATTTTGCAAGCCCCGCAAATTCTGCCTACAGTTTAGTGGCCACCCTTGTACCCGGTCCGGCCAACAGTCTGTCTAGCACTCGGATTCCGTGTTTACCTGGAATTTTCAACATTAGCAACCGCCCACGCATTGAGCTGTACCCAGTTAAGTTGTCTATTGTTACTATTATATTGCATGGGTTATTTTGTTATTTACCATTAAATTTGTAATTACTTGTACTTACTTAGCATAGAATTTTCCATATGTAACTTGGCGCATATTTTTGAAACTGTCTTACCAAGCAGGTTAAATAAGATGATTTAGGTTTTCACGGCCATTGTCATTTGGAACAAACGACTTCAGGGATTGGAACGTGTTATTATTGAAGTCAAAGAACGTTTCGCCCACTTTCGTAAGGGGCTTCATCAGGAGAAAAGCAAGCTGAGTTACCGTGCTCTTTTACTTTTCTCCTGACGAAGTCCCTTACGGAAGCGTGCGAAACGTTGAGCTTTTCAACCTCAATAATGGCACGGTCCAATCCCGAAAGTCGTTTGTTACAGATGAATTAAGTTTTGGGACATATTCCCGAAGTAGCGCAGTAAATTCTTCAGTGCTGTGCTCTAAGAATATCAATATTATTTTCTATTATGGAATGCGTTTTGCAGACAAGAGCTCTTGGGTTTCGTGTGATATAACTGCGACTACGTATACCCCTTTTGGGAAATTGAACTCATTGTTTGTTGCGGCCCCGGCCTTCAGCCGGGCCCGTTTGTTATTTGCATGGAGTTTTTAAATTATAGTTTGATTTTAATTTCTAAAGGGCAGTGTCGCTAGCATACGTATTTTGAAGTTAATTTCAGAAGTACAAAAATAAGGAGAAATACAAAAGTACGGCAAGGTCCAAGTCGGAGCTGAAGACAGCATCTTCTTTCTATCGCCGATGAAGCTTTCCCTGGTGAAACGCTTCGAGTATCACTGAATCACCAGGGTGGCGCCTAACTAATACTAAACACCTACATGTCTTTAGTAGTTTGACTTTAATAAGTAAACACCTACGATTTTAGAGTAAAACCCCGCCCATGTCCCACTGAAGCGAGCGATGTACATTTTGTTACATGTCGGAAATAAGTATTTAAGTGTATCATTATGTCATGATTAATTTTAAAATCACTTAAATGACCAGTTATATTACGCACAATGTTCCTCTGCCAGAATAGGAGGACGGATGAACTTTTTTGCTATTCCATAATTATTTGCTTGGGGTAAATCTAGACCAACCAGGAGTTTGCACTCCCGCTTTAAAATGCTTTTTCAAAGCCCAATTCCCAAGATTCAATTCAAAATTAACAACGGTTAACGCTCAGTAAATACAATACAGATCTTTAAAATTAATGCGCAAATCAGTTCTCAATCCAAACTAAATTTAATTCGTCCAATTCGTTCATACTCATTTCGAAAATATTCTCCTAAAAGATATTTAATTTAACGGTTTCGTTCATTTACCAATCACACTCAAACAATGACTTAGTTCATTATCCAATCGCTCTAAATTTGGACTTCAAATAAATTTGCTATTGTAAAATGCAGTTCCACTCCAGCAATTTGTAGTATGTACATGCTGAAACGTAGTTCAATGAACATCCCAATATAATCGTGGGCATTTGGTTACAGTTTACGTACAAAGGGGTTTATATAATTAAACTCTGCAATCACGTCATTGCTTTATTCCTCGGCGATAATTATATCTAACCGCGAGACCACAGAACGAATGATTTTGCTATCTTCGGTTATTTTTAACGATGTGCTCGGCAGTAACGATACACCAAAGTTTCTCCTTTGAAGTATTTACTTTACTGCACTTCTTGTAACATCTATTGCGGCGACGCTTTCACTTTGTCACGTTTTCTACGGGTTTCTATCAATGTCTAAATCAACTACAACAGATTTCCGTGGTGATAACAAATGAATAGTTTTAGCAACCTTACGAACAGCTTTCATGAAAGGAGAACTTGCATTCTATAGACGACAGTGTCAACAACTGCATGATATAGGTGTGATTTTGGCAAATAATTGGTTGGTTGATTGATTGACATGCGAACACGACAGTACTTATTAATTTACATAATCGTTGACTACGAATAAAATAAGGTTAGAAAACCTTCAAGAGGTCGAATAATAGAAATAAACGACAACTAGAAAGAGGGCGATTATAATTAAAAATGTAATTACCCTGAAAAAGTTTACTGTACGAAGAGAAGAAAGTAATTAGATTTTTTTGCGCGCATTAACGAAAATATGTACACTTGGTGCATTAGCAACTAAAATACCATAAGTTTATAGCATTGTATAATGTATACATATACCATATCGAGAAAATTCACAAAGAAGTATTAAACGGCTCTAACGACCATACGAATATTTGGTCACGCCTACGAGTATATACTGTTAATACGATATTGCAATAATTTATATGCGATTCATTATTATAACAATATTCTACGATTGTAATATAATTCCGAAAGTTTGCGATAATTTTAATTTTTATACATATTACTTAATTGTGCATTATCACGTTAAGTTTGAGAAAATTATACTAGGTGACACTTAATTTACAGTAATTAATTGGTCTTACCTTGATACATCTTCATGACTAACTGCACGTGGGGTTGAAGGATGTAAAGCTACAGATGACGAACGGATGGATTCCGAATAGGCATGCGGTGCTTCTGGTGCTGAAACAAACATGTTCGATTAGACTGTCGCCAAAATGTAAACTGCATAGGTACAGCTGCGGAAATAAAAAGCGGGACACAAAATTTTTGCCGAAGTTAAATTGTCTGAATAAATTCATTTTCGATGCTATCCCAAGCTTCTTGTGCTGCATTAACCTGTTCGTCTTTGTTCATTGACACATTATAGAAAGCATTTCATAAAAAATCAGGAAGGCAACATTACAATGTTCAAATAGTAAAAAATGACTCTACAGAACTTGTCCCGGTTTATGTTTCCGCAACGTACATCTCGTTATACATATTTTCAACATCCAGCACAAGTTAAAATAATGAAGCCAAATACTTTGTTATATGATTACGCTAGTTCGTTTATTTATATTCGTAATTGTTGCATGTTATTCTATTATCATTATTATACAGTTATTTTGTTCCCTCGTATATGTAGCTTCAGTTTTCCTGCTCACAGAAAGAAAATTTTCAAATCTTGTTGGAAACTTCTGTATTTTAAACCACTGCACTACAGGATGATGCATGCAGATTTACCAACTATCAAATTTTTCTGAAGTAAGTATACGCATCAATTTTTTCATTATCAGCAGAGGTTTTTCAGGTGTTCGAAATAATAATAATATCATATAGATGTAGTATATAGTATTATTATTATTATTATGAAATAGAAACAATCATACATTTAAAAGAAACGATGCTGTAATTTCAGCTACCACTTATTACAAACCCGAAAGATAAATGAAATATAGAAACAGACTATTTTTTACAAATAATTTACTATGTAAAAACAAGTACCTAAGAATAGTTTTTCCGCGAACATATATTTTCCGGCAATACCCTTACTACAATAATACCAATACTACATCCATTATGGTGCAGCAATAAACAAATTAGATACTTTACCCACTTATGGTATTAAAAATAAGTACCTAAAATAAATGGCATCTACTATTATAAACACTAAAATACTTTTGGCTTCGGCTTCTTGACTACAGCTCAGTTAGCTGGACGAAAGATATTAATTTCTTAAGAGCTTTTTATGAAAGCGATATGAGCTTTGATCTTACATCAGCTTTGAATACGGAAGTACAGTAATTTTCTCCCCAGGTTTTTGTTTCGCAGCATCAAAGGAGTTTCTTTGTCATAAAAACTTGAGTTCTTAAATAACGTCATTTAAATCATCTACATGGGCTGTGCTTCATTTTTCCGAAATTACGCAACCTACTTTTAAAAGCGTTTTTTACTACTTTTACTACTACTACTGCTTAATATTTCGTATTGCAAATGTGCTACTGCTAAATAATTTATTAGACGCAAAAACGGATTTTAAAAGAAAATAAAGAAGATATGTAAAAGGTTACATACTTAACCATTCACGTTAATGAAAACTCCTGCACTCCAAACATTGTGTAACTTTTGTTAATTGTGTTATTAACGCTCCAGGCCGAATTGAATTATAATCTCCGAATTTTTAAAGCTTTATAAAAACCATGAACAACGATAACATTTTATAAGTAAATCTGGCTTTAGCTGAATATTTTATAAACGGTTCATTAATAAGATATTACAATCTGGCCGTCGAAGGAAGAGTGTGCAAGTTCAAACAAAATTCTCGTTAAATAAAAAAAGAATATAACCGTCAATATAACTACGTGTTCGGTTTCTAAACAATATAATATGTATACAGATATGACCGAATACATTCTATTATGAATTTAATAGAACTGGCGTAGGCTACGAGAATAAGTAAATTCTATACTTATGAAACTAAATGTAACAGAATGTATTGGAGTTTGATACAATTTATAGCTTTCGCTCAAATCAATTTCCTCCAATCTGCGGTTACTAAGCGGTGTAAGTACGTTTAATACGTTTCGCTACTTTTACTTAAACGGAAATAGTCGTCTGTCCTTCGAATAAAATTTCCATACCTACTGAATAAACACAAAAAATAATCCATCTAACTACATAGAAGAAACTACAAATTATACAGACTCAATTTATGAGTCATCCCATAGTTTAAATATTTCCGTAAACAGAATTCACCCCTTAATGTAATCAATACCACAAAGCTGAGTAATTGGTTAGCGCTAATTGTACACTTCACTCCATTATGCAGCAACAACAAAGAAATCGGTTAGTTTCCGCACATTGCAAGTTAAGGAATTGATTCATGCTCGATTCGTGAAGTCATACTCTACATGGTTTAATCGAGACGACCATTTCTCAATCAAATATTTGAATTTTTAAAATAGCGTCCAAGTGACAACCAATCTAAGTGAACATTGGCACATACACAAATACTCGGGTATTTTCATGTCAAACTGACACCTAAATTTACAAATGTTAGATTTAAGAATTTTCAGGCTGTTTTTACATCGAAAACAGGTGATAAAATGAACATACAAGTAAATGTTGAAGAAATATTCCTAAACCGATAATAATGGGTAATTTGTCACCACCATTAACAACAGTTATTATTGTAACTAAAGCGTATATCCCTAATATACACATCCCTGTATATTCGAAAAAATGCGTTATCCTTGACAAAACGTAAACAACAAAAATGCATTATGTAGTTTTACTTCTATAATGAATTATTAGACGTACAACGAAATGAAAAAATGTGGCTCATGATGTGGAGAACTGTGACAAACCAGTTGAAAAACTGAAAACAAGACGAGAGAAATGAATTTAGAAGTTTCTTATTAAACTTCTGGAATAGTCTATTTATATATCAGTTGACTATCAAAAATAATACAAAACACTTGCCACATTCAGGACTACTTACTACCGCAAAACGTCTCGTCAGTCGGCGTATTTCTTCTAATTTTCGATGCTCTTATGATAAAACTACTGTTTTAATTCAATGCATGCTCGCATGCATGCAGATTCAATAAATGCTGCAATGAGCATAAATATAGGTATAATATTGAATAATATATAATGGAGAATGCCGAATGTCATGGCCGTGAGTATTAAACGCTTCTTGTGTTAGAAAATGGGAACACAGTTACACAATCGACATATTATTTATCTGTTCACACCTTATTTTCAGTAGGGGCGGCTGTGATTCGTTGGCTTGTAAGGTTGGCTGCAATGAATGTTATTGTGTAAAAACCTAATACAACCTCACAATGGCTAACTGACGTAGTAACTAATGAAACAGTGTTGAAAAAAAAAATCATCTGGCAGATGTCCTAAAGACAAGGGAAAAACTGGTTTTGTGAGTATATATCTGCAACTACAAATTTGGCAATACAATTAAAAAAATACTTTACTTTGAACAATCTATTGGCATACGCTAAGGAATATTTGAATATAAGGGTGGGCGTACAAAATTTAAAAATCAATGGGTTACAAATAGAAACACGTAAATGGACGCAAAATTGTATGTGAACCATTACATGTAGTTGAAGCCAAAATTAAATTTTTGAAGACATTTATACAACTTCAAAACTCAGGCGATGTGACATTCGCGTACCTCGACGAGACATGGATATATCAGAATGACAGTAGTGTCCGCCGAGGGCTACACGAAACTGATTTGAAAAAGTAACCCAGCCAAAATTCAAAATGAGGGAAAACGATTTACAGTTCCGGATGCATTTTCTTATAAAGTAGGTGAAATGCGGAAATGGATGATTGATCATAACGTCAAACTCAAGGGCAAAATTACAAAAACTAAACTTTGGAATTTAATTAAACCTCTTTGAAATGACCTCAAAAAACATTATATAATTGAAGAGATATTGAAAGAGCATGGTCATGTAGTACTTAAGACTGTCCCCATATCATTGTCAATTATTACCCAATTATAAACTCTCGACTTTCATCTAAGGATAAAGTAAAGAACTTATGGAGTGAAGCTCTTTAGACGTGTAATTCCTGACATGTGGCAAAATTACTGTAAATACTCTGAAGAACTAATTTTTGGCTGACTGGATTAAATATGTATATAGATTGCCGACTGAAAATATCCACCTTTTATTATTTCATTGGGAGAAACAACTCAGAGTCAGAAGGTAATGAAAATGAAGATGCCGATTCTTCCAGTAGAAGAATGCAAATGGAGGCGTAGCACGATATACACATTGGTTTAAAATTGTAATTTTAAAGGACTTTTCAAAGCGTTCAAGTCAAAATTATTGCAATATTTTTTTAAGTCCACCAAAGCCCAAACAGATTTAAAATATTTCGACAATACTAATAAGTTACCTGAACGTAAGATCAGTAAAGAAGCGTAATAGAACAAGAGACAAACTGAAAGAACCACTATACAGGGTGTTCCTAAATATCATGTACAGTCGCGGAATTAAAATCCGGACACTTAAAATGATTCAGTGTATATCTTACTTTACTTTACTTATCACGTACGTGGTGAATTTAGTCAAAGTCAAATAATCACTCTTACATGCTCAAGCCTCATTTAAGAGTCGAACAAAAAATTCAAGTAATTACATTACCCAAAAATTGCAAAAATCATCTATAAGACTCGTCCGGATTTTTAATTCCGCGACTGTACATACGGAAGGAGGTAATTCTTTGGCTTATTTCGTGACTAAAAATTCATAGGTCCAACATAGGTCCGCAAACGCTTCGTTACCGATCTACAAGGTGTTGAAATTTCAAGATTTTTAATTTTTTTTTCTTTATAGCTCCTGTAGTTTTTGACATATTTATCTCAAATTTGGAATACACTCTGTGGGGCTTACACCATTGGGCATACGAAATGGTTGTGAGAATCTACATGGAGATATTTTCTCAGGCGCTGAATCTAAACCAGTTAATTACATAAGTTGTGAATACTAGCGCATGCCTCCTTCTAGCTTACATAACAGCGGAATTTTTGTATTTGTATTACGCGTATTTTGGCTGCGTGATAATGCGACGTTTTTAACAAAGACCTTTGGGACTTATTGCGGTTGGTATAAGATAAAAGTTTAGCATTTTTTGAGCAGCGATAGTTGCCTTCAGTAAAAGTTTCCGATGATAATTAGCTTGCCACGTGTACTAGGACCTGCAAGTAGATACTGCGTGCATCTGAGTTGATCAAATTTTCAGTCAGTTATTTCTTTACGTATTTTTTTCCAAATGTAGCTTGCTATCTGGCCATATCCAACCTAGCTTTTTTACTTGATTAATGTAGCTTACTGAGCGTTTGCATTGCGACCCAGTTGTTATATATTTTTTTGGGTTATTGTGTCAACCTTTTAGTATTTCTGCTCTGGCTCGAGCCCGTTTTATTTCCTATGTGTTCATAATGGGAGGCTTAGCTGTGAAATTGTTCTCGAATAAATTGTTTTCACATTTGATGATAGTAATTAAAACCTATTTTATTCCTGCAACTGGTGTATTATGCTTTATTCGCCCCAACAGACCTGCTCGCTTTTTTTTTAAGTTTAGGATTGTTGAGCGAGAAGCCACAAAAGGTAGATGCGTTTTTGACTGTTACCTTAAATCTGTTTTTTGTCGTGGCGTTTGTGTTTTTAAATTATTATACGCATTTTTTAACGTCAACACCGCCGCGTAGACCTTATCTACGCCAATCACTGACGTGACTTTAGGCTAGCCAGGGCAGTAACCACCTTTCGTTGAAGATTGCAACAGCAGCGTATATGCATGCATCTACAAAGCGCTAAACGTTCCTTTTACAGTTAATAGTCGCGTCGTTTATGGATAATGTTTTATTTTCGTCAAACATTTCGGCACTATAGATCAATTGTAATGTTCTGATTGGCTGAAAGACGTCCTGAAACAAATCGCATAGATCAGGTTTTTTTTAAAATGGGAATTACCGAAACAGGAGTAAGGTGACCGCACGTCCAGATTTTTCGGAAATTTTCCCATTTGAAGCTATTTGTCTCGCAACGAAATGATGCTCCGAAATGTCTGGATGTTCCAAGAAGATTTTAGGATTTACCAATTTCCGGCGATTTCTGCAAATTCTGTCTCAAATATAATTTTTATAACAAATACGATTGGTACACGAATCCAAGTGAAACTATTGCAGAAACAGACGCAAATGTTTCCATTACTAATAATAATTCAATGTGTGTAATATCTTTCCGAAATTATTATTTTCAAATATGGCAACATAATTAAATGCCAATATTGGCATTGTGAGCAAGCGTGAGTGTATATTTTAAAAGTCAGTAAATAATAACAGTGTATTATACGCCACGGTCTGTTATTATACCCTGAACGCCGTGATTTGATTCATAGACGCATAGCGCCGAAGAATGTAAGACGCGAAGGCTACAAGACTTTCCTACTGCGGTGTATATGTTACCAGCAAAGCCCGAAGCTTCGACTACCCTAGGATTACCTAGGCAATGTGCGAACTGCTTGGAGATTTGCCCATAACATATAATCAGTCAATATGGAGATTGACTAGGCAGTCTTAGGTTAGCCGGAGCTTCGGGCTTTGCCGCTAACATATATACTATTTTTGCACTACTAACACCGGAAATTCCAAATTTCGAAACTTAACTGTCAGAAAGTGACGGTAACCATAGCAGTGACTCCATTATTGACCGTTGTTTAAATTTGAGTTAACAACGGTCAATAATAAATCATAGGCCTAGGTCAAGTGTTGGCCAATAACGATCAACTTCTCAATACAACAATCGGTCAATAATGGTAGGTTTGTAGGCTAGGGTAGGTTTGTAAGCTAGTAGTGCAAAATAGTATATTATACACCAAAGTTGAGAAGACTATCATGATAGCCCAAGCGCCTAGTTTGTGTCCCGATTGCACCGAGGGGTACAAGGCGCCCGGGCTTAAATAGTTTCCGCTATCGCGGTGTATATAGTATATATTCGAGGCTGGACAACTGTCAAACAGTGGCTGTAAGCATGAGAGTGACTCCATTATTGTCCGTTGTTAAAGAATGGAATTAAAAACGGTCAATAATAAATCATTATTGGCCTCGGTCAACTATCGGCCAATAGCGATCAACTTCTGAATACAACAATCGGCCAACAATGGTAGGTTTGTATTATACACTAAGGTTGAGAAGACTATCATTATAGCCCAAACGCCTAGCTTCTGTACCGATTGCACTGAGGAGTACAAGGCGACCGGCCTAAACAGTTTCCTCTATCGCGATGTATATACAATTTTTTACACTATTAGCTCCTTAAAACCTACCATTCATAGTCCGCAGTAAATGCAAGAGTTTGTTAATACTGACGAAAATATGGTGTGCTGCACTGCAAATGTGTGTAGACGTCTGGAAATTCAACTCGCGAACTCCGAGCAACCAATGAATTTGTCAGTTGACTCCATTATTGATCTTCGATAAGGAAGGGATTTAATGACAGTCAATAATGAATTATTATTATTCACCACTCGTCTATAATAATCTACTTTTCAACACAAAAAAGATCAATAATAGTATGTTAATAGGCTAGTATTTCAAAAAGTATATTTATGTGCATGTGTATGGAATATGAGGCTGTTTTGAGCTACCGTATTTTTGCATGTCAAAAATTTAAAACAAAAAAGAAAACCCTAATTTTATTATTTATAGTTACATAAAGCTTTAAGAAAATAAATAAATACGTTTTGTTACATTTGAGACACTCTGTATCAAATAAATTTGGAAATTTCCTGATTCAATGAGTTCTTTCTTTGAATAGATAGATCTTTGAAAGGGCGACCTCCCAAAACAAGGTTTGGTCGCATGCATTTTTCTTTTTTCTACAATTTATTGTCGTTGGTTGTACTTTAATCGTAACTCTACATAAGTGTATTCTTGGTCAATTACTGCCTGCAGTGGCCATGTAAGTACATATCCCAAGATGTCTTTCAGTATTAAAATACACCAATTCATTATGAACTATTAATATTATGTTAAAAAATTATGCTGTTCCGAACATCAAATTGTCGTATATTTCGATATCGTGTATTGAATTTTCCACCATACCGTTTTCAAAAATACCTTCATAAGTTATAAACACTGATGCTAATAATGGAGCGTCTGTCTAGGTAGTACAAGGAAGCAAGAGTTTTTTTCATCCCTGTCTGTATTTCATAAAATTGAACATGCATTCAACCGAAATAGAAGATTCAATGTCGAAAGATAAAACTGTTCATTTCCGTAATTAACTTGAATTTGCTAAAAGTTATGACTCTTCAAAACTGCTCGAAGGCAGTATTTTTGTTTTTATGATTCTTTTGCCGCTTGTGCACTCCGTTACATTTTACTTTATATTATAAAACGCAGGAGATACAGGTCTGTAAAGTGGATTTATTACTTTAAAACAATGTTATTTTCCGTTTTTACAACTCAGTTATCTGCAAGCCCGTACTTCTACACCTTCAACATGAAAAGATGTTACATATTTTAAAGCTTCGAGTTATCTAAAAATTTTGTGTTTAAATGTCGAGCTTTCAACTATCTCTATATTCCTAGATATTCTTATTGCTAGATAAAACGCACCAGCGACAGTTCTGTTAGGATATTTCAAGTTTCTTGAAAATAAAAGCATTTTCCTTAATCAAATATTATTGTTTATCAACTACTCCAATTACTACGGTTTCAATTCCTATGCATGCGTTGTTACAGTGGTATTATTTGTTACTAAATCATTTTATTAATTAATTTAGCATTTAGAGTTACTTTGATGTTAAAATAATCTTCAAAGTAATGGTGGAAGTGTAAATTGATGGGTAACGTCTAATTTTTCACAATTATATGCGTTACGTAATGTTTCAATGAGTTCATTATTTTACTGGTAATTAAATATCGTCAATACAAGCATGAGTGCGTATAACAAGATTCTCAAGTTCATATGACAATTTTTTACGATTAAAATAATTATGCTTTTCATTTTGCATACTATCACGAAACCTAACGACTGAAGAGGGTTCTATTCTACAGAAGCTCATGGTGGGAAGTAATGGGACTATAACTTTCCTTCGTTTATTATTCATGATTATCCATGACAGCGGCTGTCCTTATCAAATATTATCATTATTAATTAGAACGAAAGCAAAACAAACCGTACGATTTGTCTGCTATGAAGTGTTTCTAATAGTAATTGAAAGAAAACTGTTTAACACTAAATTAAAGAAAACCTGTAATTCTAAAACGTTTTATTAATGCGTTCCATATTGCTAGTCGAGCACCTATACGACAGTGATGAGCACCAAATCATTATACGTCGCATATGACGCAGCTGGCTACTAATTTACGATACAGTGAATAAAAAATGCTGATCTTCAGGAAAATTATCATATAAGCATGAACAATTATTTTATTTTTCAACTTTAATTTAAAAAATGTTGTAAAATTTATCGCCATAGTCCAAAATGGAATGAGCAGGTTAAACAGATCCCACCTTTTCATCCTTAGCGAACAAGAAGAGTTCGACCGCGATTGGTAATACTTCCTTATGTCCTTTATAATGCAGCAATAAGCGAGTAAGTTAAGTGCACGTTCTTATTAGGGCGAGCGGTTAAGGCTTCTAACTAGCAATTTGATTCCGACTGGGAGCGCAGGTTCGAATCCCACCAAGATCTAGTTGCTTCCTTTTTGTCCAAATATGTTTACTCCAAGTGAGGCGTCTGTCGAGGTGCATTCCTATATATCTGACATACTCGGATTGAGGTATATGTTGGTTGTTGAACACATGCTCGTCTGTATTGCGTGTGGAACGTAAATTTGTAAGTGAACATAACCTAAAATATCTAATAAAGTGTGACAGATAAAATGTCACAGAACTAAACTTTTATATTTCTGTTACGATCGTAGAAAATAGTTATGCATGGTACCAGTGAATAAAGACGTATTTTATCCATAAGGGAAAAACTTTAGTTCACGAGGCGAAACCAAGTGAGATATTTTCCCCGATTATTTTCTTCATATTCAGAATAATACGTAATCACCATGGTTTCTGCCAGTTTAATAATGACAAACATTCAACCGTCAAAATTTAACCGCGGTACCAATGTGTCAAAATTTAATCACTTGTGAATTTATCTTTAACATGATTATTAAAAGTGCTTTGCCAACTGAATTTTATCTATTTATTCGGGAAATAATCACGCCGAACATCCCGCCTGCTTGTAAACTAGCCTGAATAAAGTTTGATAATTTTTTATCAGAATGTTTTGCTCTGAAGAAATATATCTCGTAAAATTTCCGCCCCAAAATTCTTGTTGGGCAGCAAATTTACTTGACTATTTTTTTAGCAAAACATTCTGTCAAAAAACATCAAAATTTAATCGGCTATTTTAATGCACTTGGGATATTACTGTTGATAAAATCTCTTTATTCACGGGTGGCATGTAACATTTTTTCCAATACCTAAATTTAGTTATATACATAAGTTTATAATACTCATTGAGTATCGATACAAAATTAACCGATATTTAAGAAATAGTCAACAAAATGTATTTCGGGGTCATGATTTTGTCGGAATATTTTTTACTCGTGATTTGTGGTTTCTTTGGCAAAATCCCTCGAGTTTGTCTCGTGACGTTTCCCAAACAACAAACTTTCGTAAAAACTTTTCCGGCAAAATCATTCGCCTTAATACATTATTATCTACCCATAAAATACAGCTTTACAAGTAGGTGCTGGAAAAAATATTGTATGTAACGCAAGCAAAAAGCGTGTTTATGACACTTGGCATGTTGTCCAACTCAGCTTTACATCGTAGCTCAAAACATGTCGCGTGCACGCTTTATGCTCGTGTTATATAAATAGCTAGTCAATATCAAGCTGCATAATAAGAGTTCAAAATTGGATTTCCGCGAACTTTAAAACAACTGCTTCACAGTGGTGATATCAAGTAAACGTTATTATTGAACACTGCAATAAAACGCCAATTTTAAATTTTTTACGTTGCAATAAATGTAAATAAGATGAGCAGGTGCAAACTCCTTATTGATACTTTGGTACAGTGCTGGGATGGAGTGGTTTTTGCCATGCTTTCTTGGAACACATTAATTTAGTCTTCGTAATCTGTTACAACAGTACTTTCAGTGTGGTATGGCCGTTCTCATATTGCGTTATATATGTGTTCGCGCCACATGTAAGACGATTTTGAAGAGAATTCACAAGGGAGGTGCGAATTAATTATTGCGAAGCCTAGACGGAGAAAATCGATTTAAATTCGAGTCAGCGATTTATCACTACCTACCGTTAGGTAAGAGTGCGAATGGGGTAGAGACAATACCAACCAGACACAAGGTGCGTTAATTAATGGCTGGGATCTGAAGACGTGCAAGTCACAACTACAAGCTGATTGAAATTATCGATTATAATTGAGTTTTTTATAGTAGCGAAGCAAATTTGCGCCTTCGTTAATGTTTGGTACTATGTGACACGAGTGATTTACGGTCAGTTTTGCACAATTAATCACGTAAAAACTTTTTTGTACTCATGACTTCAAAATTCATATTTCCCGGTCATTCCCGATGCGCCGAAAGTTACTTTTCCCGCACTGCGGTGCTTTTTACTTTCCAAGAAAAGCTAGAGCAATTGTGTGTTCTTTGTAAATTTTTATAATTGCCGTTTAGTCCAGTTACATTAGACGGAAAATCGCAGCATCTGCCAAAAAAGTCCAAGTGAGCTGAAATGTTGCATACACCTTTATTTTGACATTACAAATAATGTCTCAAAAGTCCCCATCGATATCGCGCTTGCGTTTTGAGTTATTCAAAGTCAAAGGTCACAGAAATAAGTTTTTCGCAAATATCTCGCTTTCTTTCGGTGGTATGACTTTTTTAGTTATTACAAAAAATGAAGGCTAGGAAATTCTCTACAAAAAAGATTATACAGGTTTTTTAAGTACAACTAACCATTCGATAAATAACACACTGTTAAGTTTTGCGTTTGGGTTTTACTTCTTTTTACGATAAAGGAAGTATTCACCCCAAAACTTCGAAATTGAGTTTTCAACAGATCTTCACGTTTTAGAGTCCCCTGAACCCAAAAAACGTGTTTTTGCTCATTCGTCTGTGTGTCCGTCCGTCCGTCTGTCTATCTGTGAACAGAATAACTCCAAAACGAAAAGAGATATGGCGTTGAAACTTCATATATAAGTTTTGTGTACTATCTAAATGCGACAGCAAGCTTTTTAAGAAAATCGCATAACCGGAAGTATGATGTTTACTGTTGTGTTTCAAAAACGGCTCGAACTATTTTTTCTAACTTTACATTTTTAATGGGTATTGATGTGAGATAAGTGATTTTTCAGTGGAATACCTCTAACATTCAACTTGAAAATCACTCATCTCAATCAATAAACATTAAAAATGTAATAAAAATGTAAAGTTTGAAAAAAATAGTTGGAGCCGTTTTTGAAACACAAGAGTAAACATCATACTTCCGGTTATGCGATTTTCTTAAAAAGCTTGCGGTCGCATTTAGATAGTACACAAAACTTAATTATGAAGTTGCAACGCCATACCTCTTTTTGTTTTTGAGATCATTTGTTCACAGACAGACAGACACACAGAACGCAGACAGACAGACCAATGAACAAAAACAGGTTTTTTTGGTTCAGGGGACTCTAAAACGTGAAGATCTGTTGAAAAATTAATTTCGAATTTTTGGGGTGAATCCAATACTTCTTTTATCGTAAAAAGGAGTAAAACCCGTCTGCAAAACTTAACAGTGTGTTATTTACTGAATGGTTAGTTGTACGTAAAAAACCTGTATAATCTTTTTTGTAGAGAATTTCCAAGCCTTCATTTTTTGTAATAACTAAAAAAGTCATACCAGCCATAGAAAGCGAGATATTTGCGAAAAACTTAGTTTTGTGACCTTTGACCTTGAATAACTCAAAACGCAAGCGCTATATCGGTGGGGACTTTTGAGACATTATTTGTAATGTCAAAATAACGGTGTATGCAAAATTTCAGCTCACTTGGATTTTTTTGGCAGGCGGATCCTAATGTAACTGGACTAGTTCGTTGGTTTGATTGCGCTTCCAAACACACACCAGAGACGATGTAAGTGCCTAGGATACGTATAAAAGTTTAGTTATTTGTGCTGTCAACTCAGTAAAGTTGTAAAACACTAAATATTTTTTTAATTTTTTAAAATATTTTCAGTTATGCATTACAAAAAACTTTTTCGGGAAGAATTTTCCCGAATTCGCACTACATGCAGCACTCCCTTCGGTCGTGCTGCAAACAAAGTGCTCATTCGGGAAAATTACTATTACAAACAGAGCATTGCATTTTCTGGTAATGATGCTTTAAAACATTTTCGAGCGATTGAAATAAATATAGTGTATAATTATACACCATATTTGTGCAAGTAGTTTGTAGGCAGATATTTTCATGTGAATAAATGTTTATTTGTTTCCAGAAAATTTTTCACGTAAATAAGGCAGGCACCTCTTACAGGTAATAAAAATTCTTTGGCTACACGATAATAGTATATTACATACCGAGGTGGGAAGTGTTTCATTACTGTCGAGAGATTAGGTAGTTTACCGAGACGCGTAGCGTCGAGGTTAACTTTATCTCGAGACAGGGATGAAACTTTCCACCGTGGTATGTATACTATTTTATTTGCAATCATCTAATTTTAAAAATAACTACAATTGAATTCTGAATAATAGATATCTTGATGTAGAAAATATTTTTGTTACCATGGAAACAACCCACTCAATGTTTTGTTACCATGGAAACACCCCACTCTTCAGGTATGTAATATTTTTCGGGGTATGCAATAATTTCCTGGCTAGTTTCAAGTAATCACCTAGTTCCCAGCTGTTGTCATGTCATGAAATTGACACATTACAATGTGATTGCGAATAAAAGACAATTACGTTTTAATAAAGAATTTAAACCGTGGGCACGTGTTGCATTCACATACTGTGGTATGGAATTTAATTTTGTTTTATTATGTTATATTCAATGAATTATGTACATGAGCTTTTTGAGTAACGATTTTTAATGTTCATGATAAACGTAATCTCGTGACGAAGCTAGTTTTAAACTTTCTTACAGAAGTTTATTTAGTTAATTTTATTGAGTGAGGAAAAAACAGTGAAAGTTATAATTAATTCTACAGCCAATATTTTGATTAAAAATTATTGTGGAAAATTAATAAAGAAAGAAAAACTGCATCATTTTCCCACATCCCGAAACTATAAAAACTGTCTATAATTAGTTTTTAAGTGGTGTGGAGGGAAGCAGTACAAATTACTAATCCTAGAAATCACAAGTGGAAAAGGGGCGGGGTAAATATTGGCCGATGATTTTGCTTTTGCCTTCAATTTCTTTAGTCATGAATTAGAATGGTTGATTTTTTTTAAATTGTCTGTCAGTAGCTTTGCGTAAACACCTTCTAGTTAGTTTTCAAATATTTGTGCTTTTTCGTCTTAAATGAATATAATTTCAGGGCAGGCATTTTTTAATTTTTATTGTATCCGCATCTTTCGGCAACTTAAAAAAAATCTTTACCGAACCTAGATTCGAACTCGCAACCTTTGATTCGGTAGTCGTGTATGCATCCACTGGATCAGTGATCTCCAAAGCGGGCACACGGACATTTCCGGGGGTGCGTGAGATAATTCGTGATAAACTAATAATTTATATTACCAAAGTATAATTTAAACGTTTAAAGTATTCTATCTTAGTTCTATCGTTATTCGTTTATTTCAGTTTGTCTTTTGTTTCGTTTTTTATTATTTTACCTTTTTTATACAATATTTTTAAGTTACCTATGTTCTTTCTGTGATTATTTAAAATATACTTAATTTCATAAACTTTTGTAATTATTCTAAAGTGCGCGCTGGTCCTAAGAACTAAAGTGAGGATGCGCGACCAAAAAGTTTGAAGACAGCTGCAGTAGCCCATACCGTTGATTGACGCCCATACTGACAGGGTAGTTACGTTACCGCTTAACGTCTGCTGGTAACAAGAATGCAAATCGAGAAAGTCATACGAAGAAACGCGACAGATCCCGTCCAAAAACTTTTCAGTTCTTTGCATTAATATTCCACACAAACTGACGCAGAAATCATCCTGAGAGGTTATGTCGTTCTCGAGATACATATCTACCCGGCGGGACACAACTAAACTTAATATTTCAACTTTCCTTTAACGCCAAAACGGTTCCCGTCTTACCAAAAGTTATGCAATTTAATTTTTCTAATGGTTCATTTCTATTTAAATGTTGAAATAACAAAACGAATAATAACTGTGGCCATTAGCAAAATTCATTGACGCAAATTGCAAATTTGCGCATGATAACGGTTCGCTGTACATAATTATAAATATTCTTACAACGACCGCTTAGACATATGGGTTGGTTTGCTATGGAGTTTATTATTAAAGGTAATAATATACTTACGCAATTGGGGTGAATGCGAACTGTCCGACGGTGGGGCGCTGAAGGCACTATCTGGTTTAGCTACAACAAGTATTACTCGCTCTTGCGTCGCTTTTAAAGTTGCTACTGCTTCTTCGTGGGTTACATTTTCTAAGTTTACTTCTGCTCCCTGTAAACAAGAACGCGTCAACAAATAAGTCTCTCAAGTTCCTACTGTTCTACAGTTTACTACTATAGTATTTACACAAGAATAATGTAAATATTGAAGCTGAAAAGTTACGAAGGTACGAGATTTTATATTTCCGAGTTTTCATTTATAAAATTCCTACAGAAAATTGAACGTCCTTTAAAGTGGAACGAGATTCGCCAAAAACCTCAAACGTCTGTTGGAAAGAAAGTGATCCATAACAGAAACCATGCTTAGAGTTAGTAAAATTTCCAAATAACAATTATTTTAGAAGCTGTTCAATGCCGATTACAATGCCTTCCTTACCACAAAACTTATAAAAAATGATAGTGTTTAAAAAACTTTGGCATAATTTTTTTGCTATTTTAATACACCACGTCCATCAATTTAAAACTGATAAGGAATACCTACTTGAGATGTCAAATCTACGAGATCAGAAGCGTAGCCGACAAATCTCATTAAACAATAAAAAATTTAATATTGTATTTTAAGAGCAAAACTAAGTTTTCTGATGAAATATACAACTCCTTCTACGAGGTCTTTCTTCTACTAAACTGCAAATGGTCATAAATAAGAACGAATTTTCAGTACGACAAGTACACTAATTACGAACGTTCAAGACAACGGTGTAATTAGATGAAAGCATACCTAACGTCTGAAAATTATAAAACGCTGGCAGGGCTTTTCAGCAGATGAGCGAATAAAAAAGAAATGTACCTCTGCTTCATACAAGTTTCATGACTTCCCATATTTTAACCGAACATTACTTTTTCAGGGGTTTTTAGCAGTCGACTCGCCCTAGGCTCAGAAGTCGGACTCACGTTGGAAGCCCGCTTTAGGACGATACTTCCGGAAGAAACGGAAGAAGTTACCGTGAAATGCTTTTCGTAATAGCAGATTCGCCAACTTAGAACACATTATTAAACTTCGCTAATGCGAGAAATTAAGTTGAAGTAATGATTTTTGTGTGTCAAGGATTTTTTCTTGATAAGTTGCCAGGTCTTTTATGAAATATTCAGTATTACTTCATTTTGTTGAGTAAACTAGAGCAATATTTTTCATTTATGGCAAGGGCAACGTAGGTAGGTAATTTAGCAAGACAAATAATTTTCCATAAATGTAAAATTACACAATGAAAACAGTTCAACTAAGGCTTATTTTTTTGGCCAGACTATTATTTATTATTCCCTACTATATAGTTCTCTTAACGTAATTCAAAACGTCCTAGTCAACAACTTCAGATACTTATGCAACCCAAATAACACCTCTACTACCTTGAGCGTAATACCTACATTTCACTTTATACTGCACACAACCGTTTGAATGAATCTTGATTACATACTGATCTCGAGTGGTATATTTTTATTGGAAAATTGTAAAGGACGGACCAATTTTTTTACGAAAAATCGTACTCGTTGGATTGATCAAACTTCAAACTCAAGGAAGGAAGTGTTGCTTTCATTACTTGTTGTAAAATAACTATCCTTTCACACTACAGCAGCCTATAATTAGAATATTGCATTTGCCAAAAAACAAAATAAAAAAGTAACACTTCATCTCTATACAGTGTGGAAATAAAATAACGGATAAATTCATTAACTTCGTTGATATTCATTTTTAAGAAAAAATCTCGAAGGGGTGTGCGATTTTGACCATAGGGAATATTTTCAGCTGATTTTCAGTTTCTCATGTAATTTGTTTTTCATGATCTGACGTCATCGACTTTTTTTTAAATAATAACCTATTTTTGTTATTATTGATTTTGGCAGTACTTTTTATGTTGTTTTCAATGGTGTAAGGTTTTCAATATGTTACATCTGAAATAAAACGAGAAAAATGGTCCTAAAGTTTAAATATTAAAAACCAATTAAATGAGCAAAATAAATCTGGTTACCGACGTATGACGGAAAGTCATTGAAGGCACATTCATTTTTATTGAAATTTAAACAAACAATTGAAAAATACAATAATAAATAATAAAAAATTCAAATCTCTGAGTCTCGCTTATTGTACAATTTTTATTAATAAAATTGTTTGCTAAAGGTAAATTCTAATTTAGGAAAAGCAAAGAACGCTTATTTTGTTAAGACATTTACAAATTGTTTAATTCTGACATGTAACTAATCTTTTTTTGTTTTATCCACCGGTAACTAGATTTTGTTTTGCCCATTTCATTAGTTTTTGATATTTAAATTTTAAGACCATTTTTCTTGATTTTTTTTAAATGGACATAACAAATTATATACCGCTCGAAACGGAATAAAAAGTACTACCGAAATAAATAATAAAAAATACAGGTTGTTATTTAAAAACGAAGTCGATGACGTCATATCATGAAAAACATGACATAAGAAACTGAAAATCACCTGAAAATATTCCCTATGGTCAAAATCGCTACACCCCTTCGAAATTTTTTCATAAAAATGAATATCAACGAAGTTAATGAATTTATTTGTTACTTTATTTCCATACTGTATATCCCAATATTTACTTAAAATCGTAAGTTTGTGAACTACGAGTACACAACATACCATTCGTTCTTTTTAAAGTACACATAGGGGATACTCGTATGTATGCTAAAAAGAAAAATTCTCTTATTTTTTATTGTTTTACCCTATATGTAGGCAACCAATTATACAGCAAACTTTTTTTAAGAGTTTTAATTTGGCAAAAATAAGGGAATTTTTATTTTTAGTATACATACGAGTATCCCCTATGTATACTTTTAAAAAGAACGCATGGTTTGTATACACAGACGTGAGTTCGAAAGCACACGATGTACATGTACGTGTGAACTTGGTTCACCCGCCACTCAACAATTAAAATTACAAAATTTAATTCGGAAAATACAATTTAGTATCGCAAGACATTAAAATATCTTAATTTTTCAAATATAACTAAAAAAGGAATTTGAGAGAAATTATCAAGTCCAATATAAGTGTCTTTGTTGTTCAATCAAGTTGCAACTGAATAAATATTATTTGTACAATATAATGATTTGTACAACTAGTGATGAACGAAACTTTTTAATGAGTTTGAAATAAACTAGTAAAAAAGTTGATTCAATACGTATCGTACATGCTATTGTTGTTGTATAGTGATATCTTGTAACTTGAAATGTGGTAGAAAAGGACTTCAAAATTTACAACTGCCAAATAGACGATTCACAATTTCAACACAACAGTTAAAAAATGTATTATTTTTTTACGATTTTTCGTTTCACTATGCATAAAACGATATATTGCATTAGATTCAGTTTTATCAATCCAATCAATCGCACTGTCACCGCTCTTAATTTATATCAAGCTTGAAATTAATAAAAAATACTACTACATAAACATTAATTGTCAACACGCTAATTAATATGAAGTCATTACAAACGGCAGCTCTTTTATCAATTCAATAGCAAAGCGAAGTGCATGTTAAAAATTCCTATTTATTCCATATTAAAATATAAAAAATCTGTAAAAGGCTTTATCCAGAACTTCCCTCGCCCGAATTAGATCAATTTGAAAATTTAAAAAAAAATGTATCCCGCTGGGGTTTGAACCCGCCGCACCTGTATAGCGAGCGTAACCGCATCTTCGCAGCGATCGTAACTGGATCGATAAGTCCAACTGCGCCACCAAGCCTTATAGAACTAAGTGCGGCACGCGCCTCTCTTGAACAGAACGGTCTTATTGTTGAAACGTTTTTACTCTTTTGTGACATTATCGTGTATCGGTTGAGTCTTATTTTCGGCAAATGTAAAGCCTGACCTATGTGAAAGTTATTACTTGCTTCTATTTCAAAATTAACCCAAAAATAAACAAAACTTTATTTTTTCAAGGTGCTCAACCTGTATATATTAGTATGAAATTGTACCGGTTTCATGCGAGGTAGATATATAATATGTATGCAAAATATCGTCTTCCTCCGACAAATAGTTTTTGAGCTATACTGCCAACAGACAGACAGACACACAGACAGAGACGGAATTTAAAAAACCTCTTTTAGGTCATCTAGGGACCTTGAAACGTGAAGATCTGAAGAAATCTCAGAAGGTGATTTTTTCGTGATTACAATACTTCCGTCGTCTTTCAGACGAGGGAAGAGAAAACGTTCATTTATGTCTACAACGAATGCATTTGTTATGCTTTTCAGTGTAAATTAAAAAAACATCAAAATTATTATTATGTTTGGTTTCTAGTTAGTAGGTATTTAAATCACAAAAATTACAACATAGCACAGTTAAATTTATTCCTCTAACATTCTACTCTGCACAGGCTTATGATTATTAGTAGTGAAACTCAGTTACCAACTTTTAATGTCATCCAACACAAAATCAAATCTAGTCTTAATGCCCTTTTTAAGTACATACATATATCCTTTTTAAAAGCATGACATATTACACCTATAAAAAAGTCTACAACTACGCGGAAGAACAATACAATAGGCGTTACTTGTTAAATGTGCTTTTATTACTTGTTTGGATATTAGGATTCCGTTATTGTCGCAATAAAATAACCGTGCGGGGTGCTACTTTCATCCCCGATTCCAAGAGCGTCTAAGCAATAAAAGCCTATTTTATTTGCTATTAAAGCAAACAATTTATAAACCCTTTCATTAAAGAAAACTTGAAAATTAAAACCTAACGTAATAAAAAACTGAACACAAAGTGAAACACTGAAATATGTGTACTGCTGACACAAACTCTTATACGTCTTTCTACATATACAGCTTTGTAATACTACCATGACACCATAAAAGCTTCAGATTTTCATGTTAAACATGAAAAACGACAATGAAATGATTTCATAATTTTAATAAAACATAACTTACGTTGATTTAAATTTTTCACTGTAGAAATGGATTGATTATTTACATTTATAATAAACGGAGCTTGCTGTTATTTTATGGATCTTTAAAATAACCACCATTTGTAAAAAGCAAATCACTGATAATTTTTACTTTTAAAGTTGCCGGGACTACAATTAAAAATTAACATTTTCCAACATACTTCCATCCCTTTAATTATTATATAGCATTGAAAAAATGACAAGAAGTCGCATTTGAATGTAAATAATTTAAGTAAATGCGCAGTTTTGTGGAAATTGCGAATGAAAACAATGAACAACAAGAACACATTAAAAAAAAACAGTACTTTAAAAAAATTGTATAAACTCTCAACTAGCAGAAAAAGAAACAAGTAAGATAACGTGAAGAAGTAAATTTTGTATTTGTTCAAATTCACCACAATTTTGTTCAACGGATAGTTGAAATCTCTATTAAGAAAACTTGGTGGTATTTCACGGCAACCATCACTAATTCGCTATCTGACGATGTCTGCATCTTCAGGTGCAGTCAAGTATCTCTTTGAGGAAAGTACCCACATAACATAAAAAGAAATCTATCGGCGCCGGCGGCGGCGTGAAATCCAGACTGTGCGCTGACCACCAAAATCGGTCTATCTGTTCCCATCCAATTCTCCCCATTTGTTTGACGTTTACCTACTTTGGGACATCATTCTGTACCCACCCTAGTTGATTGAATTCGATATGTAAAAATTTCGTAAATTTAATTTTTTATTTGTAACGAATGAAGAAAAATAGTAGATTATGCAATGAGGGAGAGAAATGCGTTATTTTGCTGAGGTACAATTTCTGACTCGAGGGCGAAGCCCGACAGCCAGAAATTGCACTGAAGCAAAATAGCATTCTCTCCGAGTTGCATATACTATTTTTTTCACGTTGCAGGAAGATTTAAAAAGAAAACCCGTTTTTTTTTAAACGCCATTTAGTGACATTTTAGTTACAATTAGAAGCCTATGGTAAATTTTAAAGTTGGTGGCACTGTAAGTCATTATGACAAGAGCTCACAATGTCACAATTATGTCAAATTCGAGGTTAGCAGGTTAGGATTTGCGTCAGTTTGTGTCAAAACTGACGCAAAACCTAACCTGATAACCTCGAATTTGACATGATTATTCTGTCAGTCATAATGAAAACTCCCTATGGAAATTTTTGTCTTATTTAGTCTCTAGGGAGCAAATGTTTTACTTCTGTCACAATTTTGATGCTATAGAAACCGACTTCTACTCCCGGTCGTGGAAAAAATGATATTGTTACTTAATTTTATTCAGATAAATACGCGGAATACGAACAAAATGTAAAAAGTTTACTATTGTTGCTCAGAGGCATTTCGAATTAAAAAATATTGTTTACTGTCAGATTATAGCAGGCTTTGAACCATTTAATTTGGTGTTTGAATTTTGAATATCAGATGATAAATAGGGATCCTGCGGCTCTGGCCGTTTTTTATACAGCTCTGTATACCGCGTGCCTCACCAACTATCGGACATAACTAAATTACCATTGGAAAATTATTGAACGATAAACTATTGCTGTGTAGGCATCTAGGTACGCCATTGATCAGAATTGGAATTTTGTTTTCATTTCTAACCAATCGCATACCTCGATGCCTACACTGCAATAGTTGATCCTACGTCTGATACTCTGCGAGACACACTGTATATAATTTACAATACTTAACTATGGTAATGTGAAAACTATGGCACTTTTCTAATTTAACGGATTTCCGGTAGCAATTACAATTTTATTTATATCGCTTTTTAAATAAATTCAGTCGATAGTAGATTTACTAATTGACCCGATTTTGAGGTCAACAGCAAAATAAGCATATATGTTCAGAGTGTTGAATAATTGTGGCTGGTAGGTCATTATAAACAACAAAAAAAGGGGACTTAAGTTAGCACATTGAGGGACATCAGATGAAGGTTGATATTTTCTTGATATACAGCTCCTGTAAACTGCATATTGTCGTCTATTTGCAAAATACATTTTAAGAAGCGAAATCAAGTGATTTCATGGTCCAAGAGACTATTTCCTTATAAATATGACATGATCAACTGTATCAAACGCCTTCGCAAAGTCGGTGTATACAACATACACTTGCAGGTTTTCGTCCAATCGTTGATTTGTTACTTTTGCCATTCATTGCGCGCTATTCTGACTGACGCCGTCCATGAGTGTCTGGCTGTTTACATTTTGAGGTCGTTGAACCCAAACAATTTATCGATCTATCTTCAGGCCCGTTAACTGGGCCACGGTGCCTTTTTGTTTCTCAGATCTGCAGGTGTTCCGGCATGCTTTTGTTCTGAGCGCGTCCTTCTG
Organism: Agriotes lineatus; assembly: GCA_940337035.1. Classification (NCBI taxonomy): domain Eukaryota; kingdom Metazoa; phylum Arthropoda; class Insecta; order Coleoptera; family Elateridae; genus Agriotes; species Agriotes lineatus. Next base: position 109,941,209 of record OW679194.1, read on the forward strand.
TTCACGTCTGTCTCGATTGCCGACTTGCATACCCAACGTAGGTGAAATCCCGTTGTGCTCTTTGCCCTTAGTTTAGGGCTTTGTTTTTATAGTGGTTGTGTAGGTTTAGTATGCCCTGTGACCTCTCGCGAAGTTCGCGGATATTTAATTTGGGCCATTCAATGCATATTATGAAACACGTCTCTTCATCGTACTTGTTACGGATCCATTCTTCTGCAGAGCGTAGGGAGTTGTGTTTAGCCGGCTTCTACTTTATTTAACCCCCCCCCCCCCCCCGAGTTGTCAAAATCGAGCTGCTAGTTTTGTTGCTGATTTCTGGAACCATTACTGATGCCCTCCTCGTAAATTTTGAAGCTTTTGTAGCTGAATGTTTGACGCTTATGCCACCTGTTAGCTGGTTCAGTCCTGCGCCACTCTTACGCCGAGAAAATCTACACACATTTAAACGCGAACCTGTGTTTACTGCTGTTACGGGTAAAAAGCATTACGCATTCCGCCCTTTAATTGCCTCATTTGATTTTGTGCGTTTTGGTCTCCCCTGTTGGAAAGGCTCAACTTTGTAGTCATGGAGGTCGCCGAACTCGTTTTGAATGGCCTTGAACCGCACGAGATGGATTATCGATCCGTTGTCATGCGTAACCAGGCCAAGTGGCATTCCATTTTCTTCGCGCACCTGCGGTGATGTGTTCTGAGCCTCGCTCATTTCTACTACTAGCGTCTCCGACTTGATCGCAAGTATATACTTCGTATGAACATTTGCCTTAGTTTAGGGATAGTTTATAGCGACTTCTTAAGGCAAGAACAGTGTACTGGCTCACTCGCAATAGCGCCGAATTGTTTGGCTGATTTATCGAAGATATTTGCGTCTTAACTACCGGTCGCATTTGATTGCGTCTTGGAGCTGTAAGCTGAAGGTATGTATACGCAATAGTAGAGTTGGCTGTATTTGTGGCTTTCGTCTGTAGCGTAGGTCGCGTTTGTGATTTATACGAGTGCTGAAATTAACTGACGTAACATTTTGTAATGTAACGTTTTGTGGAAAACTAATTTCTTACAATTGATGTGTCGAACCTTATTGAAGTCTCTTTCACGTCATAACGAATTGGCTACACATAGTACCATAGTAAGTTTAAGAGTTCTCGCAAGTTATTGGACTTATCGGTTCTAAAGTCTTGAGCGCCCCCTAGAAATTTAAACATCCTTTGCTAATTATAGAAAAGAATCACAAACCGTCCTCACTGTCGCTGGTCCGCCCCCTGGTATCTCCATGTAGCCTGAATGTTTGTTCGGTATTTGAGTCATTGGGAAATTTTGGTTTGGTACTCAAGTCTAAAATTGTTTGCCATTTATAGTAAAATAATTATATACCACGACTTGGCGGCTTTGTTTAGTCCAAAGCTTAAACTAGTCGACTAATTTCGGATCGCTGCTTCGGTCTTGCCTGTGTTAATCTTAAACTACATTTTTGCCAATCGTGGTGATATTTTAAACCATTGTTCTTGGCTTTACGGCGTTACCGTGAGTTCACTAATCAATGTGTCATCCAATTACTAAGAGCTTTATTTGCAACCTAAAGGTTTAATTCCAGTTTTGTGCTGCACTAATGTAATAGTATATTACATACCGAGGTGGGAAGTGTTTCATTACTGTCGAGAGATTAGGTAGTTTACCGAGACGCGTAGCGTCGAGGTTAACTTTATCTCGAGACAGGGATGAAACTTTCCACCGTGGTATGTATACTATTTTATTTGCAATCATCTAATTTTAAAAATAACTACAATTGAATTCTGAATAATAGATATCTTGATATAGCTAATATTTTTGTTACCATGAAAACAGCCTACTCAATGTTTTGTTACCATGGAAACACCCCACTCTTCAGGTATGTAATATTTTTCGTGGTATGTAATAATTTCCTGGCTAGTTTCAAGTAATCATCTAGTTCCCAGCTGTTGTCATGTCATGAAATTGACACATTACAATGTGATTGCGAATAAATATTTATACCCGTTTACTTCTTGGGCAAATTCTTGTAAATTAGTCGATTTTTCGCAATCAAACACTGATAACACTGATGCTTTGAACCTCCTGTCATTAGCTTGTAGCATTGGAACTGGTTAGACATTTAGCTTTCATCTGTAGCGTTGGCTTAGGTTATACCAATTACTGCTTCTAATATAATTCTATGAATTCTGGTGTGCATCGTCTCCATACACTGCAATGATTCGTTGCAAGATTATTTTCTAACTGTTTCCCTCTTTTGTGAAAAACTTAATTACGCTTCTATGTTCCAATTTCACAAGACTAATTTTCAGACACAAAATACTTCATACATAATAGCGAACGGAACTGAAATTCAAATTTGTCACGTAACTATGAGCGACTTGTAACTATTTGACATCAAAAGCTGAAGTACATCAATTGTTTTTGTCATAGCTAGGTAGATAGTTTGTCTAGTTTCCCTCGTATTTAGTTATACAGATTGTCCCAAATCCGTTTGGAACATAGGAAATTAATGAGTGCGACAAGGAAGACATAAACAAAATGAGTAGCAGGACAAAGATAGAACGTAATCATGGCTAGGTAAATTTTTAAACTAAAATTAAGTCAATGAAACAAACAAACGTTTCTGTCAAATATGTTATCTGTCATTACGAGTATAAAGCGAGGTTTAAATATACTATTGTTTACTATTCAGATAAGTACTTTAATTATTTAAACCTCACTTTATACTCTTAATGACAGATAAAATATTTGACAGAAGCGTTTGTTTGCTTCATTGACTTAATTTTAGTTTAAAAATTTACCTAGCCATGATTACATTCTATCTGTGTCTTGCTAATCATTTCGTTTATGTCTTCCTTGTCGCACTCATTAATTTCCTATGTTCCAAACGCACTTCGTACAATCTGTTTAGTGCCATAACGTTGTCAAAAACTAGAGTGACTATATTATATAAGAGTGGATATATGGTGTCAGCGATAAAATTTTTTAAACGTCGGTTTAAAAAAATGGGACAAACAAAAAATTTAGCTATGTTATCGCGGAAACGCCTCATTTATTTAAAAAAAATCAGAACAAATCTGATACCACTCGAATTAAAATTGCCGATCATGCTGTTGCAAATAAATATAAACTTCCTTGTAATAAAGTGTATTTTAAATATTTATTGAAATTATTTGGAGTTCAAAACAAATTCAATTTAAATTGACTCCGAAAGATACAGAGCAAGTTTTGAATCCCACCACTTACGAAAAAAAATTTGTAGCATATGCTGCACATATTTTTAATAATACAACAGCATCTGCAACTGAAATTCACGACTGCTTTTTCAAATTTCCTGCTGCGTCCGCCATTTTCAGGCCTAATACATTGTGGAAGCATAGAAGACAACCACCAAGGCGGTCTATTGTTCCAGGCCATGACACTGGCTCTGTTGCCAGATTGTGTGCTAGGCCATTCCAAGACACACTGAGTTTGGTTTGTTTGAAATATATTTGACATTTAAAACTATTTTGACAAGGCAGTTCATATAAGTTACACAAATGCTTTTGAAGTGTTATGTACCAAGCTGTAAGTCAACTTACACTTCATCAGTTGCTCCATATGTTAGTAAGTCCAAGTTTCCGTCTAATGGAATGGTGACAGAAAAATGGAAAGAAATTTTACATTTAGAGAACTGACGGATTGGAAAGGCTAATGTTGTGTGTGAAAACTGAAAAGCACTTTAAAAGAGCAGATATAAAGGGTAATAAGATTAAGAGACTTGTTCTGACTGCAATATTACTAGCTTCCAGGCAAGTTATTTTGAAGAAATTACTGTTTTAGTTAGTCAAAATTAGTAGCAATGGAGAATTAGGTACCTACCCATTAGGAATTGTTTTTAAATCAAATATTACGTTGAAGTGACGCACTACGATGTAAATAGTAGTGATTTTATAGATTTTTTCAACTGGCATGTATCGCAATGACAGGTATAGTGCACTGACAGATTGTTCATTTACTGACCAAAACTAGTAATTTTTTTGTTAAAGGTTGGTGAAGCCATGTTGCTAGATTGTGGTAGGCCATTCCAAAGGTCACTTTATAGGCCCAGTGTCATGGCCTGGAACAATATAGACCGCCTTGCAACCACCCTTCCGAATGCCACTGAGACTGACGGACCTTGGTCAAAAATCTGCTTGTTATGGAAAGCATCTAGTTTTATTGCTAGGTATTCTATTGTCTATAATTCTTGACATCAGTTTACAGAGATGAGATACATTTATATAAATAAGACGAAAAGAACGCTTCATTTATAAATTATACTCATTCTGGTTTGTAAACGTGCTGATTTTCTTTCATATTTAAAGTTTTCTTTAGAAATACCCATTCTGATTAATTTTTATTAATAGAGATACTACAACAAAAAACAAAAATGTTTTTGTTGGTTTCGAATATAGCTGTAGGTAACTTGAAATAGAAATTTAAAGCTGTAGCATGGCGTTGAGTACCCTAAACTACCATTTCGTGGCTACATACGTGACCTTAGCCAAACTTACATAATTGTCGTAATAATTTGCAATTGAATAAGACGAGATAAATACAAAACTAGGTTGCTTGGATACGTGGCTACGCCTCCGTCAATCATTTTCAATCTCGTAATATGAGCAATGACTTATACAAATAATAGAATTTATTGACAGTTTGAAAGCGATGATGACCAGTGAACAGCTCTTGCTAGAACCTTGATTATTAAAAACTAATATTGGAACACATACTATCGGGAGCAATTGAAAGTAAACCGTAGTAAAGATAGCATACTGGTTGTACAATATTTTAGTTGTGTAAATGGAGTTTTTAAATATCAAATACCTACATTTTATCCAGTAGAAAATGCTAGACCTAGCATTGCCAGACGAACTCCTTGATACCATTTAAAATTTCGGTCGTTCACTTTCAATTACTCCCGACAGCAGTTCTTAAACCTTGATCAGAAATAAAAACAATGTTGCAAGTAAAATCTGTATAGCAGTTAGTAAAAGTTAGTTAAGAAAAACTAAATAAACGTACCCCAGGATCTCTAACAGCGACAAGTTTATCACCAACAAGTAATCGGCCATCTACTTGAGCAGCACCGCCCTCCATGACTTTAGTAACGTATATACCATTATCCCCCGGTATATGCTGATTGCCAATACCACCTGCGATGCTAAATCCTAGGCCTTTATTTCCTTTTACCAACATTATTTCTAGCAGTCTCATATGACGGGGCTGCCGCCGCCTTCTGACTTGCTGAAACAAAAATTATAAATTATTGTCTTGTTCTAACGATTACATTACATGTAAATACAAAGTTACATCTTTCAGACGGCAAGGTCTAAAAACTACAACTCCTTTTAATCCATATGCGTCGTTTTGTCTGTCAAAACTGAAAATACTCTTTGAAATTTCACGTAGATAGAAGAATGGCATGTTGGAGACGAACATAAGCTTTGCTCCGAGCTAAATACGATGCAGTATTGCACTGTGAGTTGTTCAGCTAAGCAGTTTTGTTATTAAGTACGTGCTTTAAATGCAGCAAACTGCGACAATGCACACATCAAAATGAACCATTGTGTAAATGTCGTACACGCTATATGTCTGCACGCTAACCTTATCAGCAGTATCAAGTTGTAGTTCACTAAAATAACTTCTTTACGGTGTGGCAGAATTCTACAATTGCATATGGACTGTTTATGACGGTTGAAATTAATTTCGAATTTGCAAATTGCAAAAGAACATCGCAGCTAAGTATATCCTGTTATTATAATCTCATAAAAACCATTACCTGGTTCTCTCCCCTTTTAATCGTCGATAAACATACAAAATGATGTGAAGACAACGGCTATTTTATATGCAATTTAAAAACTAATATATTGATTAATATGTAGTGACAATTCACTTATCATCCGCCGTAATGTTAATGTAATTACTCTGATGTATACTGTTTAATCCACATATATTAATTAATTAATTAATAATTAATTTGCGACACCCCATTAATAAATCATTTTTTCAGTCATTTACATAAACATGATTATTTTGGTTACCGTTGATTACTCGTTAATTATATTATAATATTACAAACTCATTAACAGCCATCAAAGATAATCATTTCAAAAACTAATATTAATTGAAACACTGTCTTCTTGCTTTGGAATTTTGCAATAATATAGTCTGTAAATTCACATATCTACCTCACACTACAAAATTATACCGTATGCCATTGCCTGCAAATCCTCTCCTACATCACCTTTTGAACAACGATCTGTTAATCGCATTGTGACCGATGCCAATAATTATATTATGCAAATTATTACGTGAGTAATTAATCAAAGCAAACACTGGCAACAAATCAAACCACAGCATGTTTCGCGAATTACTAAAAGTAATATTAGCTGTGACCACTACTGAACTGACATTACTGAAATTTGGAATCAAGGAAATTTACTATCTCTGATATACTATATTGCACAAAATTGTGATGTTACCAATTTTAAATTTTAAAAATCTCCCATAGATCAATTGGAAAACTGTCCCACTATTTCCATAACTCAAGAGTAATTATTCTGATGAAAGAACTTCCCATGGCTGGCGGGAGCAATTTCTTAACGGTTGACCAGTGACAAAAATATCTTAATGTACTGAGTGGGTCATAAGTCACGTTACCATTGAAAAATTGAGCATCATATTCATTTTTCATTGGTTTCTTTAATAGTATATTAAAACACGAGTTTTATAAAACTTGTATTTCGACACGAGTCCAGTTTGCAGCACGACTGCCGAAGGCAGGAGTGCTGTGAAGGACGAGTGCTCGGAAGTTTTATAAAACGAGTTTTTTATGTTATTTTTTCTTATTTGCAAGTCAAATACCGTTTTACTACAAATAAAATCAATTTTGGTAATTTAGGGAATTTCGTAACAGTTGGTAACAGTTTTATTGCAAAGCATATATTTTAAACAAAATTTTAAATTTGAATCAAGTAGACTCACCATAAATGTCATTTTTCGCAAGCGTTCGCACGCGAAGTTGTAAAATTAGTGTGAATTAGTGTTTCACAATAAATTCAGAAATATCCTGCACTCCGCCAGAAATACGGCAAATTGCCGAAAATGCTACGGTTAATTTACTGTCATTAGTGTCATTGGCTATAACCTTAAACTCACACTGACATTTCGTGCAATGTCACCAACCGAAAAAAAGTTGATTTCGGGTTTGGTAATGGTTCATGACCGCACTCAAAATGGATGCGGTAACGGCTTTGTTAAGATAGCAAATTAGAAAAATTATTTTAAGCTTGGGACAGTTGGGAAAGTTATAATAATGGAAAAATTCACAACAGCACAATGAAATAAGATTACAGAATTTTATTTTAAAAATTAAAAATATTTGGTGAACCGATACTTTCGCGAAACTCAGCATTCAATTGGTCACCACTCGACTTCATTGCATCCGACTATTTTCTGTGGTCGTATCTGAAAGCGTGGGTTTATGACGAGAAGTCTCGGACAATCCAGTAGCCCAAGGACAATTCGAAAACTACAGCCAGAAATATTGAGATATGTAATGGAAAATACTCTAAAACGAGCTCTTCTCTGCAAGGCAGAAGATAGACACAAAAAACCTCCAATCCCCTGTTTTTATTTAGATCTTTGATTTATCTGTTCTTAAAAATATAGTAGTTTGTATACCAAGACACTGAAGTTTAGCTTTTTATCACGAATGTGGATTTAGTGCCGAGGCTCGTAGGGCCAAGGCAAATAAACCACATGAGGGATAAAAAGAAACTTCAGTGCCGAGGGACATATTGTTCTTTTTCAAAAAAATCGCGAAATTACAACATTCTAACCAACTTTTATAGGTTACGTTGATGTCGATTGACGTTTATCTATTGCCCCGCAGCCAACAAAAACTCTTAAAACAATGGATTACTTCACTGTTGATTCCTGGAATTTTAATGACCATTTCGACGTTCTTCACTGCCGATTTAAAAAAGATAAGTTATTCAATTTTTCAACGGTAACGTGACTTATGGCCAACCCCATATATAATACGATGGAAACAGTCAAAAGAAAATTTCAAATAAGAATGCAGAAGGGGGCGCTCTAAATTCAAACTCGGGTTTACACTAGAAAAATATAAGTTTGCTTGGCTGCTCGTTTTACAATAATTTTATTCTACATAATTCAAGTAAACATTGTAGATCGGCCTTTTTTGGTCTACTATTTATCGGGTTTTCTTTTATATTTTTAGGATTAATACCTAATGTCAAATTGACAATTTTGAAAAAAATATTGATTTTCAGATAGCAGTAATGGTGACTTTGTTTCGACCAATCACGGCCATAGTTATGACTACTACTTAGTTCCAAGTACTGCATGCTCATTCGAAATTTAGTATGGTAATCTGGAGTGCATTAATTCGTAAAGAAAAAAAATATCGCAACCGATGACATTTGAACCTACGCTCCCAGGGTAACCTAATTGTTAGTCAGACGCCTTATCCGCTTAGTCAATGAGATATTTCGCCAGACACAGCCTTATCGTCGCATTATTATGAAGGGCAGAGTGACGACAAGACGCGGACGGAGTCGGCTCGATCGGTGACGATAAAAACGTAACACATGCACGCAGACACACACAACACACATTTATATGTTTAATATAATAACTAGCGTTTTAGTCCACGATATAGGGAACCTTATTCTAATTAAAATGTTTGTGCATTTTTCAAATTGAATTGCAAATTAAAAAAAATATTGAAGGAAATGCTTTTAACGTCATTAATAAAAAAAAGTACACCGCAAAAAACAAATAATCAATTGAACAATGGTTGACAAGAGTTCATAAGATTATGTACAAAAGAGGTGAAAATATCTTAATGTTTCTAATAAGACTGCCACATGCAAACGAAAGACTTAGTAATGTGAAGTGCTTTAATTCACAAAGAAAATCTTCAATCCCAAGAAAATCTGATTGCTAGTCAGACGCTTTAACCGCATGGCTAATGGAGTGCTTCGTCAGACACAGGATTGCTGTTGTTAGTTGTAGTTTTAATTAATATTTTTTGTTTGTGTGTAGCGTGTATTATTTAAAGTTTAGGATTCGCGTTGTAGTTTAAATTTATTTTGGAGTGGACTGTATCCTACTAGTTGCGCCACTCCGATATTCTAACATGTGTTCCACTTTCCTAGAAATCCTAAAATCTTAGAACCCTCGAGTTCAACCCCGAAAAAAGTCCTTCGTTCCTAAAATTAATTAGTCTCTACCCTTCGAACAGTGACCATCTCGTGCCTGTTGTCGCCGGCTAATTCAATTTTGTGCACATACATTGTTCTCGTCGTCAAATACGTGTGTATCTTGTACTGGGTGTTCGAATCCCCCCTTCAGCGTTACGAAACCACCCACCTCCAAGCCTATGTAATTGTACCTGGGAAGGATTAAAGGTAGGTGACGCAATTTTGTTTGTTTATAGTCCACTTGTGTTTATTTGTATCGTCGCATCGTACTTAATCGTTCATTTATTGGTCCTTCGAGCCGGATTATTAATCAAAATTATTGTTTCGTATCGCCAAATTATATTCGTAATCGATTTACCCACCAAAATACATACGTATATCGTAAAAGTTTCGTTAAGTCACAGCGACAGTTCGACCCTCGGTTGCAAACGCTACCTGCGTTGACCGCTATTTGTCTAGCCCTGTCACTTGCTTTGTCCCACTTTTCAAAATGAGTAAATTAGTGCATTTGAAAGCACAACGAAACATCGCGTTGAACCGCTTGCTCGAGGCACAGGAAATTTCCCAAGAAGCAATAAATGACAACTCCTTTTGGCCAATGTTGAAAATGCGGGCAAAATACACGGAGTCGTATTTAAATGAATTTATGTCGGTTCACGTCGAAATTTTAAAGTTGTCAAAAGAATGCGACTTGGGTGCGGAAGAGATAATCCGCAAGCAAGCTGATGATGCATTTTTTAATATTAATTGCACAATGGATACGCTATTTCCTGCAACTCCGATATTAAGTGACAATAATAAATCAACTTCGCAAAATAATGTCCGTTTGCCGAAAATTGCTATTCCGAATTTCGACGGAAGTTTTAGAGATTTATTTCACCAACTCGTCCATAACAATGAGTCGTTATCAAATATACAAAAGTTTCAATATTTAATCATGTCGCTTTCCAAAACTCCTTTGTCCGTTGTTTCGAATTTACCGGTAACTAACGACAACTATCCACAGGCTTATAAGGCGCTATTTGAACGTTATCAAAAAACGCGAACGTTGGCAACTTATTATTGGAAAGAAATTCAAAATGCCACCCCATTATCCAGCGAATCGCCGGTTTCCATGCGCAACTTGTTAGATATATTCATCGATAATCTCGCAGCCCTAAAGTTATTAAATTTTCCTGTTGAGCAATGGGATTTCATTTTGTTTAATTTGCTTTTGGAAAAATTAGATGGTGAAACACGTAGGTCGTTTGAAAAGGAGCACAGTACAGTTGAGCTTCCTTCGTTCGAAAGCCTAAAAACATTTGTATCGAATCTTTGTGAAGCATTATCTAGAACTGATTACCCATTTTCTAAATTGGCAGTTTCCAAATTTCCCAAAGCTGCACCCGCAAAACCTTATTTCGCAAAACCTAAATCATCGTTTGTTGTAAATAAGGTCGAGGGAAATTACACGTGTACTTTATGTAATGCCGATCACTCGTTATCACGATGTCCCCAATTTTTTAAAAAATCTCCGTATGACCGTTATTTGTTTGTAAAGGATCGAAAATTGTGCTTAAATTGCCTTTCACATTCGCATATTCAAAAGAACTGTACATCAGCGTTTGTATGTCGCACGTGCCGATCAGCCCACCATTCGCTGTTGCATTTTAACTCGAATTCTAGAACCGCAGAAAATTTAACTTCGCCAACAATTGGGCAGCAACCTATTGTTTCCAGTAATGCTCAATCACTAGTACCGACTGTTGCTGCTAATCAAACAACAATCCCTCAAGCATGCAGTTCGCAAACAGTTCTTACAAACACTGTTGATGGACGTGCTACAATTTTGCTGTCCACCGCATTAATAAATATTATTGATGTTTGGGGCAATCCTCGTACGGTTCGCGCTTTATTAGACAGTGCGAGCCAAGCTAGTTTTATTACAACGAAGTGTGTAAATAAGTTAGGCTTACCTCGATCTAGATCTATAATACCTATCCAAGGTTTAGGTCAAATTTCGTCCACCGCATCAAGTGGTACTCTTAGATGTGAAATTCGTTCACAAATTCGTAACTTTTCATCGCTTGTGGAATTTGTTGTGTTAGAAAATATTTGCGCTTCCATGCCAAATACTCATCTCGATGTATCAAACTGGGACTACATTTCTAGCATCCAATTAGCGGATCCACAATTCTTCACTCCCGGTAAAATTGACGTTTTACTCGGAGCTGATGTTTTCCCGGAATTAATTCAAAATGGAAAAATTGTAGGCAATTCCACTCAACCCACTGCAATCAACACTGTTTTAGGGTGGATCATGATGGGTCCAGTGGCTCATAAATCTCCTGCAATCGTTTCGTCGTTTATAGTGTCTTTAGATTCTCCCCTAGATTCAACACTCAAAAAATTTTGGGAACTTGAGGAAGTGCCTAAGTGTCCACCTTCAACTCCCGAAGATCTCTTGTGCGAAGATCTGTTTAAAAACTCACATTTTAGAACTGAGTCAGGTCGTTATACAGTCTCGTTGCCCTTTAGGGGCCCAGAACCTATCTTTGTTGACACTCGCTCAGTAGCACTGAGGAGATTTTATTCGTTAGAACGTCGTTTCGTTCAGAACCCTCGCCTCAAAAAACTATACTCAGAATTTATGAAGGATTATTTAGATAGCGGACACATGGAAGTAATTACCGAGCCTTGTTTCAATAAAACCTCGTATTACATTCCCCACCACTGTGTTTACAAGCCAGATAGCAGCACAACAACACTCCGTGTCGTCTTTGATGCGACGACAAGGTCAGTGAATCAGCTATCACTTAATGATTACCTATTGGTCGGTCCCAAATTACAAATCGACATCGTCACCATTTTACTTCGTTTTCGTCTTCACTCTATAGTTTTTACAGCTGACATTAAACAAATGTATAGACAAATTAGAATAAATCCGTCTCATTCTGACTATCAAAGAATAGTTTGGCGTTTCAACCCTGATGAACCTGTTCAAGATTATCGCTTAAACACAGTTACGTACGGTGTTTCTTCTGCTCCATTTCTGGCACTTAGAACAATTCATCAGTTAGCTGTCGATGAAGCAGCTGTCTTCCCCCTTGCGTCGAAGGTTCTTAGAACGGATATATACGTCGATGACGTAGTCACTGGCGCGAATTCCATCGATTCGGCTCTCGAATTACAAAGACAGCTTACTGGCATTCTGCAAAAGGGCGGATTTGATCTTCGAAAATGGGCTAGTAATCACCCCGCATTACTTGCCTCCCTGCCCAGGGACTATTGTCAAAACCCCCTTTCTTTCGATTCTGAATCCGATATCTCGGTGAAAATTCTGGGATTGCAATGGTCTCCCAAGTCAGATCATTTCTCATTCAGATTGAATACTAGTTTATCAAAGAGTTGCACAAAGCGTGTAATACTTTCGGAACTTGCAAGGACCTTTGACCCTCTTGGATTCCTTTCTCCTCTCACCTTTTTCGCGAAGCATCTTATTCAGCATCTTTGGTGCATCGGGCTTGATTGGGATGAAACTCCTCCTCTGGACGTGACTGAGCGTTGGGGGCAGTATCAAACTCAGCTGCCAAAGATATCTTCTCTACAGATACCTCGCCTTATTCACCAAACTTCTGCGACAGCTCTTCAGATTCACGGATTTTGCGATGCTTCTGAACTGGGTTATTCTGCGGTTGTCTATGTTCGCATCGTTTCTGAAGATTCGATAACTGTTTCGTTGGTGTGCGCCAAATCTAAGGTGGCACCACTCAAACGAATTTCTCTCCCTCGGTTGGAATTAAGTGCAGCCTACTTATTATCTAACTTGATGTCGTTTGTTCTCCACACTTACTCCAATGACATACAGTTTAATCAAATATTCGCGTGGTCTGACTCCACTATTGTTTTGTCATGGTTGAATTCATCTCCTCATCGATGGAAAACCTTTGTAAGCAATCGGGTCTCTCACATTCAAGAAAGGATCCCTGCTCGCTCGTGGCATCATGTTAGATCACTCGATAATCCTGCGGATTGTGCTTCTCGTGGCCTGCTACCTTTCGAACTCGTTGACCATTCGTTATGGTGGAGTGGGCCTTCGTGGCTATCTTCAGCCGAAGATTCTTGGTCAAAATCCGACTGGCATCCGTCAAAGGTAGAAAATACACCATCGATATCCCTAGAAGAAAGAAAGCTAACGCTGGCTACCATGGTTCATCAAGATATCTTTGATCACCTTTTAGTTCGATTTTCTTCGTTACCAAAAGTCCAGCGGATTGTGGCATATTGTTTACGATTTCTTCATAATGCGAAACATCCTAATGAGAAACGCAGTGGTGCTCTAGTTGCTTGCGAACTACATCGCGCTCTTTTGGTCTTAGTACAACGTGTTCAACAGTTAGTGTTTGTGGATGACCTTAACGCGTTGCGCTCTAAGCACCCGTGTTCGAAGCAAATTCGAAAATTAAATCCCTTTCTGGATGAAGGCGGTTTGCTCAGGGTGGGCGGCCGTCTGTCTTACTCTGCATTATCGTATGATAGAAAACATCCGGTGTTATTGCCAAGCAATCATCGATTAACTCATCTTCTAATCGAAGATACACACCGAAAACATTTTCATCCGGGATTGAAAACTCTGCATTTTTTGTTGTTGCAAAATTTTTGGATATTATCGGCCAAAAGAGCAATTCGTCGTTGCCTGTCAAATTGCCACCCTTGTTTTCGGACTAAGCCTCCTCGACTTGAACCGTTCATGGCCAATCTCCCTCCCGTCCGAGTCAATCAAGTGAAACCCTTCTCATCCGTTGGCGTTGATTACGGGGGGCCCTTTATTATCACAATGTCGAAAACTCGCGGAGCTAAACCCATGAAGGCCTATCTCTGCCTTTTCGTTTGCTTGGCAACCAAAGCAGTTCATTTAGAGCTTGCATCGGATCTCTCTACAGAGGCTTTTCTAGCAGCCCTTCGCCGCTTTGTGTCTCGTCGTGGTCGATGTTCCCATATTTACAGCGATTGTGGAACCAATTTCGTAGGAGCCCAACGGCAGCTACAACTCCTATTGCAACAGGCAGCAGAGTCTGAACACATTGTGTGGCATTTTAATCCCCCGTCAGCTCCCCATTTTGGGGGTATCTGGGAAGCGGGTATTAAATCGGTTAAGTCACACCTTTCGCGAGTTGTAGGCGATCAAAGGTTATCTTACGAAGAATTCTATACTATTTTAGTCCAAATAGAGGCCGTTTTGAATTCTCGACCTTTGTGTGAGATGAGCTCCGACCCCAACGATTGATCAGCTCTGACTCCAGGCCATTTTTTGACGTTGGAACCTCTAACTGCAATAGCAGATACCGATCTCACCCACGAGAAAATTAATCGCTTGACTCGTTGGCAACTGTTACAAAGGTTCCATCAAGATTTTTGGAAGCGATGGCATAGGGAATATCTCCATACCCTTCAACAGAGGCACAAGTGGAATAAGTTGTCGCCCTCTATTGCTCCTGGTATGGTCGTTCTGGTAGTTGACGATGCAGCTCCCCCTTTAAAATGGAACCTTGCTCGGGTGGAAAAGCTCCATCCTGGTTCTGATGGTGTTTGTCGTGTTGTTACCGTTAAGACTAAATTGGGGTTACTGCAACGCCCTGTAGTAAAAATTTGCCCCCTACCATCCCCACAATAATTGATATGAAAATACATTGTATTTTGGTGGGCGGTTATGTTAGTTGTAGTTTTAATTAATATTTTTTGTTTGTGTGTAGCGTGTATTATTTAAAGTTTAGGATTCGCGTTGTAGTTTAAATTTATTTTGGAGTGGACTGTATCCTACTAGTTGCGCCACTCCGATATTCTAACATGTGTTCCACTTTCCTAGAAATCCTAAAATCTTAGAACCCTCGAGTTCAACCCCGAAAAAAGTCCTTCGTTCCTAAAATTAATTAGTCTCTACCCTTCGAACAGTGACCATCTCGTGCCTGTTGTCGCCGGCTAATTCAATTTTGTGCACATACATTGTTCTCGTCGTCAAATACGTGTGTATCTTGTACTGGGTGTTCGAATCCCCCCTTCAGCATTACGAAACCACCCACCTCCAAGCCTATGTAATTGTACCTGGGAAGGATTAAAGGTAGGTGACGCAATTTTGTTTGTTTATAGTCCACTTGTGTTTATTTGTATCGTCGCATCGTACTTAATCGTTCAGCTGTATTATTTTAAAGAGCACGGTAACTATAGGATTTATCGCGGATCAAGTCGGCCCGACCGGTGACGATGAAAAGGTGACACGCGCAGGCAGGCAAGCACGCAAACAGGCACAACTCATGTTTATATACAATGTGAAAATTGAGTAACTGTGTTAATTTTCGTTTTTTGGACCAAATCTCAAAGGGGTGTGGCAATTCAAATTGCAGCGCGTATATTAAAGTCATTTTTAGAGTTCTGTATCACTTGCTTTAAATGTTATGACATCATCAATCATCAATATATTTTTTTAATAACAACTACATAGTTTTTCTTTTATTTCGGTAGCAAGTTGTAATGTGTTTGCAACGGTATAGAATTTTAAATAAGTTACATTGGAAAAAATTAGAAAAACGGCCTTAAAGTTCATATAGTAAAGATGAATAAAATTAAGAACAATTCTAGTTAGCTGGATTTAAAACCAAAAACTTAATTATGATTACTTTTTTACTTTGACAATAATTGCAACATAAAAAATGAATGTACAATCATCGGTTTTTATTTGAAGCACAAGTAACTATCCTCACAATTTGAATTTGGGTCTTTTTCTCATTTTTTTTTTTAAAGAAACCTATTTAAAATTGTATACAATTGAAAACAGAAAACTTAACTACCGAAATAAATGGAAAAATATATAGGTTGTAATTAAAAAAAAATAGTAATGACATCATAACTTTTAAAACAAATGATAAACAAACTCTTTGAGATTTTTTCCTGAAAACGAACATTAACGGATTTGCCAAATTTAAGGACTAGCAATTGACCACAACGCATAGGTGGCCTATTCTAGTTTCTGCAATTCTGGTTTTGAATTTTTAAAATTGAATTTCAAATACAAAAGTTACAAAAGAAAATGTTTTTAACGTCTTTAATAAAGAAAGCGTGCAGCACCACAAGAAGATGCATAGAATAACGGTTGAAGAGTGTTCTAAATTATATGCAAAATAGGTAAAAATATCATAATATTTCTAAGAATATTGAAACAGTAAAAGGTAACATTTAGTAATGCTAATTACATTCATTCACTTAAAAAATATCGCAGTCGGTGGGATTCAAACCTGTGCTCTCAAGGACAATTCTATTGCTAGTCAGACGCTTTGACCTTGCCGCTACGAACGCAACCTGACGTCCAGTTGCATTAAAAACGGAACGGTGACAACAAGACCTAACGCGGATGAAGTGCGCCCGATCGGAGACAATAGAAACGTGACAGGTGCAGACAGGTTTGAAAACTTGAGGATTCAAATATTTCCGCATTAACTAATTCGGCACGTCTTGATTTTTTTTAAATTGCGATATAGGTCATCCCATACATCATTAGAAAACTAATTTTATTTACTTTAAATCTACATATGTAAAAAATAACGGAAAACGTTTTGTTTGTACCTAGAGCGAAAAATTCGTTCGAAAGAAAAAATCTGATGTGATTTTATAATTAGTCAAAAATTTATTTTTAAAACAAAAATAAAGAAAACGCAAAGCCAGATTTTTAACGTTGTTGCAGGAAAAATAGCTTTTCAATTATTTATCGCATGACATGGAGCAGTGCCAAAAACAACGACTGGATTCCATCTTTAACAGCGGCCCTATATACTGAGTAAAAAAAGTAAAGTTCAGAGTTGAACAATATATAAAAATTAAACTAAAGATTTGTTGAATATTTTCTTTTTGTTCAAAAAATAATCTGATCGAATATGATTCGAACTACGATTTTTCTATTACATCACCCAAACTTCCTGTTTAGTATCAAATCGTCTCATTTTTAACACAATGATCTTTTTTCTTCACGGTTGGATTATTTAAACTGTCAAAACTGACACTCTTTGTCACTAAGCAACACGTTTTCGGACATTTATAACCGTCAAATCCAAAGTACTTGTCATATTACTACAGATATTACAAAATCGATTATACTAGAATAAATTTACTAGAAAACGCAATAAATATTTCTAAAATATTCGGGTTCAACGTTTCAAACTTCCTGCACAATAACAAATCGTCTCAATTCGACAATTTAAATAATCTTACGGCGAAAAATTAACAACTACATATAACCCAATAATATCGAAGTGCTAGTATTACTTCTGATTATGTAGTCTATGCCATCCAAAAATAGTATGTGAGAGCAGGCTATGAAAAATAGAATCACAGTCTTTACCTTCGTTTATACGATTAATCTGAATTTAAATCATCTGTCACAACTGGAACGTCAAGTACCATTTATGCATCAACATTACCCAGTTGCAAATAATAGGTTTTACCCTACACCTCCAGGTTATAAGGCTATTACTACATCGATTTTAGACCTCTAAAGTGGCCCATAACTCACTAGTGCGATAAAAACCAGGTCACTCACTACTGCCAAGCTATGTCAAATTTGAGATTTGCAGATTAAGTTTTGCGTCACTCTGTGTCAAATAACAAACAAAACATATCCTACTAACCTCGCTATTTGACATAGACTGCCAATATAATTCAATACTGCTAAACGCATAACACGAATCACAGGCGACTCTAATTATAAATTTATTTGACCTCTCGGTACTTTCCAATTTGTCACTATGACTTTTCACAGCTGTCAATACATAATTTATGTTTTTTAGATATTTATTGGGTTGTTGCATAAAATTTTGTATGGCACGCGTGTGAGAAATGACCCCTCGGCCTAGCGGCCTCGAGGGCTCAATTTTTCTCTCTTGGATTATTTGTAATAAAACACTTATACCATAAATAACTATTACGTATTCGTATTATTCTCCATTAATAAAAGTAAGACAAACTATTACATGTTTCTTGTTCTTTTGTGAACTCTTTTTCTACTTTCAAAAGGTGTAAACAACCGCAATAACACGGACAGATGGGACATAAAGCAGAGAACAAATGTCAAAATAACAGACTATAAACTAAATTATGAGCAGTTTTAGAAAAAGTACAGAAAAAAATAAACATGAGTATTACTACTATATTTATATACTAGCTGTTACCCGCGACTTTGTACGCGCGAGGTTCGTTATTTGTGTATTAAATAATGACTAATTATTTCCTGTCATCCCATCCCATCCCATCCCTTTGCCGTCCCCGTCCCCTCCCCTCCCCTCCCATCCCTTCCCGTTCAGTCCCGTCCCGTCCCGTCCCGTCCCATCCCATCCCTTCCCGTCCAGTCCCGTCCCTCTCGTCCCGTCCCGTCATCTCCTATTTTCACCTTCAGGGGTCAAATTTCCAAAAACTTCGAATGACTTAGTTCAAAATTTGATCTTACAAAATTCCAACCTCTTTTTTACCCCTTTAGGGTTTGATTTTCAAAAATCCTTTCTTAGCGGATGCCTACTCCCTATTAGAAATCTGCCTGCTAAATTTCAAATGCCATTTTCACAATCAACATCCCAAAAAACCTCAATAACGACACCCATATCGATTTTTAGGCTTGTTTACCCCATTTTACACCCTAAGGGGTTGATTTTCGAAAAATCACGAAATAGGTGTTTGTTTATTTGTTTTTAGGAGTACTCCTACGAAGTTTCAAGTCGAAATGTCTATTTAATATTATTTTTCCATACAAAATTGGAACCCCCATTTTACCCCTTTAGGGGTTGAATTTCAAAATATCCTTCGTTATTCCTTGTATACATCATAAAGGGAACCTCTGTAAAAACGGTTAGTAAAAGCAATTTCACTATAATTAAGAAAAATGTTAGCACGCTTGTGCATCTGCAAATAAAAATGTTGAATATTGATAGTCCAAACAGTTGACTGTAATCTGCAAACTACGAGTAATATCCTCAAAATCTAGATAAAAGTATACTATTTAATAATATATACAGTTTACTAGGTCCAAGATCTTTAAATAAAGGACTATAAGCTGTGGCCTTTTGTATAGATCGGATGGTATAGAGTGTATGTCAGTATCGTCAACAATCGAAAACTGGTGATTGCATTTAGAAGAATTTCTGTCTTGTTTATCACCATCATTTTCGTTTGTCGGGGATATTAAAATACACCCTGTATAACCCAATCTTTTTCCGATTCCGATTTTTATAGAAACTACGTGGTAGCACAGTTGTAGAGTGCCAAACTTGCAAGCAAGTATTTGGTTCAGATTCATGGATACCTTGAACTCTTTCTGTAGTCCACTGGATCGGTGTCGAGTCGGATTGGTCAACGTTGGGATACAATTAAAACGCTATCCTCTGAAAACGGGTATACGAGGTAGAGCAGCAAGACTACACACAAAACATATACACACACGTCACTTGGACGTAGCACAAAGGACGGAAGTGTGAGTGAACTTGGTTCATCTTCCACCCAAAAATTCAAACAGCCAAAAAGATTCTCATAACATTTCGATTGTATCTGCTCGATATAATTAGATTTTAAGGCGGCATTGTACTGCATATTATTAAAATTTCATTACTTGAACTGTGGTTACATTGTTTCAGTACATACAAGGTGCCCCAAAAAGGAGTGGTAACTTTTCCGAATTTTTTCAACAGATGTCGCTTTATTTAAAGTACAGCGACCAAATACTTATTATTTTTAAATTGAGTTCGTATCACTTAATTTAAAAATAATAAGTATTTGGTCGCTGTACTTTAGATAAAGCGACATCTGTTGAAACAATTCGGAAAAGTTACCACTCCTTTTTGGGGCACCTGGTATTTCCTAAGCGGCAATGATAAATAAGACCACACATTTGCTAGTAAACATATCAGTTGTCTTTTAACGCCTTTACTGGTAAAATTCGTATATGTATGTACAAACTAACTAGCAAGTGCATACAATTACTGGCTTCATGTTTATACTGTAACATATAATGCACAATTAAATATTTCGTTTAATATTCTGTTACATCAATTTTTAAATTTTAAGGGTTTTTGTCTCCGAGCGTTTTGGGCTACTACGCCTCTGTGCACCACCACATAATTTGCGGATGCAAGCTAGTGAGCCTGTAAAGAAGTATGTAGCTATTTCATTGTACTTTATTCTAAAATAACAACTGCGACATTTTAATTGATTTGAGCTCCCGTGTTTCGATTAACCCTTCGTCGGGTTGTCTTCTATCGCATGTTCACCTCGTGCACAAGTTGCAACATGTCCGTTGGCCGTTCATGGCCTAACCACAGCAGCGGTTGCCAATTTCAAAATGTTCCATGCTGTGAGAGGGAGGAGGCGCATAGAAAAAACTAGCAAAACGCGTGAGCTGAGGTTTGAGCGAACGGAGTCTAGACGCGGCGTCGCCTCATAACGCATTTAAAGGATTCAAATCTAGCATGTTCCCTAATTGTAACGCGTGTGGTGTCAAATTGTTTTTTATAACTTCCAGCCCCAACCGGACGCTTGCCCTTATTGAAATTTCCGTGCCAGGAAGCTGAAACAACGTGTGAAATGCCCTAGGGCATAGAACCGTATCCAATAATGTCTTGATGGCGGCAAAAACACTTCAAACGTAATTAAACCATAATGTGTGGTACACTGTTGAATTTAGAATGAAAAGGGCTTTTAAAATGTCATATCAGAAAATTAGAACCGTATTTTAAAACATAAAGTTGATGACAGTTCCTCGAAGACGAAACTTCTGACAAAAAAAACGATAACGGTTATATTAAAGTCTATTAAAAGTTGCTACAAAGCAGTTTTGTCAGTTTCGCTCTAACTTTACTATTAAAACCAGAAAAAATAGAATTGAAAATCTAAAAATTCGATTTTTTTAAAATAACTCAAACACGGAAAATCATACTAACGATTTCATTTTGTTATGCCTTTAGTTAAGCATTTTTTTTTTCCATTTAACCAAATTTGTATCTCTTACTATTAATGAGACACACTGTATAAGTGTATACATATATGATAATTATATGTATTATTTTCTCGGCGTCTAATAATATTTGGTTCTTTTGTACACTGAAAGTTTGTATTTTTCATTTGTACACTCGAGGTTTACTATTTTTAGTAGTTCTCTCCTCACTATGTACAGGGGAATTCGCTGTTTGATATACTTTTGCTGTGTTGTTCATTTGAGCTTCAATTTTTATAAATTGATTTATGCGTTGCGCATTTATATTTACATTGTATTTTGCTTGTTTTGCAACCCCAATCTTTTACAAGCTTAATAAACATCATTTTTAAGCTACGTATGGGGTTTCTTAAAGTAAAAGTGCCATTTATTTACGCAGTAATAAACGCGCCTTTCAAGCGCGTTAAATTCAAAAGTTGTGTTTGATTTTTGGGTGGACAATTGTTAACAGATTGTAAAAGAAAGTTGAACCAGACCAGCGGCTTCGATCGTGAACGAAGTAGATGCCTCGCCTCCAGCCAAGAGTTGAATTTCACAATGGTAGATTGGAACTGCATCATGATTTTTAGCGTCCTAGTAAGACAGAACCGGACTTCACAAATAGTGTGAACTACACCCTCCCGAAAGCTAGCTGTGGCCCATCGGGGGATTTACTACCGTTGTCCATCAACACAAAACAACCTGTGTTAAGTGCGGTGGTCTGGTGTTGCAGCAAAATCCCCTTGATACTGTACAAATTCATTCCGAAAATTGGCTTCTCTGTTTTTTGACAACCCCTTCTCCCGTTCTTATTCGTGAAATCGAGCGTCTATTGCAACAACAATTTTTGTTTAAAACATTACATAAGCAGATACAATGTTTAACTATTTTAAATAATACCAAGAAAGATTTCAATACAAAACATTTGTCACAAGAGATAGAAAATACAACTTAACAGAAGCGACAACAATAT
This sequence comes from Agriotes lineatus, assembly GCA_940337035.1. Taxonomy (NCBI): domain Eukaryota; kingdom Metazoa; phylum Arthropoda; class Insecta; order Coleoptera; family Elateridae; genus Agriotes; species Agriotes lineatus. Next base: position 109,963,422 of record OW679194.1, read on the forward strand.
TATTCCAAGAATTTAATCTGTTTATGTACGAATAATTTCATATAAAGATCTACAAATACCAAATGTGAGAACAAAATACACCTGTTATTAAACATAATGTTTCTCTTTCTTTCTAATCTGATAAGCATTGTCGGATCATTACGACTATACAGGGTATCATCCAAAGTGTGAAGAAAATATTAGTGGAGAATAGCTTATATCAAAATTATAGAAAAAATGTATATCAGTATAGGTCCGAAAATGCATCTTAAGGGATCTAGCTCTCATAAAATGCATTTCGGACCTATATTTAAATGAACTATTCTTCTTACTTTGATGACATTAAAATTTTCTTCATACTTTCGATGACACCCTGTATATTTGCTGATGTGCATACTCGCTCCTTTCTGGATTATAACTAAAGAATATACACAGTATGTATCTACTATTTGAATATTACATAATTACTACCCTCTCCCACCCCATCAATAATTATTTTTAAGATTTAAAAACAATGTAGAAACTTATTTCGGGTACATTATTCCATCTTGAAGCTTTATATAACAATCAGCTACAATGCAATGCATCCGAGATGTAAATAATGTAAACAAAATATTTCCTTGAATAGCATAGGATTTAGAAATCATGTAATATTGTAGAACTTTCATTGGTTTTTAAAAATTTTAAATGTTTTTATTACTACTTTATGGCGAATTAAATGATTTAAGATTATGCGAAATAATTAAAAATATTACTTTACACTTACTAGAATATGGCCGGTAGTATTATCTATAGCCAATAACGTCTTTCAGCAAGAATTTGGCTGTAAGCATAAAACTAAAATTCTGGGCCTGTCGCCTAAAATTTGCGGACGTCCGTATTACATTTTTATTTGTGGACCTAGCTCCTGCTGCCCTCAAAAGTTGAAAGGCGAAGTCAGCTAAGCTTATGTCAACGCTAGTGGAGGTCAAGTATAAAAAATAAAACTTTGGCAATTCCGTATAGCTACATTTTCAGTAGTTTATACTGATTTGTCATAAGTTATATGTCAGATATGTCATATGACCTATACATTATACAATACAAAAAGAAAAATACAGTCCCTAAGATGTGTTTAAAGCTCTTCTTCGTAATATATGGTTTTGAAGTTCGGTTAATTCTTCATATTTAGAAGTGTCTTTTATCATTTATTTATTGGACTTGGCGACTTTTTGAATTGAAATTACATAGTTTTTAAATTTTCTAAGAAATAACTTTTACACTTTCACTTTATTTTCAAGGATGTATATTGTATACTGCAAAATTAAGCTCAAATTGTGTAATTTGTTTCTTACCCTGGAAAATAACGACATTATTCGTTAGTCAGTCCTTGCTTTTTACCAATCTATTTATTTAAATAAATAGGACGGACTAATAGTGGTTGAAGTAATTCTAACTTTGAAACAACAAATAATTGAAAAGTAATTCGATTATAAATATAAAAGCCATAAAAACAAACCAAGTTCTTATTAAGATAATTTCTGTAGAATTTCAAAACTAAATTTTACAATAATTTTAGGGAACATGAAAAATATGTCGCCTTCTGCAATTACAACCTATTATGTGATATTAGAGCAAACTTTTCCCCGGGATTTGCGTCAAAACCAAACCATTAGTGATTGTAGAATGGAATTGAATTTCCAAATGGAATTGAAAAATGGCGCAGATGTAATAACTACGACGAATATATTATGTTCTTTAAATATCGAGCCAAATTCTCATACCTTTTAATGTTATCACGATAAGCAAACACAATCTCTTGGATTTATTTATCCCATTCGTATTCCAAATGAGAACGAACATAGATAAAATATAAGGTATGCAATTAAAACAAATTAAAGTTTGATGGATCGGACTAATAGCTAACAGGTTCAGATGCAATTGCATAATATAAAGAAATACTAACCAGCTTAACGGTATTTCCAGCCTTTTTGAGCGCATCGACTGCCACGGCATGTGGAACATTTATTACGGGAGTATCATTAACCTGGAGTATTGCGTCGTTAACTTTGAGTCTACCATCTGTCGAAGCTGCTCCTCCAGGAATGAGTTTGGTAATGTAGATTGCCGTGTCATCACCGATATGAGGATTGTCTGTACCGCCTGCAATACTAAATCCCAAGCCTGCGCCACCCCTCTCCAGGATAATTTCTTCGTACTCCCATTCATCGTCGCCGTTAACCTAAAAACGAGAAAATTAATTTTAGTCATTTATTAAGTGGATACACCATTTGCTGGTTGTTAGGACATGGGATAAGGGAAGAAAGATTTGCAAGAGACACACTTTTAGAGAAGCTACGCTTTTAAAATAATATAAAAAATATGCTTGCTGTTCGTGGTCACCGGAAGTGATTTGTATTAGGGACGCTTAAGCATAAAAAACAAATGTACTGAAAACAATCTCTTCAATGCTTAAACACAGATTAACCAATTTATCATTTATTTAATAGTATATTATATTTTATAACACAATATAAAGAGCGTGAGTTAAGTGTAACCTAACGATTCCGTGCGACTTGTGGCTCTGGGATTTGCGTTCAAAAAGAAAATCATGGGTATTGCAATCATACAAACATTTTTTATATTGCACAGGCATTTTTGCACTAAATACACACACATTTTAATCTGCATCTAACCTAAATCACACACTTTGTAAAAAAACTTTTTGATCAAATTTCCAAGTAAGAGGCTTTGAAATTTCAAACGCAATGAGCGGAAGCGCGCCATAGAATAATTGCGACATAACGTGTTAGAGTGAGACAAAATAGTGTGTTTAGAGCCAGTTTAAGGTTCTTGCCTGTCACGGCTTTCCAGTCTGCACCGCCTCGTTTTGTTACTTCCTGGCCGCAAGTCCCACTGAACGCAAATCCCACGACCGCAAGTCCCAAGACACGAACCTAACTTGTATTATATAAGCAAGCAAATTAATAAGTTAAGGTTTTTCACATACTGTATGTACGTAAAAGACAACCGATCATTTGAATTTATAAATACGTTTGGAAAGAATGCATGTTGATTCAAGGGTTTTAATTCACACAAAGTTAAGAGAATCGTATTATGTACCTTACGTCGCTCCTCTTAAACGAAATACTTTGTTCGGAGACTAGCAACTAGCATTTTGCATTCCAAAAAACGTTATTGGACTTCCTTGTAGATTGCGAAAACATTTATGTTGAATATTCTAATAATTATGCAACCTCAAAAAGTTTCCATTAAATTGGAAAATATCAGTTACATAAATGTAAATCATACCTTATTCTGATATGTATACCTAGTTCACTTACTTAACAGTAGAACAGTCGGGTAGATAGCGGCCATTTTGTTTTTAATTGGGTCAATTAAAATGATCGATTAAATTGATTGATCCAATTAAACCGCCAATTAAACCGCGAATCAATGCTCTAATTAAACCACGAATTCGCGGATTGACCTAATTAATCACATATGAAGTTTGATATTTAATTTACATATGTGCTACTGATTAAATTACGCGGCGGCTATTTTTAATTTGCTTTCGGAATTACGCGCCGAATGGATTAACGAAATTTCCATTGTCCCTACCTACTATAGGAAATTTTTCAGATTTTTTTTCTAAGTTCAAGTTTTTGAATTTAAACTTCCCGGGTGTCGGGCATTTTGGTTTTCTGCGCGCGCACCTCTAGCGTATTTTCAAATTTTCTAATTTAGCGCCCATTTTTTGAATTTGATTACGCGCCTCGTTGACATCTGTCTCTCTCTCGCTGTTCTCTCTCGATCGCATTTATTTAATTTAAAAAAGCTGTTCGTCACGGCCACTGGTCGGATTTGAACCCTCTACGTGTGCATACACATTGGGCTCACATCGATCGATGCCGCTAGACCACGGAGCGCTACGGGATTTAAAGGGTTTGAACAAAACGTCATTTCACAGCTCTGCCGTCACGCTGCCAGAATTAAAAACAAACAATTTTTTGAGAAATATGATTTATAAGAACGGGAATGTATAGCTTATTGTGTTTAAAGGTAGATACAATTTTAAAAAAATTAGATTTGTAACAGCTTATTAATTATTTTATAATTTGTGCCTGCTATATGGCTGGATTAACGAGATTCTCATTGTCCCTACCTACTATAGGAAATTTCCGTCTAAGTTCCCTTTTTAAAACAGGTCGGTGCCTGTGTTTTGTTTGGTTTTAAAGGTTTGAACATTGTACCACTTAGCTGTTCTGACATTACACTTCCATATTCATATTATAAATAAATTTTAAATGTTATTTTCGACTGAGTTTTAGCCGCTTATAAATTACAACAGCTAGTTTAAAAATTAAATGGGCGATAAGAGGTAAAGGCAGATCGTAATATAAAACGAGTTACAAATTTTATTTTAATATATTCCTGAAATACTGATAATACGTATTGCTTGAATAAGAAAGAGATAAACATAAAATGCGTAATTATTCGCAATGGTTTTTGCCCCGGGCGCGTTTTCAGTTAACTTGATTGTTAGCACAGACAATGGAATTTGCTATGATATCACCGACTCTGCAGAACTTTCTATTTCGTCATCCTCAAATGGCCTAACAGGTCGTTGCCTGTCGGTCACAATTATATATATCAGCAATAAGATAACATGAACAAGAAAATATACGTATTGCTTGAGTAAGAAAGAGATAAATATAGTAGCAAGTATTGGAGAAGGCTTGACTAATTTTAATTATGACATTTGTCAACTAAACATGCCTACTAATATAATTTTTTGTATGGCTATCTTTTTCTTACTCATATAGGTAAGAAAGGGTGGTGCGTTGCTTTCAGCTACCGTGTTCCGAAGATATCCGAGTCTTATTGTATAAGAATGGTTGTCCCCATAAATTTGAATAAAACAGACAATTTCGTTGAAAAAAATAGCTTTTCAATATCGTTTGCAAATAAAACAAGGGATACTTGTAAAAATATAGGTCAAACCATTTTTCTTGTAAAAAATTTACGAAAAGACGTATGTGTTGACGACAAATTAAAATAAATTTGAATAAAAGCACGCAAAATTACGAAAATACGTATGTGTTGACTCCCAAAGTAACAAAAATTTGAATAAAAACGCACAATTTCGTTGAAAATCTTTACAAAGCGACTTTATAGTACCGAAAAAATGATGTAAACACAGTTTTAAGAGTTATTTGTAAGCATAATTTTGCAAACGTTTAACAAATAAACCGTAATTTTTTAAAGTACATCACACAATTATGAAATCGTAGCTCAATTTATATGAATTTTCGATACTTTGTATGTGAAAAATAGCTTCAAATACTAATATTTGAATAAAAACATGCAATTTCCAAAGCATTTCGTTTAAAATTTTAGAAAATCGACATCATCTCTCATGAAAATTTATAAAAATCGGCATCTTGTCACATTAAAATTAAAATCACGCAATTACACGCCATCTCACATAAATTTTTACAAAAATCGACATCATGTTACATAAACTATGCATAATTTTGCAAATGTTTTACACTTTTTATAAAATTCATCGCTCAAAATTAAAATAAATAGCAATTTCGTTGAAAAAATCTTTTACCACAAGCATTTCGATAAACAAAATTAACATAAACTTGAATAAAACACACAATTTCGTTGAAAAATTTGCAAATGTTTTACACTTTTTTATAAAATGTATCGCACAAAATTAAAAGAAATCACAATTTTCTAAATTATATCACGCCATTATGAAATCGTAGATTGATTTTTTGAAATTTTACACTTTGTAACTGTAAAATAACTTCA
>OW679194.1:109969302-110208103 GCA_940337035.1 Agriotes lineatus
GGAATTTTTTTACGATATGTTAGTAGTATTTGGTCACATCTCTAACCAATTCCAATGTTAAGATTATCTAGATCTTGTAGACGACTGCCATGCACTTCTTGTTCTTTGTTAGATTGTTTCTTCATATATTTTTGACGTTTCCTTCATGTTGAAGGACGCAATAGAAAATTTGTTTTGGATTTCGTAACATAGAAACAGCCGTTTTTCTTATGGATTTTGTTACTGGTGACCTTAAATTTTATTATGCCAAATTTATACAGTTTAGCTTATTAAGCCAATTACAAAGTGTTTTCTTTTATAAGAATCATCATCTCTTAATGCTTAAAGTGTACGCAGTCACTTTATATTCGTTTTTATAGAAAATGTTACTTCATTAATTACGGTCACGTCTGGAAGAAGTATCAAGAAGTAGTGTTTTCTCTAAGTTATTTCTATGCTGGCTTCTCTAGAACTACTACTATATCATCTTTGATCATTGTAAAAATACTCCTCCATTATCTCACCTAAAATCAAAATCGACGAAATTTATTTAGTAATTTTATCTTCATCAGTGTTCTTAAATAATTTACCAAATTAATTTCAGTATCGTTAAGATACCGCACTCAGTGCTGTTATAGATAATATTACCGTACTCAGTGTGGTAATAGATATTAGCGCGCCCTTTTTTACAAAACAAAGAATACATTGAATCAGAATTTAGTGATGAACATAAAATATAATCATGCTTATGGCACTTGACGAGACTCGTTTGATTGCCGCAGAACTCGGCTCGCCGCCTCGTTCTGGAAATAAAACTCGTTTTGTTATGATGCTCATAATTAAAATTGTATCGTTAACAGTAGTTTGTAACGTCTACTGTTTTAAGCAACGCTTTCAATTTATACGTTGGACTGTACACGAGACTTGAATTTTGGTTAACGTCTTTATTTGGTATGAAAGCCACTATAGATACATCTGCTATATCTAATAATAATAATAATAATAATAGATCCATAGATATAAAGGTAAATGCAGTCAATGCAGTTGAAAATTACTTACAAAAACCAGATATATTTAATTATTGGTCAACTTAATAATATATAATGAAAATAATGAATAAATGATCCTGTTTACATTCCCTAACGAAAGAATAGACAAAAATCACATTATTGAAGCTGCGTATTTAACAGTAGTAACTTTACTTGCTACCTATACAAGTTTATATTACCACAGTTTCTAAATACAGTTCTGAATCTGTTTAAAATATTACACGTCAGATAGTGAAATCGTCGTTTAATAAAATGTAAGTAATTCGGTTTTATTAGTCTGGACTGGAACAACTTCGATACAGTTATCTGCTGTGGAGCTGTGACTTACAAAATCATATAAAACTACATATATACATATTGTTGGTATTATACTATTGTCTTATAGATATTAACGATACGAGTTTGATTATGGGCATCTTAACGAAACGGGTCTCGTTAAGTGCCATAAGCAAACGTGTACTGTTCAATATTTTATCTTCGTCAATCAATTCTGGTTCAGTTTTTCGGACTTTTTCCACTGTCTAGGATGTAAATCACACAACGTTTCGGGAGTTTTGATCTACTAGTGGCAGACTAGTAATCACAGCGATCAGCGGTTCAAACCCCGGGGGAGGCACAAATTTACGTAGAAAAACGTACAATATCAGTCCTCAGGACTAACCAGGAACACCTGAGGACGGGAGTAGATCAAAACTCCCGAAACGTTGTGTGATTTACACCCTAGCTAGACAGTTGAAAAAGTCCGAAAAACCTATCATAATAGACCACTGCAAAAAAATGACATTTAGAGAACAATTCTGGTTCAATGAATTTTTTACATAAAAAACAGTGCGGTAATATTACCGCACTAAGTGCGGCAATGAAGCTCTTAACGATGCCGAAATTAATTTGATAAATAGTCTATAGCAACACCGATGGAGATAAAATTGATAGAATAATTTTCTTTTTAATTCGTGTGTACTGTACGTGGTATTTGCTTTATTTCTTATTAGTAAACTTCTTGTGTAATAACTATTTGCGTTAAATGTAATAATAATACTGGTCATTACGGAACTAACTGCAGCATCACTTAAACTGGAAACGAGGGGCAATGAACATGAACCTTTAAGAAATTCCTTTCGAAATCATAACTTACTGCTTCTAAATTGCTAGCATTAAAGTCCTTCCGTCCAAAGTAAAATCTTAATGTGTGCATGTAACGACTTCCTTCGCCCGAGTAGTAACTAAGAATCTTCAGTTGCAGCTTTCGTCTTGTACTTTATGCAGTACTCGAGCTACCACGACTGCTTCTAATATATTCCGGAGATCCTTCTATGCTGTCGAGATTTGATGCCGTCTCCGCCTTTTCGAGAATGATGAACGTACAGTCAATTCAATTCTCCTAATGACACGCTTAAATTTTCAAGCGTAAATTGCATCGATGCATTAAATTTTATTTAATTTACATAACTTAGACTTTCAAATTCCATCGACTTCCGAAAGAAATGAAGCATAACACGTGATTTTGTTGTTAACAAGGTGCTTCGCTGAAAAGGTTTTTCGTCGTCATTTAATTTCACTTTCCTTTTCTCCTGCTGCCTGAATTGATTCCTTACCGGGCGCGTGATCCTTTTAGATCTTCAATCTGCTTTGAACAAGGTCGTTCGAGTGCTGTAATTTTCGGCGGTAGACGTGCATCGCCATGCTAAAGATTTTAGAATGGAGCAATTGCAAATTACTCTTTGGTAGTGTTTGTGGAGAATAAAACGACTTAATTTAGTATTCCATTGGCGTTTTCTGTGTAAACAAAACTTCATCGGAACTTCGACATCGTAAACTTGCGTGAGTTCTGTACTAAAATATTAGATATAAAATTAAAGGAATAGATTATTCATAACCTAATTCAAAGGTTCAAATTCTTATTTTTTTTTAACTAATTCTGATCGAAGTATTTAAATTGAACTTCGTTTTAAGTTAAGGGATGCATCGATGTAGACATTTATGTGGTAAGAAATATTTACGTTGTTTAGAAAAAAAATTAGTGTATCTTAACTTTTATATATTCTAAAGTCTTGTATAGATATTTCATGTTATTTTAGCATAATATGATCTACGAAATAGAAGCCTTAGGATGACTTGTGTTAATAAACTATATTATGTAATATCCTTACCTAATATTAAGAAAGACACTTATTTTATGTAAATATTGTTATTATATAGGTCTATAAAATATATCGACTTTGGCTAAAAATATAGACTCGTTATAACTTTGGAATTTTATTGAAAGCTCCATTTTATTCGTATGTATCAGAAAATGTGTTAAATCTTTAATTTCAAGCGAAGGGAAAATGTTCATGTTTAGTTAGTCGGAAATACAGATGGTAGATTTTTTATTATTCAAGATCTGTGTGGTAGGTACATACTGAAATAAGTGTATTATTTATAATATCAATTTTGAATCGAGATTTGACTATAACATTTGGCTTACTAGCCCGTCTAATTTTATCAAGAATTACCAATTGCCAAAAGCAATAGAGCCACACTATATTAACGATTGGTAAAGTTTAAAGCATATGACTAACGTAACAGCTGCTGGGATTTGCATTTGGATATTTTTAATTATACTAGGGCACATATTTTTGGCCGGTATTATAATCATGTGTTCTAAGAATTAGATAAATTTTATTTCGTTTGATCTAAAAATATCAATCTAAATGGTGGATCAGCTTCGATGCTATGAAAAACTTGTAGTGCTATTCTGATAATATTTTTGTTTTAGTAGACATTTTCATTTAAAAAATATTTTTAACGGTAAAGATTTTATTAAGAATAATAATTACACATCAAAAATATTGTAATATTGTAACTGGGAGGTATGCAACCTGCATAATATTTAAAGTTGCATTGGTATAAGCTATTGAATTTTTCTTGTTTTTTATCTATAATGTATTTACCATTGGCGATCGTCATTGCAACTCTTATAGTGGAAATTGCAGCTCGGAATAAAGAATTGCAACTGCGATTCTAATTGTAAAAGTGTACACATTTCGTATATTGACATATGATTTTTACACGTTTTCCTTTGCCAAGCGATTCTGACACTAATAATATCTATTGCAGAGAAATGTATTGAACAATCTCAGCGGGAAACCTATTTTGCATTAGGGTTACAAATGTTACATGTTACAATTGCATTTCTTCGTTTTTAGCAAAGAGAGCTTCAGTAAATCAGCTGCCATTTGCACCAAGTTTCTATTTCTAATTGATATTATACATTGTTGGGATGGCATTAGTCTCCAGAATATTTGGAGGCTGAAGCTAATTAATGGACTAACTCTTCGCTTGAAGTTCACGGGTTATTACTAAGTAATCATCTGTTGAACAGCACTATCATTTATTGCAGATTGTCCACGCAACAGTGTGTGGATGTTATTTTTTAAAAATATTTTCTAATAAGAGCAGATGTAAAACTGAAATTATCGTTTGGTGTTGTAAATAACTGAATCTATCTAGGCATATAATTTTTTTTGCTAAGGTTTGAAATCGAGTCTATTTTTATTGTGTGAAGTAACTTTTTACAAAAGATTAAAGTATTGAACTTTTGTAGTGATACTATTAAATTGTACAGTGTTCTATTTATAGCGAAAATGAGAATATTTTATTTCGATTTCTTCAACCCCCGATTACTCCGATTGCGGTGGCAAATGATTCTCTATTTAGCGCTTTTTAAACGTTCATATTCAATTAAATCGTGAAACTTTGCAACTGTAGCTATTCAACTGCATATCTGGAAAACTAAAGCATCTTGGTGAGAGCTTAAACATTGTGTCGATTTGCCAAATTTTTGTTGTAGCATTTCTACATTTGTTCTTTGTTACTGTTACTACTTGTACTTAATGTGCATACAACACCAATGTTACAGTGTTACTTCGCTACATTTAAATCATGTTGAGATTACTCAAACTCATACATGATGCTTCCCATGCAAGCATGCAGTTTACTCATCGTAATTGCATAGTAGCCACAGTTAACTTGTCTAAAGTAGTAATTAATAGTTCAACAAGGGTTGGAGTACGTGGTAATCAGCTGCCATCAGCAGTACAGATTACGTTATGTTCTACTACACAATGGAGCATTTGCTCATCTTCATATATTTTTAAAGTACTTGTAGATACCAGTACATCTTTCAAAAAGTGTATTTATCGAAGTGAGGCGAAGTTACATATTCGCACTTATCTTTTCATTTATACAGGCATATAATATTAAAGGTCACAAATAGAAATAAAATATTAATATTGAGGTGTGGTCCTTTTATTGCTCGTAAAAATTTAATTATGCGTTTTTTTTAAACTATACTTACAAAAAAACTTTTTAGACAAACGGTATAGACAATTATGCAATTTATAATAGAGGTTTAACAAAATTATTTCCGTTATTAATTTTTGTACTTGAAGGAGTTTTTTGCAAAACAAGCAATTTTTCCAAAAACTGTACATACTTACAAAACACTTGAAACACAAGTTGTATATAATTGCATAATATATGATCTGGTTCTGTGAAATTTCATTTAAATCAGACAATTATAAAATATTTCCTGTGAACGGAAAAACACAAGAGCAAAGTTGGCAGATTTTAATTAAAAATCACTGAGATCTCCGAATTTATATTATTAAAACGAAGATACAGATTTTCAGGCGATAGATTAAACCCTCTGGACTGTAGAGAGGACATAGATAGACTCACAGACGGACATCACTTCGAAAATCACTTTTTGAATCAGAAGACACAAAAACTGTCATTTTCGCAAAAAACGAGTTCCAAAAAATTTATAAATACTATGAGAAATGTTGCTTTTGGGACCATGTATTTATCAACGTTGAAACTTATATCTACATTTAGACATTTATGTTTGTATATGAAAGTGTCATTCAGTTTGCAATTTTTAAATTCCTGTTAAATAATTAAAGCTTTTTAAATAGACGCACTTCCGTTTTAATAAATGTTATGCTTGTATTCAACTAATACCTGCAACTGCTTTTTAAATACTCGCTATAATCTGTAAGTGATGTAAAAATCTAAAAGGCAACAGTTCCAACATTTAAATTATTTAAATTCACGTGTTAATCAATTAAGTTGGTTACGGAAACAGGTTGCTGTATTAAAACTTAAATTTAGATATTATCGGTGGCTATAGCTTTTTGAAATTCATCTAATTTAAGAAGCTTGGCTTTCCATAAAAGTAAAATACAATGTTTAATCCATATGCAGTTAATACAATGCCAGTATAAAATAGGTACATTTCCTATAATTGTAGAACCTAATTATTTTGTAAATTTATTTTCAAATAATTCGGTGTACTACACATTGGATCTTAATATGAAATCTGCGATTTGAAATCCTTTTTAAGATGGATATGCTGGGCATTGAACAGCAAAATTATTTTGTATTTTATACCATTCATGTAATGTACGAGTAGTTCAGACACAATCAAATAAATAAATAATTATAAGTAAATATAATAGTTATTTATGGTACACGTGTATTATCTTCTCTTCTTCAATTTATGATTAAAATAAAAACTGCAGTAACTAAATTCATTGGTAACTGTTATCTCTTTTATTTTATTCTATTATGTTATTATAACAATAACTCCTTAGCAACGAGTTGCGTTAACATGCATTTAACAGCACTAGTATTGTTAATAAAAATAACATTATGATACTTGATTAGCATTTAATCACATGTTGACAGCACTGTATTGTCAGTCTATGTCAAATTCGATGATAGTAGGTTAGGTTTTGTTTGTTATTTGACACAAACTGACGCAAAACTTAACCTGAAAATCTCAAATTTAACATAACCTGACAGTACTACCAACAATACAGTATTGAGTTTTTATCTTACTAGTCATACCACCACTCGCTGTTGTAAGTGTCATTAATAACCATTTTTCATATTTTTTAAAAAGATGAGTATTTTAGGATAAAATAAACCGTGTTACGATATACGTAACGTTATCTGCTTTCTACATTACTCGAGAATTTTAAAGAACTCGCTCCTAACGGTGGGTTATAGTTTCTACCTTTAGAGGTCTACAATCGATCTAGTTACAGCCTTATAACTCCTGCAATACAATATACAAATAAAGCTTAATTGAAGCAACTTGAATTAATTTTAGTTTATAGACTGATCGAAAATTCCATATAAAATTCATGTTCAATACTACATACTTGGGATTCTACCTGCCTAGTAAGGTTTTTGAAATGGACATGCCGGGCTCGGTAGCTCAGTGGTTAAGTATTCTGGCTACTGATCTAAAAATAAGGGCCGAGATTTTGATTTCCGATGCCGGTGAGGCTTTTAAAAATTAAAAAATCGGAGGAAAAGCTCTACATGCTTAGACCTTGCCCATAACAAACAACCAAGCCGAATTTCTAAATCCTAGTAATATGTATGATATGTATATTAGGAGAGAAACAGCTATATTTAATAATATTTCTTCCCATGTCAATTTGTAAAATGGTAAAGTAACATTTTACTGATGAGAGTGGATAAAATGCTACTTTATTCACTAGTGAATAAAATAGTTCATAATGTCTAGCAACTAACGAAATAAATACGTACTACCGTCGTAACTAGTATAAAAGCGGGTAATATAATATTTAGTTACAATAAATTATTGATTCAATTTTAAAACTGATTGATATACCTAAATGTAGGCATTGGAAAAAATTGTATATGCCACATGTGCATAAAGAGATTTTATTCATTCGGGGAAATTATCTCACTCGGCTTTGCCTCGTGAGTTTTCTCCTTATGGATAAAATGCATTTTTATTCACTTGTACCATACATAACTATTAAATTGCTACTTTATAAAGGTCGATGGTGTATTATCTGAATACATCGAGGCGTCTCCTCTCACTCTTATCCCGCGATCAACCCTATCAATCCGTGCGATTATAAAGAGACACCTACCTAGGTAGCCACTTTGCAAAAAATACAGGGTTGCCATTGTTTAATCATGCGCGTTAGCAGACAACCTTTCTTTTTTGCTGGGGAACCGTGAGCCGCGGGCAAAAAGGGAAGGTTGTCTGTTGACGTGCATGTTTAAACAATGACAACCTTGCAGTTTAGTAAAAAGTGAATTGCAAGCCTTCGTGTAAGTATAATCACAATAGCTAGGTCTTCTCCTTATAATCGCGGCGATTGATAGGATTGATCGCGGGATGAGAAAGAGTGGGGGAGACAACCAGATGTTTTCAGGAAGTACACATCGATCTTCCATCGAGTGGCAGGTTTTTCATAAGCGTACCGTGAAAGTTGTTTACTATTATTATTATTATTATTTCATACTTGGGAACAAAAAAATTAAAAGGTTTTTATTCGATGTGCGTTAAGTGTCACTTTTGCGGTCGGCTCTCCTATTATGTGGAAGGTATTGCTAAAATAGCACTAGCATAAAAGTATCCCATGAAAAAATTTATTTCCATGGAAAATAAGATAAATAGTCTCATCCTATTGGTTGGTTTAGTATACACTCGTAGAATAATATTCACTTATAATACCATGAGCAGTCAAAGTTATGTCGACTATTTTTGCGGTGATATCACGAATATCCATTGCGCTTAGGTTCGATCTAAGCGCAATGGACATGAGTAGTGATACCACCGCAAAAATAATCTACTAACTTTGACTAAGAATGGCATTCGTATGACTATTCAATGAACCATGGCCTGCTAAATTGTTTGACAAACGTCGTGACGTTTGTCAGACAATTCAGCAGGCCGTGCAATGAACCAAACTACTTTTTCAAATTAGTTTTCAGTAAATCTAACAACAAACTACGCAATTTCTATAGTAACAGAACTAATATTGACTTTTTCTAATAAAAATCACATTTGTTTAAAATAGTCACTTGAATACCTTCTAGGAAGATATATCCACTGATTTTTTGATTGGTCAAGAAACGTCAAAATTCTGGATTTTTATTGGTCACTTTTTGACAGATGACAGGTGAATAGAATAGTCACTATAATTTGTTTTGGAAATGCTCATCGTGTGTATTGTTATGGTCAAGAATATCTATGGACGTTTCCTATCGAGAGTTTTTTATTATTATTTCAGTAAACTTTAGTGTTCAGATTATAGGCTATGTTTTATTAGAGCTGTGATAGTTAAACTATACAATTCAAGTGTATTCTATGAGTAACGATTATTTATTCAAGTCCAATACATTATTCGAAACACTACCGTTTCAGTGTTTCAAAATCGTATCAATCGGTTTCATGGAAATGGTACAAATAGAAAAAGCATTTCCATTGTAAAGGCAGAAATCTGTACTTTCGTGTTCTGATCGAATTGATTCTGTGGATATTGTATCTAAAAACGTTTATTGGATGTCTTTCAATAAATTTCAACACGAACAAAGAGATGTGGAACAAAACGAAGAAAATATCAGAAAAGGCTCTACTTCTCCCAAAATAATAACATAACTTGTTAAAGGTTGAGTGTTGAGCTTTTAACATGTTTAAATAATAATCCTTTTTTAAAGTTTTCAGCATCGCTCACGCCGAGAAAACTGTAAAGCGATTGTCCATTAAAGTTCCTGAAGATAGTGTTCAGCGAGCAATACCAACTGATTTAATCTGCGATGAAGGTGTTACGGGATCACTTGTATCTCCATCACTAGCAAAGTCACGTTCTTAACAGCACAATTAACAGCTGGTAATGATGGAGTTTTACTTCCGGTAGGAAATGAGATACAACGCGATACTTACTTTTAAGCTTGTCGTTAGATTCTCTGCTGCATGTCTTCATTGAATTTATTTTTAAGTGCCTATTATTTAGTCCGAAGTGCGAACCGAGCTTTCATCTTTAACTAAACCTTTTAAAAAGGTTTTCTCGTTTTGTTTTGTTTGGGCATTCCGTGTGTAAATCGAACTACTGTTGTCGTCTGCGGCTGAGGCTGCCGCTAATTTCGTACGGACATTGGTAATGCGGCTTTGGCTTAATGTTTCTGGGAGCTATTCGAAGAGTACGTATTGAAATTTTGCTTTCCACAAAGGCTTGCTGTTTTAGCGTGTCAAATATGGTTTCCTCTTAAATTAATTTCCCTCGCCTTGCCGCATAAAAGATATGAGATTCGCTGAACTGCGTTTCCCTCAGCTTTGGTTGTTCTTCCGCACCGCGCAATTAATGTTTCAAACGTATTCCTTAATAAATAATATTTTGGGGCCCTCGAAACCCGAGGATTTAGCGTTTACGTATTTTGATTATATTAATTTTTCCCATACACCTGAGGTGCCGTCAAAGCGGATTAAGTGTTTTATTATACCAAACTCCACAATACGCGGTGTAAAAAATGTATTCCAATTTAATAACCCACGCTGCAAAGGGGTAATTTTTATAGCTTTTTCTCTACATTTTATTAATTTATTTAAAGTTTGTGTACGAATTGGTAACTTCATAATTGATGGCTGTAAACTTTAGAGACCATTACTGCTCTGTGAAATTCTTAAATTGTAGTCTATTACAGTATAACTTACCAACTTGAAATTAGACTATACAAGATGGGAGAGAATTCATTTTTTACTAATACAACAAATAAGAATATTATATCAGTCGATGGGATAGAAATATCGAGTTGCAAATCGTGTGTGCTGGATTTCGTAACATAATAACAAGAATAATGTATCCTTATATCTTCTTTGTGTAATGCACTCATTTTATTGGGATATTATTTACATATATATAGATAACACCATACTTTTCAAGAGATTTAGATGTGTATATTTAACCAACTATTCTATAAATATATGTAATTGTAAATGCAAGGGTAATGGTGTACACATTTTATAAAACCAAACTAGGACTCTTTCCGAGTGTTTTTTGTTTGATTCAATTACAAGAATATTTAGTAAACTAACAGAATATTGGAGAGTATCAGTGTGGGTTTAGATCGGTAACCGATATTTGCGTTAAGACAAATACAAGAAAAATGCACGAAGAAGAACCCAAGTATTCACATGCTGTATTGATTTTCGGCAAGCATTTGATTCGGTATATAGTTAGCAATTAAAGAGCTCGTGTTTCTTGCAGAGATGGTTCAACGAGGGACGACAGCTAGGGTTAAAATACAATTATAGATCATTTTGATATAAACATAGGGCTAAGACAGGGTGACCCAATGCCGCCAACCCTTTTTAGTTTAGTATTAGAGATCATAATACGGAATTGCAAGATGAAAGGTGGAAACAGCATCCTAAGAAATTCATTCCAGTGTCGTGGCTTATGCCGACGGCATCGCCCGTCTTCCAAGAACAAGGGAAAAATTAAAACTTTTGTTCAGAAGATTAGTAACTGAGGCTGTTAAATATGGGCCATTAAAAATGGAAACGCCAGAAGGGGTGACGCTAGTGGGATACGCAGACGATCTAGCAATTGTGGCCACGTGACGATCAGGCGAAATAATAGAAAATAAAATAAATAACGTGGTATTACGGATACAGAAAGAAATGAGGAGAAAGCAGCTGAAGCTTGCACCTCATAAGACCGAGGTGGTATTGTTGGTAGCTAGACGGAAACTAAGGGAGATAACGATCGAAGTCGACGGAGTAACTATTAATACCATCAAAGCCCTAAAATATCTGGGATTCTACTTCGACGTCAATACAAAAATGACGAAACATGTTGAAAACATAGTAAAAAAGGCAGAAAAAACCGCTATGCAACAAACTGTCCAGAATAATGCCAAACCTAGGCGGGGCAAGAAGCAGCCGGAGAAGAATTCTCGCATCCATAGTGTACTCGATACTACTCTATGGAGCACCAATATGGGGCGAGACACTGGGACATGCTAAGTATAGAAAAATGATGGAAAGTGTGCAGCGCAGAACCCTGATAAGAATATGCGGTGCATACCGTACAACGTCAGTTGAGGCACTTCAGGTGATCGCCGGAGTACCACCTATAGAACTACTGGTGGATGAAAGCAGAACAAATTGGGAATCAATAGAGAAGGGGATGAGGGAAATTGTAGACACCAAGGAGGAGGAAGAGAGAAGGAATCAAGGAGAAAATGGAGTATGACACAGGGTACACACATATAGACATATGTCAGGCTGCCTTGTTTTTGATTATCTGAAAAATATGGTATTTGTAAATTTCTAAGAAAAAAAAAGAGCTTAAGATAGCCCCCCCCCCCCCTTGAAGGAATGCAATTGCGATATCGAGGGATATGGGGAGCATACAGAGGGACCACTCGATTTCGGTTAGCCGATTCGGGCGCCGACGAGTCCCATTAAAAAAAATAAGTAAATGAACAAAAAACAAAATATCTGATCTCAGGATTTATCCCGAATCAGAGTGAAAAATGTTAGATCGTACTAGGTGATATGTAAGGCTAGGATTTTAGGTTGTAAAAAACTTCTTTTTAGGTACCTAAAATAGGTTATTAAAAACCAGGACTAGGTAATTAAAATAGGTTAAAGAAAATTAAAATTGAACAAAATCTAAACAATGAACTAAATTTATTTGCTACTGTTAGCATAACAAATAATAGTAATTTATTATACAAGACGATAAAGTTAAATTTTATCCACAAGTGAATCGTTTAACGTCGAGACGAAGTCGAGACGTTAATGATCCAAGAGTGGATAGAAATAACTTTATCGTCGTGTATAATACAATATTTTTTTCTATAGCAAGAACTTTAACAATTTCAAAAGAAAATAATGACAGTCAATCACATTTGAAAATGTCAGTAGCTAGATTAGGTTCCTACGATAATACCAAGCTGTCATATTTAATTTAAACAAAAGTTAGAAAATTAAATTACTTTATCTATCCTTGATGTTAAAGTGCTACTTTATCTACCCTTGCTGTTAAAATAAAACTTGACCTTTTGTTTTGAGTTGACAAAAGCACACTTTAACATGTGCTATAGAAAAAAATACATTTTCTGGCGTAAATAAGTATCATTTATCTATGAATATATTTTCAGCCATGAAGAGCTAAATTTATCTTCTATAGAAATAGATAATTGGTACAAATTTGTAAATGAACCAATCAATATTATCTATAGGTTCGTCGGGCTGTTCATTATTTGAAGTTTTAGTACGTTTTTCATAAACCCATAACCTGGAGTTTTCTCCAAAATATTAGTTAATTTTTTTAAAGCATTTTCCCTTCGTTTGCCAGAAATACGTTTCAAGCAAGTTTGAATTTTATTAATTATTTCCATTAAATCCGTTAATGACAGCCCGCATTGTTCTAATTTCACTATATCTATCAGCACATTAAATGTGTTTAACCAACAAGTGTGTTAATGAATACGATTAATAATCGAAACTGTTTAAAGCACGAACGAGCGATAGCGAGTGAGTGCGTTTAATAGTTGAGATTATTAATCGCCTATTAACAAACGAGTAGATTACAAAATTTTTTCGTTGACCACAAAATCTTTTTTTTGTGGCGAAAAATTTGATTAATACATCCATGCAAAATATCATCAAAACGTCAAAATCACAAAAACAGTTAATTAATGAAAAAGAGTGTATTAATCAAAAACAGTGTATTAATAGATCTATTAATCCATCCTTTTTAAAAAACAGTTAATTAATGAAAAAGAGTGTATTAATCAAAAACAGTGTATTAATGACGTCTATTAATCCATCCTTTTTTAGGAAAAATAATTCATTAATATTGAAATTAACAAGCGGTCAACGAAATAGTTATTTAACCAACAAGTGTGTTAATGAATGCGATTAATAATCGAAACTGTTTAAAGCACGAACGAGCGATAGCGAGTGAGTGCGTTTAATAGTTGAGATTATTAATCGCCTATTAACAAACGAGTAGATTACAAAATTTTTTCGTTGACCACAAAATCTTTTTTTTTTGACGAAAAATTTGATTAATACAACTAACCTCCATGCAAAATATCATCAAAACGTCAAAATCACAAAAACAGTTAATTAATGAAAAAGAGTGTATTAATCAAAAACAGTGTATTAATAGATCTATTAATCCATCCTTTTTTAAAAAACAGTTAATTAATGAAAAAGAGTGTATTAATCAAAAATAGTGTATTAATGACGTCTATTAATCCATCCTTTTTTAGGAAAAATAATTCATTAATATTGAAATTAACAAGCGGTCAACGAAAAAACATTTAATGAATAACAACAATGCAATTTGTATTACCTCTGCTACAATGCGTATGAAAACAGACACGAGGTTTAATAAAGCAGTATGGCGTAGCTTAAAATATTACAAATTGTACTTATGTATATACATAGGATTTGCTTTAATTCTCCTTCTTGTATCTGTTTGAAACAATTACATTATAAAGCTCCAAGACTTGCAAATTATGCAAAAATACACAGCATTCGAAGAGCATTTCTAATTCTTACTTTCATATTATTCCTGTTCCGTGCCAACGTTAACACTGTTGATTGCTACGCATTTATAAATTTTGTACTTAAAAGATAAATAGCATAATAGATATTCTGCTAACAATTTCGGAAGCTCAATATACTTCACCTAAGATAACTCGTACTGCATCTTTTAACACTGGTCATATTTGTGTACTTCATGCTCTCCATAAATTACCTTTTCAATCCTTTCCAACAGTTAAGCTTAGCGGTAAAGCTTGTTAGTGAGACAATGAGTCACTCTGTATATCTCCAATTTTTTTAAGAGAAAAGTTTCAGTTTCCCCTGTTCAGCTTCCATTGACATACTATTGTTGAAGCTACGAACTTCGAGAATACATGGTGCACGTTTTCAAAAACTCTATGTTACACGAAATGCCTGGAAAAACGTACAGGTACATGCTAAGAAATCGTATGTTGTAGTTAAGAACAAAAAATCAGTAAAGGACTTTACTCGGAACTTCCGTCACAAGTGGAAGCTTGGAAAATATTTTAAAAAAAATTAAGGTATACACCATGTAGTCGTTGGGGCCAAAATATGACCTGAGCTATATGTATAAGATATTACATTTATTGAACTAACATTTCTTGAGTTAAAGCAAAAATGGGGATTTTTTTTAAGTTCTCACCCTGTATATATTTGATCGAAAGTATATTAGATTTTGAGCCAGGTAACCATTGAATCCGCATGCAAAAAAATATGGCCTTCCTCCAACAAGTAGTTTTTTAGCCAACCGCCAACAGACAGACAGACAGAGGGACAGACAAACGGAACTGCCAAAACACGTTTTTCCTCATTTAGGGATCCCGTAACGTGAAGATCTGAAGAAATCTCGAAAGGTGATTTTTTACGATTACAATACTCACTTCGCCTTGGGCGAGGGAAAAAAAAGTGTTGTAATTGTACGTTACTACAATACTCACATACCTTTTAAGGGATGAATACACTAAAATAAAAAAGCACAACACACCAATTGAAAACCTTAATATGACATCATTTTCAGCAGCAGTGCTGAAAATGTAATTTGAATTAAATAGAGACCTTCAATATATCGTACAATGAGATCCTACAGAAGCGTGCGTATGAGTTGGCTAAACAATTTAAAGCAAACGGAACTAAAAATCAGCTCCAGGAACTAGACACTTTAATATCCTCTCCACCTACTCGCTGGTTTCCGTTGCCGAAACAGCTTTGAAGTTCGCGGTACAGCACGGTCTCACTTGCGTACGTACCCGAGATGATCCGCTTGAATTGATATCTTATCTCAACTCGACAAGCAGCTTCATTTCGTTACACCTATGTTACGTAATGTAATTATTCAGTAAACTTCAAATGATGAATTATCTTAGGGCTGAGCTGAACCAGCGCCCTTATCTTTAAGCTCGAAACTTCGGCGTTGTCACATCGTTTATTATACGTTATGGAATTCCGATCCGTGCTCTTGTGGGGATTTTCTGGTGTTACCGACCAAGAGACGAAGAGACAACTGTTTGGAATCGAACTAAAGGGCAAAGGGATTATGTGTTTCGCATCACAGTCGTGAACTGCAGAATAATTACCTTAGAATTCCATTTTCATACTCAAGGCTTGATATAACTACACATACGATTTTTAAAATTGACCTATAATAGTCAGATATTGCGATACATTGAATCATAAAAATGTAATAAAAGAACATTACTGCAGAAACATACCTGCATATATTCAAGGCGCTATTTATAAATATATGCACATAAAACTCAAACAACTATGCACTGCGGACACTACAAAAAAAATAGCTATTTATAATACAAGTGCGAAACATACATGTTTAAGGCACGCGTATGAAGGTTTGCTGCACGAGGAGAGCGCACCGTAACGAGTTCGGCAATTCATACAAGTATCATACCATAAACTTTAAACGCCTTTTTTACAAGTATTATGCACGATTTTTCCTACAAAATCAGTTTTAACACTGCCTGCCAATAATATATTTTTAATTCTGAAAGAAAACGATAAAAAGCCTACTTTAATAGTTTTTGTGGAAAAATATACTTGTATTACGTAATAACCGCACCACTTCTAGCAAAGAACGCGTATCTATAAGCAAAATAAGATATAGTAATAGATATTAACGATACAAGTTTGATTATGAGCATCTTAACGAAACGAGTTTGATTGCCAAAACGAGGCGGTGAGCCGAGTTTTGCGGCAATCAAACGAGTTTCGTTGTGTGCCATAAGCAAACGTGTATTGTTCAATATTTTATCTTCATCAATAAACTCTGGTTCACTGTATAAAAAGAGTGCGGTAATATTCATTACCGCACTGAGTGCGGTAATATCTGTCCATTACCGCACTGAGTGCGGTAATATCCATTACCGCACTCAGTGCGGTAATGAAGCTCTTAACGATACTAAAATTAATTTGGTTAAGACGCTATAACAACACGGATGAAGATAATGGTTATTAAACAGATCCACTATCTTGAAAATTCAATACAAAATGCATTTTCTGAAGATTGTGACAGTTATGTTTTTCCAAACCAGTACTAAAGTAACCTATTGAAGCATGATTTGCGAAGTTGCTTCTTGTCATTTTTGGTTACTTTTATCAAGTGTGAGTCATAGAAACTAAATAGTGGATACAGTTCGATTGTCGGCGGCATCAAACGATCACAAAAAGTTAGTGCTGCAACCCACTATGCAATTCACTAACTCAGCTTTGGCAGGCTACAGTATAATCTTAACGCCTACTTCACCATAAAGAGGGCAAGCTGATGCTTCAATACTGCACTATGAGCCAGATGTCAATTACAATTTCCAAACTGCTGTAAAAAAAGTGATAGAGTATATCTACGATGTGTCTATTTAATCAAGTAGCTTTAGGTTTTTGCTTCCAATGACATTTGAATTGAATTCGTATTCTAACAAATAAAGAATATTTTATTTCATTTTGGAACCAGATTTTATAGCCCTCGGGCCTACAAAGTTGCTAAGTAGTATAACAGGCATCAACAATGTAATATAGCAACACCAACAATCTGCATAGTAACCATAGCACACCAAAGTATCACAGCGCCAGCACAACGAAATACTTAATCCTAGAATTTTGTCCATTTTGAGAACCAAAATAAAATAAAACGTTGTATGTACCACTTACGTAATCACGATTATAGCTCTCGGGTAATTTACAGCTCTACGTTTCGCGTCGCTTCTTTAAACATTCCCTCGTGCTATCTATTGATGATGCCCTTAATACGTAAATAACTATTATGTTGAGAGTTTTGCGAGAACTCGATCAATAACGAAATTCAACGGTTTTTCGATGTCAGTTTAGTGTTCGAGATTGTCCTTCATTTACCGTAAAAAATGGGTTAAAAAGTGCCGTACAAGCGAATCAGCGTGTGATCGAAAACGAACGGGGACTCCTAAGATCACTCCATTCACCTGCAGGCAGATAGTGGCGGCTCGTGGAGAATTTGGATGGTAGAACCAACAACCGAAGGTAGAATGCAATTTCCACCCCTTCACAGACAAGACAAATTCCGACATCCGGATATTTAAATATTTCGCATATGAATTGCAAAAAGTTTTACATGCTAATAAAATATGATGAATAGAATAGACTATTCGGTTAACCTGTCATCTATCAAAAGTGGATCAATGAAAACATCAGATTTTGCATTTCACAGTCAACCAAAAATACATTGTAGTGGCTATTATAATAACACTGAATTGCAGCGAATATTGTACTAGTACTAAGTAACTATTTTGAACAAATTAAAATATTTATTGAAGATCTTCATCTTCAATGTTTACGCAAATTATTTTTTTAACGTGTATAACTAAATGTTGGGCCTTTTTAATTTGAAAAATGGGTTTGAATTGATATAACTTTGTGTAGTTATAATATTATATATGAATATCTCCCCTTAACTTTTCGTTTAAAAGTATAATTTGGCTAGAAAATGCATCTCTACTGTTTGAGATACGATTGACGTACATCATTTTTAGATGTGCGATAATTTACCAGTAAATTAAGAGTAGAATAAAATACTGGTAGATCATAGCATAGTCACTTAAATAACGGTAATTATTTTTCAAAAGCTCCAACGTCACATCCAGAAAATTATTACACACTGTCTTTAAATATGCAGGAATTATAGGCCTGGCGTTTTCTTATCAGACACCTACGTGCGACAGGGACACTCGACACACGTTCTCTCGCAGACTGGGGCAGACTTGCGCCTAAAGTAAGGCGGCTCCCAATAAAATTTAAAATATCTTTGGACCTACTTCATGCCGCTATGCGCCCGCTGCAGACTATAAACTGGTGAAAAGCTGAGAAGCTGCTTCGATCTGGCTCCCATGCATCCCAGCGCTTATCGTACCCAATATTCATGAAATAAAAATTACTCGTGCTTTTTTTCAAGCTTAAAATGAAAAATAATTTCATGTGTTTTAATCCTTGAATGGCTCTTTATAGCAAGCCGCCACTGCCTAAATTGACGGTTATTGGACGTTAAGAAAGCAGCTAATCCGTTATAATTTCTCGAAGATATAGGAATGAATTAAATTTTTTTAGACAAAGTTGAACAATTGCTTGAAAAAATTAAGTCTAACAAGATGGTGCAGGACTTTTTATGAAAATCTTCCAGAAGCTTTTCCCTCAGCGATTAATTTCACGAGGCGCAGATTTGAAAACCTTAAAAAAATTAAAGAGGAATCTGTAGAATATCGACGTACATGTTGCATTATGTATGGACTAATTTCGGATCCTGTTTGGAAGGGTGTGTTAACGAAACACGAAACTGTTGACCACATACCACTTTTCATTAATAAAACTTTCGCCTTTTTTAAATGCCATTCATTTGTTATCGTTTTTATGTTAAGCAATTTTTATTAAAGTTTCACAATGATAATAGACATTTTGCTCTCACTGTATTTAAATGATTAATGATACAATCTCAATCAATAACTTCCAGGAACTACAATATACGTTTGCAGCTCTGGTAAAAAAAATAATTCAATATTATACGTATTTTAGAATGTTATAGTTATGCATAGCGTCTCGCCAAGCTATGCGTTCACTGAAGCGAGGTTATCACTGACAGTTGTATTCTTCAAAATACTATAACCAGCAAAGCTTTAAATGATAGAATTAAATTTCGGCTTAGACCGCGTCGTCTTTGTAGATAAACACCCAGCATTTGTTGGTTTAATGTGCCTAACACCTTGTGAACACAAGCAAGGGTTTGTGTAACGGTTATGTTCTTTGGTGGCTCGTGAACTCTTACAAGTTGTAACTTTGACTCTGAAGATGCAAGCTGCAATGTCTTGCGAAAGGTTGTCTATATGGGTGCACAAACAGTAAAAAGGCCAAATATGCCTAAGTGTCTTTGTTCACAAGGTATTCTAATAACACGCACCAAATCATGGGTGGCTTGTAAGAGTTCACGAGCCACCAAAGAACATAACCGTTACACAACCCTTGCTTGAGTTCACAAGGTGTTAGGCACACTAAACCAACAAATGCTGGGTGTTGATCTACAAAGACGACGCGGTCTAAGCAGAAATTTAATTCTAACATTGACAATTCGAGTAACCGCAAAAGCCTCAAACATTTTATAGTATTTCAATTGTTTTGCAAGTATTTCTAATTATTAACAATTGAATTACACATAAGTACTTGTTAATAATGCAACTAAGTTGGTCCATATTTATAAGATTCCCCTGTTGTTGAGTTGAGTAATTTAGCCTTCAATAACGAACTTTTTAGAGGTCCTTCTGTAAATTTTATACGACTTTACTGGGTATTATGTATCTGTTTCGATTTAGTTTGGTGGTCATAAACATGTTTTTTAAAATACAACGTCCTGTATATTGTATAGCAAGTTGCTGTTATAAAGTTTATTTGGGCTATTTTAAATATTTTCCTTGCTTATATGAAATCATACACAACTTTGCTTAATATAAAATTATATCAAAATTCCTCAATACATCCTACCTCGTCATAATCCCAAAATTACCTTGTTCCCAAAGCTTTAAAACGCCCAAAGACCGCTGATCTAATAACGATGAAATAATTAAAAACACACATTGTAAACCAGCAACGAATTACCACAAGATCCTCGACAAAGCCGTAACGAGCAGTTTTAGAACCTTTCACTAAAACCTATATAGACTTATTCATTGGTTTTAAGATTTTTTTCTCGATTTTTTTAGATGTAATATCTGAAAATTTTACATCATTGAAAACAACATAAAAAGTACTACCAAAATCTATAATAACAATTACAGGTTGTCATTAAAAAAAAGTCGATGACGTCATATCATGAAAATAAAAAATACATAAGAAACTGAAAATTAGCTGAAAAGATTCCCTATGGTCAAAATCGCTACACCCCTTCGAGATTTTTCCATAAAAATTAATATCAACGAAGTTAATAAATTTATCCGTTACTTTATTTCCGCACTGTATACATACATTTATATCTACGAATTCTGTTCCATTACTGTTTGTAGCAGATCATGGATACGAATAAACACAAAAAAATTTACATACACTGAAAACTCGTTCTTTAATAGGACCCACCTTAGGGTGCCACGTATTTTTCAATTATTAAAATTTATTAAGGACCCCCCCTCAATTTGTTCCTTTGGATGTACCAAAAGACTTCTAAAAATTTCAGGTAGGTCGTGCCGACTTAAGCCTAAAATTTTCCAGTGTAGGGTGTAAATTACCTTCTACCGGGGACGTACTGAAAGTTTTATTGTATAAATTAAGATACAGAAAGTTCGACTTATCTACCAGTATTAAACTCATTGCTGAAGAAATAATTTTGTATTGGAAGAAATCTAGGATACCGACGAAAAATCCTGATAAAATTCGGGCGAAAATAGAAAAAAAAACGAAACGTGAAGAGACCTCCAAAAAAATGAATCCAAAAAGTCAGCAGTTTTCCGACAGCGAGAAACTGATTTTTGGACAGTGATGTAAATTGTAAAGTGTATAACACTTCACTGGTATGGAAAAATGTTATCGAAGTGTTCTGGTGGTGGCAAAAAGTAGAGAGATTGGCGGTCATTGCTTCGAACGTTGAAAGATTATTAGGAATTCCAGAAATGCCTTCTTCTACTGGCGAAGAGATCAGTTGTGTTGTGTACGACGTTGTAGATAAGTGGGGTCTAATCGAAAAAGTTCAAGCATTTTCTTTTGATACAACTGCTTCCAATACAGGCAGATGGAATGGCGCTTGAAAGTTACTCGAGAGAAAGATGAATAAAGATGTATTATTTTTGGGGTGCCGACACCATATAGCTGAAGTAATTTTAGCAACTGTAAAATAACTGAAAATAAAAACTGATTGTGATTACTATGTGAGTGGTTGCAGTAATTTCAAAAGAATTTTAGGGGAAAATGCAAACGTCAATTCAATACTTAATTTTTGTGTAAAAATGTTGGATGAAAAATGGTCAAGAAATGATTACAGTTTCTTGAACTCATATTATTATTTTTTGGATATCAAAATAATTAGGTTTGTTGTATTTAAGCAACCTGGAGCTTGTCATAGTGCTCGATGGATGGCCAAAGGGATCTATTCCCTAAAGATATATCTTTTTCAAGAACAATTTAAACGGACTTCAACAGAGACAACAGCGTTATTACAAGTTAATGATTTCATAGTGAAATGTTATTACCAGTATTGGTTTGTAGCTCATCGGGCAGAAAAGGCGCCATTAGCAGATTTGAAATGTTTGAGGAGCTTATACAATTACACAATTAAGGGGGTTGCTGAAATAACAGTGAAGAAATAGTGAGCGGATGGCCCCGCGAGCAAATGCTCGCCTCTCAGGTGGCCGGCCCGGGCGAATCCCGGCAGACTCGAGTAGGATTTTAAAAATCGTATGCTCCCCGGCTACCACGCTAACACCTGTGGTAGTCGTTAACGCCTAAATAAGGGAACTCTTCCTCACTTTCAACGGGCAAGCCTAGCCAGAACCACTTTGTGGTTAAAAACAGGCCACTGGCCTGGAATAAGAGGAAGAAGAAATAGTAAACCATTTATATTATTTAAAAGATTAATGTACATAGTCCTTTATCTCTGTACGACGACGATGTAAGTAAAGAGACGAAGGCAAAACTATGTAAACAAATTATCAATGAAGAAGACCAAAATGACAAAAATTATGATTTTGGTTATGATGATCAAGATGAAAGAGACGGCGATGAAGATCAATAGAATGATGCCAATCAGGTGCCCAAGAAATTTATTTTAAGAGTGAAGGATGTGCCAGAGTTTTTACAGAATAAAGACAGTCACATTCTAATTCAAGTCATAAGAGGAAAGTCCAGACATTTCTTTACCACGTTTTTATTTTCCACCAACGTTTTAAATCGATCACAGATTAAAAGAAAAGTTGTTCCTTGTCTATACAAGGAGAAGAGGTTGTAAAAAATCTTAAGCGACAAATGATACGACGGAGAGAGGAGTGATACTTCTCACAGATTACAATGACAGCGTAACAAAAAGTATTGAGCAGCAAACATATTTATTTCAAGTACCCATAAATCTACAAAATAGTTTGAACAATTTGACACTATATGTTTTGTTTTCCTTTTTTCT
This sequence comes from Agriotes lineatus, assembly GCA_940337035.1. Classification (NCBI taxonomy): domain Eukaryota; kingdom Metazoa; phylum Arthropoda; class Insecta; order Coleoptera; family Elateridae; genus Agriotes; species Agriotes lineatus. Next base: position 109,992,353 of record OW679194.1, read on the forward strand.
AGGCAATTGCAGACTATCGAAAAGAGTATCCGAATGCAAAATTACAAACATTATGAAAAAAATATAGGTATTATTTTTTTAAATAGGTCTAAATGTTTATTCAACATCTGTGTTAACATCCGAATTATTTTTATGAGTAGAAGAAGAATCATTGTGACACAAAAATTACTTGTTCAGAAATCAATTAAATGGTTAAACATCATGAGAGTAATTTTTCAATTTGGTGTATCAGTCAAACTTTACGTGAAAGTCGGCATGGGTTAATATTATCTGATTTGACTGAAATTTTAAGGATTCTTTCTTTATACCTAAAGAAACAAATTTAGGGGCAGTGCAAGCACAATACTTGAAAAAAAAATACATATTCATAAGTGGCACCTTAACCCACCTGCAAATTTAAGGAATTGGGTTTAAAGCATATACTTAAGAGACAAAGTTGAGTTTGTTAATCAATCGTTCGCCATCATAACCACTGCCCCACCCCCGCGTATGATAGTTTGATTTGGACTTCTGTCTCAAGATAATTTCTAACATTTATCTCTCTCTTTTCGTTGAATTACGTGATTTCGTTGATGTGTTTTATGTGCAGCAAGTACGCATTGATTAAATAGTTCTTAGATATCAGATCAGACTTCAATATATGCCTAAGTTTGCGAAATGTCATCGACATCAGCCTTATTCTGCACCAAATTTCGTGCTTCTTTTTTACAAAAGCAGGATTTTTCAAATTTTAATTTAAGGGTTTTCTGTATTATTCAATAAGCCTTCCAGGATATAAAAAACCAACACGAAATATTTTAAAACACACGTTTCGGGATAGTATGTAAATACAACGCAACACCGCTAATAAATTGCTGATGAAGGAGTTTTTATGGCTTCGCATCGCCCTAAAAAACTCGCATCGCGCGTGAAGAAAAAGTATTATGTAAAATAATAGCATCATATAACAATTTTCTCCCAAGTAAAACAGATCAAGTTGTCGTACTTCAACCACTTTTTCATATATTAGCGCTCTTGCACTTCACATAAAACTGATACATTGAACAACTTTTTAATCAACCAATTTTATAACACTCCATTAAATCTAAAGCAAAGTACTACGGCATTCTTTTGTAACTGAAAACGAACAGAGCACATTTTGAATTTTCCAATAAAACGTCTGAAACTACCTGCTGCATACTTTCGATCTAATTCCGAACTACGCAATTAAAATCTGAGTGGCATCAATTACAAAAACAGCGTGTGCCACTATTTATTAGAATTCTTAATATAAACTTTTATGACCCAAGCAATTTACTGTGAAAATTGCCCATTTAAAATTGGCGTCGACACGGAAATACTTAAGGTTGTTGATTATGCAACATCATACGATTACTAGCGCGTTTCCTTTATGTAAAGCTTAAAACTTTGCATCCTGTTTAATGAAATATGCGATGGCTGTAATAATTTTCAAGAAAAATCCTCGTCGTATATACCAGGTGTCCTAGATGAGATGCAGAAAAATAAGGAAACAAGCCTTATAACAGCGTGCTAGTTTTAAAATACGAGACGCCTTCCAGCGGAAAACTTGGCTCCGGAACAAAATTTAATAAGCCGATATAATCTGAAAAACCTCTTAAATTAACCTTAACGAATCTACAGAGAAACCTTTTTCATTTCAGTTTAATATTTACGCGTACTCGGCGTTTTAAAAAGAACTGAAATCGGTTGAGAGCCAATGCACGTTTTCATTTTAATATCTTACCAGCTGAACGATTACAGTTTGTATTTATATATTAAAGCATAAATATTTTCTTAAGAGTATTTAAATTCAAGAACATGCATATCACTGGTATTTTAAAATTTTGCGTTGAATACATTGCAGTAAAATAAATACTTTTGAGTGAAAACAGTCAACAACTAAACATAATTGTTATGTTCCTGTTATATTTTAATTTTTAGTTATGTACATCATGGTATTTCTGTGAATTAACGCAACAATACAAAATAAAAAATTAAAAAACGGGAACAAATTAGTTTTTCAAACATTAGTTAATTAATATCTATAATTTTGTAGTGTGGCGAAATACGCCAAGAGGAAACAGCATTTATTACCTTAAATGTAATTTTGAAAAAGACAGTCAGTTAATGCAAATTATCAGCTGCAATCAATAATCAAGGAGAACATCCTGAAAATTAAAAGCACCAGACTTGATAATTACTTCAACAACTATCCTTTATCATAATGAGAACATGTATATAAGTGCTACGGAAGTACGGAAACGACTATTGGCATGCTAATGTCTGTAGGTACTCTGGTGAAATGGCATCTTACCTTATCATTACTGACAAGCCAGCGCTGAACTAAACGGAATGTAGGACTAGACTGCTGCACATTGCCACAAATGGTTAGTAAAATTTAGTACGTTTGTAAAATGGTCGTAAATACTCTTTTTATCTGTAGCAATAAAGATGATTTCCAGGTCAAAATACCAACATTTAAGATTAAGGCTAAAGCTTGTCTTAAAATATTCTGAATTCTGAATTGTAATGAAATGCAGGTTAAGAATAGCAATATTACTTTTCTTAAATATAATATTGTAATGACATACTCAATTCAGTTACAGTTGTATAAATCGTATGACATAGATTTATTACAATAACTGTGTAAAAATAGTAGAACAACTATCATCTTAAAGCTCATGGGTAGTGGAGAAAAACAATTAATCGAATATTATTCCTCTGTATTTCTTTCACAATTAAAATGATTTTTATGACAACGACAGTAACTTAAAAATGATAATGTATCAAGTATGTGTATCAATTTCTACTCGTATTAGTAAAGGAATGATCAGTACACCACGAATAATAATTAAACATTTTCAATTAGCCGTATCATACAACTAATATTGCAACTTTACTGTCCTCGCACACTGAATTCCTTGCTTCTGTGTGTATTTACTTAATAACACGTAGTGTTAAATATTGTATTATACTTTTCACAGTTTTATTGTTCTATAACTGGGTTTCATAAAATTCATCCTGCTACATTAATCTTTCCTTAAAATTAGTGACGGAACAATTTCATGAGTGCCCGTTGTTAATATTTACCACCACTGGCGTCTAAAAACCATTTTTCATCAATTCAGGCAATTGCAACTGCGAGTATAATTACATGAGTCAGCGAGGCTATAAAGCTAATGTAAATTTTGAATCATACAAGGATGGATTATGGTTGCATCTTCAGTTTTTGTATAGAAACATATCGTATACTCATCACGGTCAAACTTTTCTGGAATATCAAAGATCGGAGTTTCTAAAGTACACTCTACTTAAACATACAGTTGGGACACTTTCGGTTTGCATTACTTTGTAGCCGCAATCGCAGTAACATTCTTAAAAGTGTATGTTGTATCCTTTTTCGTGTTACTGATTAAATGGAATTGCATTATATCCAGCACGTTTTCAGAAATACGGCGTAACTTTACATTTTACATATAAACTGATTAAGCAAGTATCTCGAATTTATTCATTTGTTCTCTTATTACTGCGATGGTCACCTAGTTGCTAATGTAACTACCTGGGACTAGATAAGGGATACCCTGTTATTGCGGGAAAACTTAAGTACAAAACACGAAATGTGTTCCTGTGCAAACATGATGCCCGTAAACGACTGAAACGTGCCATCCCTTTGGCTATCACATAACGCATCAATGGTTTTTATTATGAAATCACAGGCGTATGAGATGAGTACAGTCCACAACTCTCATTGTTTGCGTGAGTACATTAAAGGAAACAAATTGATGATAAGTTTTTTGTTGAGTTTTATATGAAAGAATGTTTACATCTGTAACGATATAAAAATACGTAATTGAAGATAAATATCTAAACATTTTCCTAAAAATATTATAGTATGATCAAAAATAATTTTCGTCTAGTTTGGCTCTGGAATAAATCCTAATTTATGAATGCAACTATAAGTCAAAATCAAGTCAAGTTTAACATTTAAATGTAAACGTACTTATAATAAATATAAAAAATAATAGTATATTAAAATACAAGTTGCAGAAGGCATCTTCAAGCACGAATTTGAAATTTCGAAACGAGCCGCGGCGAGTTGAGAAGCAAATGAGTGCTTGAAGGACCTTCTGCAACGAGTGTTTTATACTATTTTTTCTATTTTGCTGCTTTATACCATTTTATAAATTAAGAAATAAATGGTTTTCTATTTTGCGTTTAGAATACCTCCATTCTAGCACCCAAATGACGTCATTTCATAGCGACTTATTCTAACACTCAAATGACGTCATTTGGTTGCTAGAATAGTTATTCTAAACGCAAAATCGAAAAATAATTTTTTATCACACATTATACATTATAAGCTTAGAAAAATGCTTCATATTTCAAATGTCTACGATTTAGTTGATCTTAATATATGATTAGTGAAATCGGTATATTTTTCAATTATGAAGATCGCATGTCAAGTTCTACTTTTTACTACTATATTGCTTAGGAACGCTTATACTTAAAAGGAAATAACTTTTTCTCCAATCGGATGAGAAATGATAATTTTAGGACGTGTTTTTGGGCCACAAAATGTATTATTCCAGTATGCTATCGCCGTAGTTAAGACAGCAAGAAATAACAGTACTGTAATAACTAATAACTTATCCGGCCTGGGCCGGAAAAACTTAACATAAAGTAACAATAAGGGTATTAAATGTTGCGTTTATTCCGATAGGAGAAAAATAGTACGTGTAACGTGTAGGTAAACTGGACAGTCCAGCCTCCTGTGATTGCTTAACTAGGCTCACGCTCATCAGCAATTTCCACAGTCGGCCTATTTCCCATTATGTCTCCTACTAGTTACACAATTTATACTACTGCATTTATAGTACAAACAAAAAACAGTTTATCACCGTAGTAGACACCTTTTCTAATCAGGGTTTTACAAAGTTGCGCTTTCTTTTGCTGTAATAGTCTCTAGTCTCTTTCCATAAAGTAATTACGTAATTAGCGATCAAAGAAAAATACACAATTTCCAAAAGCAAAAATGAAAGCGTATTGAGTGTTAAAGAGTATTGAGTATGACTAGAAAGTAATTTCTGTCACACAAAACTTTACCAATATCACCACAATACTAAATATTGTAATGGTTTTAGAGTAAGGGGTTAATATTAACAGGGATTACTTACTATTTAGTGTTTGTTGCATGACCGGTAGTGTAACGAAGAGGCATTTGTGATTGATTTCACACTTGCATAATTTAAGGTGACAGTGACAGACATTCAAATTGTCACATCATTTTGAATTTGGTTTTCATTAAACAAAAAGGATACGAATTTTTCATAAATTAAAACAGTCTTGATTATGCGTGAATCCTACCTGAGTGTTTTTTTAAGAGTAAATGTTTTCACCTGAGCTAGTTATATTTAATAACACTGATAATTAATAAATAATTTGTAAAAGGGTAAATGAGTTACTTAAATTCCATTTCAAGAGAGAATTAATTAAAAAGAAACTAAAGCATAAGAAAGTCAAACGTAATTGTTATAACATAAAACCACTTAAAAAGTATAAATACGATTGCATTATAGTCAATTATAAAAATCTGGTGCGATACACGCACACAACTTCCTTTTACAGTGATCTTATAATTAGCCAAAAATTTGATTATAAATTTTTAAGCATTTGTCAAAAATTTTCAAAAATTACAAATTTTACAAAAACGGTACAAAATAGAGTATTAGTTCAAAAGACAAATTTTCTCTAGAATTTTAAGCTGAATTCAAAAATTTAATAATATACCGGGTGTTCTATTTAAAATAGGAGTTAAAAAAATAGAAAAAAACAAAAGAAACCCATTTTAAAAGTATTCAACTGGAAAATCACCTATCTCACATCAATACACATTAAAAATGTAATAAAAATGTAAAGTTTAAAAACAATCGTTTTTCTGTTATCCCTTGAAATAAAGCATCTTAAGGGGCTTAAATTGTTTTTTAAGTACAAACACGCATATCTGAAAAACAGTTGAATTTAGAGTTATGAAGTAACATATCAAAAGAAAGCCCATTAAAAGGGCTTTTCAAAAATACAAAAATATACAGGGCGTTCAATTTGAAAAAAAAATCGAAATTATTAAAATTGCAAATATTGAGCACCCTGTATAGAATTAATACCCAGATCCACCATTTTACACTTGAAAGATAGTTCACGAAAATCATAATTTTTGGTAACGTTTTGCTTCATTTATTGTTTTCTGTAGCTTACAGCAGCCGCCTGAAGTTCAGCATTTTTTTGCACAAAATCGTTAATATCTCCAAAACAGTTGACGTTAAGCCCATACAACTTTATATCAAAATGAAGAGTATTTCAATGCAAAACTTTTAAGCCACTCAAATATAGGGCATTCTATTAAAAAAAAAGTAAGTTTGAGTCGCCGCGCTTTGTACCTACAACTTTTATAGACACAATATTCATGTAACTCTCATAGTTTTAGATATATCTTCCACCCCCGCTTCGTTGCCGGACCCTGTATGTATATTGTATAATAAAGAAGAACTAACTGGAAGTTGATAGCAAATCGTAATTTATAATAACATTGTCGCAACATAATGCGTAATAATAATAATTACTATTATATTGTATATATAATTCATTCATGATGCTTCCTCCTCTCAGTAGGCTGTAGGCTGTTATATGTTTTTCTCCGGTTGCATGCATAAATTGTGATAGAAGACAAATGTGACATAAAAAACTTTATTACAAATACTTTATTAACATGGTTGCGATTGTAATGTCAAAATTCCGAAATTATGCGAAAGGAGAGAACAATTTAACTGGCAACAGTACACGCTTTCAAAAATCATAACCACAAATTGCAAACATCACCCAATTTTGTCATGTCTAGTTATTTCGCATGCGTACCAACAACAATGTTATCCTAACGTAGCCTTCTGGGAAGTGGAAACATGGTGAATGGAGGTATGGAATTGAGGTACCTGTACGAGGGGATGTTGACTTCTAAAAAGCAACTGCCCCCAACGGCGATTTTTGAATTATTCCGGTGCACTCGGACTAGCAAAAGACATGTGTTTACTCAGAACAATTGAAAAAGATCAAATTTTAGTCTATCCTTTCCCTATAAATAAGGGGAGTGCTCTGTTCAAGCTCGGTTTGAGACATATTATACAATATTCAAATAAACAATAATAGTGTAGTCGTATTTCAAGATAATGGTAGTCTTCAAAACTAGTTTTGCAAAGAGAAAAAATTACCTAGTGTTACATAAACTTAAAATGGAAAATAGACTACCAATGGGAATACTTGCAACTATTGACGAAAGAAGAACCCTGTTCATACATTTTTTAACAGTAATAAAAAAAGATATATTTAATATACATACCGAAAATTGTCAAACTAGCCATAAACTGAAGATATTGACATATTCCAGCTATAACGACGGGTATATATCTAAGGGCCGGTCTTTCCACATCTCAATAAAGCTCCAAATAACTATTCAACAGATAAATTTGTTGAGAACTTTTATCAAGAGAATAAGCGTTTCCGTCTTTCCATCACAAATCGCCTGTTTAATAGTAATTGAACACATAAGTTAATAGAGCGACCTGCGTGGAAGTGAGAACCATAATACATATATTAATCACTGGCTAGTTCGCGTCGTGTTTATGTTGAGTAACATAACCTAACATTCGGTATTGTTTTGTGCCTAACATTTTGCACTTTGTTAATAAACTATTCGTGTTTTGGGAATTATTGTGCTTTAAAAGTGATGGCTGACGAAGCAAAAAAGGAAGAAAAGGGGAAAAGAAAACGTTCAAAGAATTTTACAGAACTGGAAGTACGGTTTCTGGTAGACTTAGTAATTAGGCATATTAATATAGTTGAAAATAAAAAAACCGATGCAGTAACTTGGAAAGAGAAAGAAAAACGTGGGGACTGGTAGAACTGCTGCAGTCCTCCGTTCTAAATACGACGTAATCAAGGAAAAGTAGCCTTTTCTGTTTCTAAAATTTTCAGCTATGTTTCCACCTTCAAATAAATTTTTAGTACTAGACTGCAAGTAAGTTGATACATTTTTTGTAGTTGCAGTTAAATTACCTGGAGATTGTATTTTAACGTGCGTGCAGTCAATAGCTCCTAATACTTGTGGAAAACGTGCTATTCTAGAAAATTCAAGAACCGTAGCATGTTTTTCTTCTGGCGTCTGAGGAAAATGGATATATTCAGCACGAAGGCTTGCCAATGCGTGCACTACACGTTGAATGATTTTTCCGCATGTAGATTTGTGGATGCCACCAAAGTCGCTAATGGGAATATAAAAATTACCAGAAGCTAAAAATCGTAAAGTCAAAAGTAATTGTTGAAATGGTGGTATGGCATTATTTCTGTAATGAACAAAATATTTTTAACGACAATTTGACATAGGTATACATTATTTCCATTACCTTTCTGTACGATGAGTAAGTTGATGTTCAATTTGTTGTAAAATTGTTCTTACACTAGCTTTAGAAATTCTAAATCGTCTGATAAACTCGTTATCATCCCAAAAATTCAAATTATCTACATGCGGTCTAACAGTATTTTCTCTCCGGTCACGATTTACAATATCAACTATATCAATAATATCATTTTCTACTAACAAGTCAATATCTTCAAATATATCCATATTATTAGTACCTAATAATTAAAGTTTGAAAAACATGTTCGCAATTTGCAAACTCTCTTGCACAGATGCACTGCATACATATTATTTGTTAGAAATCATAGGTTAGGTATGTGTCTAATAAATGGTTATTGGGCAGTTCAACTAGCCAACAACTTATGGACCAGTTAACCTTGTTTAAAAGCCGAATAAGAAATATAGGTAGATGAGAAGAAGCAATTTTTAGTTACAAGGCAGATAAAGTTGTAGGGAACTTTATTGGGAGGTGGAAAGATCGGCCCTAAATGAAATGTAAAAGAGCTAAGGAGAGCATTAAAAATGTAGACACTATATCAGCCAATAGACATAGCATTATTGTTTAAGTAAGCTATCTAAAAAGTTTTATGTTACCCAGTTAACTGTATCCTACCAATTCAATAAGATTTTCTCAAAAAGGAAAATATGACTGACATTTATGCTGCCCATGCTTCATAAAACGGGAAAGTATTGTCGTCGCCATAAATGCATACTGCATCCTGGGATTGTAGATATTATACTGTATGTAATTTGGGAGCTAAATTGATTTGGCAGCAAACTGGACTACTGTGACCACGCGGAAATTAGCTGCATACTGATCAACTTGTTAGGGATACAGTATGTAGATTCGAACTAATACTATTGGCCCCTCGCAGTTATTTTTTGTAATGGGAAGACGTGATGAGGAATAAAAGGGATGGCTAATTTAAATTTTTTTGCAGGTCACTGACCACTAATATTAGATGATGTACCTCGTTTGCATAGACATGTGTGTGCATGTTGGCCAGGTTGTAAAAATTATAACAGAAATTCAACTACGCCAAAAAATGCACACTTACAAAATAAGATAGATTACTGCTACACTTGTACAGGAGATTTATATTTGTAACAAGTTTTAAAAAGTTGAACAGTTTGTTGGGAGCAAAAAGAAATATGGACGTAGTATTATTTTATTTAGCTATTCAAATACAGACAATTCAAGTTTCTCCAGTACCGTAAACATATCATAATTTTCATATCGGGTCTCTTTTGCAAAGCCTAAGAAAACAGTCATGAAATTAGTACAAGTACAAAAGTGTTCGTATAAGAAGCGTCCTACAGGTCTTTGTTATGCTGCACAATGGTTGGTTCGAGCAGATATTTGTTTTTGTGAATCTAAATTGCAACGACTACGCTCTCCTTGTGCCCAGGGAGTTAGTACTACCTATAACATAAGTATCGGGTTACACAACCTGTTTTCTCATCCCTCCATTTATTTAATAATATTTTTTTCACACTTCTTAGTTTACACAACAATGAGTACATTGTAAAACTTATTCAATTAATTACAATGGGTATCTAACTTTTCTTGCCAAGATTGGGAAAATACAATCTCTAGTTTCAATTAAACTTTGATAAAGTATTGACATTGTAAGTAAATTATTATGCCTCTACACGCGGTAAGGTGATTATAAATTGATTAGGTTTGTTGCTAGAGGGAATTTGGAACACCGTGAGGAATACTGATAAAACAAAAACCTGAAATTACGTAGAAGAAAGATCGTGCCACAGCACTAATTAAATTTCACCAGGTATACATAGCTTCCAACGACCTGCAACATACTTAAATTGTTAACTTCAGAAGTGATTACTGCTTAAGTATACACTCATAATTATCATTTATCTAAAAGCTTTCCAATAACTGCTTAACGGCAAAGGCGTTGTAAGGTAATTTCAGTAGGAATGAAAGATATTTTTGTTTGTAGGTACACACTCGTATGGAGGTAATAAAAACTAGAACTCATTTCCTTAAATAAATTTGTACAAAGATATTTAAAACCCCACGATATGATTTCTGAAAGTACATCAACATTATCTAATTTTTATGAAGTGTGGTTAATAACTGCAATCTCATATTTTAACCTAAAATATGTTTTACCCCCCTTCCTGTGAGTTCTGAAATTTTGAGATATGTTTATAAAAAATATATTCAACATTTCATAGATCAAATACATTGCACTGGCATTTTCTTATTCTCAAAATAATTGCAGAGTTGAAAACATCAAACTTCAAGGGAATATTACAGGAAATTTTCAATCATCAGATTGGGTCTCTAGCTGATACATACATAAATAAGTAAGAGAACCATATAGGTACACATTAATAACCAAAGTTAAACCATAAAATTAGCTCTTTAATCGGCTTTTGAATTTAAGACGTATCCTCACTGGAATACATTTCGAAATTATAACGACAACACAGTTCTAGAGTGAAACAATTCATACATAAAAAAAACTAAATAAATACACTAATAAAATCAAATCAAAATTAATGTCAAACTTAATTGCTTATGATGAAAATGATTAAAGTCTACTATCAACAAAGCTTAGACTGTTTTGGTGTAACTAGGGTGATTTAATGGCGAAATATTTTTCGGAGGCTTTAATAAAATGAAAGACATAAACACGCGGGCTTGGATTCAATCTTTCAGGATATTCCTTTGCTGCTTCCATATTACCCGAGGATTTGTGATCCTATATAATTTCCTGTTTCTTAATAAAATAGGAAAAGGGGGAAAGACCTAACATAAACTCCGCCAGACAAGCGAGATAGGATCAATGTAAAGAAGCGCTAGAAGTAGTCCATTGGAAGTCATATTAGAAGTCCAACGTACTTTTCCAAGGGAAATTACATTCCTAGGTAAGCAGACAACATGGAGAATTTAAAATCTTAAATAATTAAAATACAAAAGAGTGGGAAGAACATAAATACTGTCTTATATTTATACGCTAAATTTAATTTGGTTAGAACAGCCGCTTTCACCTGAGGAATAAGAAGGGGGTATTCTAAAGCTGCACTTTGCTTCAACAACGAAAGCCAGCTAGACACACAGAAAGATAAGACCAATGAACCAAATCATGTTTTTTTGGTTCAGGGGACTCTAAAACGTGAAGATCTGTTGAAAACTAAATTTCGAATTTTTAGGGGTGAATTCAATACTTCCTTTATTGTAAAAGGAAGTAAAAAGCCAACACTGACACTATTTTGCCAGCTTTATCTATTCATAATTGTCGAAAGTCGTAGAATAATAGTATATTATGCCACTAGGAGCAAAAATGAAGCTTTATGTGCAGAGGTGGGTAGCCGAAGCTATTTTTGCTACGAATAACATAGAGAATTTTATTTTCAAACGAATACCTAAATTGAAAAAAAAATACAAAATTATAAAACAATCAATTAGTAGTAATGTGAAAAATCAGGATTGAGGTAGAATCGTGATCCATTGGAAATCATTTTTCCATAGTAATTATGAAGGAAAATAATAAATAATAATTAAATTATATTGTTTAAATGTTTGATTTTGTTATATATTATATGATTAGGCAGATAAAGTAGCACTTTTTATGTCTAATCAGATAAAGTGACACTTTTACCTTGACAATTGAGTCACAAAAGTTAGCTATCAGTTTTATCACATTTGAAAATAATAGAATAATATGTTATTAGGAGCAAAAGTGATACTTTATGTGGAGTGGCTGGACGATTTATCTGCCGATTTATCAGCCGAGCTACAGGGAATTTATTTTAATAGTTAACATAAGCGTTTCGTTTCTATGCCACCATTTAATCATACAGGTCATTTCCATAGTTACAAATGAGACCAATAGATTAGAGCGTGTATTTTACGAGTTAACATAGGAATTATTACTTGCCAAAAAGACAATTAAAAGTTATCCTAATGTATACCACTGAAAAAAAGATACAAAACACAAGTTGTTCCTACGTATCTACTTTTTAGTTGCATATCTACATTGCCCTAACAAAATTAAAGTTTATTATTAGCAAGTACCTAATTCAAATTCGTATGTTAACTCGTAAAATAAACGCTCTAATCTATTGATTTCATTGGTAACTATGGAAGTGACATGTATGGTTAAATGCTGGCTTAGAAACGAAACTGCTATGTTAACCATTAAAATAAATTCACTGTATATAAAGATACTTTTGCTTGGAATAACATATAGTATTTTATTTCATACTGATATCAAAAATGACATTTTTCGGATTATTTTTGGTACAAAAAATGGAACATTAAAATCCTAGTACTTTAAAGTAAAATTTTAAAGTTCAAGTACTTTAAAACTTATTTATTGTACAAAAAATGGTACATTAAAGTCCTAGTACTTTAAAGTAAAATTTTAAAGTTCAAGTACTTTAAAATTATACGTCAGTTGTTGACATGAAATTTGAAATGATTTACAACTTTTTATTTAAAATTCATTAAACTTGCAGTATGAAATAAACCGTTGTATTCACCACGAACGAAAAGTGTTTTTAAAGGTCCTCGCAAGTAATTCCGTCCTCGGCTGACGCCTCGGACGTTAACAACTTTCTCGTCTTTAAAATGCCACTTTTCGTTCTAGATAAATAAACTACTATTATCATCAAACGTTTTATAACAAACTAGTGAATCACCCGAGCTAAGCTTCGGTTCGCTAATTTAAGGAAGATTCATTAATATAAATTTAAAAAAGGATGCATCGGCCGGGAATCGAACCCGGGCCACCCGCGTGGCAGGCGAGCATTATACCACTGACCCGCGATTTAATTAAAACTGTACTCTTTCGTACTTTTTTGAAAATAAAAACCGGCCTACGATCTAATTCTAACAATTAGCAAAATTTTAAGCTATCATACAATTTAATCGGTTCAGTATCTTCGGAGGAGATAGTGAACAAACATACAAAGAGACCAACGATTTTATGGTATAGATTTATTTGTGCGCACAAAATCCGAAAAAACTATTGTTTTGAAATCGGCAATGAAGAACGTCAAAATCGTCTCTCATGTGGTTTATTTGCCTTTGCCCGACGGGCCTCTGCAACTAAATCCACATTCGTAATAAAAAGCTAAACGTCCAGTGCCTTGGTATACAACAAATTACTATTGCTTTAACGCCGGCGGTAGTAAAAGTAATGCATAAAAACGCCTTGGTGGAAAAGTATCACTTTAAAGCTGTGAAAACCGACGGTAAAGTTTGACGTTTGAAGAAAAATGTATTTACGCGGGAAAAAGTGCATTCTCTATACTTGATATTATCGTTGACGGAGACAAGAACACTTGAACTACAAATAACAATTTAAAATTGTATACATTTACAAAAATCTGGCATTTTCTTAGTCATCTACAAAATACCAGTAACTATACATATCTTCATACAAAATTAAATTAAGAGTAATTCTTAATTGTACAATGAGGTACACAATGCTAACTGGTAAAGCTAGTTGAATATGCCGGTTAGGAATCGTACAACTGAAAGTATCAGTTCGCATATATCGAACGTTTAACTAAAATATTATTTTCAAAAATCAACAAAAACAAAGTTTATTCTCCCAGAACGGGAAGTATCGCTTTAAATAACGCAGAGCTAGAGCGACGAACCCCTAATAAAATATCATCTATAGCACGTCAAATGCTTGTGAAATTGTTTTCCTTCAGTTTTATATTCGTTCCTGTCCTGCTACGAGAATTGCGTAGTTAAAGCACAAATTCGCAAGGAATTCAAATATTTAGAGAACTCCTTAGGTCGCAACCTTTGCAAGGGCAAAACTTAAATATTTCAGAGCAAGCTTCGTATTCCGAAAATGCCAGACTCTGCTATGAGCTCAAAGTTGAATTGTTACCACAGCTCAACTATGCATAAAAACGACGAACCTATTATCTCCCTTTGCAACAATTAACAACTTCTTGTTTTTGTTATTGCAATGTCGCTGGTTTAGAGTGGTTTAACTTCAAAGTAATAAGTTAGAACAACTTCTATGAGTCTGCAAACCGTATAGATACATATATAAATATTTTCGGCATTTCACGTAGAAATCCCATAAATTCCGCTTTAAAATTTCAAAAAGTAACACCCTCTTCTAGTTTACGGCAAGGTTTAAAGATTCTACGTATTTCTACTATAAATCCAGGTGAACATACTGCGAATGCTTGCAGAATTTGAAATCAATGGCTAAGGATGGGTTTAACCTCTGCAACGCTGCTGACCTCTGATGTAAAAGGCAGCATGGGGAAGACCTGCATAAAACATTCGAACGGCTGCAGTTTTCGGAGTATACACTTTAATCAGTTATAGCCCTATTAACGTATTACACCGAACCTCATTATTCTTATTTATATACAGGTAACCTTACGTGTATACTTCTCTGATCTATAAAGCGCATTTTATGTGAACACTACCACATCATTGCTTTTATGGAGTAGGTACTGTTACATTTCATTCTGTGTTGCGAAATGAGTTTTTGACCTTATCCCCAAAAATGTATTAAATACTTATCAAATACGCGTAAGTGAATGAAATAATGATAGAATAACGGAAAAAATACGCTGCGTACCAAATCGAGATGAAAAAGACTTATACCGAATACAGAAGGGTGACATGTCACATTGTTCTAAGCATGCGCAGAGAGTCAATGTATTATAGCCCAGACATATTAGATTAAATTTTACCAAAACATAGAAATAAATAATGTAAATCTGAAAATTGGTAGAAATATTCTATTTAGTGTGCTGAACAACATACCAAAAGTCCTAAAGCGAAATATGCCGGCTTCATGTAATTTTTGACAAAAGAAAATTAAAAAAAGTTTTTTCCTTAATAAGAACGCATATAATTTGCCATTGACCTCTATGGATGTAATGGTAATTACCAACTGAGTTCATATTTTTTTAATTAAAATATATTATGTTCTTTGACAAACTCTGCTTACCGCAGAATGATCGAAGGGCGTAACAACGTGGCTAAACTATAAATTAGTGCGTGTCTACAGCAGACTGCACTTGCATTACTGTGTAACTTATACGCGCGTGGTTTTTTGTGATGTTATTGATATAAATTGGTGATAATAATGGAAAACGTTTGTTTTTACTGTAATAAACTACTTAGTGAAGGAAAGCATGTGGTGGTAGGCAAATATTTATTTAAAAGATTATAAACAAAATCAGCTTTATGATTCAGATGTGTCATTGTCTGCACCTAAACTTTCAACAGATATGGCGATCGAACAGTCTTTGATGCGCCTTTAAAAAGTTCAGGGAGGTCTCACTCATGGCCGTGGTATATCTGATAGTCAGCTAGCATATTTCGTGCTCTCTTTTCGTGGATGTCTTAAAATTTGTAGTTCCGTTGAACTGACTGGTATTACTAGAACTTCAACAAAACAACACGTTGAACTTAGAGATTCAAGAAGATCAGTGGATGCAAAATATTTGAACCTTTTTATAAATTGGCTGTCGACCCGCTCTCCTAGGCAGGAATGTAGTTCCTTACGGTCTTTATCATCTGGGTTTGTTGGAGATCAAACTATTAATTGTCATAATGCAATGGAATTAGGCAACCATGCGATGAAGGCAGTCCTCGGTTGCAGTTCTCCGATATGAAGCTATCAAGAAAAAATTAACTGTTGCAGATGGTATCCTGTGGGTGTAAATCTGAATGCGGGGCTCGGTGTTCCTGTAGAATTGCAGGCCTTGCTTGCTCAATAATGTGCATAAATTGCAGGGGTCGAAGCTGCAGTTACGATACTCCAGTAAATGAAGTTGAAGTCGACGATGATCAAGACGAAATATAAGTAAGCAACCATATTATACTTAAAGCGAAAGAAAGGAAAACACTCATTTTGTCGACACTAAGTTTTCGAGTTTTATTCTAAAATAAAAATATATTGTATGTAACATTTTTTTAAATTTAGCTTTTACCTTTTTTGACCTTTTTTCAAACACTAAATACGCTTCTGGTGGAACAAAGATCCATATATATAATAGGCTTGTCTGGGACGCTGTTTTGTGTGTCCGGGACGCTGTTTCAGCAGCCAAACCGTAAGAGATAGAGAAAAAAGTTATTAAAGTTATTTGTTTGGAATGGTCATGTCAGGTCAGAAACCGAATTTCAATCACGTGACAATTCCGGTTTTCGAGAAATCACGTGATTTCTCGAAAACGCGTTCTATTTGAAAAACGGTCTCTTTTGTTTTATTAAATGAGAGATTTGTCTCACTGGTTGCTAGTTATTATTATTATTGTATACATGTATGATATAAAATACATGAATAGTGAGATATATATACCTATTAAGTTATATATTGATGGCAAAACACGATATGTATAATAATATCCTGTATAAATCCGAAATACCCGCCTATGCCTTTTTTCATCATGAAGCCGACATAGGACCGCTTAGGACTTTTGGTATGTTGTTCAGTACACTAAATAGAATATTTCTACCAATTTTCAGATTTACATTATTTTTTTCAAGGTCAAACCCTAATATGTCTGGGCTATTAATTATATGGACATCGCTAGATACGAGGTAACTTTGGATTCATATACCAACCTGCAGGATTATTTCAAGAGATACTTTTCTACAATGAAGACAATTTTATTCTGTACAAACCGAGCCTTGGAACAAGAATTCGCAAAGAAAAACAAAACCAAGACTAGCAAGATCGCCATCTTGGGGAAGAAGAATAATAACATAAGACAATTAACTCGCAGCTTATTAGTACCAATGGATACGTAACTATCATATTTCGTCTGCCTCGAAGAATAATGAAAGCAGTAAATAATAATATTTTAATAGAATTTTACAATATATCAAACTGATGTTAAAATATCTCCCACAATAATCGCTGCATTACTAATTCACTTTATTTTCATTTTCTTGATGTATTTTTCTGGTTTCGCTATTTATTTCCAAACAAGTTTCTCTTAGATAAAAAAAGTGTCTGGAGCTCGTTGGATAATATGTGTTTGTAAAATAGAACTGTATGGTGTTGCAATATGGGTTTCAACTCCCGTTAGCGCTTATTCCAATTTATGAAGCGCGGTTTCTGAACAAAATAATTTTCCCCTTGCACTTATCGACACATAAGTAATTCAAACGTTTACTATACAGACGCCATATTTGTTAATGCCCAAAATAATTCACCCCACGAAGCAGTCAACAGTTGATCAGATGTCTATCCATGTTATTAAACTTTTTTAATACAAATCGGTTTCCTGATTGCTGCATATGCCTGAAACACTGTCTCTAGTTAGGCCTGACCTTCCTTGAGGTAACAATACTTCATAAAAATTCAATTAGGTCGACTTATATAGGTAAAAGTTTTGGGGAATCCACTAATTTGGCAGTCGGTCTTTTAGCACCATAATATGTGTCTTAGCACAAATCCTGGTTCTATGTATATAGTGTGTCTAACGGCATACAGAACATACAGTAATTAGTTAATTTTTGTTAGAAATAAAAATAAATTGGCAATGTAGGCGAAAACGAATCGTACATTGGAACACATCCAAAATTGAATAATCTACGTTAATAAATAACTTAAACAGCGCGATTTAACAATTAATTTAAAAAAAATAGATTTTTTTTACCAAGTACATGATGTAGGACTTTATTGGAAAAGTCCACTTTATGGCACAGCGAACGTTGGAAAGGACGTACTGTAAGTCGACAATGGTAAAGACGAAATTAATCATGAAAAAACAATTTAATTTCCACTTTCCAGCAGAGTATACAGCGTGATCAGAATAATGGGTAACAAAGTGGCAACTTTTTTATTATCCAACATTTTATTCCTGATAAAATGCTTTCTACAACTCGAAATGCACTTGCCAAAATTTAAATATCTCCTTTCGTATACGAGGGAGGTACAAAAAATATGAAAAAGGCTAAAAAATTAAATATCTTTATTTTTCAAAATACACAAAAAGGTTATTTGAAAACGTTGCTTAGAATTAAAGCAAGATCTCAAATATGAAGTCACAGTTACCCACTCCGTAAAACAATTTTCTCTGATTTTTCTTATTGTGTTCGTACTACCCTGAGTATTAAGGAAAATGAGGAAAATTTATTACCAGATACGACACGGATGAACTGTTAACTTTAAGTTTCGCTCACCTACCAACCAGAAAATTGCGTGAATCGAAATTAGTGTTAAAAAATCATTTTTTTGTGTGTCCAACGTGAAAAAATACAAGTATGTATCTTAAAAAAATAATAACAAATGATCCGAACATCAAACATACAAAATAATAATAAAGGAAACTTCAAAAACTTCATTCTTAATTTGTGGCCACCTCCCTTCTAAATATTTGTTAGCTATAACATTGCAATTAAAATTGTTTTCAATTCATGTTGATGGTCGGATCATTTATTTTTAAATGCTTTGACGATATCTGTGTTTTTTACTTGGAAACAAGATTGATTAATTAACACTAATTTCGATTAATTTTCTTGTTGCTAAGTAAGCGATACTGATGTTTAACAGCATATCCTGTACCGTATCCGACAACAAGTTAACTCTGAAGTGTAATACACAGGGTGGTAAAAAAGGAAAAACAAGAGAAAATTATTTTTGGGGTAGGTGGCTCTGACTTCGCATTTTACACATTCTCTCAATTCTAAGCAACTTTTCCAAATAACATTTTTGTGTATTTTGAAAATTTAGGGTATATTATTCTTAAGGCATTTTAATATTTTTAAATTTTTGAAAAATTAAGTAATGATCGCTATTCGATCTCGCTAAAACATGTAAAACAATATACATACAAGAAGTATGTGAGCATAGCACACTCTCTAGAATCATATCCACTAAGCAGGTGGTAGCTGCTGTGGGCTCTGCGAAACCGATCTCCGAACTGGTATGCGAATTGCGGGCGAAAACGCGACCGCTGCTGAATTGGCGATATAGCAGTTTCAACGTGTCGCGAGAGCTCTCGAGTTTGGAGCCGCCACCGCTGTAGTCTGGCAGTCTTATCGTAATATGTACAAATATCCCAAATTCTTGTATACTTGTGGGTCGTGTTTGGATGAACTTACATAATATCGGTTGCATTTGGAGCGTGTTTATTTATATTGGGTGATTTCGATTGCTTCGTCCAGTTTTATTAAGAAAATGGCCGAGAATAGCATAACTAAGATTTTCATTAATTTTTCTGTGGGCATTTAAGAAAAACAAATAGATTTGCGGATGTGATGCATTTTAAATATTTTCCATTTCTACTTCCTTTTAGGATAAAGAAAGTATTGGATTCACCCCAAAAATTCGAAATTGAGTTTTCAACAGATCTTGTTTTTGTTCATTGGTCTGTCTGTGTGTCTGTGAACAGAATATCTCAAAAACGAAGAAGTATGGCGTTGAAACTTCATATATAAGATTTGTGTACGATCTAGATGCGACAGCAAGCTTTTGAAAAAATCGCATAACCGGAAGTATGGTGTCATTTTTCAGTTTTTTTCGATTTTTTCAAAAACGGCTCTAACGATTTCTTTAAAATTACGTTTTTAATTACATTTTTAATGTGTATTGATGGGAGATATGTGATTTTCCAGTTGAATACCTCTAAAATGGGTTTCTTTTGTTTTTTTCTTATATTTTTTATTAACTCCTATTTTAAATAAAACACCCGGTATATTATTACATTTTTGAATGCAACTTAAAATGTTAGAGAACATTTGTCTCTTGAACTAACGCTCTATTTTGTACGGTTTCTGTAGAATTTGTAATTATGAAATTTTTTAACAAATGCTTAAAAATTAAAAATCAAATTTTTGGCTAATTATAAGATCACTGTAAAATGAAGTTGTGTGCGTTTATCACACCAGATTATTATACATATTATTATCGGTTTCCCTTTTTACTTCCTTTTACGATAAAGGAAGTATATTGGATTCACCCCAAAAAATTTGAAAACACGATGCGACGATTGTAAATTGATGTCACACTTTGCTGTAGGATTTAACAGTTATTTTATGTTAAAGATAGACCACACTCCACATACAATGCACAAACTTTAAGGTTAATTTGTTTACAATTGAAATTAAAACGAAGGTGAGTTAGGTGAAAGTAACTCCATCTAAGGTTCAGTAGCAATATTAAGATTTAGTTCTCACTGCGCGCCCATCCGGGTTGCGTTTTCGGGCGTTCGCTACATTTAAAAATAGTTTCTCCTCCATTCTTGAAGCTTTATATATGACACTTAGATTAAATATATTTAATTACTAAAAGCATTTAGATTTATTCTTTGTAGATTTCATATTTCGAATGGCAGCCTCCGCGAAGTTATCAACGCAAGTAACAGGTTTCGAATATGGCCTTTGTTGGGTGGAGAATTCAAAATTTCATTTCATTGGCTGAGGTGTAGAGCTTACTGTTGAAATACTGATATTAATGCTGCCGCAACCCGATAATGTAAAACTTTTGCATTAGCTAATTAAAAAGACTGATATTGCCTTTCTGGCGGAATTCAACGGTGCCAAAAGGCCCCCATTATCACTTTCTTTGAAATATGTTATTAATGACGCAATAGGTTCCTTTGCACGACTTCCCAAATGCTTGTTCGGCGTCTCTTCAAAATAACTTTAGTTGTCATTTTTGACACTTAATAAGATTTAGACATACCTGACGATTGTGCAACTGCCCTCAGAGCAGCCACCCTAATATGTTAACTATATATGTTTTAGCCGTATGCAAAAATTTAGTTTCCTATTATTATGGTGGTACGGATTTTGGCGTTATATAGTTACATGCAACGGAAGTTACCTTAGAAGAAGATTGATTCAATCGATTATAATATTAATATAACAGTTGCAGTTGAAGCTAACGCATTAAAAGTGCATAATACCGAAATAATTTAAAAAGTTGGAAACATACTTTTTTGAAGTAATTGATACATGTATTATTATTGTTAATACGCCAGACTAATTTTTACATTTCGATCAGTACTGTGTATACATATTTAAAATCTAATGTTCATACTGCAGAAACACTTTCAACAGAGCCAAGAAATGACTACTTGGATAACGAATTTGTGACATAATTTTAGTTTCGAAAAATCAACTATGCCTTGGATCTTTTCAAAAATCTGATTTTTGGTTCTAGTAAATTGCCTTTTCTGTTAAAGTTACGACAAAATGTTATTAAGAAAAGTTGTTCAGTCAAAAACTGAGTAACTGTACAAAATTTTAAAATCCTAAGCCTACTTTAATTTTTGGCCCTTTTTTTTATTGGAAAAGTACAAAAGTGCTCTTTAAGAAAAAGGAATTACAAAATGTTATTAGGAAAAGTTTTCAGAATCAAAAACTGAGTGACTACACAATTTTAGATATCTCTTTTAATAGTAATAATAACAGAATTACAAAAAATATTAAACAAATTACACCTACATTTGTACAATATTGTACTACTATTATTACATTATTAATTTATTCTATTAAAACACCTCCTAAATTTACACAGTATTCAATTCGTGATCTGAATTCTTCATAGGCAGCTCGAATTTCTTCCATAGTAATTGTTTGTGCAGCGTTTAGAATCGCATTTTTTAATTCTACACTATCGTTGGGAATTCTTTCTGCATAAACTATCTGCTTTAATCGGCCCCACACAAAAAAATCCATAATCGTTAAGTCCGGAGACCTTGGGAGCCATTGAAGTGTTCTGCTGTTCCTGCCAATCCATCTCTCCCCAAAATTATTCATTAACCAATTTGAAACCAGACGTGTTGAATGCGCCGGGCATCCATCATGTTGAAAATAACTAACTTGACGCAGTTGTAAAGGAATTTCATCGATAAACTTTTCTAAAATGGTTATGTATGTGTGTTGATTTTGTTTTCCATCAATAAAAAACGGTCCAATTAAACCAAATTGGTGTGATACTGCACACCATACATTGACATTTTTAAAATATTGACTTCTTGTATTTATTATAAAATTTGGATTTTCTTCGCTCCAATATCTACAATTCTGTGTTGAAGGAACGCCGTTTGTGGTAAAAGTAGACTCGTCAGAGAATATAATTTTCTTACAAAAATTTCGATCGCTCAAAGTGTTTTCGCCCAAACATAAACAGAAGTCTAATCTTTTACCTTCATCCCCATTTTCCAAAGTATGGAGAAATCGTACTTTGTATGCATGAATCTTTCTGGCTTTATAAATTCTTTGCAAATGTGCTCTGCTTATATTGGTGTTGTTACTCCGTCTTCTTAAAGACATTTTTGGATCGTATGCCACAGAGTCAAGTGCAACCAATGTTGCGGGGCATCGTCGTCATTAAATTTTTTTTTTGTTTTTTGATGTGATTGATACTTCCAGTTCGTAAAAATTTCTTAATCAGCCACCATGCTTACGATTTTTGAACTGTTGTTTCTGGATATTTTTCATTAAAAAGATTAATTACGGAAGATATGGATCTGTCGCCGATGCCGTAACACTGAATTAAATAAATTTTTTCTTCCTTTAACATTTTTAATTAACACTAATAGTTTAGGATAATAAATTAAATACAGCGTCAACACTACTTTTAAACTATTTGGAAAATTCTTACTCAATACTTGTATTTTATTGATATTTTGACAAGTGTACGTTTGTTTTCCATGGCTACTATTACAAAAATACTAAAATTGTGTAGAGTCACTCAGTTTTTGATTCTGAAAACTTTTCCTAATAACATTTTGTAATACCTTTTTCTTAAAGAGCACTTTTGTACTTTTCCAATAAAAAAAAGGGCCAAAAATTAAAGTAGGCTTAGGATTTTAAAATTTTGTACAGTTACTCAGTTTTTGACTCTGAACAACTTTTCTTAATAACATTTTGTCGTAACTTTAACAGAAAAGGCAATTTACTAGAACCAAAAATCAGATTTTTGAAAAGATCCAAGGCATAGTTGATTTTTCGAAACTAAAATTATGTCACAAATTAGTTTCAAACCAAGCAGGGCTGGACCCCAGAAGCTCAAATTTCAACTAGAAAATTTTTTGTCATTTACAAGAGTCGTCCAAACAATCCGGGGACACACTGTATATGGTAGAACATTGTGTGGTTGACGTTCCTCCTATGGTAATTTCGTTAGTAGAGTCGTCCGATTCTGATCAAGATTCGGTTTTGGAATTATCAAACTAGCCCCTTCAGCTTTAATATAATAGCTATTTATGCAACAAGTGCTAAAAGTCGACTTTTATGCGCGAGACATGAAAATTATGAAACGAAGCCGAAGGCTGAGTTTCATAACATGTCTCGCGCATAAACGACTTTTAGCACGCGTTGCATACAATATTTTATCTACGACCTTAATTTTACCGTTATTAATCCATAAATATCGATTTAAGAAAGGTTCGCATCTGCGACGCTGCATAATAATGAATAGTAGCCTACGCGGCTGGCGATTGTTTTGGCCACGCCCGTGCTGTCAAGGACAGGTACGAAATTTAATTATTTATACTCCACATATGACTGTATTCATTACATAACGCTTTAATTATTTCAAAAACGCTTTACCTGTAACGCAAGAAGCAACTAGAATAGCTTTAAAACTTCAGTTGCAGTTCGAAATTGTAGTTTTGAACCTCGCGTCACTTTTAGCACATGTGCTAAAAGTAAACAGCTGATTTCTTTAAACACGGTAAACTATAAAACGTCACTTTTAGTGAAACAAGCGAGTGTTAAAAAGCCTACTTTTAGTAGTGGTCGTAGATAAACAAACATAAGAGACCACCCAGCAACAAAACTACAACACAATATTGAAAAATGTGCAAATTATCTGTTTGTCGATCGTTTTGCATTAATTTATGAAGTTCTTCCTGGCATAATATTGATGTTTTGTAAACATTTGCACCACAAGGGTCTTTTTATTATTCTGAAATATAAATAAGTTAACACTACGTGCGATTTAGTTTGACATAAGATATGTAACTGGCACTTCTAATTACAATACAATGAAAATAATTTGAAACGAATTTCAACAAAATAATGTTAATACTTCCACAAATCTGTAACATAAGCTACAATTATTTAATGCTTTGATTACTGTATAACATTTCAAAATTGAACTAAATTTATAACTACTAAATCACAAGAACTTGACCTCTATTCTATAATATAGTGTCTCGCCTAGTTATTAATACAATATTGAAAGAAATCATCACACATCGCAATAAATTAGAGCAGACTAGATCAAATTTTGAACTTGTTTCAGTATATACAACTGCTTACACAAGCTTTTTTATTACTTTTACAGATAGTTATATTTGTCTATATTCTGAGAAACTGGAGGGAAACTGGTCTCCTCGCCAAAGGCGTAGCCAGGGTTCCAGTTAGAGGGGGGCAAAAATTTATATACACAATTAGCTATTACATATTATTGTTGTTTACTTTTTTACAATTAGCAAAAAATTATAATTTAAATTAACTTTAGTTTTCGCAAACCTTTTTAAGATTTTATCTTCTAGTTCCCCACTTCTTTTCAATATTATTTTACTGTGTACACAGAATTACTCAAATTATAGCAGATAATCCAAAAAGCTTACGGCGAGCTTTCGGTATTTTTTTAAGTTTTCAAATACATATCATGTTTGTTTTCCAACTCTTTTCGGAACAGAACGCGCACATAGACACTGAAATATTGGAAGTGAAACAAATGTCCTCATTCAGCGTTATTTTCGACTACATTAGATTATTCCAGATATACTGATTAAGGGAAAAATGCGAGTTAAGGTTTTTGCTACCATGAATATTATCATGCAAGCGCATCATATACATTCATTAATTGGCACTAATTGCATTTTGTTTTTTCAAAATAACTGTACATATTTTTATTTATTACTAGCTGGCCCGGCAAACGTTGTTTTGCCCAAAAATAATTTGTCTCTGACACCCCGTTTAACCACTATAGAGTTTTAATTTTAGATCATGTTCATCGTCTTGGACTTAAAAATATATGCTACTTTCTAGCTGTACCCGCGACTTCGTAAGCGCGAGGTTCGTTATTTCTGTATTAAATAATGACTAATTAGTTTCTGTCATCCCAGCCCATCTTATCCCATCCCATCCCCGTCCCCGTCCCTTCCCGTCCCGTCTCCTCATCTACCATCCCATCCCATCCCTTTCCGTCCCGTCTCGTCCCATTCCTTTCCGTCCCATCCCGTCCCGTCCAGTTCAGTCCCGTCCCGTCCCGCCCCGTCCCGGCCCGTCCCGTCTCCTCCTCTACCATCTCATCCCATCCCTTCCCGTCCCGTCTGGTCCCATTCCTTCCCGTCCCATCCCGTCCCGTCCAGTTCAGTCCCGTCCCGTCCCTTCCCGTCTCGTCCAGTCCCGTCCCGTCTCGTCCCTTCCCGTCCCGTCCCGTCTCCTCCTCTACCATCCCATCCCATCCCTTCCCGTCCCGTCCGTCCCGTCTCGTCCCATTCCTTTCCGTCCCATCCCGTCCCGTCCAGTTCAGTCCCGTCCCGTCCCTTCCCTTCCCGTCCCGGCCCGTCTCCTCCTCTACCATCTCATCTCATCCCTTCCCGTCCCGTCTCGTCCCATTCCTTCCCGTCCCATCCCGTCCCGTCCAGTTCAGTCCCGTCCCGTCCCGCCCCGTCCCGCCCCTTCCTGTCCCTTCCCGTCTCGTCCAGTCCCGTCCCGTCCCTTCCCGTCTCGTCCAGTCCCGTCCCGTCTCCTCCCTTCCCGTCCCGTCCCGTTCCGTCCCCTCCCGGCAAACGTTGTTCTGTTCAAAAATAATTTGTCTCTGAAACCCCGTTTAACCACTATAAAGTTTTAATTTTATGTCATGTCCATCGTCTTGGACTTAAAAATAAATGCCGTTTTCGCAATCAACGTCCTAAAAAACCTCAATAACGACACCCATATCGATTTTTAGGCTTATTTACCCCATTTCACCTCTTAAGGGGTAGCGAACCCGACAGACGTTATCCTGCCCGAACATTGATTTGCCTGCTATTAGCGTGTTCAGCAAACGTTTTTCCGATATTCGAATTTTCGATTTCTTTCATTTTAAAAACATGCTAATAGCTACAACTATTTTCATTATCCGTAGCGCGCTGGTCATCATTGCGGTTGGCACGTAAAGTAGATACCCGCGCAGCTGACTGTCTTCGACGACCTATGTTAGCTCGTCGTGCCTTTGGCATTGTAACGGACACTATAAAACGACACCGAATTGTTTTCACAATCACTTATACACAAACCAAATTTGAATGTCTGACTGACTGACTGACTGCGACGACCCTGCATTCGCTTCGCCCCCTGTGGGTGCAGGTAGCGGCTGGGCATCCCAGGTCAAAACTGTCCTTCCGAGAATTGTCGGCACAAACAGCACAATAGCTCTGATGCGGATTATGACATGATTTTATTTTCCGGCTTTCCCTTTGGATTTTTCCGAATTTTCTTTTTTGCTAAACCACCTCGGGAGTAAGACGAACACAACAAAAGAAAAATCATCCAAATCGGTCAAGTCGTTCTCGAGTTTTTGCGTTACTAACAGACGGCGATTCATTTTTATATATAAGAAGAAGAAGAAGAAGAAAGAAGAAGAAAGATTTTCTCATTATTTGCAAATCACGCTATTGCTACGGACGTTGTTTAAAACCATTCGCGGCTATCACATTGTTCAGTTTATTGCACACATTTTTTGACACTGACATTTACATCACGAGCTGCAACTAAATAACCTTCCTGTTGCAACCTGTACAGCTCGACGATCTAGTATATTGGATTGGGTCGTACGAGTTCTCTTTATCTCATTTGTTTTTAAATAAAATTAGAAGTATAAACTATTATAGTTCAGTTTTCGAATATGAATTGTAAAAGTGATTATAAATCAACGTCTTTTTGCCTCCCCCTGGCTACGCCTTCTCCCAAAAAGGACAAAGGTAAAGGTTATTTCAATTCCCCCAACTGGGGGCGGGCTGCTATAGGGACCTTCCGTCCCTCTTCAGCCAAAAACAGGAAACTCGGGATGGGTGAGAGAAAGGAGGGGTTGGAGACTGGAAGAAAGGTCAGGAAAGGTGGAGAAATACTGCCCCGGCATTCGCCCCAGAGAAGGCACTCTGTTGACTCACGAAAACCACCTAAAAACCTGAATCAAGGCAGGCGGCCGCAGGAATCGAACCCACGACCTCCCGAATGCTAAGTGGACGTGCTACGCACTAAGTCACGAAGCTCGGTCGCCTTCTCCCGTAAATATGCTACTAAATAATACTACTCTTTGACACAACAAACAAGTATAAAAACACATTAAAAGTATATCTATATTCTGCGTATACAACACATGTAAGCGAGCAGCAAAGCTTTAAAAAACAGTGTTTATATTTTTTCCAAGTATAGCTATTGTTGGCTTCCTATGGATCACACAGCAAGTATGTTAGATAACCGAAAATTACAACGAAGGCTTACAGGCTACATACCACAGTTCTGATCTGCAAGCATTGCATTGTTAAGAACTGAAAAACATTAAAAAGAAGAGGTCCGTGGAGATATTAGGAAATTATGCAGTACCGTCCACAAAGGCTGTTACGAAATGCATCATTAGCTAGGCATTGCTATCAGAATCAAATAAAAAGCAGAAACACCACGTTGCGCTTGCGAAATAGCACTAAGATTTCTACTTAGAGGTGGATGTGGCGGGTCCAGAAAAGCAGCAGACTCACCGTGTCCAAGTTAAAAAGTGAGGAGACTTTTTTAATGAATCCATCGGGCTGTCGTTTCTTCTTTCTCGACGTCATTTTTAAATTTCACTAAAGGCCTACACAGTCTAGAATAGCTAAAAGAGACACAACACGATTCACCAATAATATCCATGCTAGGAAGGCTTAATCCTATTGAAATTTACGTCCACGTGGTACATAAGCTGCATTATAAATAGCAATAATTAAACACGGCGCTTTGTAATTACTCCAATAATCCTCAGAATCAATTTACTGAGGGAAACCTCCTGTTGCAACCCAGCATAAAACTGCAAATTTATTAAATTAGATTTGAATGTTTACCATTTCTGGCGAAATTAATCAAATGTTTGAACAGGTAGTAAGTATTCTTGTAATTAAAATGGTATTATCTACATATTTGACTTAGCCTGGTCCATTTTCGGCTTAAATGTACTTTAAAAGTAATTTTAAGTTTGCATTTGTACTGCCTCCTTAATATTTTCCCAATATTTTCTGTAGGCTCATGACTATTGCTATTTTTAATATTAAATGCCGTAGTAAAAACTGAGTAAGATATAATGTACATTTTAAAACATATTACAAGATGGGGAACGAAAGGGCAGTGATAGTTTAAATGCACGCGGGATGTTTGGCGTGATTATTTCCTGAATAAATAGAATTCAGTTGGTAAAGCACCTTTAATAATCCTGTTAAAATTATTCACAAACGACTACATTATAACACCTTTTTAACCGCAGTTAAATTTTGACGTTAGAATTTCTGTCATTATTAAACTGACGGAAAGCATGGTGATTACACATTATTATGAATATGAAAGAAATAATCAACAGTAATATCCCAAGTGCATTAAAATAGCTGTATACATTTTGACGTTTTCCATCAGAATGTTTTGCTAAGAAATTTGGCAAGTAAATTTGCCGCTTAATAGTTTTAGGCGGAAAATTTACGAGATATATGTCTTCAGAGCAAAACATGCTAACTGAAAATCTTCAACTTATATTCAGGCTAGTTTACATGCACGCAGGATGTTCGGCGTGATTATTTTCTTAATAATACATACAATTCAGTTAGTGAAGCACATTTAATAATCATGTCAAAATTATTCACAGGCCATTAAATTTTGACACATTTTTAACCGCGGTTACATTTTGACGTTTGAAATGTTGTCATTATTAAACTGGCAGAAACCATGGTCATTACGCATTATTATGGATATGAGGGAAATAATTACCATTCGAGACGCCTCGAGAGACGCTTTCTGGCAATAAAATGTAGAAAAGTTTCGTAGGTCAGTCGGGGATTCCTGGATTAAATTCAAACCTTAGTACGGTTCTGAACTGTAAAAATGACTATTCAACTTCACATATAATATAAAAAAATATATTGGTCCAACTTTTGCATTTCTCTTAATCGGTAGGCATATATTTACCAGTTTTAGCAATTAACTATTCAAATGACAATTTAGTATGATAAATTTAAATTTAGAAAAATCGAGAGAAATATAACTCGGTCCAATTCACGTGCGATTTTTCAACATTTCGATACTCTCGCAGTTTTTTTTAGGTATTACAATTGTTGTACTTTCAACATTGTGGAATTTAGCCCCGGGCTAAGAACAACCCTTGATGAAATTAATGTAAATAGACTATTAGCTTAATAACTTCCAACCATTTATAAAAGGTTCAGTAACTAGCATGACCTGTTTTAAATAGATTCCAGTAGATTGGTATGGAAAAACAAATCCCTTAGGTACTAGTTAACACTATTATATTAATATACAGAGCGAGTCAGAATAGTCTCGGAGTGAAAGTCAGGATATACACAATACTGTTAAGCGAATTTTCTATTATGTATGATAGTGATCCTCGTAGTGATCTCTCTACAACATTTCATCTTCCAAAACGTGTCGTACTCGGTATTGCGCTAATTTTTTTTATAATGTTCATTATTTAACTTTCTTTTCATCGCTATCAAATTGTAATTATGTTACATAAGGACAACCACTTGAAACAATTTATTTATTTGAAAATGGTTAATTTTGTCAAATAAGAACTCAGTTGTCACATTCAGGGCTTACTCTCAACAAAAACAATAGTTTAAAAAAGCATGGACAACTAACTCGTACATGGTTCTTGCATTTTCGTGCAGAACAATTCTTCGATACCATAACACAAACCCCATACTGATAAAAAATTAAATGAAACTTATAACCACAAAAATATACATAAAGGTCGGACTACGATGCGGGACTCGGTAAAATAAATTAAAAGGTATATAATGCAGTCCATAACGCCCTAGGGCGTATCGATTACGCCCGCTCATTACGAGGGGCCACCAGTTACGCCCTAGGACGGTATGGATTGCTTTCAAGCGTTTCGATTTATTTCCGTATTCAAAGTGGGAAATAAAACTTACACTACGGGCACGGGCACCTACTTGATAATTATACCCCTTGCTTATCAACATCTTCATAATACCCTTGGTACATAAATAACTGTAATATAGAAGTTGTTTAATCATTTCCATTTTCTTAATGAAATACCCTGTATATTTCTGAAATTTTGAAAAGCCCTTTTAATGAGATTTCGTCTAATATTGCATAGTGCATTTCATACATCCAAATTCAGCGGTTTACAAATTTAATTTTCTCCTGCATTTTTCCTTTTTTAGTGTTTGCTATTGTCTTGTATCACCAGTGGCTTGATCTTGTTTAAAATCTGGTTTTTATTGTGCTTGGAGAATTCAGTTGTTTAAATAAAAATTTTCACGATGTTTGCTTGTTTTCCTTTTAAAGAAAACATTTGAAGGAGCTAACATTGATATTTTATGTTCAATCTAGCATATCTTATAAACAGTTGCATTTAGACGTATGAAATACGATATCAAAAGAAATCTCATTAAAAGGGCTTTTTCAAAAATACACAGGATACAAAATCATATTTTACAATCGAAAAATAATTAACAAAAAACAGAAATTCAGCATTGTTTGCATAAAATTGTTAATATTTGGAAAACAGTTAACTGGGGAGCCATGCAACTTTATTATTCAACTATTTTTAGGGTTTTTCAAACAGCCATTTTATTAATTTAGTAGAACAAACATTCATACATTATATATTCGGCTCATTCGAAGAGCCTTCTTCAGTGTTTTAGTGTTACATGTTTAAATTTAATTAAGTGAGAAAGTTGAAGATTTAAATTTTGTGGTGAACTACACCACTTCTTTATTGTTAACCCGTCATTGTGGGTTTGATGTTTTAAATATTAATTGTTGTATCTGTAATATGTAATTTTTAAACTTTATTAATGTGTCAATTAGTTGATAAAAATTGAATGCGAAATGCACATGATCCAAACAGTACAAGTTAAGGAATTCCCACTGTTTCCAATATTGTTATTTAGCAAAAGTACAGGTGGTTTCTGATTAAGGAATTAAATTATTATTATTATGAAATTATTTTTATAATAATTTTTAATTATATTGTGGTAAATTATATTAATTTATCAATATCAGTTTTATAGGTAGTTAGTTGAATTAGGGCTTTTCTGAATTTGAAGCATTTCGTAAATTAATCTTCTTTTTATTATTTTCTTTTTCTAATATTTTTGGTATGTTAAAGTTCAACTTGTGAAATGTATCTACTGCGTGCTCAAAGAGATACTGGGTTTGTTTGGCGTAGCTATTTTTATTTTAATTAATAATATACACCAAACAAACCCAATACAGCTCTCTTTGACCTGGCAGTAAATAAATTTCACAATTTTAACTTCAAACATCAAAATATTACAAAAAAATATAAAAAGAGATTAATACAAGCTTCAAAATTTCAAAGGCACCCGAACTTTCTTTTTGCTCATCGATAGTTCTTTTCATAGCACTCTTACTACATGTATTTATTTAAAGTAAAATGTTGGAAACTGAAACCAAATGCAGTCATATATTGTTGAAATCAAAATAAAAAACTTAATCTACATAAGAAATATGAGTTGTAGATAATTGTACAATATATGATGTTCTAGAAAATTTAATTTTTATCAATTATCAAATTTTTATAAAAAAACGGAGTAAAGCACCACTTCCGGTTACTCCATTTTAAAATTTTTAGAATCTGGTACCTCGAAATTTATATTAAAAAATCATAAACTGACATCACTTCGAAATAAACCTTTTTCCGAATCAGAAGACACAAAAACGAATATTTTGGCAAAAATTTGGAGTTCGAAAAAAATCATGATTAGTACAATACTTCATTTTACGATGTAAAATGTTCCCGGAAAACGGAACAATAGATAAAAGTAGCACTTCCGGTTACCCGATTTTAACAAAAAAAAATCACTTAGATCTCCGAATGTAAATGTACTCGAAACGAACATATAAATTTTGAGGCACACTTCGATTATCACTTTTTCTGAATCCAAAGACACAATAACGAATCCGCAAAAGAAAGTAAAAACAGTTAATAAGAAAAATAAAAGTTGACAGTCGACTATCAACAATTATTGATCATGGTTACATCAATTCAAGAAAATAAGTAACTTCAGCGTAAAAATCCTAATAAGCGGTAATCCAATTAATAATAAATGCTTGAGCAAACAAATCCCCAAGATTTGCTTTCTTTGTCATTATAACGATTAAGGTGCTGTAAGGAAGTCATATATCCAGCAGAACGCGTTCAACATGGGGTTCCCATAAACGGTAAGATATCCGGATTAGAGCACCTAAATGTCAACTGTCATTTAATCTTTCTACATTTTTTAATGCCGTGGACAAAGTTATCCAACCCAATATTCAACTATACACTATACTAGACAATTTACTTTTAATATTTTAATTGATACGAATTTTACTTTCACAAGGTAGGCCAATGTACTGTCATCTTAGTCTAACCTAAAAATTTAATTTTGATATTTTTTCTATTAGACACCAGATTTTCGAAAGTGGCAACAAATTTTTGCAATTTGACCAAAATACGTCTTACCATTCAGTCTCGTGCTCCTACTCTCCATAAAGCTTTTATGTCAGAAACGTCATCTAGTTCGTAATACAGAACCCATTAAATTATACAAAATTTTGAAATCTTCAAATTTTAGTTTAATATTATCAAGGCACTTCTTTAGGTAGATTTTGAATCTGAACTCAAACACCTATTACATGCCTTTAAAGTTTCAAGATGCTGTTATTCATATCATGACCACCTTCGTAGCCGAATAAAAAAACCAAAGTTAATGCAAGTAAATATCTTGAAGCTTTGGAGTTAATATATTAATTCCGATTAGGAATCTACGTAAAAAAGTGCATTGATAATGTCAAAGAGAAAATGAGAAATTAAATTTTTCTAGTTTGAAGTGAAAATTAAACGAAAATAACAGAATTTTAATGAGGATTATAGAAGCATTTCCTAATATTTTATTTAATTTAACGAAAGTTCTGTATCTTATAATCCATTCACAAACTTTCCTCCTCCCAACAGGAGACGTTAGGGAGAAATTTTTTTGGTACGCATGCGACATGATAAAATTGGGTGATATTTTCAATTTGTGATTATGATCTTTGAATTTTTGTCTCCTGTAAAATTTTTGAGAATTTGGCATTCAAATTGCTAAAATACCAATAAAGCAGTTGTAAAAAAATCATACTTCTTTCATGTCAAAGTTTGACTGCTAGCCACAACTCATGCATACAACGTAATAAAAATATACAATAACAGCCTACTGGGAGGAGGAAATATTGTGAATGGATTATGTATACGGTTTATTAGATCCCGACATTGAAACCGATGTTCTGGGGTACCCTGTATACTATACTGTTGCTATTAGTTAGGTATGACATTTGTTTTATTTTGTATTTTGTTATTTGGTATTGCTTAGATAGCTGAACCCTGTATTACATCACGTCTATAATTTAGTCTACAATAATTATTACAATACTTGTATTATAAACGAGGAGTTCGTGCCACAGTTTAAAATTAAAGTCGTCCAGCCAAATCACGCTGAAAAGTTATTAACTATAGACACATTTGGAATCTGAAAACGACAGATTTGTAAAACCTGCATTTTCCAACGAAACGAGAATCTGCTAATTTTTACAGTGTAGGTAGACTGGTCAGGTCTAGGCGGAATGTCACGATTCACGTTCCATATCATGGCATTCACCTTTCAGTTTCCAGTACAGTTACAACAAAATCTGAAGCCCCTTTAAATGCCCATAACTTGATAGTGGTGCAGCATCGCATGAGGCACGTCCTAAAATAAACTCGATCAATTTGTAAATTGCTATCTAATCAGTTTTTAATCTGTGCAATTTCTAACTTTCATACTTCGAATAGTTTAGCGGTGAGTGCATAATGTTCCACCCACCGAGCGGGTTTGCCGAATCTTCTGCAGGCGCACCTGCGGTTTAGGCTTTTCAGGAATTCGACTTTAGTGAACCCGCAACAGGAGCATTTCCACCCAGAACAAAAACGCAGCAAAGGCGAGAACTGCTACTTAGTTTGAGGTTATGTACCATGTAAACGAAAGATTTAATAAGAAATATGCAGATACCTTTATGTAAAACATAGCACACGTGCACTAGCGAAACGAGAGTTTACACGTAAAGCCAATCCGATACACACGCGATTCAAATAAAACACACACCCAACGATAACATTTTTAAAAACCTGCAGCTACACGCCGTTAAAGCCGACAGGCAGTTGTTATTGCTCGCATATCACACCATTTTTCACATAATGCTAGTTATTGACTTAACTACTTATCACCGCACAAACATGGCTATTTCGACAGTAAATACCACCGGGTTTCTTCAAACCAGCAAAACATCGCCATGTAACCACTTGTAGCACTTGCCTGCATGGCGGCGTTGCTACGTCACAAGAAACTAACGGCAACAAATGCTCGCCGGTAACCGAACACTGCCGAACGATAACGAGCCTTTACAACTTTACCACAATCATTTGCAAATTTCTGTGTAAAAGATGAAAAAGTAAATAGTAGTATTAAAGTACTATCTTTTGTGGTCAACTATTCCAATGAACCACACAAATAAAATACACTTAAGCCCATATTAGGCTTCTGTTAACACAATTCGAATACTGATATTGCTGGTATGATAATGAGTGTCTAATTGCTTCCAGAAATTTGTTTATTTATAGACACACAGAGTGCATTAAAAGCGACACATAATGATTATAAGGTTTTAATTATTGCTTTACAAATAATATGAGGCTAAAGCAAATTATAGAAAAAATCTGAGATTTCCCTGAAAAAAATGGAACGTGATTTGAAAAACGCACAAGAAAAAGTGTGGAAAGTGATACGAAACGTATCAAAATTATGTTGTAATACTGAAATTACCAAGTTACCAATGAACTAGACATGTACGCAAGGTATTTGGTTCTAAAAATCGTATCTAGGTGAATACATTTCCACACAAAAATATAACAGTGACAGAAGCGAAAAAATGTTAAACACCATACAATCATTAACGGGTGATTTGAATATGAAAACGAAACATTTTTCACATATTTCGCAAACAAATTCTACCCAAGATATGGAAGTCAAGTGTTATATGTATGTGATTTCACTCCTTAAAATGGCTTTACACATATCTTCCCTCGTAAGTGGAAGTTTTGAAAATAAAAATGTTGAAAATACCAAAGAAAAAAATCTGGTGTGATACACTTTTACAGTGATCTTATAATTAGCCACAAAATTTTATTTAAAATTTTTAAGCATTTGTCAAAAATTTTCAAAAATTACAAATTCTGCAAAAACGGTACAAAATAGAGCGTTAGTTGAAGAGACAATTTTTCTCTAGAATTTCAAGCTGAATTCAAAAATGTAATAATATACCGGGTTTCTATTTAAAATAGGAGTTAATACAAAAAATAGAAGAAAAAAACAAGAGAAGCACAAGTATTCAGCTGGAAAATCACCTATTCCACATCAATGAAAAATATAATAAAAATGTGGAGTTTGAAAAACATCGTTAGAGGCGTTTTTGAAAAAATCGAAAAAACTGAAAAATCACAAGAGTAAATAAACTCCGGTTATGAGATTTTCTTGAAAAACTTACTGTCGCATCTACATAGTACACAAAACTTATATATGAAGTTTCAACGCCATACCTCTTTTCGTTTTTGATAAGGCCCCAAACACCATTTTGAAAAACTGTATTTAATCATGACTCAGTTAATTCGGAAAGTCGGCAAACTCAAGCCACACTTAAATTAAAAACTCTGTAAAGGGGTTTACACGGAACTTCCTCGCTCGAGTTACATCAATTTACAAAAAAATGTAGTCTCCTGGGATTCGAACTCCGCGCTCCCAGGCGAATATTTCGGGCCCAGTTAGAGTCGCTAGGTCTTCCGCTTACAGCCGCTTGAACAACTGAGCTATGACCGTGTTCGAATTGTATTTCTCTGAAGGTGCAATTTTTGGCGATTACAATACTTCCTTCGTCTTTTAGAGAAAATTCGTAATAAATTTATAATTTCTATTACTGATGCATATTCAAACATTTAAAGTATTCTATTTTTATTTCTATTATTCGTTTATTTCAATTTGTCTTTTGTTTCGGTTTTTAACATCCTACTTTTTTATAGATAATATTTGAAGTTATGTTCTTTCTGTGATTATTTAAAAATATTCTTAATTTTTTAAACCTTTGTGAGTTTTTATTCTGGGGTGCGTGCTTGTTTTACGATCTAAAGTGAAAGGTGCATGACCACAAAACTTTGAAGACTGCTGTCAGAGAGGCACTACATAGGCGTAGTAGTAGAATTCTTATATAATATTTAGATAACAATTGAGCAAAGGCAAATGTCAGTGCCCATTTTTGTTCCAAAAATAAATAGCTTACTAGAAGGCCAGAGTTCTCTGGTTAGTTTGTCACCCTGGTGAATTTAGTTATTGGTTAGTTTGATAAAAATGGTGTATTCAGCATCATTGGAATTGTACAGGTTATTAATGTAAATGTTTTCGTAATAGGTTTATAACACAAAAATTTATAAATTTTCATAATTTTATAGTTAACACTCAAAAGAATATTATTGTTTGCCAACAATAATGTTCAATTGTTATGCAAAACAAATAGCATTCGTGCTCTAGGTGATGTTGGCACGAAAAATTATAGAATCAAGAATAAAGTTGTTAACAGTTAAGTTTAGGATATAATTATGCTTATCTAGATTTTTTGACTCTAAATGAGTTACCTAATTGATTTCTAAAATGTGTCTGCTACGTTTTCGGACACCCTGTATACCTCGGTATTAAGGTACCATTTAATGGCACGTCTGAGTATGCAATAAACTTCACGCTAGAGAATGGCACACTTTAGTCCCTCGGTATTATAATATTGGTAATATTTTACATTTTATTTTTAATTGTAATCGTGAAAAGATCACCTTCCGAAATGTCTTCAGATTTTTAGGTCCCTAGATGACGAAAAACATGTTTTCTCAATTCCGTCCGTCTGTCTGCCTGTCCGTCTGTTGGCGGTATAGGTTAACAACTATTTACTGAAGGAAACCGATATTTTGGCGGATTTTACTTGCCTAACTCGCTTGGAACCGAATATACTTCGGTAAAATATATACAGGGTGATTACCTTAAAAACATAATTTTGCTTATTTTTTCTTTAACTCAAGAACTATTACTTAAATAAAAGTAATATTTTGCTCATAGTTTAAGTTTTTACTCTTGATGAAAATAGGCATGTTTTCGACACAACATACATATATAAAATGAACACCTTAAAAAATGTCTTTTTCTTTCATATTTTCAGAATTTTATGTTTCACAACTTCCACTTGCCAGAGAAGTTCCGAGCAAATGACTTTACAGATTTTTTTGAGCAGTTAATAGTTATTTATTGTATAGGCGTGGAATGTAGCATCTTAGTTGCGAAAGAGTTTAACTACGGTTATGTGGTTAATTTTCTTGAGTGGCCAATATGCATCCACACGAGTCCAATACGCAACAGCCTGTCGTTTTACTTAATGCTGTAGCAACCATTTAAATTTTTCTTTTAGATCATTGTACATGCCCGTTGGTCCGTAACTAATCAAAATTGACCTGCGTTTGCTCAACTCTTATCTAAATAATATTCAATAAGAACTCTACCCAACAGACATGAACATATAGTTCAAAGTATACATTTTATATTTACATATAGTGGCTATGCAACAGCAGGCTGAATTTTGATATCTGTTGAGTATAGCCCCTCTATTACAAATAGTGGCGACATCATGGGGCAAACCTGATGCAAACATGAAAATACAAAAAGTTACTAAACGGTAAATTTCAGTGTAAACAGTGAAAAAATAACAGACCTGAATACCTGAAATCCTTTTCTGCCACTATTTTTACACTTATCGACACAACACCCTAGCATTTCCACGTCCTCGACTTCAAATTAGCCCCCGAAGAGAAAAATGAATAAAAACACGACAACTGCCTAGGCGATTTTTAAATATGCTAGGGACTTAAGGGATACCAACGTGATTTTGCCCCAGCGGCAACATCAATCGTTGTCGCTACTATATGTAAATATAGGGGCTATACTGTTGAGTACAGTGGCTTTATACAAGACAGTGTGGCCATAGGGATGTCTTCGCCGCTATTGGTCGACGCGAATATCCGCCATTAACAGGCAAAATATTTAGTTACTTCTAAGTTTTTCTCAAAGAGGTTGGTAGAACCTGTTCATTTGGTTATGGAAGAAAATAAAATCTTTCAAATTTGACAATTATAAATTGTCAGTGTCAAATAATTCATTAGCGTCACAAGCGGGTGAAATTTTGTCATCTATTGCCCTGAAAACTAATATTCTGCACAGTATTTAAATGTGACAATTTAGAATTGTGCTATTGTTGTACCTAATAGCACAAGATGCGTTCGACTTGGAATGTAAGTTAAAGAGATTACATCGGTGCTACGATGAATGGGGCTTTAGCATGTTTAGAGAAAATGGAGTAACTATTTAGTAATCAACTCGGAAGCACAATATGAAGTCTTAATAAATGAAAATGTCGCAGTAAGACAAGTAGAAAGGTTTAAATCGATGAAAAAGGTTTGGGAACAGAAAAGATCAAAACCCGAATAGTACAAAGTAAGAAGATAATGGGATGCTTGAAATCAATTTGATGGGACTACACTATCTCCAACAAAACAAAAAAAAGAATAGGTGAGGTAATGGTAGAGTCGATGCTATGTTATGGCAGTGAGGTATGGACTGTAACAGCGGAAATGAAACGAAGACTAGACACAGTTCAAATGGACGAAAAAGCAGAAAGGTATCGAGACGAGATAGAGTGACGAACGAGGAACTAAGACGCAGAATGGAGGCACCAGAATGAGTTGTGGACAGAACTGAACGGAAAGCGTTAAACTGGTTTAGTCATCTCATGAGAATGGAGGAGACGACGTGGCCTATGAAGATCTTTATATGGTCGATGATCGCCGCCGGGTAAGAAAAAAAGAGGTAGTCCATACAAACCGTGGAATGAGGGTATTCGGAGAACCACGGAGGAGAGGAACCTGGAAGAAGACCAAGCACAGGACAGGGAGGTTTGAGACAGGGAACAGGAAGACGGCATTTAGTTGTATTGTAAACTACCATAACTGAAACCGGTTGTAAACTTCATGCAACACCTTAAAGCACCACGAACGAACGCCAATGAAAAATGTCAACCGTTCAAACATAACACTGCACGTGCAGCTAACGAATCCCGGAAAAAGTTCCGCCGGAAAAAGTTCCACCGGAAAATGTTCCGCCGGAAAAGTGCCGTCGGGAAATAAATCCCCAGAAAAAAGTTTCGCAGGAAAAAGTTACGCGTGAACACCCACGGCCGTGGAAAAGTTAAATAAGAAATAATAACATAATGTCGATTTCATACATAATGTTTTATTCATAAAAAAGGCAACTTACACTACAGATTATACCATGAGATAAAAAAAATGATTCTGAGCAGGCCTTGATGTGTTATACGTTTGTCAGTACTGAAGTGTATTGTCAGTCTCTGTCAAATTCAAGATTAAAAGGTTAGGGTTTGTTTGTTGTTTGATACAGACTGACGTAAAACTTAACCTGCAATATAATCACAGTTACAAAAAGTGGTAAAAATTCGGTGCACGGTCCTGTCTAGTGCGCATGCGCAAAAATGTACCAGTGAACATAAAAATGTAACGTTGAACAAACTCTCTCTCGTATTTTTTCTCTAAAAAAAATTATCAAGACCTAACAACTAACATAAACCATTAACCTGGACCACCGCCGAGAGCGCAACGCATTGCTTTAAACATTGATAGCGGCAAGCGGCACCCACAATATTTTGACATACACGCTGATCGAACTATAAACTTACTACGCTCGCAGCCGATGCGAAATAGACCGGACCGTGCACCGAATTTCACGATTTCACCCCAAAAGGTTACTAATGTCAAAATAAGACATTGGCATTTTATAACGTGCCTAAAGAGTAGCTTTACGCACTAGTATCGTAAATTACTATTTTGTTATCAAATGTCGCTTACACCGTTAAAAAATTCAATTTTTTTATTACATCATCATGGTTTTCCGCAAAATCGTATTTTGATATTGGATAAAAAAGTACCAGTCAAAAATTGTATGGCCACACTGTGATTGTATAGTCACTGTAGTAATTTAAAATACTATAAATGTAATTATAATATAGGTACATAAGAGCCCAGCAAATTTTTCCATTTTTATCATATGTATTTGTACCCTATGGTATGGTACTTATTAATCATGTAACATGGACAAAACACCAAAGCATCGCTTTCCTGCGGAACTTTTTCTTGTCGAACTTTTTCCTACGGATTTATTTCCCCACGGCAGTTTTTCCGGCGGAACATTTTCCGCGGAACTTTTTCCTGCGGACCTTTTTCCGGCATCGGCAGCTAACATCAACTAGTTAAAATAACTAGCGCCAAAATGATAACCACTCAAAAACGTTCGATTATTTCTAAAGGCACTGTATATCTCTACGCTCAAATTTGCCTGAAAATGGCCGCCAACAATCGTATGGCCACACTGTCTTGTATATAGTCACTGTACTGTTGAGTACAGTCGCTTTATATAAAGGGACTGTACTGTTGAGTACAGTGGCTATATAAGGACAGTGTGGTCAATTTTAAAAAAGGCAGCCATTAAGAGTCGTCTCTACAACAACGAGCCACGCCCTTAGGTATTGTTCTGTGCACGGCCTGCTAAATTGTAAGACAAACGTCACCCTGCTAAATTATGACATAAACGTCATTTTATACGGACTGGACATATGTGAAGTTCCGCGATGCTTTACAGAGCGGTGTATACCCACGATCGAGAAAATGTGTGCAATGTGAGGTGGTCAAAGGTGCAGTGTAGCATTAATTTTACAATAATATCAATAATGTTACTCAAACAGAATTAAACGGCAAGAGACGACGTGAAACGTAAAGAATCGCTGTCAGCGATTAAAAATCCTCGTTAACGAGCAACCTAATATCGGAATATAAGTCAATGTGTCCTTTATTATCTTCTTTATTGTGTTTTTGTACATACAAAACGAGAATTTACAACATTTTGCATTGGTCGATACCGAGACTACGTACAAAAGCTCAACAAAAACTGATTTTTTTGATATTCATAATCAAACCGTTCTATTTATACCACCAGTTAATTTAGAGGAATATAATATTCAGTGTTAGATAACCCATAAATCCTCTTTAATTTGATGCAATAATCTTTGTCATTAAGACATTTATATAGAATATTATAGCTTTTGATTTGGGCTAATGCGCAATTTTCGCAAAAAGTATTTTACTTTAACTCGTTGACATTTACTTAGGCAAACGAAAACTCGGCATTCGCTTAGACAGAACACTGTAGAATTGTATGATGATTAGTT
This sequence comes from Agriotes lineatus, assembly GCA_940337035.1. NCBI lineage: Eukaryota > Metazoa > Arthropoda > Insecta > Coleoptera > Elateridae > Agriotes > Agriotes lineatus. The sequence continues at coordinate 110,034,427 of OW679194.1, forward strand.
CATTCCACTTCATGTTTGGGCTACTTTCAATAATAAAGGACTTAGAAGCAATTTTGTGTGACTATGTGTGATTTCGTAAAACGACTCTTAATGGCCGATTTTAAAACAACCAATCAGAAACATGACCAAAATTGACCACACTGTCCTTATATAGCCACTGTACTGTTGAGTACAGTGCCTTTATATAGACAGTGGCGACAATACAACTAAGCCACACCCCCGCCGCCATATTTTGGCAAATTTCTAACGGGTGTTTATTTAAATCCGTGATCAGAGTCGACTGTGATACGTGTTTTACGTTTGGCAGTACTGAAAACATTTGAGATTTGCAGGTTAAGATTTGCGTCAGTTGTGTCAAAACTGACGCAAAACCGAACCTGCTAACCTCGAATTTGACATAGACTGACAATACACTTCAGTACTGCCAAAAGTATAACACGAATCACAGGTGATTTAGCATAAACATGGCGGCTGAAACCACGTGATCTAGGGAGCCAATCAAAAATAGGACACCCCATTGTCGCCACTGTCTATATAAAGGCACTGTACTGTTGAGTACAGTGACTATATACAAGACAGTGTGGCCATACGATTGTTGGCCGCCATTAACAGGCAAATTTGAGCGTAGAGATATACAGTGCCTTTCGAAATAATCGAACGTTTTTGAGTGGTCATTATTTTGGCGCTAGTTATTTTAACTAGTTGATGTTAGCTACACGTGCAGTGTTATTTTTGGACATTGACATTTCTCATTGGCGTTCGTTCGTAGTGCTTTAAGGTGTTACATGAAGTTTACAACCGGTTTCAGTTATGCTAGTTTACAATACAGCTAAATGCCGTCTTCCTGTTTCCTGTCTCCAAACCTCCCTGCTCTGTGCTTGGTCTTCTTCCAGGTTTCTCTCCTCCATGGCTCTCCGAATACCCTCATTCCACGGTTTGCGTGGTATACCTCTTTTTTTCTTAACCGGCGGCGATCATTTAAAGATCTTCATAAGCCACGTCGTCTCCTCCATTCTCCATTTCTGTCCACAACTGATTCTGGTGCCTCCATTCTGCGTCTTATTTCCTCGTTCGTCACTCTATCTCGTCTTGATACCTTTGCGCTTTTTCGTCCATTTGAACTGTGTTTAGTCTTCGTTTCATTGCCGCTGTTACAGTCCATACCTCACTGCCATAATATAGCACCGACTCTACCATTACTTTACCTATTCTTTTTTTATTTTTGTTAGAGATAGTACTTATTGTCCCATCAAATTGATTTTAAATACTTTGTACTATTCGAGTTCTGATCTCTTCTGTTCCCAAACCTTTTTCATCGATTGTATTGTAGCACCGAGGTATTTAAACCTTTCTACTTGTCTTACTGCGACATCTTCATTTATTAAGACTTCATATTGTGCTTTCGAGTTGACTACTAAATACTCCGCTTCCTCTAAACTTATGCTAAGACCCCATTTATCGTAGCACCGATGTAATCTCTTTATCATATATTCCAAGTCGAACGCATCTTGTGCTATTACAACAATAGCATAACTATAAATTGTCACATTTAAATACTGTGCAGAATATTAGTTTTTCAGGGCAATAGATGATAAAATTTGACCCGCTTGCGACGCTAATGAATTATTTGACACTGACAATTTACAATTGTCAGATTTGAAAGGTTTTATTTTCTTCCATAACCAAATGAACAGCTTCTACCAACCTCTTTGGGAACAACTTAAAAGTAACTAAATATTTTGCCTGTTAATGGCGGATATTCGCGTCGACCAATAGCGGCGAAGACATCCCTATGGCCACACTGTCTTGTATATAGCCACTGTACTGTTGAGCAGAGCCAGTAGATATAGAGAGTACCGCCACGTCCGCCATGTTTATTCCTCTGACATATGCGTCACTTTGAGGTTTGTAACACAATTCCGTCAACGTGACGTTTGTTGGCAATCCAAAACTTTACTTAATATTGGCAAGACTGTAAGTCTATGTCAAATTCGAGGTTAGCAGGTTAGTTTTTGCGTCAGTTTTGACACAAACTGGCGCAAAACATAACCTGCTAACCTCGAATTTGACATAGACTAACAGTCTTGCCAATTTCAAGTAAAATTTTAGACATACCTCATTCAGTCATTGCTGGTGGGAACAAAAATGGCGGCGATAGCGGCATTTTCACGGATCAAAGAATGGCGGTACTCTCTATATCTACTGGCTCTGCTGTTGAGTAGAGACCCTAGAAATGAGAGACTGGCCATTGGCCGTCGCTGGCCTGATTGGTTGACGCGAACCTTGTCCCTAAAATGGCGGCGCCAATGGTGTGCTCTCAAATATGGCGGGAATTTCAAACTTAACTGTATAAAGGAAGTGACTCTTAAAATAGAATATACTATGTTATTAGGAGCAAAAGTTATACTTTATGTGGCGAGGCTGGACGGGTTATCTGCCGATCTTGCGAGGCAGATAGGTACATATTATCAAATGGTCGAAATTTGGCAGACATCCTTTGGTAGATTTACATGAATTTTTTCATAAATTGAGACAAAATGTGTATTGACTAAACAAAATTTTATATTCAACAAGTATACTTTACTTGTGTGTAGGCTGTAGAAACTTGAAATTTCCGACAACCGAATTTAGAGGTTAAATACACTTGCAAAATTAGGTTAAAATTGTACGTAGTTTACATAATTCGAGATGGAAGGTTTGGAACAATTCTTAGCTCTACAGATGCAAAAAATGCAGTTGGTAACCAGCCAAATACAAGAATTGCAGAAGAAAGCAGCAGAAAGTACCGCATGTAGTTCTTCGTTCTTCGAATGTGCCATGGCCAAAGTCATTGCAGGTGGATATAGGTGAGATTCGCCAAAGTTTTGAGCTGTTTAAGCCCAACTGGGAAGCCTACGTTGTTGCTACTGGAATGGACAGTTTGTAACACGTTTTTTCCTTTTACACCATATATCTGTTTTCCACTTGAGACCTTGAGTCCTTGTTCAACTTTATATCGAGATATTTAACTTTTTCCACTTCTGACAATGGTACATTATTGATAAAAGCTAACGCTGTGTTTTCTTTGCAGTTGATCGTGTTTCATATGGAAGTGCGGGTCTTCTAGGTATGATTTGAGAGGAATGTAGTATGGGAGACTATTATGCCACACTTTATTATATCCCTGGTTGTCATCAAACAACGCTATTATGGAGTAAAGTTTCTCATCAAAGGATTAGTTGATTATAGTCGACTACAGCAAGGACCTGCTATATGGTGGGATGCCATCGCATGGTGCTTGCTCATTGTCTGTCTTCGTAGTTACATCAGTGAGATACTTCCACATACTTTGGACGACTTCCCACTTAACGCGTTCAATTATACTAATCCAAATCACTAAAAACTGCATATTAATCAGTTATCTTTAATACATTACTTGAATGTTTACTGCAATAACTACAACTGGAGATTCATAACGAACATTAGAGAGTAGTTTAGCGGCCGTAGCACGGAGAAGATCTGGCGTTGACAGTTTTGGTAAAATCGAAATTGTGTGTTGATTCATATAAATGTTCGTATCTCTGCATGAATTTTTCATACTTTAAATTCTTCTGGGGTAATGAGAATGATATTTTACCCATTTAAATGGTTTTATCAATCAGAGCAGACTGGTACACTTCATTTTCTGTTTACTACTATGGCATTTCTTAATACCTATCTATAAGGTATGCAGGGCCTCTAATTTTAAATATAATTTTGTAAGATATGTCGTAACGGTCACGGTTCACTCAACCTCAACCGTTGTGAGCCATTGACCTAAGAGTACAAATAGTCCAGTAGTATCAACGGCAATCATTCTACATTGAATAATTATTCAAAATGCTTCAATTCTCTGTTCCAACGCTGTTATTGCTTTTGAGGGGGATACTATGCATGGTATTGGGGTAACTTGACTACAAATTAATATTGTTATAGCTCCACGTTGCGGCGTCTTTTTATTTAACATGCTATATCCCCCTTTAGACTGCTGTTTTTATTTATGCTATCTAATTTATTTAATTTAACCAGCGCAGTAGCAAGGTGGCATTTTCTAAAATACAAACGTGAATTATTGATTACTTCCACATTAGAGATTTACTGTTATTTACAATTTTCCAGCTAAATACGAGTACTAACTTGTTTATTTACTATTTGGAGTAAGGTTAGGAAATCTGTAATTTTTAATATATCTTCTATTAGGCCCCTTTCAAACGTGAATACTGTATGCGAGACTCAGTATGCGGGAGTGGGATACAGAATTGCGGTGAAAAATTCCAAAGGGGTGCAGGAAAGCTGGTGAGCTATAAAAAAAACTAGTTCATTCTAGTGAGCGAGCGGTTCTTAGAAATGAACCATGTTGTCCATATCCAGTACAAATACAAATTATTATTATTTAGTAAGTAGTTACTCACATAACTTACATTGATTGAAATCACAAAACAATACCTATAGTTCATTTACTTGACATCTGCACTGTCAGTGTCAAAATTTTAAAAAAATTCTTGACTATACCTCAAAAATTATGTGTTTTTTATTAGACTGTACAGTTGACACGGTCGCCATTTTCGGGACCACTGCCGCCAACATTTCGCTAGGGGAATCTAGTTACTTCCGGTAAATGGCCAGTCTCTCATTTCTAGGGTCTCTACTGTTGAGTAATTTACAGCCCCCTCTATGAGTAATCTAGAAACAACTAAGAGGTAATTACTACCTCAACAACCTGCTTTTGCAAATGTTAAGATTGATACCTATAGGTACTAGTCATTTTTTACAACACGCAATAAAGCTAATTTTAACTTTAACAACCTGTATCTAAGTATGCTACGGCATATTGAACTCAATATTTATATTTTGATCTCTAGAATTTACAGTTTATGTTTATACCATTATTCATAAAACACTGCATACTTTTTCTAGATTTAAGCGAGACATAATATCTACAACTTAGTGATGCTATAATAATTTACGATGCAAGTAACTTTATCAAGCTTTTTACATTACGAGGGAGTAATTTGAATGAACGAGCGACGTTAGGACCGAGTTCTTTAAAATTCCCGAGTAATGTAGAAAGCAGATAACGTTACGTATATCGTACCATGGTTTATTTTATTCTAAAATATTTTTCAAAAAATAGGAAAAATCGTTATTAATGACACAACAGCGAGACATATCTGCTATGGCTGTGGTTGTATCACTCAATACTGTATTGTTGGTAGCACTGTCAGGTTATGTTAAATTCTAGATTAGCAGGTTATTTTCGCGTCAGTATGTGTCAAATAACAAACAAAACCTAATCTACTAACATCGAATTTGACATAGACTGACACTGTCACTAACAATACACGTCAGTACTGCCAACATGTTATTAAATGCTAATAAGTAGAGCTAGGATAGTTAGGCAAATTGCCTTTTTTAGTAAATGGAAGGATAAAAGGCAGACCCAATTTTAAATCTGTTTTAGAATGCGTGAAATTCAAAAATGCAAATTTTATTTTGCTTTTTTTGCTTTTTTTGCGTCTTTTTAAGGATTCTGCCTTTTTTTGAGGAATTTCCTATTTTTCTTGCCTTTTGGTGCCTTTTGTGATATATTAAATTAGAATTTTAAGAAATTTAGTTCTTACATTTTCAATTTAAAAAGAATGTACTAGCAATTTTCCAAGAAAGTGCACATTTTAAATTTCTGAAATAAATTGTGAAAAGTATTATTCCCAAGCACTTACAGGTAAGAGGTTTAGTGGGTTTAACCCTATATTGTTAAGGGCTGAAAATTTCTCAGAAGGATTATTTTCTTGAGATTAATTTTAATGAGGGTACCAGTATTGTCAGGAGAAAGTTTTCTACTGAATCAGCCAGTTTGTCACAATTTTTGAATGTGTTAACATTGTGATTTGTGAAGTGCATCGATTGTATTTCTCAGTTAAACTTCTTTTAATTTTGAATTGTTTTATTTTTGCCTTTTTTTACTTTATTTTTGCCTTTTTTACTTTATTTTTGCATTTTTTACTTTATTTTTGCCTTTTTAGCGCTTTTTTAAATCTTTTATTTTGCCTTTTTGCCTGCCTTTTTCGAGACTTTATTTTGCCTAACTATCCTAGCTTTACTAATAAGGTATCAGTATGTTATTTTAACAACACTAGTGCTGTTAATGCATCTTAACGCAACTCGCTGCCAAGGAGTGATTATTATAGTAACATAATAGGATAAAATAAAATATTATAAAATAGTAGTGAGTATACCAGTAGCACTTATGCATTTATAAACCTTCTTCTTCTTTTAATCTTATAGTAGGACGAAGGAATACGAGGGTAGCACCCATAATTTATGCAAACTGCTAGATCAAGTGCACCATGGAAATCAAACTTGCCATAAAATAAATTTAGTTTTTTTTCTTGTTTGATAATTGCAGTTATTATACATGTTAATGTTGAAATAAGTGTTGTGCAGCAAAAACTAATTTCACGAGAGAAAAGTTTAGAGTCGCGATTTACTATGACTTTAAAAGTTTCCTCTCTCCGAAAGAAAGCTTTGGACGACTTCGTCCTGCATTTGGTGATCAAGCGCCATCGCAGAGGACTGTGTATAGCTGCTTAATAAATTTCAAGTTGAACGAGTTTCACTCAGTGACGATTTTCGCGATGGAAGACCAATTTCAACGGTTACCAAAGCAAACATAGACGCCGTGCGAAGAATGGTTCAGGACAATCGAGTTACATATAAAATTATTAAGAGCACTTTGTGCGTTAGCATGACTGCAATAAACAAGATTCTACATAATCATTTGGGTGTAAGAATAGTATATTACGCAACAAGCTTAGAAAAGAGATGTTTTACTGAAAAAGTATGGCTTGTTTGAGTATGAGCGTTAGCATTTCATAAGAAATGTAAAATATAATATTTACATAAAAGTGACACTATATGTCAAAACATAACCAAGCTGAACGAAACTCGTTTCTATGTACCTACTACAACACAATAAGCAGCTCCAGTTGATGTTATACGTCTGGCAGTACTGAAGTGTATTGTTGGTGACACAGTCAGTCTATGTCAAATTCAAGGTTATCAGGTTAGGTTTTGCGTCAGTCTGTGTCAAAATTGAAGCAAAATCTAACCTGCTAACCTCGAATTTGACATAGACTTGCAGTGCCACCAACAAAACACTTCAGTACTGCCAAACGTTAAAACGAATCGCCGTTGCTATGCAGAAAAGTGTTGCTAATGCATAACAGTAACCCATTTTTAATGGATTTTGATTGTAGAAATGTAGTACATCACTAAATGAAAGTTTGCTATGGGTGGATACCACACAGTCTAACAAAAGCACAAAAAAACTTCATGTGGAATGGTGTAAGAAAACTCATAAGAAATATGATGAAGGTAGGTCTACAGCAGTTGACAACATCATAACTGGTTACGAAAGCTGCATATATGCATTTGAGTATAAGCGGTAGTCTGCACAATGTGTGTTCCAAAATATCCTAATCGAGTTAAAATGAAGCGATTTCAAAGTGTAAGTGTAGGAAAATGATTGATTGCTTCTTTTCAAAATCAGGACCTATCACAGCTGTCATGTTTGAACATTAACGTACGGTTACTGGCAGAATGGTACACAAAAGTATGCCTGCCAGATGTTATTCAAAAAGCTCGTTTACGGCGCCTAAGAAGTGAGGTCGCTCTGCACCATGACAATGCTTCAAGTCATACCGCACATAAAAGAAAAAATGTTTTGGAGGTTTCTCGGTTAAAATCGCTAAGTCATCTTCCCTACAGTCACGACCTAGCACCTTCCAATTAATTCTGTTCTGCGTGGTGTGCGGTTTGAAACTCCTGAAGATGCTGTGGAAAGCCTCGAAAACCTTGTTTCTCAAGTGACTCAAGACAAGTGGAATTTGTTTTGATTTTTTTTTTGTCAAATGAGTAATGTATAGAATGTAAGGGCGATTATTTCCAAAAACAATAATAAAAATAATTTTCGGCTGCAAAATTTCGTTTTATTAGATTGCCGAAATTTACGGTGCTACCCTCGTACTATCTTTGGTTCCTCGTTTTTAAGAGTGTATTTCCTTCTTGAGATGATTCTATCGTCATCTGACAATGTCTTGGGCCTTACATTTTTCAGGGATAACTGCATTATTTATTATATCAAGAATGGTGTGCTTTGATACAGTTTGGAGTATCTTAATTTCAATTAGCCTCTTAAGCTATTTGGCCATTGTTCTCTTGCTCTCGAGTCTAGTTTAACTGGAGTATGTTAAAAATGACATTACACAAGTTCAGTAAATGGGCACCTGACTTTCGACAGCGATGTATTACGCCATATACGCCATAATGTCCCGTAAATGTCCGTATACACTTATACAGAGTAAGCATTGTTCGCCAAAGATTTATCTTAGAAATTTTATTATTAATATGTATGCTAACAACATACCAATGATAAAAGTAGGAAATGGATATACTGAAGAAGTGGACGCATAAAAGAACATATTAAGCGACGAAGCTCTCTCGGTTCGTTTTATAACTTGCTCATGGACAAGATTATTAACGCAGTAAAAACCAAAAAGGAGTGCAGATTAGCAGATACAAGATAACTTACAGTACCAGTTCGTAATAACGAAAAAAGCAATTACTAAACTTTAAAGAAATGACAATTCGATCCATAACGGAATATATACTAAAACGGAGTACGCAGCGATGAATTATGAAAACAGTGTAACATGCTGCACAAAAAGGTAAACTATTTAACGACTGATAAAGGAAGAGGAAGAGTATTCATGGGGTATTTTGAAGGGCAGTGTGTAATGAACTGTCAATGCGAAATTCCTTTAAAAGAAATTTACATAACTAGCTTTTGACAAGTTAATTGACCATATGTAGTAATTATACAGAGCCAACGATACATAGTACATAACCAAAAATATCTTGAAGAAAGTAAATCTGACTTATAACGGAATAACGATGCAATCTTATTTGAAAGTAATTTTGATAACGAATAACAGTCATAGTTTATTTATTTATCCTACGCCTCCTAGTTATAAGGCTATTACTAGATCGATTTTAGACCTCTAAAGTGGCCCATGCGTGGCTCGGTGGTTAGTGCATTGGACTACGGCGCGGAAGTATGGAGTTCAAATCCAGATCGATGCCTGGCGGGCGGCCTACCCAGTCGCTTTAAATAATTGGGAACCTGCGTTAGAAAGAACAAGGGGCAATAATGCGGTTGTCTAATGCGTGATGCTCACCACATCACCACGTGTCATGAATTTGATAAGCGACAGCAGGGCGTGAGAGCGAGGATACGGACGGAAGCTCTGACCTTCCGCCTTGCAGGCCAAGCTCCTTTATGGGGTGGTTAGTGCCTCAGAATTATTATTAAAGTGGCCCATAACCCACTAGTGAGTTAAACCATAGCCCACTAGTGAGATAAAAACCAGGTCACTCACTATTGTATTGTTAGTAGCATTTGAAGCTATGTCAAATTTGAATTTGCAAGTAAGTTTTGCGTCAGTCTGTGTCAAATAACAAACAAAACCTAACCTACTAACCTGTAATTTGACATAGACTGACATACTAATTATAAATGTATTTGATCTCTCGGTACTTTCCATTGATCACTATGACTTTTCACTTCTGTCAATAAAAAATTATGTTTTTTAGATATTTATTGCGTTGGCCTAGCACCCTTGAGAGCTCAACTTTTCTCTTGTAGATTATTTGTTTTATAACACACTTATATCATAATTAACTATTATTTAAATATCTAATTATAAGCATAACATTGCAATATTTTATGGAACATAGTCAGATAAGATTATCTATAAAACATTTTTATCCGTGATATAATTAATGTTGTTTATTGGGTATTCCATCACTCTACAAAATTAATATTATTAAAAAACGAGGAACAATCTGTTCTCCTTATCAACTTATTTACCATTAAAATTAAAAATAAACAAGGAAAACGTAGCTTTTTACCGGAACTGAGAAGCGACCAATTTTCATAATTTGCTTAACTCCGACAGTTAACTAACTATTTACTTGATCTGATATTCAAGAATCTACAATCAACTTTTGTTTAAATAAATATATCGAGAAGACGAAATTTATATTCACAGTTTCCCTAATTGTACGTCCAGCTGACATCGATTTTTTAGACAAGATCTTTGTGTTATGCGATTGTAAGTATTTTCTGGCCGTCATTCCAAACATGTTCAGCCATTTTAGATTTTTCAAACTGGTACCTACTTTTTAATTAATTTTGTATGTTTTTTAACCCTAATTTCTAAATGCTTCGATGTTTCAATGATATAATATTTCCCGCATTCACAACGAATACTATACAGGGTGATTCTTGACTTATATGCATAATTGTGAGGAATGATAGTTCGTGATGTGTAGTGATGGACAATTAAAAAAAGTTGTTTATTAACGGAAATAACGAATTAATTGTGTCGAGAGTGGTGCACTAGTAAAATATAAAATTATCGCATTTACCTTGAAATGTATCTGTCACTCTCCGTCACTAGTTGGCAAATTGGAGCTCATTTTATTCGTAAAAAAAGTATGGCACCTAACTTCACCAACGCAAAGCTAACGAACATGGTATTAACAGAGTCCCATAAGTTTAAAAAAAACTATTAACAGCTATATTTTATATTGCTTTAATTTTATATTAATTCAACTACAAGTAATTATTTGACAACTAGTGACGGAGAGTGACAGATACAATTCAAGGTAATTGCGATAATTTTATATTTTACTAGTTCACCACTCTCAACATAATTAATTCGTAATTTCCGTTAATAAACAACTTTTACTACACACCCATCAATACACATCACGAACTATCATTCCCCATAATTATGCGTATAAGTCAAGAATCACCCTGTATACAATGCTTTGAATGTTGTTTTTCGTTGTATGCTGTACGTTTTGAGAACTGACCGCATGGTATTCATCGTTTTGAATACCGTCCTAACATTGAACCTATTTCTAATTAGTCTAATTTTGTCAGATATGCCTGGAATAGAAGGTACGTATAGTTAGAGTGTTATATTGTTGAGTGTAATTTCTCCGTATGTGCTTGATATTTTTTCATCTACTTATTGAAAATGTTCCGAACAAGAGTCTCTGGATAGCCCATTATCTTTTAAAACATTTATAATAAATTCTTTCTCTTTCCTAAAAATGTCCTTATTATAACAAACAACTTTGGCTCTGTCGTAAAGACTTTTTCAGTGTTTTTGTTACGGTACAGTGATGTTTCAAAATTATGTATTGTGCTTGTGATTAGTATATCAAGAAAAAGTAACTGGTTGTGTTGCTCTGTTTCTCACGTGAATTTGAAAGAGGTTTCTTTACTGTTAATATACTCAAGAACTTTTTTCACCTCACCCATATCACGAGGGCAAATTGCAAAAACGTCATCAACATATCTCCACCAAACTACTGGTTTGTTTGTGGAATAACACAGGTGCCACACAAAATCGTATTCAACAACTCAATAAATAAAAAACGTAAATTTTGCATGAATTTTTGTGAAAAGGCGAAGTGGCAAATTAATTGGAAGTGAGCTAAAGTATAGAGATCATGTAAATGTATAATTTAGAGTCGCCTGTGATTCATGTTATACGTTTGGCAGTATCTACTGAAATGCATTATTGGCGGCAATGTCAATCTACCGGGTGATTATAAATGCTTTTCCATCAAGTTGCCTTTGAAATATTTGTTGTATGAATAATATGTTGGTGGCACTGTAAATCTATGTCAAATTCGAGGTTAACAGGTTAGGTTTTCCGTCAGTTTGAATTTGACATAAACTTAACAGTACCACCAACATATTATTGATACAACAAATATTTCAAAGGCAACTTGATGGAAAAGCATTTATAATCACCCGGTATATCAAATTGAAGGTTATCATGTTAGGTTTTGTTTGTTATTTGACACAGACTGACGTAAATCCTAACCTGCTAACCTCGAATTTGATATAGACTGACAGTGCTACCAACACTACACACGAACAGTGAGTTATAAGTCAGAACTTACACGTTGCAATTTATAACTTTTTCTTGACAGTGTAAACCACCTAGTTACTTTGAAGAATTTACTAAATTAAGACATATATACAGGGTGATTCATTAGCCTCTTTACAAATTTTGGCAATGAAAAGTAGATTTAATTTCATGAAGAAATGTTCATATAAACGTATGTCATATCTTTCTTTGTTCAGAAGTTATAGCGCTTTTAAAATGTTTAAGTTGAAAAATCGTAGTAGTCATGATATAGTAATGGTGAGGCACTAACACCCCATGAAGGAGCTTGGCCCGCAAGGCGGAAGGTCAGAGCTTCCGTATCCTCGCTCTCACACCCGTGATACAGCAACAAAAAATGTTTAAGTTGAAAAATCGTAGTAGTCATAATGCAGCAAAACAAAATTTAGTAACTGTCATTTTAAATAATTACCTATCAAAAATTGTTTGTTTATGTTATGTCCACTCCACCTGCTACAAGATATGTGGTATCAGCATGATGGGGCCCCGCCTTACCGAGAAAGACAAGTGACCCAATAAATGGATTGGTAACGAGGACCTATAACATGCCGTGGAAATAAATGATCGCAATCAGTTATTGCAGAGGATTCAAGATGCTGCAATTGATATTAGAAATAACATGAATTTATTACGCCTGCAAGAAAGTTTAAGTCGTTTCCAATTATGTATTCAGGAGAATGGACTAATTTTTGAACATTTACTATAGGTAAATTATGCTCTCTGTTTGTTACAATAAATGTTTTTGATTTATTTAAATTATGATTACTTATTAGAGTTCAAAGAGAAAAAATTTTAAAAGCGCTATAACTTCTGAACAAAGAAAGATAGGACATACATTTATATGAACATTTCTTCATGAAATTAAATCTGCTTTTGATTGGCAAAGTTTGTAAAGAAGCTAATGAATCACCCTGTATAAAGAGGTTTCATTAACTATGGTGGAATTTTATTTGTTTATTAATTAGAAGGTGTCAGAAATTATTATCAAGGGTAATACCACAAAAGGTGAAAAATTTTTGAGAATTTTTTTATTTACATGCAAATTGTTGCGCTTAAATTTCTGGAAACCAAAACTGCGTTAAAAATTCCGCGAGACCGCAGGTCGAGTGGAATTTGAGCAGTTTTTGTTGAGAGAAATTTGCAATAATTTGCATGTTAACGAAAAAAATTATCTTAAAAAATTTTGCCTTGAGTGGTATTTGGAAAGATTATTCAACAATAGGGGTAGATGACTTTTACCGTGTTCGACAGCACATATTTTTAACGTTTTCCACTATTAATTCAATACTGGAGCTTCCAACACGATTATTATGAGTTTTTAGAACAACGCTGATTTGCAAACTTTGACTTTGACGTTTTGGTGAAATGTCAGTTAAAGGCTACTCACAAAATTTAAATCATTGAAATCAATAGGGCTCGCGTGAAAACACTGTGACATTAGGTGTTTTCAATGACAGTCAATTTTGATTGGCCATTTCGCACAAATTGAACAATTTTCATTGGTTCGTTCATTATAGTGTTGAATAATCTACTAAATAAATAACAACTTATCAGGCTTGTAAAACAAAATTAGAAGATATACTTACCTCTCCTTTCAATAGCTCTAATCATTTTGACAATTTTCTAATTATCGTATGAGCAAAAAAAAAGTTCATGCCTTTGGAATATTGAAATCATGTGTATTATACACAAAAAAATGTGAAACTGTAATTTGGCATTTGTTACAAAGCGAGGTTATGATGTTTTTCTTCTTCTTTTTCAATCTTTGGAAATATTTCCGTTGCCTTTATATCGGGAAGTCTTGATCACGGTTATGATTACGTTGCGATATTAGCCACTGTCAGCCACTGTCTATAAAATGTTAGTGACATCGATTAGGTATCATTTACTGGTGTTATAATACAAATGACTTCACAATTCCAAAGGCATATTTGATGAGTCCTATAAAAATTAAGGCAACCATAAATTATTCGTTTTGGTTCATTTTAAAACCTACCGAATATAGCCGGTCGAATTGTAGGACACCCTGTATAAACAAATTTATAATTGATGCAGAGCTCATAACTAATCGTAACACGAAATTATTTTTGTCAAGTGCCCGGCCATGCTTTAGCCTTGTGATATTTATAGATGATTACTAAAACTTATCAATTCCTTTGCAAATATTAAAAATAAAAACAAAATACATTTAACTCGGTCCACTTTTCTTGCTTTACAAATCTCAGCTGACCTATATTTGAAATAGTATAATAAATTTCGCCTATGTCGTAGATTCACGTGTACTTTATTTTTATATATGGTTAAAGCCTAGTAGTATCTAACATTAAGAGATCTACAAACGATAAGATTTATTGTGATACTACCCTATTATGTTATAAAATATTACGACTCCGGCAAGCTGCTTTGCTCTGCCAAGAATTTGTTTCATATCAGATAAAATTAGTTGAATAATGAAAAAGTTGATATCATGACGATGACAATAGTCGCATTAAATATCATTATTGTAAATACAATCCATACTATGCAGTTTTATGCCAACAATTCTTATGCTACAATTATACTTTTAGACATTTTGCGTGCATTTCAAATTGTCTTCTTTCGTTACAATAATTACTTGTTAATATACACATTACACTAGATTTATTAATAAACTTCATATATTGTAGAGCAATCATATTTTAAGAAGAGAATCATATGCATTAATTCAAATTATAAACGAATTCTTACATTGAAAAGAGGAGCACGGTAGTTTTCTGACCGCTACGTTATTATTTGTCACTAGCTTTTACCCGCGACTTCGTTCGCGCGAGGTTCGTTATTTGTGTATTAACTAATGACTAATTATTTTCTGTCATCCCATCCTATCCCCGTCCCCGTCCCTTTCTCCGTCCCCGTCTCCGTACCGTCCCATTCCGTCCCGTCCCGTCCCGTCTCGTCCTGTCCCGTCCTCTCCCCTTCCATCCCATTCCTTCCCTTCCCTTCCCTTTCCGTCCCGTCCCGTCTCGTTCCTTTTCGTCCCGTCCCTTCCTTTTCCGTCCAGTCCCTTCTTGTTCAGTCCCGTCCCGTCCAGTCCCGTCCCTTTCCGTCCCGTCCCGTCCCTTCCCCTTCCATCCCATTCCTTCCCTTTCCTTTCCGTATCATCCCGTTCCGCCCCGCCCCGCCCCGTCTCGACCCTTCCCGTCCCGTCCCGTCCCGCCCTTTTCCCTCCCGTCCAGTCCCGTCCCTTCCCGTCCCGTCCCGCCCCTCCTCTTCCATCCCATCCCCTCCCCTTCCATCCCATCCTTTTCCTTCCCATTTCCGTCCCGTCCGTCCCGCCCCGCCCCGACCCGTCCCGCCCCTCCCCGTCCCGCTTTGCCCCGTCCCGTTCCGTCCCTTCCCTTCCCGTTCAGTCCCGTCCCGCTCAGTCCCGTCCCGTTCCGTCCAGTCTAGTCCCGTCCCGTCCCGTTTCTTCCCTTATGTCATGTTCACCGTCTTGGACTTAAAAATAAATGCCATTTTCGCAATCAACGTCCCAATAAACCTCAATAACGACACCCATATCGATTTTTAGGCTTACTTACCCCATTTCACCCCCTAAGGGGTTGATTTTCGGAAAATCAAGAAATACGTGTTTGCTTATTTGTTTTTAGGAGTACTCCTACGAAGTTTCAAGTCGAAATGTCTATTTAATATTATTTTTCCATACAAAATTGGAACCCCCATTTTACCCCTTTAGGGGTTGAATTTCGAAATATCCTTCCTTATTCCTTGTATACATCATAAAGGGAACCTCTGTGCAAAATTTCAGCTTTCTAGGTCCAAGGGTTTGGGCTGGGCGTTGATGAGTCAGTCAGTCAGGACTTTTAGAAATATATATAAGATTTTGACAAATGTAAGATTTGACGTATAACTTGACGTTTCTCTATAATTTATTCGTTTAATTCTTTAACCGAAGATGTGCCATACAAAACTCTTGTCTAGCAACTTTTATTTTTTGTTCGCATTAATTGGTAAACGGCAATTAAACTCGATCAAATTCTTTGGAAAAAACCCTCGTGCTACTAGGTCGTGTTTTTTTGTCAATTTGTTTTCGTATAATTGCAAAGCAACAAATAATCATAAAATTAAAATTTTTCCCACAAGAGTTGAACACTCATGATCTTGCAGTTGATTATTTGATTATACAGAGCGATTAAAACAGAGATACATCTACTTGCCTTTGATTTTTTTACATGCAAATTTGTGTGTGCTGCTATATTCTTTATTGTTCTCGAACTAGCCAGATCTGTAAATACTTAAATATTGATTAACCTCTCGCTAGTTCGATAAAAATAATAGTATATTGTATGTTAAGAGCTGAAAGTGCATTCTTGCCGCTTGCGCATGAATATTGCTGGTTGAGACGAAGTCGAAACCAGCAATCATGCAAAAGCGGCAAGCGCACTTTTAGCTCGAAACATACATACTATTTTTTCGACGACTGAGCATATTATTAAAGGAAAATATCAAATTTCGTTTTATAGCAAAAATTAATTGACAATCAAGTTAACATTACACGCGCAGTCTATATGACATGTGACGCGATTATTTCCACAAATGACGGGCGTTGTCAAGGAAACATTCGGACGTGGCTACCTATTTTGTTCACGCGGAAACCCAAAACGCTCGGCGAGCGGCAAAAAGATGAAAACGCACGCTCAGCGGCAAATGTCAACTTTCTGTTGTCAAATGACAGTGAGAAAAATCTACTTTCGATGTCAGTCGTCGAAAAAGAATATAGCAGCACTTAAAAATTTAGATGCAAAAGAAATTAAAAAACGATTAGATGTATCTCTTTTTTAATCATTCTGTATAGGAACAACAGAAATTCTGCACTGACACATTTGGTGAACCAGGTAGGCCTTGCCTTAAACAAATTAAATAGAGTAAAGCAGTTTCTTATTAGAAAAAATACCATTGCTGGTTTTTCTGGTTTTCATTCTAATAACATAATTATTCATACAAGCATGAATCATTAATTGCACAATCAAACCACTAACAATTAGTTTAGTATGTAAAGCGATAGAAATAAAAACACAAACTGCTTACCAGTATGCAATACACAATGCGATCGTCCAGCAGTATTTTCTTTCTAATTTATAATAACAACCGCAAAGTACCATAAACGTAAAATGAAAGACATTCCCAAAATTTCAATTCTTACGCAGGTGTGAATGTTATGGCCGGTCGATATCTGGAGTTCTATTTGGGAATAAAAGAAAAATAAATTCCTTTCATTCGTTGAATCCCTGAACACATTTGGAGAAATATGAAATTTACACACAAAGTGGTTACTTTCAACTTTTCTGGAGATTGAATATAACACACAAAATACATATTTACGTCCCTTTTCCCTTTCGCACTGCAGCGCTGGAAATTTGAAAGTTGAATATTTCTTGGTGCTAATCTGCTAATGGCTGCAATATATGCAACCATATATACACCTAACTATGCTGCAATTTGACGCTACTAGAGAATAGTATACGTAGTTCAGACACGAAGATTGGAAATGGGTAATTTTTATATTTGAACAAATAAAATTATTCTAAAATCCGTATTACGGATCTACACTTTTCTTTTCCACAGATGTTCACGGTTGAAAGCGCATTGTGCCCGTAAGTTTAGTATGTTTAGTTTTAATAAGCTTAATATTATATTTTAAGGTTCATATAACATATAACCTAGGAAATTCCTGTTTGTAGATTAATATTGACGCTTTGTTCCTCAATTGTTAAAAATTGTGTATAGGCATGAACCTAATCGTACATGTTTCTAATATTTAACAAAATAATAAGCAACAACATACTGTGAGGAAAATAACCTTTTTCGCCAATCGTACTAGAACTGACACATTATTGATAAAATTTTGTTGAGCAAAGTCAAACATTCCATTACATCAACCGTTGCTAGGTAATTTACAATAAAACTGTACAGGAATAATATTCCCGGCCTAAGCAGGGAATAATCGAGTACTATTTCCTATTTTTTATAATTACTCGTATCGATCGGCGGAAAAATAGTATGTGTATCTTGGACAAAAAGCAACATTCCCAGACTCCTATGTTATTGGGCTCGGCATTCGCTCGCCCAACAATATTCACAGTCGTCTGGGAATGTTAGGCTTTTCATCCTAGATACACAACGTACTATTTCTAAAATGTTACGGAACTAAAAAAAATACGAAATCAGTCACAAGTAAATAACATCTAACATTGTTCTACTGTACTTACATTTTGCATTCAACTACTATTTCAATTTAAAAACAATTATTTATCACAAAACAATTTATTATTCTTACCTGGTCGCTGTCATGTCCCTGCCAACTGTCAGTGACCTGAAAGAAAATATGTGAATTACTTAATAATTCATTTTATTCCTTTTAAATAAAATTGTTTTAATTTGTCTATCATATTGGGAAACCAATAAATTAAATAAATAAAAGATGATGTCTTCCCCACAACTTTAATACGCGAAATCGCTACAGACGACATTTTCCACTGAAACGGGGGTTCTCCTGAAGCGATTTAAATTTTTCATTTGCTATCGGCATCCTCTCTACATTTTTGAAACTTGGATGAACTATAAATAAGTTTTGTATCAATCACTTCGAGTTTATACTCTTTTTTTTATTTTCACAACTTGTAACGGGAATCTGGCTCTTTTCAGGAATTGTTTATTTTGATATTTACATTACCGACAAATTTCTGGGGGTTATAGAGGACGTTGGAACTTAAAAATGTTATATAAGCTTTTTCTTTTTAATTCTTCCTCGTTGTGTTTTACCCTCCTAAAATTCTTCCTAGTTGTGTTTTACCCTCCTAAAATTATTCCTCGTTATGTTTTACCCTCCTAAAGGAGGGGCTTCTGCTTCATTGCAATGAAAGTTTGTTCTACCAATAGCAAACTTATTTATGAAACGTTTTTTAAATTTTTATGTATGACTGTAAGGAATTGAAATTAGCAGCCTCTAATAGTAATTTTTGTATTAAGTGCGCGAAGTGAGTGTTTTTGTGCGTGAGAATGCCACTTTTTTGACGAAGCGGCAGCTTCGCCAGAAAATTAAAAGCTTTTGAATAAATTAGGATTTATATTGCATATTTCGATATCATAGAATTCTTGTCCATTAAAAAGTTCTAATATAAGCACCCTCTTTACGATGTTACAACATGGATTAAATGCTATATTACCTTTCCCGGTGAAAATTTTCAGAGCTAGTTTAGCATGAGGCTACAGGCTGGTCAGCAGTTAAGGTCGTTTATATACAAAAGGTGGGGCGATCTTCTAGTACTCACTAGTGTACCTGTATAATACTTTAGTAAGAGTAGAGCAAACAGCGAAAAATTTTGGATCATTTTTTCATGGCTACCAAGATTTAAAGATAGATTGAAAAACCAGGTTGGTAAAACTGACACACGAGTAGTCAGTTTCATAAAATTCAAGGTTAGCAGGTTAGGTTTTTTGTCAGTCTGTGTCAAAACTGACGGAAAACCTAACCTGCTAACCACGAATTTGATGAAACTGACATCTCGTGTGCCAGTTTTACAAACCTTGTTTTTCAATATATCTTTAAATCTTGGTAGCCATGAAAAAATGATCCAAAATTTTTCGCTGTTTGCCCTACTCTTACTAAAGTATTATAGAGGTACACTAGTACTCACCTTAATTCTTTCCTACCAATCAACTTGACATTGTTTCTGTTAAAAACAATAGAAAAACTACTGGGTAGATACATTAGAGAAAAAGTACTGAGAATTTATCCTCTCAGTCCTCTTCAGCATGCGTACCAGGCTGGAAAATCAACAGAAACGCCCTTCTAAATCTTGTTGAGAGGATTTGATATTCCGTTGACAACAAAGACACTAGCGGTGTTTCTACACATAGAAGGAGCATTTAATAATGCACTACCTGATTCCTTGTATTCTGCCGTTGAGGAAAGGGAGTCAATTCAACAATAAACAACTGGATTAACACTAGGTGAAAATCCAGACGGGTCGCAGGACGTCTGAGGTACCAGAGGATACCCGCTGGGAAGAGTTTTATCTCCTCTGCTCTGTCCATTTCTGGTAAATGGATTGATCCGCGATATTGTCCATCAAGGTATTGAAGTACAAGCCTATGCCGATAACGTAGTATTCTTGGTAAGAGGCAAATTTGAAGAAGTCATGTGTGACATTCTTCAAGACACTATCTGCGATTGGTGCGAGAGGAAACAGTTATCTGTCAATCCCAGGAAAACTACAGTGGTACCATTCACTAAAAGAAGAAGATTGGACCGTCTCAGACCTCTTTTGATGATGATGAGCAATTGCCATTTCTGAAGGAACTTAAATATTTAGGTGTAACACTTGACAAAATCGTTACATGGAACCCTATATAAACAAATTATTAACCAAAACCTGTCCTTTTTGACTTGTCGAAGGATTTGTAACAAATCTTGGGCTACCAATCCCAAAAACATGTATTGGCTATACTAGACAATAATAAGGCCTGTGATAACATATGGAGCTATCGTTTGGTGGGAGAAGGGCCAACGGATCACGGTTAGAGCGAAACTTCAGCGACAAACACGCCTAGTCGTTACAGGTTCTATGTCAACCACCCCGACTATTGCTATGGAAGTCCTCCAGGACCTACGACCCTTGCACATTTGCTTGGAGAGGGAATCCAGAATGGGAGGTCACTATCCCAAGTTGGAGAATGTATTGCAGCACATTCCAAGATGCTAGACATGGTGAAAAGTCACCATATCCTGGAGATGTTATCCAATATCATGCTACCCACACTTTGAGAGGCCGTTTTCCCTAGAAGATAGAAATATGAGTTGAATAAACCCGATTTAACAGCGGCTGACTTAATTTCGTACACTGCTCAAAAACACAAGTGGGTGTTGGAGCTGGTATGTACACCGTCAGACCAAAGGTGGAAATAACAAAGAACCTTGGTCAATACACCACGATTTTCCAGGCCGATGTACACGCCATTGAACTGTGTGTATGGGATATCCTAAACCGTTCCTGTAAGCACACACGCATCAAAATAATATCAGACAGCCAGGCAGTTTTAAAACCTCTCCGATTCGAAGATAGTTGAAGTTGCCTAATGGCTCTCATTTTGCTTGGAGGAGTGCCCGGGCATTCTGGCATAGAAAGTAACGAAGAAGCCGACCTTTCCAGAAAGGGAACTGAATCCGATTTTGTAGGACCGGTACCATATGCATGGATCTCGAAATTCTTTGCCAAGAATGTCATTTTGAGGTGGGCTGAACAGGAAAAACGGCTATATTGGTTTGGAATTGAAGGCAATATCAATCCAAGTCATTTCTCCATGCGCCTTCCAAACGGAGAACGGCCTTGTCCCTGGAACCGTTCAGACAAAACCTACACATTCTGGCAGGCTTTTGTACCGGTCATCTACACGCCATTGGCATAGCAGAAAGCGAGGATTGTCGCATTTGCCACCTAGAGGTGGAATCAGCAAAACACGTTTTGTGTACCTGAATCAAATTGGAAAGACTTCGATTCTCCCTATTTGGTGAGGGGCAATTACAGTCCGCGGACTATGAACAAATCTCGCCTAGTAAAATCATTGACTTTGTCAGAAGAGCGGGTTTACTAGGTGAACTATAATTATCTAGGAGCGAGTCACAATAGACCTATAAATGTCGCAGCGAAGGGAGGCAATTGTCCCACTCGCATCAAACCCTAACCCTCTTTACGAGGTAAAACTCGGTGGAAAGCAATTTAAAAGCAAAAGTTTATATGCAAAACCTTTATGCATCAACGTTCTCTATAACACTCGGAAGATTGTTGGTAGAATTACAGGACACCATGTATATAGTAAGTTTGTGTTTGCATGCTCTTTTATTGTTAATTAGATTCAATTATTTTAATCTAGCATAACAGAAGTCTGTGGATCGTTAGATTTTTAGCGTTCGATATGGATCAATGGTAGTCGAGGAGAACTTAATGTAAGTGGCAGTTGGGTTGAGTCCGAAGTCGCACGTGTAAACTACCAGTAATTTGGTATAGTGTTTGTGTGCCACAAGCCAGTATTTAAATTTGAAGTCGCGGAACTTTAATCATGTAGGAAGTAAGTACGCAATTGCTAAGCCGCCAAGAAGTTTGAAGATGTTCCGATTACTTTGTCATAGAGGCGCCATAGCCAGAAGCCAGGTATTTTCCCGCCGTGGAAATGCCCTTACAACGAGTTATTCAAGGGATAATGTTCCTAGGCCACGAGCTTAAGGTAAACTGATACGGGGCATGTTTGCAGTTTGAACGAGAAACATTTGCTTCAGGCTGTTTTGTGAAGATTTCGCTACCATGTAGGAATGCAATTAATGTACAAATAATTACGTAGACGAATCGCAATACCAGGTGTTCATACATCGAATCGCGACGTCAGACATTCAAGCAGCTTACTATTGGAGTATAAAAGGTGTGTTCTTAATGTCATTCAAATGTAAATGTATTGCAGATACAGTCATTTACCTAGTTTTTGACTTGTAAATGAGTGTAGTCAGGAGCTATTGCTCGTTAATGAGCCATTTGTATCCTAAATTATTACTTTTAGAAATGGCTAGTTATTCTAGGGTTAATTCTCAGTTTTTGTATGGTTTTATGTGAACAAATTCGCTTTTCCTATGAATATTGTTAAGTTTGTTTCAGCGCCCGATTTGAAGGTAAGCTTTCTGGTCTTTGGTAGAAATTGACCCTTCCTAGCCACCAATTGAGGTAAATTAAGAGTTTAATGTATACTGAGCTATCTAGGTCAACAACAAAAGCAACTAATTTATAAATATACTAAGGCGTACGAGAAGTCTCATTTTAATTTAACGTCCCAACGAAGGAGTTTTGGAAAGCTTCATTTCAATATGATACGCAACAGCGGGGCAGTAAAGGACCCATTTTAACCTATAATGCTGCCTTTCCGATAACTGGTTGTATATTTACGTTTCGACTGGCTAATAGACTAATTTAGTCATCTTCTGGCGAAACTACAAGAATAACATGAAATTAATTACTACTTAATGTAAAAGTCTAGCTCTACATAAAATAAACTTACGACAGCAGTTACCTGCTAATACTTATTACAATTATATGATTCAACTTCATTTTTATTTATGTTTAAATTTACAATTGAAATAGGTAGTAACACATTGAAGTAACGAGTTTCTCTATTCAGGTATTGGGTGTATTTCTATTGTATGAAATATGGAAAGAGTTCCAACAGTTCTGACTGGAAATGTCGATTAATTTTTTTTTATTTGAAAAATATATCTTATAGATATCGTTTTAGCGCATCAACTTTAGAGTGATATTACTTGTCGCGTTTCAGTATCTCGATTTAGAAAACATTCTCTAATTAATGACGCTGCAGCACATTTTTCAATAAATATGAGCGGAAATTAGATTGAACGAACTAATTTCATACCTAAGAAATCTGAAGCATACGTAACAGCGAAAATACTTCTATATTAGAATCATGATATTTTAGTAGTATTATACAACAGATTTTCGAGGGGACTACATGGCCAAATGTGCACGGACAACAATACGATAGCGGAACAAGAGGTCACGTTGCGTAGAAATGGCACACAAGGAAACGTGTTCACAAACATTTTCTAACCTTTGTTGCGATCTTCTTCTTAAATACTGGAATAGTGGAATATTAACTGTAGTAAAAGAAAAGGGCCTATATCTTAATACAAAATCAATTTTTCAGCCAATCAACTTCGAACATAATCAAATTTACAATGCCTGAGAGTAACTATCTTTGATATATTTGCCCAAGTTTGATGTAACTATTATTACTGT
The DNA here is from genome assembly GCA_940337035.1 of Agriotes lineatus. Classification (NCBI taxonomy): domain Eukaryota; kingdom Metazoa; phylum Arthropoda; class Insecta; order Coleoptera; family Elateridae; genus Agriotes; species Agriotes lineatus. The sequence continues at coordinate 110,058,326 of OW679194.1, forward strand.
AGCCTGATTAATTATAAAAAGCCGAGTACCTCAATGGATTATAGTGCTAAATAATTATATCTGAACAGAATGACTAATAATTAATAATTTTCGCCTAGAAAAATTCCAGTGCCTCAGCGGTCCAGTGCGCCACTGTTGTATAGTTGCTGTTTTGCTACTGCAAATACAACTACCAGATAATTAACTAACGCAATTTCACACCGTCTGGATTTTTATTTATCGACGCCATTAGAAACTTCTTTTATACTGCCCGGAGCTCATCTCTCGTAGAGACAAAAGCCATGACATGATGTTATCCCATCCATGTTCAGCTGTCCTGCTAGAAGCTTGCCTGGGCAGGACAAACGTTTTATTCATTGAATAAATTGTGTGAATTCCTACTGTGAACTTATTTTTTTTAAATTTATTTGTTATCGCTATGCTTTCGAATATTATATTGTTTAATGGATGCCCTTGTCGATCGTAGTATTTTATTTAAATAGTTAAAGAATGATTATGATGGAAGCCATATATTGTAGCGACAAATTATATGGATCAATTCTTTAGATTTTTGTTTTAAGCCCATCAACATCTAAGGTAATTAGCGCTTTTTTGAATTAATGTTACATTGGATTAAATATCCGGTACAATTGATTTAACAAAGTTTATAATATTTTTTTATTTAATTTTCGAACTCTAATATTTATTAGTCCTCGATAGCGGGTGTAATATGGGCTTTATGGCCCGAGGGCCTATAAATCAATTCTGCTTCAAATTAATGCTTTAAACAGTACCATTAAACTTTCTTCATTTGTGCCCCATGATCTGTGGTAAACTACGTACTTTCAAAGGTTCGTTTGCAGTCAGTTTCGAATTGTATTATGTGAGCAGCTGAGTAGTTTAAGATAATCGTCTGTCAAGCGTCATACCTAAGTATGTTATTATGTCTGTATATACGAGGTTTTTATCATTTAAGTATAAGATTATGATTTTGGGATCAATGTTTTTTTACTAAAATTAATGCATTTTTTTTCTCCGCAGAAAATTCAGAAGTTTGTGTCCATATGGTCAGGTTGTTCAGAATCAGTTGCGATTCATATTGTATGGAGGTCACATTTTTATATGGCATGTAAATAATGAGGTCAGCTGCATACAGAAGAGATTTCGCAGTATATGTAATATTTGCCGTTACATCGTTGATGACTATTAAATGTAATATACGCTGAGAAATGCATAAAAAATGGTTCATGAAATTTAACATAAAAGATGTTTGATAAAATTGAACATTCTTCCTTTGATGTCACAGTCAGTTAACGTTTTGATGCTTTTACCTCTTGAAGAGGCGTCGTAGGCTTTTTGAACTTCTAAAAATACGGCAACTAACTGTTCTTTATTTACGAATGCATTTCTTATATCTATTTCTATTTTCAGTTAAATTATATTTTTAATATAGCAAAATTTATGCTTTTTGCTGTATTTGTAATGACCTCGGTATTTTCTGCTACACCGAAGATCTTGAAATTGAAATAGTTTCTGAATTAATTGGAAAATAGTTTTTGTTTTGATTCAAGATATCTAATATAATACTCTGTTTTATTTACCAGTTTTTACCAGAATTTATTTAAACTAAAATATGGATTTAGACGGAAAGATTATTATTTCTAAGTAAAAGTTTTTCTACAAGTATTCGTCATAAAACGGATATTGAACATGGAGCGTTTTAATTAACTATGAACATGTACCTTTTCGTAATTTACTGGAGGTTGGTCGGTTTTCAGGTACACAGTAGTTGTTGAATATTGAAATTTCATGAAAACAGTGCCAACAGACGTGAAGATCTGAAGAAATCTTGGAAGGTGATTTCTTCGTGATTACAATACTTCCTTCGCCTTTCAGACGAGGGAAGTAAAAAAGGAAATTTATTACACTATCCTTAAATATATTTAGAAAAGTAGCAACGATGCATTCATATAGTATCGCAACAACAGTTGAGCCCAAGGAAATTTGCTTTTTAAAAATTTTTTTGAACCCCTATATCTTTAAGTAGATGAAGTTATAGTTTATGATTTCTTTGCGCGACATCAGCTCAATAGAGTGATCGATGGTAATGAAAATCAGTGTTTTGAAACTCCGTTAGGAAGCCCAAACAGTAAATTGTAAAGCTAATTACCTAAAAATTTTGCAACAACTGTTGCTGAAAATACTTGTGTTTCAGTAAATAACCGTTCTCGTGTAATTAGAAGCGATGAAAACCTACTGAAAATCTTTGGAACTGGACAGAGGAATGCCATCTATTACAAACTGTCAGTTGTAAAACGTTGCTCTTAATTACGCATCGCCAATAATTAATTACTGACTGCTTTGGAATGTAACGTTTAAGTGAATTCCTAAAGCCGCAATATATCACTAGCCCAGTTCAAAACTTACCTATCGGATTTTAATTAAGCTTTAGTCTCAAAGTAACCATTAGCACTCGAATCGGACTCGACTGCTCGGGCAAATGTTACGGAACAAAAACTAGGGTTGGTAAACTACTCAACCCTGGAATTAAATTTAAAAACAAAAGATTAGGCACCCGTCCTGAAAATCATGCATTACTGTACAATTTTTAGGCTGGAAAGTACTTCCGCACAGGACGATTTTGGAAATTGGCATTTTGATTGGTTTGCAATATTTGTGTACTATGGTTACTACGGAAATTCAGGACATTGTTTGGTTTGCAACATTTATCGACTGTGGATACTAAGGAAATCAATTACAAATAATATCTCTAGATTTCTACAGAGGTATAATAGTAGGGAGGCCAAGTGAATTAAAAATTATTTTCGTGGGACTGAGTAGGTTTATACCGACAAGTGATACCATCGAAATTAGCGGTGTTTCCTCAGTATAAAAACTCCTGTTGTCGCTTTCTTAGCCTGTGGAGTGAGGAGCTATGACGTCACAAAGGTGGTAAAATGGTAGGTTTCAACAGTTTTTTGCAAATATCTCCTTACCTGTGAAGTTTACTGTGAACTTTACCTTATACAAAATTAATCTACATTTAATTTACAATAAAAATGGTCTTATGCATTTTTGCAGTCCAGTAAAGGATTACGGAGATATGGAGGGGGGAAAAATGTAACTTTTTCTGTTCGGCAAAAATTCAAAAATTACGCCTATGAACTCGTAATATTCGCCCCAAGTGTATTATATAAAGGGTTCAAGAAAGTGGGGAGGCGAAATGGTTATGGTGAAGCACCCAGCACCAAAGACGACATACTCGTACATTTGCGCAGATCATCCACTACTACGTATGTTGAAGTGAAAGTGGACGATGGAATTAATGACACTCTTGAACAAGCAAAATTTCTAACTAATACTAAAAACAAGATGCAACTGATTGCTCTAATCACTGTACACAACAGCAAGCTGGCTGCAAAGTGATTCAGGCAGAAGGTGGTGCTGACATCAACATCGTTTTTACAGCAATTGACGAATCAAAGAAGAAACAGAGGCTATCGTAATTGGCAATGACACCGATTTATTGGTCTTGTTGGTTGTTCATGCTCCAGCCAACAAACAGTTGAAGATGACTGTACCGAAGAAAGGTAACCAAGAAGAAAAAGTATACTGCACTGGTACATACAGCTTGGTATCGGGAAAATGAAAGATGTTCTCTTGACAGCTTACACTTTCGCCGGATGTGATACCGTTTCTTCAATTTATAGAAAGGGAAAAATAACGCCTTCTGAAAAAGTGTAAAGTGACAAGGAGCTTTACACAAAGCTGTTGACTTTTAACAACCCAAATGCAGACCCAGATGCGCTAGCTGATGCTGGAACCATTTTCCTTTCGATATTTGCATCAACAAATGCAGATAATTTGGATACTCTGCGCCTTCAATGTTACTTGCAGACCATCGCAAAGGAGCCTGTACACACAAATTTGAGGTTGGCTGTACTTTCCCCCACTTCAGCAGCTGGACAACAACACTCTTATAGAGTTACCATCAAGTGCAGCAATGGCTCAATGTCAATAAAGATTCACTAAAATGGGGTTGGAAAAGGATTTGTGGTTATTTGCGTCCAGTTGCAACCACAAAGGCAGCTGATCCTGAAAAATTGCTCTCCCTCATTGTTTGCACTTGTAATACAGGGTATGTCAGAAACTGTGAGCGTCGTCAGAGTGGGTAGAAATGCTCAAATATGTGCAAGAATTGCTCCGGACATAGGTGCACCAACAGAGATGCACTAATTATTGACGACGGCATCCATGAAGATAATCTTCAACATGAAAAAGAGCTTAACGATTTTTAGGTTACTGATTGCTGTAATTTATTATTATGTATGTAACTACCATGTACGTTGTACATACCACTTTCCATTGAAGAACATTGAATTACTGAAAAGCATGTATTGTGAAGAAAAAAGCTTATTAGATAAAGTTTGTAGTCAACCTTGTTTCAATGCTATCCACATGATTTTATATTTTTAGAAAAATATGACAAAAGATGAAGGTAATTTAAGTAGCTTTAATTATAAAAGCTCAAATTGTAAAGAGGAAAACGATATAATGAATAATTTAAAAGGAAAAATAGGCAAAATGAAGATAAAAACGACAAAGGAGGGGAGCAATGTAGATATATTGTCAGATTCATACACATAGGCGTACATACGTACATACACACATACAAATGTTCCTATGTTAATGATGCGTACTAAGTACTTTATATAACGAAACATACTCATTTTCAAGTGATTTGAATGAATCTCAAGCTAACTAGAAAATAATGACATCATTGCCCCTCAATATCTCCGTAACACTTGTCTAGAAGTCAAAAATGCATAAGACCATTTTTATTGTAAATTAAATATAGATTAATTTTATATAAGATAAAGTTTGCGCTAAACCTCACAGTTAACGAGATATTCGCGAAAAACTGTTGAAACCTACCATTTTACTACCTTTATAGCTTTCCACCCTCCTCCCGCCTAAACCGAAGCGCAATGTTGTGCAATTTTTTACCACTTACTAAGAGGAGGGTACTAAACAGTTTGCTGCTGGGTAGAACTTTCTTTTTGGATGTTTGGATTAAACCCTGGGATTCTGTACTAAAACCTGGAAGCAAGAATGGCCATCTTTGTGACGTCATAGCTCCTCACTCCACAGGCTGAGAAAAGGACAACATGATTTTTCATACTCAGGAAACACCACCGAATAGGAAGATACCACTTGTCGGTATAAACCTCCCAGTCCCACGAAAATCGTTATTTGACGAGTTAATTTAGTTTGGCCTCTCTACTATAATGCTTATTTGTAATCGTGATGTCTCAATATTTAGATAAAATTAAGAAGAAACACAGGTGCCTAAAAAATGTTGTACGGAATTCTTTCAGAAATGCCCTTTACAGGTCTTGTAGCCTTTCGGCCTCACCTTCGGCATTGGCCCACTTTGCGTAAACTACTATTATCCAACTATTGAAAAACAGATGCTTTAATGAACATTTTTATAACGAAATGGTACATATACACCTTTAATTATCATGATTATATGAGACGACAGTAGCGTTTTACGGATGGGGCCACAATTATAATCAAAAAGCAATGAGATAACATGAACAACAAAATAGAATGCTTGAGTAAGAAAGAGATGACCACACGAAAACATTATTTCAGTAGGCATGTTTAGTTGACTTATATCATAATTAAAATGAGCGTCAAACCTACTAGAATATTTGCTACTATGTTTATCTCTTTCTTACTCAAGCAATACGTGTTATTTTCTTGTTCATGTTATCTCATTGCTGTTATACCGTGTAAATAATGTAAGACTATACATTGGCAACTTTAATTTAGCATTAATCAATTTACCCATGCTAGTAACAATTGTAGGTTTTGAAATTACAACGAAATAATCCAGTTTCAATTAGTTTCTCTAGTCACTGTGTTGTTATTTTGTTTACAAACACCATGGTAACATTAAGTAAATTCCCTATGTCTAATTTTGCATAATTCAGCCATGTACAGTCTTACATTATTCTCACTGTATATAATTGTGGCCCCATCGGCATATTTTATTGTGGACGTATTTTTAGCTTCTTAAAACGTTTTGCTGCTCAAATAAAAAAAATAGTTTTAGAATTTCAAATTCGTGCTTGAATATATGCCTTCTGCAACTTGTAATTCTAGTCAAATTTAAAAATGCTCAGAATAAAAAAAAATAAAAATGTTTGGACCATTCTCACCTTCTAGATATTGTAGTTTTTTATGGACTTGTTTCTGGGATATTCTGTATTACATTTAAGTACGAATATTGCAATAAACTACTTAAATGGCACAATTATTTTACTGGATTTGAAAGGTACAGTGTGTTCATTAAAGTGCTGTACATCATTTGTGCGTTGTGAATACGACTTAATTTCACAAAGTTAAAAAAGTGTGGTACATACTAATATTGTGAAAGTATACATCTAGGTCTAACCAGTTAATGATACAGTGTGAGCCTTTGTTGAGTAAGAGAGAACCACCAATAAACTTACAACTATCTTTGTGCAAGAAATGTTTGAACACACTGCACTTATCTTAATTCCTCATCACAGTTTTATCATACACGGGGTTATATAGGATTATTCAATGTCGGGGCTTACCATTGGAACTTCGAAAACGGTAGACATACAACGTCGTCAAATTTGAGCAGTTTGAGATTCTAGTGCTGAATAATATTTAAAAAAATTAATTAAACCTAGGCGGTTTAGTTTTGAAGTTTTTTTTTTTTTTTTTTTTTTATTTACACAAAAAGGTATTTCGGCATCACAGGCCACTAATACCTTGATACATTAATAGTATTTACAATCACAGTTTCATCTAAATTATTAAGTATAATAGAGCTTACAGTTTGTTAAGTAGACTGGTATGTATAAGGTAGCTACTATATTTTTAATGTTTCCGGGTTCGTTTGCGAGTGCTTCTTTTAGGGTAGGTGGTATCTTATTTTTCTCCCTTTGTGCTGTGTACTCCCTGCAGTCGATTATAATATGTTGGACTGTTATCCGTGTATTGCAAGTGGCACATGTTGGGGTTTCGGTTTTTTGCATTAGGTGGCTGTGTGTTAAGCGTGTGTGGCCTATTCTCAGTCTCGTTAATGTTATTTGGATTTTTCTGCTTTCTATTGTGTGCCATCTTACAGTTTCTTCTTTTATTTTTCTTAGGTGGTTGTTATTTGGAGGGGTGTTCTTCCACTTATTCTGCCACTGTTTCTTTATTTTAGCTTTGATTTCGCTCTTAGCGTCATTTACTGGTATGTATATTTGCTGTATATGTTCAGTAGTTGCCTCTTTTGCAGCTTTGTCCACTTCTTCATTGCTTCTTATCCCAACATGCGATGGTATCCAAACAATTCCTATTTGTTTTCCAGTTTCTAGGGCTTCGTTGATGTTTTTCTTGAATGGATTGTATAGTATGTTCCTTGGCATATATATCGAGCAAGCTGTGTACTACACTAAGAGAGTCGGTACATATGATAAATTTATGTTTTTCTGAACTATTTATAAATTCTGTTTTGAAGTTGTGATTTTTGTTTTTCGTTTCTTTTTTGTTATACATCAATTATTACGTGACTTATACAAAACCATCTTAGCTTTATTAGGACACTTTTAAAGAAGATATCATATCTGATTTTAGATTTTCATTTGTTTTCAAATGTTTCGAGATATTGATACTAACTTTATTATTTTAAATTCAGACCAAGGATGGCTATGACACAGTTAGGAAAAGCAAATTTTTCTTTTTTCATTGATTTGCTAGACTTATTTTCATAAATATTCTAGATATGTGAAAACGATTTTTCTATATTAAGCTGTGATTGTTTAATCGGAAAATAAGTGAAAGCTTCAAGTCATACCTCAATTAAGTATTAATCGTACTTTAAAAATTGCTTTAGCATATGTTATTTGATCAGCAGAAAACAGACACCGCAGGCTATAACTTATAATAATTATAAGCATCATGTATAAAAATAGTGTATAAATATTTTTTTGTCTTTGGAAATAAAAATTATTATTATTATTATTATTATTATTATTAATAAGTTTCTTTGTAAAAGAATAAGAATATATTTATATATTATGAAAAAACAACGTAGGCAACTACTTTCATTACAACAGGCATACATATATTCACAAATAATGACTATTCTCAAAGACGGAATGTCAATCACTGCGTAGCCGAAAAAGTACCTCCCGTAAAAAATGTGGACTTAATTCTCGAAAGAACACCAGTAGGACAAGCGATTGCCAGTTAATTAGTGGTTAACTATTTTTGGAGGACAAATTATGGTAGTTATTTATACAAAAACTTTTATATAATTGAGTAATGTATGTAAACTTACTTTTATAATATGATAAAAATTGCAGCTTTCATTTGTTTTCCGATTAATAAGACACGACCTATTACCAGATAAATGCCTTTTCATTTATCTTGATTATTTATAAAAATAAGTGTAGCAAAACTTGTATCAATGAAAAGAAGAAAACAAACTCTTTTAATGGTGCCATACTTAACACGCTTAACACGCATTTAAAATATGAAAGTTAGTATCAATATATTTAAAATTATGAAAACAAATGAAAATCTAAAATGTGTCCTAATAATTTTGAGATAGTTTTGATCTAAGTAACACAATAATCAACGGATAACAAAAAATAAAACACCAAAATTTGTGTTTTTGGACATTACGTAAAGCTAAGGCAGCTAAGTCTATTTTTGAAAATACTATTCAGCATTAGAAACTGCAACATCTATCCCTGTATACAGAATATTAGTAGCAATTTGTTTCAGCGTACCTAAACTACGACAAGCATAAACGGTTAAAAAAAAAATCTGATATTTTTTCTATAAGTGAAATTTAGAAACTGTATTTTCAGTTTGCTTGTCTTGCAATGCGCCACTAATTGTTTTACGTATACCATTATAAATTATATGCTTATTGCTCTTCCATAATAATTCCCTGAAAGCAAATCTTCGTTAACTAAATTGTAGTTCTTATACATTTATTATTGTACTTTTTTGCACTTCCGGGACTTAAGTTGATAATTTAGTTCCCGTAAACAGGGACTAAAGTAGCTTATTTAATCCCTAGGGACTAAAGTAAAAATGATACCGTAACTATGGTAAATTTATGTACACACGAGGTTAGCAGGTTAGGTTTTGTTTGTCATTTGACACACACTGACGCAAAACTTAACCTGCAAATCTCGAATTTGACATATACTGACAATACACTTCAGTACTGTCAACTGATTCAGGCTATCCAGGACCTGCTGCAATTCAGTTTTAATAAATTGTAATTGTCAGTTTCCAAATTGACAGATTCCAAATTTTGGAAATGTTTGATGATAATGTTTCCAAAAGTGCAAATAATAGCGTATATACCTCGGACTAACATGCCTAAATCCCTTGAGTAGTTGTTGTCCTCGGGCTTCGCCCTCGAGGCAACAAACTCCACTCGCGGGATTAAATGGTGCACTTTAGTCCCTCATGATATAATATACTATTGTTTTTTAATATTAGATTTAAAGATATGCCAGTTGATATAAGAAAGCGAATGAACGCAAATGTATGATCTTTTCCATTGTATACAGGGTGTAAAAAAATGGTGGGCTGGCTATGCACAGTTGTATAACTGTAACTTCCATGCACAGTGCATTAGCTCGTTTGCTCGTAAACTGTCGTATACTACATACAAGTTAAACAATTCCCAACTCTCTGGCATCTCTCTACTCTCTGCGATATCGTGAAATTGCATAGACTATTCAACGCTATAACATATAAGCCAATCACATTGCAGACATTTGCTTTTTTCAACCAATAACAGCAGTATATCACTGAATATTGGGCACCATGCAAAATATTCACAAAACAATGTACGTACTCAAAAAATAAATAGCCTTGTTGCGAAGTATCGCTTAGCAATGATGTTCTGTCCTTAGTGATATTGCTAGGTTACGTAACACTAATCCCCAACAAACTGTGTGGCTTGTTTTAAAAATTTTAAAATGATGTGTTTTGGAAGTATTCCGCTGAATTTAATTGAGAATGAATAATTATATTAATTGTTGGAATATTTTTCAATAAAGTTAATCGTTATGTATTAATATTGTTAAATAGTCGTCCCAAATACCACTCGAAGTGGATATATATATTTTTTAAATATTTTGCCATTTCCATAGAAATTATTGCAAATTTCACTCAACAAAATCACATTTAAATGTCACTCGCCTTCGGCTCGTGACATTTTTGATGTGATTTTGTATCGTGAAATTTAAACGCAATAATTTACATGGAAACGACAAAATATTTGTCAAAAATATATCCACTGCTTGTGGTATTACCCTTGAGTATATCATCTTTTTCAGTCTGCTCTAAAAACAAAACACCTGGATTCTGCGGATACTAGATTTTAAGTTATATATGTCTATTTCTATCTAACGCATATAATGCCTATAAAAAACACCAGAAAAACGCGGTTGTTTGTATTGTATGGGAGAAGCCTAATGAGGTGGATCTTGCAAATGAGACGAATAGTTTCACTATTTATGTACATGGTCACATACTAATACTAACAAGTTCCCGAATTCGCAATGTCGTTACAAATAACGTATATGAATACGCATGAATAGTAATAGAAAGATATTGACTATGTAAACTGCGTTTTTCTTATATATTTCTATAACTGTTTGAAAGCTGCTTACCTCAAACAGTTACATACGTGCCCTTTCTTCAGAAACTAATGTCTATTATAAAATAGATCACGTATTTCCACAAATTAAGAAAAACGAAAAGGGACGGGTTTCTATTGTAGCCTTATCCCTGTTTCCATTTCTTTTATGTTAGGAAAAAAGAATGCGGTTTCCGAGGGAAAGTACTGAGACACCCAAGTAATTTAGCGCGAAGTTCTTAGGTGGCGTATTCAGCAGTTAAGTAGAGGGTGCCAGCAACATCCCTATCGTTCATCGGCAAGTTGGGGGTTACCATTCAGTATAATTTAACGAAATTGCTAACAAATGTATGTTTGGCGAAATGTCACCATTTCTACAACATCTAGTGACACAATAAACTACTGAACGTTTCGGAACAGCTAACTCGTTACTTACCACCCAGAACAATTGTTGCGTTTAGTATTTATAACACCCCTGTAATTGAAATTGCAACCCACCCCCTTCTTCGAATTAGGTTATTTCAACGTTAGAGCTGTTTAGGAGCGTGAAATTTACTATTATTGTGTGTGCTACAAGCACTCAAGTCGTACAGTTATATTGTGGGAATGTCTGAAAATGTGTATTTCTTACATACCACCCTCAAGAAGTTTAATCTATTTTTTGTGATGATTTATAGCTTCACTATGAAAATGCTGCAGCTTTTATTTTCTAGTATTCAATACTAATAAACGTTTAATATCCATTTTCAAACTTGCATTTATTTACTTTGCCTCGCCGAAGATCGGCAAATACAAAAATATAATAAAAAAAAAACAATTTGAAAGTTCCACTATAGTAAGTTTACTGTTCAATTATATGGAAACGGTTCGCATTTTCCTTCGAATATAAAGTTCAGGTTATATGTGAAGAGAACTTAGTAAGAAACTAATATATTGAATTCGTTTTTGTTATAGATTTTTAAGTAATTGATTTATTGTCTTGTATTTAAATATTTGCACAGGAAGTTGTAAATACATCGACTTAAATCGGCCACTGTTAGAACAGCCAACAGTAAATCCATAAATTGACTATTTGATTAAATCATGATAACATATTTTAGAGATATTGCATACCACGCAAGAGATTTACTCTACACGTTTAATAAACTGTTATTTAAATGTAGAGAAGTAGTAAAAAGAAAGTATATAGCCCAACGCCCAGAAAATATTTTCAAATTACAGACTGCGACAGCGATGTGTATGCTAAGAAGAGGTTTCTGAAGTAAAACGTAGGGATATGTAACAACCTAGAACACATAAGAGGCTAAAAGCCTGGAATAATTATAATATATTATGTATATACCCGTACGCATAACTTTCTCCTAGTTTCCTCAGGGGTCAAAAATAATGGGTCCAGCCTCTCTGAGATTGTTATAAAGGTAGAAAATTAACTAAAAAGCTCTTGCATTGCGTAAAATCATATAAGAGCATTGCCGCCCTTATTTTAAAGTAGGGCATGCTTTTCAATTTCATAAATCAACGGCTTCCGGTTTTATTGTAATCTGAAAAATTGAGCGTATCTACATGAGTAGATTGGAGTTTTTTAAATATTAAAATATATCATATGTTTTTGCAATCTGGTATTAGGTTTAATGGCAAATAAAGTAGATTTTTGAAAAAGGAATTTATGCTGTTTTTGCAGATCTACCTATATAAATCACTACTATATTTCAAGATAAGCCTTTTAAATAGTTATTGTTATAGCAAATGTATTTAATTGATCTGTTGAAGCTTTCCTTTGCAAAAATAGTATGTCTTTGCAATAGAAATACATTTATATGGTTTCATCAAACCCTCGTCTTTACTTTTTAAAGCAATAGAAAAAAATCAACTCTAATTTAAAGATTTTATTCTGGTTTGATCTGAAACCCAAGTCACACCGCACTGGCCGTAGGAAATTCAGTTCATACTGTTTAGTTAGGAAAACATAGTCTTGGTTCGCCCAAAATGATAACAACACGTAAATGCAAGAAAATGCATCAAAAATTGGCAAGGAAATGCAAATGCGAGTAACAAAAGCTGTAGCATCCAGTTTCAACATGTACATAATTTATTTCATTGACAGAAGACAGTATAACAAAGTGTTAATGAAGTTTCCTTGTATAATCTAAATAAAGTGGCGTTACAATAATGTTTAACAGATGGAGGACATTTTTATATTATATAATAGTGTTTTTATATGGAGTACGTTTCCATACTGTGCGAACATTCAACATAAAATTGAGCTTTGTGCTTCTTAGCATATTTTCATATTTTATGTTTAAAAATTGCAAAAAATACGCTGAAAAGTACGAGAGGAGCTCCACCTATAAAGAATCAACTATTCGCAAAATAAGTGACTAACTGAAAGTAAAACTTGCAGTAAAGGCAAGAAATAAGAAATATATTGTGTTAGTTTTTACTGTAAGAGAAAAACAAAATAAATACACCTTCACACACACATCTGCACTAAACAAAGTTTGCAGTCAATAATGCATAATAATTCGTCGTACAGCACCAATGAATCACTACTTGGACTTGCATCACAGTGATATAAGAAGGATACTACGAGCCCAAGTACACATGCATTCGTTATATCTATTGAAGTGTTCGCTATCCGAACATATTAAGTCTCTAATTGTAATACGTTGTATTTATGCCAAGAAAGAGTATACTGTTTTTAACACTAGTTTAACACGTGTTTAAAGTGAAGGAAGTGTGTAACAGATAACTTCGCACTTGAACTTCTTGACACCATGGCGAAACGAATTCAAGCTGTTATTGCTGCGAAAGGGGACGCAACACAGTTTTAAACTATAATATCCAGACTATCTTGTTTTACAAAATTACAGTACGAATTCATATGTGTTATATAAGTACCTACAATTTTCTATTTTTTTTTATAAATATTTACGTTATTAAAACATAATACTAGTTTCTGATACTGTACTGGTTCTATATGCAATGGGGTATGTTTTACGCCGCTATAGTAAATAACCTGTTGTCTTAAAGATTTACTTTTCTACTTATTAAAATCGTACCGCGCTAGGAATACATAATATGTGTTTGGGCTTGTAGATAACCATAACTCGAAGCTAACATTTATAAGAAACCAGTTGGAGTTCTTTTTATATATTTACAATGTTCTATACATTTCGATTAGAAGAGGAACATTGTACATTTAAATATTTACTTTCGATCATTTGTTGCATAGAATACAGATGCAAGTTTGTCAATTATTAGAGTAGAATATAAGGATATAGAGTATGACTCAATATAAAGCATATTGAAACTGAAAATTAAATAAAAATATATCTACAAAACTATTATTCATTTACAGTTCTTTTACAATTCGCTGTTGACTTCTCTGAGCCGAATACGCAATTTTGTCAAAAATATTACCCACATTTGCATTGTTTGTAGAGTTTCTCTTCTTTCCAGAGCTACTTTACGCTGGGTAAGCATAGAACCAGTATTTCTAAAAAACAGAAAGAAACTGTAAAAAGGCTCACCGTTTCGCCTAACTCGGTATGAGCTGAAATAGGTTTCAACAATACAGGCTTTTTCTTGAGTATGAAAAACCATAATCTACATAATTGTTATACCAGTCTTTAAGGCTGTTTAGATACCAAGTTTTTATAATTAATTGCACGGTTATAACTCTGCCTGCGGCTGGAATGAGGTTGAATAAGCAGCCTTGTTCCGGTCGTTGCCGGTCCCAAGCCCGGAGAAAAGAGGAGGGTTGTGGCGTTAGGGTAGCAACCTAACACACATAAAAATGAAAACAAAGCAGAATGAAAAACTTGTTTAAAGCAAATAGTCTCCGGGTGGGAACCCACACTTCCGATAGGATACGGAGGGGGCAATTCTGCGTTTGTGAATAGTAATGCCAAAAAGTTCAATATTAAGAAACCGGATGGAAGTCGAACACAACGAAAGAACTGGACAATGAATATAGGAACTTGGAATATACAAGGACTAGCAACAAAGACACAAGAAGTATTTGCCGAGATAGAAGAAATGGGAATTGACATAATTGCTCTGACAGAAACAAAAAAGAAAGGAACGGGAATAGAGGAAATAGGACAATACTTACACATGTGGAGCGGAGTCCCAAAAGACCAGAGGGGAAAAAAAGGAGTTTCTATGGTTATTAAGAAGAAATATAGAAAACAAATAAAAAGTTGGGAAGCAGTAGACGAGAGGATTATCAAAGTTAACCTCGAGAGTTTTAGATATAGAGTGACAATATTAGGAATATACGCACCTAACGAAGACGATAGCCCCACGAACAAAGATCAATTCTATAGTAAGTTAGACGATATAATGAATGAATGTGGTACACGAAGAGAAGTTTTGTTACTGGGTGATTTCAATGCGTGGGTAGGATGCAAGACAAACGATAAAGTCGTAGGACAATTTGGTGATGCCAGAAGAAACAGTAATGGAGAAAGGCTTATAGGTTTCTGTGAAAGTAACAACTTAAAAATCCAAAACGGTTTTTATAAGCACAAGAAAATCCATACATATACTTTCGAGGAGCACGCACGACAACGTAGAACAATAATTGATTACGTTATAACTCGACAGAACTCTACTGGTAGAGTTCAGGATGTTAGAGCTTACAGAGGCCCGACATGTGGAACAAATCACTATTTGGTGAAAGCCAAAATGGTGTTTTTACCCAAAGGACAAAACAAATTAGTAATACCACAACAGAGAGAAAAAATAGAACAAGTGAGATACAAGTTACAAAGTCTACAACAAATTAGCGTACAATATCTATATAAAAATAGATTGGACCAAAATCTTAACGAACATCTGGAAGGATCAAACACAGAGCTGTACGAACATTTAAAAGCAGGCCTACAACAAGCCGCAAAAGAAGCCTTAGGAGAAGATGTTAGAGAAAGACCAAGAAATTATTGGATAAACGAGGACTTAATGGAAGAAATACGTTACAAAAAAGAACTATATACAAAGTGGTTAAATACTAAAGTAGACGAAGACAGAGTTGCTTATAAGAGCCAACAAACCAGAGTAAGACAATTGATAAAAACTACGAAACAACAAACGTGGGAAAAAAAATGTAGTGAGATAGAAATGTACATAGGAGGAAGAAGGACGACAGAGGTATGGAAATTCATAAGGAACGTAAAATCTCCACATCGAGAAAAAACCATAATACAAAATATTCCTGCCGAAGAATGGAAGCAATACTATTCAGAGCTACTTACCGAGAAAAGACCAATATTCCAAGAAACCATGACGAGAGTAGGAAGAACGACAGATATTAACTACATAGAAATACAAGAAGAACAAGTAATTAAAACAATTAA
Organism: Agriotes lineatus; assembly: GCA_940337035.1. Lineage (NCBI taxonomy): Eukaryota > Metazoa > Arthropoda > Insecta > Coleoptera > Elateridae > Agriotes > Agriotes lineatus. Next base: position 110,074,358 of record OW679194.1, read on the forward strand.
AGAAATGAGAAATGGAAAGGCTCCCGGTCCAGGAGGAATCCCCAGTGAGTTGATAAAAAATGGAACTCCAAAATTATATAAGATGATAATCAAACTTATGAATAAATGTATAAATGAGGGAAATATACCAAACTAATGGAAAATCGGCTATATATCTCCAATACATAAGAAAGGAAAAAGAGACATCTGCGACAACTATCGAGGTATAGCAGTTACAAGTACATTTAGCAAAATATATGGACGAATTATTCGAGACTTAATTGAACAACAATATCAAACTGAAGAATCGGAAGAACAAAGCGGATTTCGGGCAGGTAGATCATGTTTGGATAACCTCTTTTGTCTAACACAAATTGTGCAGAAAAAACTAGCAACCGGCAGAGAGCTACATCTAGTATTTCTCGACATATCAAAAGCGTATGATAACGTACCCCTAAAGAAACTGTGGAATGTCATGGAGAACAGCAACATCAACAGTACATTAGTCAGGGCTGTGAAAAACCTGTATCACAATCAAACAGCGAGAGTAAAAGTAGGAACTGAACTTACAACAGAATTTAAAGTTACGAAAGGTTTAAGACAGGGTTGCTGCATTTCACCGACGTTATTTAAGATATATATAGAAAAAGTACTCGAACAATGGAAAAAAAATGTATGGGAATGGGAATACCACTGGACGAGGACCCTACATTATACACGTTACAATTTGCCGATGATCAGATTATTATGGCACAAGAAATAGAAGACATTGAATACATGACAAGAAAAGCTATAGAGGAATATGATAAATGGGGGCTTAAAATCAATGTAAATAAATCAACATATTTAAGTATAGGATATGAGCAAGACGCTTTAACCTTAGAAACAGGAGAAATTATACCGGCTTGTGAAGAATACAAATATTTGGGAGCAACAGTAGGAAAGCAAGGATTATATAACACGGAGGTAAAAGAGAGAATAAAACAAGGCCGGAAAGTCATAGGGGCCTTAAATGGTATACTTTGGGATGCAAATATAAGTAAAAAGAATAAAAAACATATTTATTCCTCTATGGTCCAAAGTGTGGCACTATATGGATCCGAAATATGGCAGCTCTCCGAACAACATAAAAACCAACTGAAAGTAATGGAAATGGACTATTGGAGAAGAGCAACGAGAATATCCGGTAGAGAAAGAGTCAGAAATACAAGAATACGTGAAATAATGGATGCAGAAAGGGACATCTTGGAGGAAATTGAAAAAAGGCAACTCTTGTGGTACGGACATGTCCAAAGAATGGGCAACAACAGGCTCCCAAAAAAAGCAATGGAGTGGCAACCAAGCGAAAGAAGAAAGAGAGGACGACCAAGAAGAGGTTGGAATGAGGAAGTAGAAGGCCTAAAGCAAAAGTGGGATATACAGCAAGGCGATTGGACGAATAGAAAAGAGTGGAAAAAAATATTGAACTCCGGAAGACCCAGATAGAGGTTAAAATACGGAAAGAAGAGAGAATTGCACGGTTATATTTCATAAACAGCGTTTGCAGACATAAAACGTCGAAAATGCATTACAAGCAGTCAGCACTTCTTGACTGACCTAGTAAATAATACAATTATGTTGAGAGTGCTGACGATAATATTAAGTGTTTATATATATATGATATTCTCTAGTCAATAAACTAATGCAGTTAGATAGATTTCCGTGTCCACGAACCTCTGCCAAGCGGGTCAAAGTATTTACTACCCTCCTTCTGTGAGACTACATAAGACCCTTCCACACATCATCCTCTACCAACGGGACCAAGTGCACAGCATCGTTTTACATTCCTCCACCCCAAAGAATTATCCTGAAACTGTCTAAACCACCCAAAAATAAAGCATACGGTCCACTATAAGCTCCACCCTGGACAGCGTAAATGTGTAATATTGTTTTTGTAAAATCGTACTAAAATATGGTCATTTATGCATTAATTTGCGGGCGTAAATAGTGCCGTTTGCGCCCTAAGGCCTAAAAATAATTTGCGGGCGTAAATAATGCCTTTTGCGCCCTAAGGCCTAAAAAACCAGCATCACATTGGCAACCAACAACAATTTGATTTTTGAGAACGAATCGTGCCATTTATTTTTCAAAGCTTTATGGTGGATTTTACAAAAAATCTTGTTTGCATTTCGGGCGTGAACGGCGATTTTGGCCCTTTGGCGTTTTATAATCCTTCGGCCCTTCGGGCCTCTGGCTTATAATTCCGCCGCGGGCCAAAATCGCCTCCTTCACGCCCTTAATACAAAAATAGCTATTTGGTGTACAAACATGTAACTGTGGTAAAAAGCTTTTAATTCAGAAATACTTTATATTGAGTTATATTGTAGTACTATTAAAGTTTACGAGCTCAAAGATTGCTACTCGCAAATTTTGTTTGCAAGTGCGGGAATGGTACCAGTAAAGAATGTTGCCAAATCGCTTTATTTGTTAAGATAGTAAAATACTAATTTCGTTTGTTTGAGAAGCGTGTAGTGAATAATATGAAATTCCGTGACCAAACTTTTAAATTTGATAGTGACGGCACACCTAAAATATTGCAAAATAAATTATTAAGCTTTTATTAGTAAACTTTTATTAAATTAGAACAATTTTGCAATCTTCCATTTATACAAATTGTTTTTCAGCAAGTTGTAATCAGTTATGTTGGCAGTTAATTACTGAAATTACCCAAACGTTTCTATTAAAGCAACCCATACTAACGCAGTTAATTTTATAATGGAAACCATAATTTATTTTGTAGTTTCTATTAATATTAGCAAACAACTGTGCATTTTTCTATGTTAAAATTTCCGTTCGGTTTTGATAGTTGAAACGACAATCGAGGCAGATAAATTCCTATCAATTTGTGAAGAAGATGTCACATACTTGTTTAATACACTTGCCATATTATTCGATGATCAGATTCCATACAGTATATAATACATCACGCTTTGCATATGTTTAGATAAAATGTGTTGTCACATGGTAGCTAGTGGCCAGATAATTAATAATATAATTATATATAATGATAAATAATAAAAACAAATATTTTATAATTTAGGACATTTTTAATAAACTAATATTATATCACCATATATACAGGGTGCACATTTTAAATAGTGACCCCTAAAGATTTTGGAATAGGTAACCAATCAATCAGTTCAGAAACACCTTCGTGTTTTTCATACATTCATTCATAATCTATAGCCTATTTTTTACCTTTCCGTGTCCAGGACCATTCATTACACTTTTAATATAGACTAAAATATCATTAGCATAGTAGCAAGTCATGCGAGTAATACATACACACTGTGTCTATTGTCTAATTTTAAAGCATCACGATTTAAAATGGGCATAATGTAGACTAAATTGTAAACATACTGTAAAATTGTAAAATTTTTAGAGCGTTCAACAGTAGTATATTATATTCATTCATTTTTATGGGCAATTCTGACAGGGTACGAACGATTGCTTATTGCGACTAAAATTTAAGCAAGAGTGGAAATTTTCAGGAAAGGAAAGCAGAAATACATAATTATCATAATTAGCATTACCGGTAAAATTGGATGAATGACATATATTTTGCCTGGCTATGGCAGAAATCATAAAGTGGTAAAAAATGTCATATAATAAACGTATCGATGCAAGTGGTTGGGATTGGTTGAAAGTACTCAAATGGAGTTGAATGATCGGTATTAGTAGAGTGACGTCATTTGATAGATGTGTGCAATAGTCCACATAATACTTAAATGTTAATAATCATATACAGTGTGTAAAAATGGTGTTACAAACTTTAAGGGATAGTAGTACTCATCAAAATAAAAAAAAAACGAATAGTTTTGGCGAGGGTGAGGGATTGTTCTTTATGATGACTATTTTAATTGAAAATTGTTGTCAACTCTATTCACTGGTGTTCTAAATCGCTAGGATCAATAATTTTTGAGAAAATTGAATCGACAATTCTGATGTAAACAAGTTTCCTATAACTCTCATACTTTTATAAATATCCTTTCACCCCTGCAGCGTTACCGGACCCGGTACTTAGATACCCTTTTTAGTATTTATGGATATTTACAAAAACAATGTCATCACTATATAAGCAATTGTAATTGAATTAATTCTATTTAAAAATATTGCATGTGTCTAGGCAGACACAATAATGGAAAATGTCCATTTTAAATCGCAATGCCTTAAAATTGAAAAAGCCATTCTACTTCTGAAATGCTCTTAATGTAATGATTAAATAAATTTCTTACATTTTCACTTTTCAAGTTGACACTTTACCCATACTCATCAGTCTTTACGAGACTCTGCACGCGTCATCCTGCAACATCGGAACTCAAGCCATACAGTTAATGTTTACATATTAAATACATCATCATTTATTCTATTCTATAACCTCTTTTACCTATCGGTGTCGAGGACCATTCATAACTCGTGGGAAGTGCAACGGAGGCAATGGGCCACACGCGACTTGCATTACGCTCCCCCGCATACAACACACTCACTTTTACTAATGAGTTCAGATCCAATGCCTTTCCAAGAAAATTCTCCGTAACGGCCAGATTTGAACCCATGTCCACCTGGTTGCTAAACAGACTGCTAACTCATTCAACCACCGAGGTGGCCTCGTACTAAATACATGAATAACTATTATGTATTAGTTAGCCTTAGGTTTTTTAAGTTGTATATAATGTAATGTTTAACACGCCACTATTTAAAATGGGCACCCTGTATATAATATTAAATTTAAGTAGATCTGCCAGAAACAGAAATTCGAATAAACAGACTCACTTAAATAATTATAAGTTTTTATAAAATATTTAAGGAAAAAACATTTTTAATGCGGAATCAATACGCCGCAAGTAATTTACATAATTATGTAGCCATTTCTACAAGCAGAAAATAAAGAGTATAAATCTAGCCGTCCAAATACTCTTAAATGGTAAAGTAGAACATGAATATCTTTTTTGCTTACAGGGTAGGCTTTTTCAGGTGACAGTCGCAAGCCTGGAAGTTAAAATATGGAAAGTAGAATTAAATTTACAGAACCCGCTTATCTTGCTCCAAGCTTCAGCCGAAATTTTTCATTCTTCCCATTAACTTTTATTAAGTTTATCTATTTACATAATTTTTCACTTCTTTTGTTTTAATAGTCTCATCTTTTAATCTCCGTTAACTAGGTCAAAACCTGCTTTCAGTTTGTGAAGCGCGCGTAGGGATCAGTTCCTTTTGATAAGTGTCGCTTTTTGAAAGGCCTTAGTAAAATGCTATTGAAAGATACGTACACTCTTATATCTATGAAGCGCATTTATGAATAATATTAGTAACACCTATGTTTATGTTGTATGCAGTTAATATTTTGCGTTACTAGAAAAAATGGTAAATTCTTTTTATTGTAAATTATTTTTAGTCATTATAATATACAAATAAATGAATTAGGATTTTTACACATTGTAGTTTTTTCAGAATTCAACATTAATGACCCTCACTGTGTGATAACATTTTTACAAATAAAATGTATAGGTGTAATAAGTTTGTTTTCCGCCAATCGTAGTAGAATTGTCACATTATTGACACAATTTTGTTGAGCAAAGTCAAACATTCCATTACATCAGCCGTTGCTAGGCAATTTACAATAAAACTGTACAGGAATCATTCAAACATTTAATTACATCAGCCGTTGCTAGGTAATTTACAATACAACTGTACAGGAATAATATTCCCGGCCTAGGCAGGGAATATTCGAGTACTATTTCCTATTTTTTTTAATTACTCGTATCGATCGGCGGAAAAATAGTATGTGTATCTTGGACAAAAAGCAACATTCCCAGACTCCTGTGTTGTTGGGCTCGGCTTTCGCCTCGCCCAACAATATTCACAGTCGTCTGGGAATGTTACGCTTTTCGTCCTAGATACACAATATACTATTTTCTTTACAATGTTTAAATGTTCCTATGGCAACTTTAATAATTACCATGACTTACTCGCATTTCGTATTTTATTTAAATTCTTAGCGGGAGAAAATCTCCTGCGTTTTAGACATATTCCTAAAGGAAACAGATATTATTTTTGATACTTCAGATTTACTATTAAAATGATTAATCAGTGCTATCCTAAATATTCTATTAAATACAACTCTCTGGAGAATTTCTGAAAAGAGTTCCAAGAAAAACCAACTGATGAATTTATGAATTATAACTATTCTGGTGATTCACATATTAACTGTTTTTGTAACGTCAAATTAATTAAATCTCACTTAGAGGCATGGCGTATATAATCTGCCTTACTGATTGGTCTGTAAAGGCTTTTGCAGTTCTTAGTGCCATAGTGGATTTGTAGGTAATGCAGTTTGGATTAGCAATTTGTGGATACCTTTGATGTATGTACTTAAAAGGCATCTCTGGAATCTAACAGTGTAATCTGTCAATTTAACATAGTTGATCAACGCTCCAAAGTACCCCTTTGTGGATCATCAATATTAGACTGGAAACGTTATGTTTAAAGATAAATTTATGCATATTTCGGTTTTTAGTGTGCTTTGTCTTATTTCGTTAGAGGTTTGATTTGAAGACTTTGTCTTATTTTGTTGGAGATTTGTTTTGATAACTCTAATAAATATGGTTTTTGATAGAATCGTATATTTGTATAATGGTTATAATTAATATATATCATATCTTATATAATTAATAACAATTAAATACCAATCGGCTAAGGAGCATATACCATAAGAGTATAGAGATCCAATGAACGTTTCAGAAAAGTACACAAAGAAGACTAATTAACAGAGACTTTTTGCTTTCCAATTGTTGAGAAGAAACTACATAAATCGATAATATACCTTTCTTTTGTTTTAACGCCATATTTCCAAAAGCTTGCATTCAATGATAAATTAGATTTTGCTTTTCTAGAATCTGACCTCACTAAAAAATAAAGATTTATAAAAAAATACTTTTTATTAATTCAGTACTAATCCAACACGCAAAGTTCTCTTGTTAAAACTTTGAGTATCAATTTGCTAACGTGCGTCAGATTTTTGGGAAATTTTGAATGAAATATGTCTAGAATAATATTCCCAAGGCGTGGAATATTACCACAATTAAGGTTTAACGTTTCAGTCAATTAGTTTTTGTAATTAGCCCCGAATCACCTCATTTAGTCCTGGGGAGTTACGTAGGACTTTTAGCCTGTAAGGATCCCGAATAAAACTACAAAGGAAAGGAAATACGATACATTTGAGAAGACGCAGCAATTTGCATAACAATGGAACTAGAAGGATAGTTCTGTGGAAAGTGAATTGTCAAACGCTTTCCAGTTGACTGACTGTAATAAGACATACCCTTTAGGTAGTTTAACTAAATTACCTACATTTATATTTGCCCCGATGCCAAAGAATTGTGTAAGTGTAAGTATTGTTTGTTAAACAACCGCATAGGTTTAAGCGCTGCCCAATAAACTGAACACTTATAATCGTGTCTACTACTGGGCTTCATGACTCTGCGGTATTACCCAGTAATGACGGTAATTACAAACACATTAACCATCTTAATTACACTGTAAAATCTACCCAAAGCACTATTAGAATGGGTGATTTTCAAATTATTGGCAGGACGCTTAGGATGTTTATAACTAATAAAAGCAATATAGTTTTTAAATCTTTACAAATTGAAATTGTTTTATCTCCTCGGAGGAATTTAGGTAAAATGTGTAAAATGACAAGAAAGTTCGATATTAGTTCAAAGTTTGCACTGATAGACAAAGCCAAAGCAAAAGGGGAAGGGTTTCGACTTAGTAACAACACTATAATAGTCATTTATCTACTTTGCGTTCGTACTCGACACAAAGCGATGCTATAATAAAAATACTAAAAATTTTCATTTTTTGCTTAAAAAAGTGGCAAAGTAGATAAAATACTGTATGATACCTCGTTTATAAGGCATTTTGTAGCACTTACTCCTTTAGGGCACTCCTCGCTTCGCTCGTCGTACCCTAAATCCGTGCGTGCTACAAAATGCTTCTTATAAAACTCGTATCATAATATACTATTACTATACAAGTGGGATAACAGCATCATTAATATACGTGTGTGTAAGCACACAAGTATATTAATGATGCATTATCACACATGCATTGTACAAAATTTTATCTACGACTGCCTAAAATTGAGAAAAGTGCATTAAGAGAATTGTCAGATCTGTCATTTTCAAAAATATTTTAGTAGGCAAATGTCATTATGTCATTCATTTGACACTATTTCAGTTAGGTAATGAAGTCATTACACAACTCAGTTGCGTAATGAGACCATTATATAATTGAGTGGTGTAATGAGCTTCATTACCTAACTGAAATAGTGTCAAATGAGTGACGTAATGAGTTACTTATCCCACCGGAGTAGATAAATATTATTATGCTACTCAGACGATGCCGTACTTGTGTTGGAATCAGATCGATGTACACAACGGCAACGAGTGTAATAATCATAGCGGTCAATAAAAATTGTGTTTGTTAAGTGTTTCATATATTTTTAGGAAAATAGTTAAAGGTCGAGATGTAATTTAGTTCTCTCTGACTTATGGTAGTTCATTTACTTTAATGGGTATATATCAAGTTACGGCAAACTTCAATTTGAGCATGGCATGCTGTGAATGAGTTTTTTTAACACACGATATCTCGTGTGTATATGCGGAGTTGAGCGAAAGCTGAAAGTCAATAGAGAATGGAAGCGAGCAATGACAGCAACTGGAATATTTAATAACCTACATTATCTATTGACGCAATCCGATATCAAAATCAAAGTCAAAGAAACATAACCTCCAATTATCTATTGCACGGGTTGCATTGAACTTGTGGTGGGCCATTTTCTGTTCAACATTATTCGGGATACTTGATTACTAGGAATATGAAAAGCCTGCGTTATTTTTAAAGCTGCCTTCTGAAGAAACCATTAAGAGGTATTAATTTAACATAATCATCTTTTTGTATTTTATTATTTTATTACGATAGATATATAAAAAAATAACTTTTAAAAACATTCCAAGCGATCAGATTTTCGAGTTGTTGATAAAAAGAGCCTAAATGGACTTGCAACAACTCAATTTCATTGTATGACTAACACACGTGCCAAACATCAGCTCGATTGGATAAACATTGCCGAATATACGCTAAAAATATAAAGAAAATGATCTTGAATCAGCTGCCGCTCTTTTAATACTTTCTTCGAGTATCATTTCCCAAATGTTTGCATGTAATTTCCTGTATATATTTTTTATTTTTCTATGTCAGGAGGTAGCAAATCTACAGTGGAGTATATATAGAGTGTTTGTCGATTGACATTAGTTATTTACTATACAAGTGGGATAAGTGCATCATTAATATACGTGGGTGTAACTTAAAAACGAGCGCGTAGCACTAATTATGTAAACACACAAGTATATTAATGATGCACTTATCCCACATCTATTGTACAACATTTTATCTACAGCTGCCCAAACTTGAGAAAAGTGCATTAAGAAAAATTCCATTCATTTGACACTATTTCCGTTAGGTAATGAAGCAATTACACTACTAGTGGTGAAATGACGGCAACATAGTCAAATTAATAACGTAATAAGTCCTTGTCCAAGCAGTTGTAGATAAAACAATGTATTGTCACTAGAGTCCACACAATACCCTTTTTCTGTGACGTCATAAATAACAAAACAGCTTAGAAAACGTTTGTCTTACATTAATATTCAATTTAAAAAAATCATATTTGGATTACAGTTAGTAGACATAAGAGACAATTTGACATATACCTAACCTTTAATGCAAGGGATGCTCTAAATAGCATATTATTCATACCAAGATATTCTTGACCTATGTCAATTCGACGTTTCTCCTCTTCGAAGAAGTCTCTCACGTTTAAAATAAGATTTTGGACTTGCTCGTTATTGCGCGTCATTTTGGACACTTGTCACATTAGCATTATTAAACCAGCCATATTTAAAGCCGACCTGACCAAAAACCTGCAAATTTCTTGTTTCGTCCAGTTTCTTATTGTTAAATAAAGAGAGAAAATTATTACGTCACAGGAAAAGGGTAATGTGTAAACTTTAGTCGTGTTATTATATCGTTATTTATTGGGATTTTGTTATTGTTTTACGTTATGTTGTCATACAAAATCATCTTTTTGATTTTCCGAACACAACAAAAAAAGATGAGCTAAATCGGTTGAGCCGTTTTCATACATGCGGCAATTGATTTTATTTATATAGATTTAGGAATGTGTATATTGGGTAGCCTATTTCACTCAATACTGTAAGTCGTCGCATCGTTGACGTTGAGTAAGTGTGGTTATTCTGTGTTGTAACAAGTATACAGGGAGTTTATAATAACGCGCAATGTGTAAATGCGTTCATTTTAAATTGCAATATGGAACCGTTACTGAGTATGTAACAATATAATATATTCTACGGAGGAAGGAATTCTGTGGATCAAATGGTATCAAGACTTCAGTTTACAGTAAGTATGTGGGTTATTACATGCCCCGTTGTAATTTCTGATGCGTATTTTCAATAAAATTACGGTTCATATATTGCATTTTGGGGTCGGTAGCTCAGTGGTAAGCATCCTGACTGCTGATCTAAGGATCGCGAGTTCGAAACCCGGTCGCGGTGAGGTTTTTAAAAATTAAAAAAATGCAAATAAAACCCTCTACAGAATGCCATCATTCGGAAGCGATGTAAAGCCGTGGGTCCCATGCTACTACGATGTGTAGCATGTAAAAGATCCCTTGCAAGGGTTGGAACTCCTTAGTCTCGGCAAAATTCTAAGTAGGACTTTGACCAAAGCAGTCGGTGTCTAAGGTACCTGGTACTCTGCATGCTTAGACCTTGTCCATTAACAAACAAACAAAATAAACGCATTTACACATGGCGTGGCGTACCCTTAGAAACCAATAGTAACAATCAAGTCCTCATGGAAACGGGAATACCACATTACGCGTTAAAATAAATTCACTGTATATAATTGTGACCCCATGGGTACGTACAGTGAATTTATTTTAATGCCCAGTGCGGTCTTGCCGTTTCCACGAGAACTTGTTTGTTATCTACTGGTTTCTACTGATACGCCACCCACATAATGTGTTAATGCGTTTATTATAAAATCAATATCTAAATCCTAATTTTATTGAAAAATATGCATTACAAGTAACAAAAGGTAATTTAACGTAATGTACTCACATACTTGCTGTAAACTGACGTCTTTATACCATTTGATCAACAGAATTCCTTGCTCTGACGAATACTTACATGTTCGTTTTGCCTATTCAGTAACGTTCCCATATTGAATTTTTTAAAAATTTGGTGTGATGCACTCACACAACTTCCTTTTACAGTGATCTTATAATTAGCAAAAAATAAAAAATTACAACTTCTACAAAAACGGTGCAAAATAGAGCGTTAGTTGAAGAGACAAATTTTCTCTAAAATTTTAAGTTAAATTCAAAAATGTAATAATATACCGTGTGTTCTATTTAAAATAGAAGTTATTAAAAAAATTAGAAAAAAACACAAAAGAAACCCATTTTAGAAGTATTCAACTGGAAAATCATTTATTTTACATCAATACACATTAAAAATCGAAAAAACTGAAACATTACAAGAGTAAACACCTACTTCCGGTTATGCGATTTTCTTCAAAAGATTGCTGTCGCATGTACAGTGTGTCCCAAATTGGACACTTTTGATAGGAAACATTCATTTCTAGAGGAGATAGTAAAAAACTAACTTACATGTTACGGGCTCGTTTTTTGTGTAAAAATGAATGGCGAAAACCGCACATCGATATCTTGATCGCTTTAAAGGATACAGGGTGATGTTCAATTTGGTGCATTTTTGACTTACCCCCGTAACTTGCTTATTTGTGAATATTTTGTGTTTCTGCAAAAACATTCTTAAGGCACTTTTTTAAAAGGAATCGAATGGTATGCTTAGCGTTTTTGTAAAACAAATGGCGGGGAAGCTGTGACATAAACTTTCATTTTTCTTATGGTAAATTTTCGACTCACCCCCGTAACTTGCTTATTTGTGAATATTTTGTGTTTCTGCAAAAACATTCTTAAGGCACTTTTTTAAAAGGAATCGAATGGTATGCTTAGTGTTTTTGTAAAACAAATGGCAGGGAAGCTATGACATAAACTTTTGTTTTTACTTATGGTAAATAAAAATAGAAGTTTATGTCACAGCTTCCCCGCCATTTGTTTTACAAAAACACTAAGCATACCATTCGATTCCTTTTAAAAAAGTGCCTTAAGAATGTTTTTGCAGAAACACAAAATATTCACAAATAAGCAAGTTACGGGGGTAAGTCAAAAATGCACCAAATTGAACATCACCCTGTATCTTTTAAAGCGATCAAGATATCGATGTGCGGTTTTCGCCATTCATTTTTACACAAAAAACGAGCCCGTAACATGTAAGTTAGTTTTTTACTATCTCCTCTAGAAATGAATGTTTCCTATCAAAAGTGTCCAATTTGGGACACACTGTACATAGTACACAAAACATGTGGATAGCATTGAAACAAGGTTGACTGCAAACTTTATCTAATAAGCTTTAATACAAAAAATAATGGATTTTTTTTCTTCGCAATACATGCTTTTTAGTAAATTCAATGTTCTTCAATGAAAACTGGTATGTACAACGTACATGGTAGTTACATACTAATAAATTACAGCAATCAGTAATCTAAAAATCGTTAAGCTCTTTTTCATGTTGAAGATTATCTTCATCGATGCCATCGTCAATAATTAGTGCATCTCTGTTGGTGCACCTATGTCCGGAGCAATTTTTGCACATATTTGAGCATTTCTAGCCACTCTGACGACGCTTACAGTTTCTGACACACCCCGTATTACAAGTGCAAACAATGAGGGAGAGCAATTTTTCAGGATTAGCTGCCTTTGTGGTTGCAACTGGACGCAAATAACCACCAATTCTTTTCCAACCCCATTTTAGTGAATCTTTATTGACATTGAGCTATTGCTGCACTTGATGGTAAACTCTATAAGAGTGTTGTTGTCCAGCTGCTAAAGTGGGGGAAAGTACAGCCAACCTCAAATTTGTGTGTACAGGCTCCTTTTCGATGGTCTGCAAGTAACATTGAAGGCGCAGAGTATCCAAATTATCTGCATTTGTTGATGCAAATATTGAAAGGAAGAAATGGTTCCAGCATCAGCTAGCGCATTTGGGTCTGCATTTGGGTTGTTAAAGTCAACAGTTTTGTGTAAAGCTCCTTATCACTTTGCACTTTTTCAGAAGGCGTTATTTTTCTCTTTCTATAAATTGAAGAAACGGCATCATATCCGGCGAAAGTGTAAGCTGTCAAGAGAACATCCGTCATTTCCCCGATACCACGCTGTATGCACCAGTGCAGTAAACTTCTTCTTCTTGGTTACCTTTCTTCGGTACAATCATCTTCAACTGTTTGTTGGCTGGAGCATGAACAACCAACAAGACCAATAAATCGGTGTCATTGCCAATTACGATAGCCACTGTTTCCTTCTTTGATTCGTCAACTGCTGTAAAAGCGATCTTGATGTCAGCACCACCTTCTGCTTGAATCACTTTGCAGCCAGCTTGCTGTTGTGTACAGTGATTAGAGCAATCAGTTGCATCTTGTTTTTAGTATTAGTTAGATTTTGGTTGTCCAAGAGTGACATTAATTCCATCTTCCACTTTCACTTCAACATGTGTAGTAGTGGATGATCTGCGCAAATGTATGAGTATGTCGTCTTTGGTGCTGGGTGCTTCACCATAACTATCTCGCCTCCCCACTTCCTTGAACCCTTTATATAATACACTTGGAGCCAATATATTACGAGTTCATAGGCGTAATTTTTGAATTTTTGCCAAACAGAAAAAGTTACATTTTTACCCCCTCCATATCTCTGTAATCCTTTACTGGACTACAAAAATGCATAAGACCATTTTTATTGTAAATTAAATGTAGATTAATTTTGTATAAGGTAAAGTTCACAGTAAACTTCACAGGTAACGACATATTTGCAAAAACTATTGAAACCTACCATTTTACCACCTTTGTGACGTCATAGCTATTCACTCCACAGGCTAAAAGTCTGGTGTTAGCTAACGCGACGTCAAAGTGAACAAAAACGAATCAAATCTCAAATGTTTATGGTAACTAATACATTAGTAAACAAAATTTGATGCGATTTTGTTCACTTTGACGCGACGTTAGCTAACACGAGACTTAACATTGCTTTCTGCAACCGGCCCTATGAAAGCGAAAACAGGAGTTGTTCTACTGAGGAAACACCGCTAATTACGATGGTACCACTTGTCGGTATAAACCTACTCAGTCCCACGAAAATGGTTATTAATTCTCTTGGCCTCCCTACTAAAAGCAGTAGTTGACATTTGCCTGTTCAAAGGACTCTTAGGGCCGGTTGCAGAAAGCAATGTTAAGTCTGGTGTTAGCTAACGCGACGTCAAAGTGAACAAAAACGAATCAAATCTCAAATGCTTATGGTAACTAATACATTAGTAAACAAAATTTGATGCGATTTTGTTCACTTTGACGCGATGTTAGCTAACACCAGACTTAACATTGCTTTCTGCAACCGGCCCTTAGTGTAACCATTTTTTTTTAATTTCCAAAAAGTAAAGGTATTGTATACCCGTGTGTTGCCTACCTACTCGATAGAAGATAAAATAATTACGATGTACATACCGGATGGTCATTTTCATATGGGACATACCACATATAGTCTGTTCACTAAACATAAAAACACAAAGTGGCCTTTGATTTCCAACATTTTATGAGTGTACTTTTGAAATTCATCTTTGTTTATGAATGTCCTTACAAAAAGTTACTAAAACTAATAGGTTAAAGGTGTGACATTTACTTAGCATCTGTCATAAGTGTTATAAATAACTACTATTAAGGATATTGTACAAATACTCTGGTGGATACTATTGACGTGGCGTATATTAATAGGTAGTGTTATTAAATTTTATAAAAGTTTCAGCGAGAATTTCCGGAAAATATCTACCTTGACACTGAAATAATGAGAAATATTAATTGTCATTGATTGTCATTTTTAAATTCAAACCTGCCTTGATGCAGGTGGGGAAACCCTTGCAAAACAAAATACAGAATCCCCAGTACAAAAATTTTATACATATGCCAACTTCAAAAACATTACAATGTTTTTGTGTTTAGTGAATGGCCTATAGACATGGCTATTCTTGATAGTGCTATTTGAAAATTGACTGTTGATTCTATCGTCAAAGTTAATTTGCCTAATAAATGCCAATGATTCTATCGAAGAATTAGTAGTAATAATAAAGTCTGAGGCATGAATCATTTTCAATTACAAACAGTCGCACGGCATGAATACTCGAAATTTGAAAATACATTTACATTTTTAAGTAATACTAGAACCACAACTGTAAATTAAATTTGACGACTCAGAAACAACAATCAACTTTTAAATTCCGCTATCAGGGATATCAACACTTATCTCCTATGTCTCGGCATAATAGTACAAACTAATTGTGTGACGTCATTTTCGTAGATATGCTGTGCATTAACTGTTTGTAATAATTAAATATTATGCTACCAGAAACCCTGGATATTAAAAAGTGAGAACCTGTACTGTAAACCGGATTTTCCTACAATTATTAATAATTAAGTACGTATAACTAATCTTGATAAAAAATTTTGCGAAATATAACGAGATTACCACATCAAAATCGATTGTCGCTAATTTTGAAAGAATTACCTAAAATTGTTAAATAAAATTGTAACTGCAGGCAATGGTGGCGCTTAAAATTTTAGTATGGCTACTCTGAGAGATGACAATACAAAAGCGAGAATCATTTTACACACAAGGTATTTGGTATAATGTCTTTTATTTTGAAAATTTAAAAGCAGAACAATCTGTTTTTAATATTATTTTCATCAAATTCAATTGTCATGTCAGCTAAAGGAAACTGATGTATTTTAAGTTTAGTTCATACAACCATTTGGAAAATCATAGTTACTGTCTTATTAATTACAAAAAAACGCGCATCACACTTATCCGCAAATTTCTACAATTAGAACCAGAAGCTGAATATTTAAACTTTCAATTTGAGGAGAAAAGATTATAACCTGCTACCCTGCTCGGGCACAAATTAGGCTCTTTTCTAACTGGTATACGTGGTATAAAATGAGAAATAACCGAGCTGAGTGTAAACAGCGAGCTCTATGATTCAGAGAACACATGCGTAAACTGGGTTGCATATTATTTATTTAGACAGTGAATAGAAAATTACTGTACTCTTGAACTTTAATTTGTTGTTGAATAAAGATTTTTGTATTTGCATCATATGCGTAATTGGCCGGGTGCCAGAAAAATAGAAGTTAAATAAATTTTAAAAATCTGCTGTTTTTCTTATCCTATTTAAACCTAGCGGGCCCACAATCGTTTTTGAAATTTTCCAGTTTTATTATTTGTTTTGTCTGAAACAAACACATCATAGTAAAAATACCAGATGTTGGATAGATAGCTCTAATAAAAAATAATACACAAGATAAAACATTATTAGTGCCAAAATATAACTTAGTTTTGCTAATTATATAAGTACTTTGAAAATACTTTTTTGGTCTGAATATTATTTTTTCCAGTCAATTGTGTACCATTTTGTTTAGTTTGTCTTCAGTTCTCTATAAATAATGGGTCAATCTATGTGCCTATAAAGAAGACAATTGCAATAATTTCACATGCGGCTAAGTAAATAAGCGCTGCTAAACTTGAGTGGCCCACTAATGAATGATTCGTTGAACACATATCACTACCTTGACTCATCTGGTTCAGACTTATGGTGACTTGGAATTTGAATGTTTGCTTTCCTTAAAAAGTTCTGGTTATCACTATGGATTTATAATTTTATGTTTAGTAGTATTTTATGTGGCAAAGGAAATTTTTTGATAATGGAGAGTGTAAATGACTATGACTACTTTAATTTTCGTCAGTTGCAAGCCCAAAATGTTATCTGTGATAAAGAGAAGAGCATATTGATGTTTTCATGACAGAATTTATTTAAACCGTAACTGAGAAAACATTTAATATTGTGACTCAGGAACGTATAAATGGGCACCGAGTAATATTTAAAAATCTGTAAAGGGGTTGACATGGAACTTCCTTAGCGCGAATTTGATCAATTTGCAAATAAAAAAAGTAGTCCGCTGGGATTCGAACTCCGCACTCCAAGGCGAATATTTCGAGCCAGTGTAGAATAACTGAGCCACAGACGTGTTCGAATTGGATGAGTTTTACTAAAGATCGCACGATTATATAATAAGCAAAGAATGCCTATTTCTATCTGCGCCGTAGAATTAAAGAAAACTCCTACTGCAAATGGTATATTTAATTTCCAAAAGCTAAACTACTGTATCGTTAACGTCGAACCACGAAGGACGAGTAAAGATATCGCCCAATGTAAACGCTGTCAGCGTTTTGGGCATACTAAGAATTACTGCCACCTCGAACCGAGATGCGTGAAATGTACTGCTGCCCATCTATATACGGATTGTCCCAAAAACCAGATCAACTACGTCAGTGCGTAAATTGTGGAGAAAATCATCCAGCAAACTACAGAGGTTGCAGCTTATACAATAAACTAAGCAAACCTCACCAAGCTAAAGCAACTACAAAAGCAACGTCAAGCAATGAAACATCAACCCAACCTATTACAGCCACTAAAACATATGCCGAAGTAATAAAACTGAATCAGCAAGAAGTACAAGAAAACTCGAACCAAGAAACAACAACCACACCCGTCTTAGAAACAATCTTAAAACCAATAATTAATTTGCTTATTCCACATATAAAACCATTGCTGTATTAAACTTATTGCCATCGTTACTTCAAAATGGCGTATAACAAAGTTTGTACCATTAATAACTTAACAGTTGTCAATTGGAACGCCAATGGCATTAAAGCTAAACGATCAGCATTTATAGATTTCCTAGCCAGATACCACGTTGATGTAGCATTTATAACGAAAACCCACCTCATTCCCAATGAAACATTTAGAATTCCTGGATATACAAGGTGGGCCACGGGAGCGGGAAGTTTTGAAAATGATGAATTTCAGAAAATAACTGTATTTTATTAAAACAAATTATAACAATAACAAGACAAGTGTAGGCCATTTTTATTTCTTAAAAATTATGCTTTCTAAATAGCCTCCCCTTCTCTCTATACACGATGCAACATATCTAATGGAATATTAGCAATTTCTTTGTTTTTGGCTTGAATGTTTTGGACTGCGCTCTACAGCTGCTCTAACGAGATCGATGTTATCAATACTTCTGACACTTCTGTTTGGTCCCTTATGTTTGACTTTTGTAGCTGATCCAGTTTCTTCAAATTTACGAACCCACTCCTTTATGGCATGGGCAGATGGAACTCTCCCATGACGAGCAATATTGAAATGGATTCGAAATTGCCGCTGTGCTGCGACCACACAATCATTGTCTTTGTAGTATGATTTTATCACCAAAGAACGTTCTTCGCCGGACCACTGTTCCATGATTACTAAATGGCATAAATTGACAAATGATGTGTCATACAAATCCACGGCAACCTATGCATACTAACGAAATAATAACATTTTCAAAACTTCCCGCTCCCGTGGCCCACCTTGTACTACCCATAGAAAAGACAGAGAAGGATTAATAGCAGGTGGAGTTGCTATCATCATCAAAAAACACCTTGCGTATCACGGAAACTCAAAAATTGAACTAAGAAGTTTAGAAACGATTGCAATAGACATCACTCTAAAAGAAATAGGCCGATTAAAAATAATAGCAGCATATAAACAACCAAACAATAGACTAAACGAACAGGATCTAATACACATATTTAACGACCATCAACCCACTCTAGTATTAGGAGTCTTTAATTGCAAAAATACAATATGGGGATGTCGGTCCAACAATCCAGATGGAATCAAGCTACACAACTTATCGGCAACACGTGCATTTCAAATTTCTGCACCCAATTAATTTACATATTACCCTTATCGGATAGATCACCAACCAGACATACTCGATATAATATTGATGAAAACCCTACAATTACCAATACATCAAAATGTGATCACTGATTTAGATTAGGATCATATACCCGTTGTAATTAATCTAATAGGCAGACCACAGATTACTAAACCCACGCCAAAACTAATCAATGGCGTTATTGATTGGGACTTATTCAGTTCAAAACTAGATAATAACATTAAAAACCCTGGTAATATACAAACAACAGAAGAACTAGATTCAGTGATACTACACTATACCAAAGCTATACAAGACAGTGTCTATCAAGCAACAGTAGCTCGGCCAACTAGGAAACCGACATACTTCACCCCCTTGCCTGTAGAAATAATGAATCTAATAAGACACAAAAATAAAACTAGATGCACGCGGCAAAGAACGAGATCACCACTCCTGCGAACTCAACTTGACAAACTAACACACCGAATTAAGAAGGAACTAGACACCATAAGAGTTGAAGCGTACCAACAATACATTAAAGAGTTACAACCAAGAGATCATTCAATGAGGCAAGCAACCAACAGGATATTAAAATATAAAACCGTAATACCACCACTAGAAAGCAACAACACGGTTCATGAAACAGACCAAGGAAAGTGTAATTTACACGCTAACACATTGGAAGAGACCTTCATTCCATCATTAGAGAACGTCAACGAAGAATTCATAGACGAGGTAAACACTTACGTTGCAAATTATCTATCTAACTACCCTGGCCACTTTCAGCACACCTCCTCTTTGGAAATTAAAACCGTGATAGAAAAACTACCGACAAGAAAATCGCCTGGACCTGATGGTATACCAAACATAGCTCTGAAAAACCTAACAAAAAAAGCACTGGCATACCTGGCAACCATATTTAATAATTGTCTTAGACTTGAATACTTCCCCAACGACTGGAAAATGTCATATATATTACCATTCAACAAACCTGGAAAAGACAAAAGAAAACCTGAAAACTACAGGCCTATAAGTCTCCTATCCACTTTGACAAAACTATTAGAAAAAATTATATTTAAAAGACTAAATGACTTCGTAAGCAGCCATAATATTATTGCAAATGTACAATTCGGTTTTAGAAAAAACCATAGTACCAGCCATCAACTATTAAGAATCACAGAAGCGATAGAGAAAGGATTCGAAGAAAAAATATATACAACAATAGCCTTCTTAGACCTGAATCGAGCCTTTGATGGAGTATGGATTGAAGGCTTACTATATAAATTAATACAGATTGAAACACCCAGCTACTTAATTAGAATACTTCAGTCTTATCTACATAACAGAACCTTTTCAGTCAAGATTAACTCTACATTGTCGCCAACAAAAGATATCCAGGCTGGAGTTCCTCAAGGAAGCATCCTAGGGCCACTGCTATTCAACATCTATGTCCACGATGTTCCCACTTGTCCTCAACCAATGATTGCTATGTTTACAGACGACACAGCGATTATTACCCAACATAATGATCTACCAACTGCAACTGCGCGACTACAACAATCTGTAGACATAGTGAGCAAATGGTTCCACAGATGGAGGATAAAGATCAACCCGTTACAGTGTGAGGCCAAAATATTTTCACTGAAGCGCATCATTAATCCTCCCAACTTAATTATTAACCAATCACCAATAAACTAGAACAAAAAAGACTTGGCTGTCAAATATCTAGGGGTCTACTTGGATACTAAACTATCTTGGGGGTATAACACTAATAAAAAGTTGAATCAGTTTCATACCAGGTTAGCACTACTTTATCCTATAATAAATAAAAGGTCGGCACTCCAGATCGAGTGTGCAAAACTTATATACTTAAGTATACTTAGACCAATACTAATGTATGCCTGCCAAATTTGGGGAAATACATCAAAGACGAATATTAACAAATTACAAGTACAACAAAATAAAGTACTGAGAATCGCAACAAAAGCACCATGGTTTATAAGAAACAAACAAATCCACGAAGAACTAGCAATTCCCACCATACAGCAGTACATCCAAGCAACAAATAAACGATTCTTCAAGAACATTCACAAGTGCAACAGTGTTACTTATCATAACATAAGTATAAAATCTTACACAAAAGACTAAAAAGAAAATTAACGCAAGATCTAGTGATAACATCAGACAATAGCAACAGTGAAAGTGAGTGAATAATCCCCGAACAAACTCAAATTAAGTTTTAACACCATCCGACCCAAAGACTGCTGAGGAGCCAAAATATTGACCTCAATAAAGACGTTAAGGCTACACATAATTAAATAACAATATCATGTATAGCAAATTATGCTGATCTGATTAAAACTCTCCTAAAAAAAGGCGAATATTTCGAGCCAGTGTAGAATAACTGAGCCACGGACGTGTTCGAATTGGTTTCTGCTGCGTTATAAACACCATATTATTCTGTCCCATTTGTGATGTTTAGCCTGTATCTGTTAGGTCTCATTGTTGGTAATGATAAAGCTTGAGCAAATGTGCAAATTATTACTTGTATCTATTTCTCAGGTAAAGCAAAAATAAACAAAATTTTATTTAAAAGTGCTCACCCTGTATATATTTCTTCGAAATTTTCTCTGTTTCATGCCAGGTAGACATATAATATGCATATAAAGGATCGTCTTTCTCCAACAAATAGTTTTTGAGTTACACAGCCAACAGACAGATAGCCAGACAGACAGGACAGACAGACAGATGGAATTGAAAAAACCTGTTTTACGTCATGTAGGGACCCTGAAACGTGAAGATTTGAAGAAATCTCGGAAGGTGATTTTTTCGTGATAACAATACTTCGGCCGTTTTTTAGACAAGGGAAGTAAGACAGGATTTCCCCTGGAATAGTATTTTCACCCCCGACTTCATTACGTTGCCAGAATGAATCTCTACATTTTTCTGTGTTATTTATGAATCAAGAGATAAATTGCTGATGTACTACTTAAAAGTGTAGCATTATAACAGCATAAAAAACAAACAAAATAGCTTTATGCGAAAATGTAATGTATGCAAATTCAGGTCTTCATATGTATCGGCAATGATTGGTTGGAGGGCCTGGCCCTCCCCAGCCAAAAAATCTTAGTTGCACCAATGATTGGCTTTGCAACGTATGAACACAATAATGTAATGATTGTGACTAATTTGGATATATTTTTTGTTCTAAAATATTAGCCAAAGTTGCGGCAACATTCTGCATCACCACGGTTAAATAAATGTTGATTACAAAATTATCATAAAAAGTGTAAATGCAGTAATTTGCTAAGCAATGAATATTTTAAAGTCAAACCACTTGTAGGATGGAAGAATTATTAGCAGTGAAAACTAGGACGTTTATCGACAATCAAGAGAAATGATTAAAAAAAAAGAGCAGCATCAAAACGGGTTTTCTTTCTCATGTAGAAAGGGTTTAAATAATAAATACTTTCGATTGATCAGCGTTTTCTTTAACCCAGCTTACACTATTATTAACACATACGCTTACCTATACAAGGCTTTTTTCATATATTACTTTATTTCAAATATCTAGGAACACAAATTACGATTTATAGCCAAGTATTGGTAGTATGTACTCTTAACTGATGTTTAGTATACCTATAAATTCTAGTGCTAGTAGGTAGCATTTTATATGAAAGCTGAGTACACACACAAGGCATGATAAAAAATACGTAGCTGTAGCTGCAGTGATCGATCTACAAATGAGAGACTAAATTTTAGTGGAATTACATGATCTAGCAGCTTCGAATCAGAATTTGTAAACTGTCTTATGGGCGACTGCAGCATCTCTGCAAACTGTTACTATAACTTCATAGGTTTTCCCAAACTTTCATGTTCACTCATTCACATTCTATTTTTTCGACAATACTGCAAAAAGATTCACAAACACTGCAACACTGCATTTAGCATTAGCTTAACATCAGGTTGAAACTTATCACTTTGTGCATTTTTTTTATCATACTATCTCTTAATTTATGAAATTAATCTTTGCGTTACATGTATGGCGCTTAAAAAGGCAGGCTCAGTTGACAAACTAAATTAATTCATACAAAATCATGCAAATTTAAAGGCGATCATAAGCTATGAAAATGTAAAGCGCTGGAAATTTTCGAAGTTTAAGTAGTTTAGCTTATCTTTAATAAGAAGGCTGAAAAGGAAGAGGTGGTGTAATATAGGCTAAAATACCGTAGGTCACAGCAGTTATGTTGCATTATAAAAATACATTTTCAAAATGAAGTTGCTTTATAATAGAATTACTTACATGGATTTTTATATACTAGCGCATAGCCTATGTAATGTATTTTTAATTCTTCTCGCTGCGTATTTTTAGTCTTCTAACACACCACCAATGGTCCAATAAAGATCAATTTCAGCATGAATATAATGTAATAGTGCTCTAACTAAAGAATTAACCTAGACTTAAAGTTGCAGAAAAGAATTAAAAGAAGACTAAATTAATGTATGTTTGTAGAGGTAGCCTATTTTATCGTATAATAACTAGATAGGTAACACATTTATCAAGCTCTTGATTTTTCACAGATAACTTTGAATTTTAAAAATGATTTTATAAATTCGGAAAATGGGTTGCTTCACTCCACATGCCAAGACTTTTGTCCACAACAAACATACAAAATTAAGAGCGTATTAAATGTGTTGCGTACCTAGTTGTTACACGATAAAATGGGCAGCCTGCATATCGGTTCAATTCAGCTTAAGCAATACGTTAACCCATGTAGACGACCCCTAGAGATGCCGAGCTAAGCAAATATCTGATTTATGCCGCTAAGACTAAAACTCATTAATTTTCCCCCAAAAATAGGTTATCTTTATTTATTTACTAATTAAGGTAGAAGCATCCCACTTTGGTGGTACTTTACTTCGGAGAAGGTAATGAATGAAATATGTTTGCTTTACTATAGGAAACTATATGAAAACTCTAGTGAAATAAACCCTATGAAAATCAAATTCCAATAAATTCGTGACTGAAAAATGATTGCTTTCTACAATACCACGAAATACCCCCTCTGTTTTATTTAAGATTCAAGCATAACGTCTCAGCAAAACATACTAAATATTAACAGTAGTTTTTATTTCTGTAATTATATTCCTTAGTTTTTTCAGATTGCGACGTAGTTGTATGGGTATACCATCTGTAAGTGAATTGACATTCAGATTCAGTCAAAATTTACTATTTTTTGTATGAAAATTGTGTTATTACAATATCGATAACATTTTTGTAAACGGATATCTAAATCGAACGTTGAAATGCAGGGATAAAATATATTTGGCGCAAAATAGTGAATAGGATACGAGCAAAAAGTATGTTCCTTTCAAGCGCTGAATTCAAACCTGCACTTCTAACCTAATAATTAATATTATATAATGTAACAAATTACGTTATACAGTGTGTTGCATCAACTATCAGACATAGACAAATCAATATTCAAAAATTATTGGGCGATTAACTATTGCTCTGTTGGCACCGAGGTATATAATTGGTCAGAAATGACAAACGTCAAATTAATTTCAAACTGTTCATTTCTGCCCAATCGCGTATCTCGCTTCGTACATAGCAGCAGTGGACTCTTTCACAATTTCTGAATGTTAATTTCCCTATGTCTGATATTCTGCGAGACACTGTATACTTCTGGTTTGAAGTCTATGTGATTAATACAGACAGATCAATAAAAAAACCAATTAGGGCAGGCGTGTTATACGTTTGGAAGTACTGAAGTGTATTGTCAATCTATGTCAAATTCGAGATTAGTAGGTTAGGTTTTGTTTATTGTTTGACCTGCAAATCTCGAATTTGACATAGACTGACAATACACTTCAGTACTGCCAAACGTATAACACATATCACAGCTTGCCATAATTGGTTTTTTTATTAATCTGTTATTAGT
Organism: Agriotes lineatus; assembly: GCA_940337035.1. NCBI lineage: Eukaryota > Metazoa > Arthropoda > Insecta > Coleoptera > Elateridae > Agriotes > Agriotes lineatus. The sequence continues at coordinate 110,099,347 of OW679194.1, forward strand.
AATTTATTATACAAGGTCCGGCAGAATGTCCGACTCTATTTAAATTGTTAATAACTGTTTCAAATTTTAAAATATTTTAAATTTTTTTCAAAAATGTAAAGTAAAAACTTGCCAATTTTAGTTAAAATATAATTTATTTATTAAAAATGACGTTACATAGTGATGCTGCAAAATTGTCTTAGCCCAGAGCTTAGGAATCGTAATATGCATAACATATGGTTCCAACAAGATGGTGCCACTGCGCATACGGCTAGGACATCTATGCAAATTTTACGATTAATGTTCCCCAATAGGTTAATTTCTCGATTTAGAGACATTAGCTGGCCTCCTCGGTCGCCGGATTTGTCACCCTGTGATTTCTTTTTATGGGGATATCTAAAATCAAAAGTTTATATGATTTGCCCAAGAACACTAAATGTATTGCAAAAATAAATTATATTGTACAAAATTGGCAAGTTTTTGCTTTACTTGTTGAAAAATTTTTTTTTTAAATTTGAAACAGTTAACAATTTAAATAAAGCCGGTCATTCTGCCGGACCCTGTACAAGACAATAGAGTTAAATTTTATCCACGAGTGAATCGTTTAACGTCGAGACGTAGTCGAGACGTTAATGATTCAAGAGTGGATAGTAATAACTTTATCGTCGTGTATAATATTTTTTTTCTATAGCAAGAACTTTAACAATTTCAAAAGAAAATAAGGAAAGTCAATCACATTTTAAAATCTCAGTAGCTAGATTAGGTTGCTAGGATAATACGAAGCTGTAATATTTAATTTAAATAAAAGTTAGAAAATTAAATTACTTTATCTACCCTTGATGTTAAAGTGCTACTTTATCTACCCTTGCTGTTAAAGTAACATTTGACCTTTTGTTTTGAGTCGATTAAAAAAAATGTTTCTATAGCAAATGTTAAAGTGTGCTTTAATAGACTCAAAACAAAAGGTCAAGTGTTACTTTAACAGCAAGGGTAGATAAAGTAGAACTTTAACATCAAGGGTAGATAAAGCAATTTAATTTTCTAACTTTTATTTAAATTAAATATTATAGCTTCGTATTATCCTAGCAACCCAAACTAACTACTGAGATTTTAAAATGTGATTGACTTTCCTTATTTTCCGTACAATTCTTATAAAATAAAATAAAAATATCGATTGCAAAGAAACGATCCATGTCTCTTATTTTCGATATTAAGTTGATTAAAATTGATAGAATAGTATGGAATGGAGAATAAGTTTAACCAGAAACGGATAATACTGAATATAAATATTTTACTCCGAAGGCCTAAACAGTAGACACGCAATTTATATAACTCATTCAATGCCAGATAATCGAGATAAAAACTGCTCAAATACTAGAAATACTAAAATATATTTCCAATATGACAATTTAGCTAAGATTTATACCACAATATGTCTTGCAGTACCGTGCTTCTGCATTTAGAGATCTTCGGAATGTGCCTTTTCAATTCTTTAGATAAGCTTTAGTGCTTTTATTTTGACAAACTGTTCCTCGGAAGACGGGGAAGTGAACTAAAATGGTGTTTGAAAAATGACTGTTCCCATCCAATATGCATTTGTTTCCAGTATTCGGCCCTTCTCAGTTATGTCCATAAAATAATATACTTAGAAGGAATAATACGTCTATATTTTTAGCTCATTCAAAATGTTTCCGCTTTTCCCAGACTGCAATAAATACGTTTACTTGCAAATGCGGTTTATATTTTAGTGTACGATTTCAAATCATTCGAGAAAAATGGGAAGGGAAATATTTATATTCCACTTTACAAATAATTGTCTACAGAGTGGTCTCTCTAAAGTATAAAGATATATAGCATTACGCCATTAATAGTATTCCAAGAACTTTCACTAGCCGAAATCAGGAATGTAGTATTCTAAAATCTTTCTTGTTTTTAAAAAGCTACAAAAAGAATATTTACTTTATTAAATAGAAGTAAACTTGGAAATATATTCTCAGAAAAGTGAATGTTGGAGTTGTAAGTAGATAAACTTATAAATATAAAAGTAACTGTTTGAGATAGATGTGTTAGGTGTCAGGGTTACTTGAATATTTGACAGCTTTAACCGAAATTTTTTAAGGAAAATTGGTAACTAACCATTCGTCAACATATAATTTTGACCATTTTCATATATTTCCTTCAACTAGTGATGTTATTGTATTTTTCACCTAGTTTTCGTTTTTGAATATTTAATTATGCTACTTGTAGTAAATATTGTTAGCAGTAAACATCCGATTCTAGTACTATAATTCATTTGTAAAATTTTTAAAACATTTAAATTTCTTCTGAGCATAGGTACTTAAGATGCAAAAAATCTCACTTGCACCAGTAATATCCATAAAACATGGAGATGATCAAAATTTCGATATTTGGTAGTGTACAGTAGTACCTAAGCAACTAAGCTATTTTGCAAGGGTTCTATCAATCCTCTACAAAATTAAACTTCATAAAAATTTGCATATGTGATGTGATTAGTCCAGGAACATTACTCGAAAAAAGGGGATTGTTTCCGAACAACACCAACCAAGCTGAATTTTGATATACATTTACTTTCTGGCCTTATAGACAAAATGTCAAAAATCCCCATCGATAGGTTTCGAGCTTAAAGTTACATATATTTAAAAAATGCTTTATTGCAAATATTTCCATTCGTGTCGGCTTTACACCAGAAACATTTATACACCAGCTTAAACTTTGGAAAATTCTATACAAGAATTGGGCTTCGAATGTTTATCTATAGCGAATTCTACATTTTTCTAGTTCTATATCTAAATATTCTGAAGTAAAATAATAGTTTTTTAATTATCAAGGGCATAAAACAGCCGTTTTTGGCCCGCGGCGCCGGCGTGAATATGACGAGGTGCGAATCCTAGAAATCTCTAATACGATACAGGCGCAGGTTACTTAGAGGTGCATAAAAAGCTTTATGTACAATCGGAATTTTAAAAAGGTAGATCCAGATTATATAAAGCGTTGGCGTTGTCAGCAAAAGCAGGTAAATTTTTACAATTATTATTTTTGATTAATAGTACCTTTGTAACTGGTATGGTTTTCATTACTACGCGTTTATAAATAATAACTAAAATGACATCAGCAGGCGATAATAGTTATTTACGCATCAAGGGAATTATGAAGATATTTATGCTCTTCCGAGGGCGACAAGTTGACAAGCCTCAGAACCTCTGGCCCGAGGGTTTAGGAATGGTCCGACGGCTATGAACATCAAGTAATGCTCGTGGTGCATACGTTTTATTTTCTACTTTGAATACGCAAATAACTTGAAAAGCTTGAAACGCTTCCAAAGCACTCCATAAGGTCCTCGAGGGAGGGGATAATGAATGGGCGTTACTATTACGTCTGCTCTTTATGCTCTAGAGTTATATGAACTGCACAGATATAAACAACAAATAATATATTAGTGGGAAATAAAATTATTTTACGCACAACCGGGCCGAAAATGAAAGTTTACATATTAGTTAACACGACCGCAAGTACAACTTTAGGCCCGGCGGGCGGTAAAGTAATTTGCGGGCGGTAAAATAAAATCGCGGGCGGTAAAGTAACTTTGCTGCCCGCAAATTACTTTACCGCCCGGCACCTTAACTGTAGTGGCAATTTTTGGCATTAAAAAAACCTAAATTTATTCCAAGTGTTTGTTCCATGCAGTTGAGCGTAAAACGTCCTCCGTCGGGTCTAAAATTTTTGGCTGCGGGCGTAATCTTACTCTTTCGGCCTTCTATATGTACATAACTATTACACCCGCTGACATTATCTTAGCGGTCAAAAATGAATTATACTCCCCGATGGCGAAAAAGCTCTCTTTCGCACGGACGGTTTTTTCACCGGTCGGTTTGAAGAGTACCGTTCGTTATGCAGGAAGTACGAGCCCCCGTGTGTAAGGTGACCTCTACCGTGTGAAAGAGGCTTTACGAGTTTACTATCAAATGCCGAAGTGGTTAGGTAATGAACTTAATCCCGAAGATTGAGGATAAATTATGAAATATTAATTTACGATACAAGTGTGTAAAGCTAGTCTTTAGTCACGAGTGGGGCAGAGTTAAAACGCCAGTGAGCGAACGTTTTAAGCCCCGCGAATAACTAAAGATGCTTTGTGCATGTGTATCGTACAATATTTTATCTACGATAGAATATAGAAAGACGGTAAATATAAACAAATATTTAAATGTAAATTAGGATTACTAGCAATTGGTCGTAATTTGCGTGGTTTAAAATTTAAAACACGTTGCTACTGACGACGTGCCTAATGAAATCTTTTAAACACGTTGCTACTGATGACGTAAACTAATGAAAATATGTTATTAAACAGTCGTTTTACAAACTTAAAACTGCCAACTAACAGTCAATTTTACACACTGTCGTAGATAAAATAATTTGTTGGAACAAAAAAAAAACAGTGTATATTTCTGCTTCGGATTGTCTTTTATCCATGTTTCTTTTTACAAAAGGCTATTGACCAATGTGTGACTTTCGAAATTTTGGACTCCACTGCTCACCAACTTGCGGTATTGTCACGGACAACCTGGCTTGAATGCTACACCAGCTGACAATACATTAGAAACACAAGGTAATACGAGGTAGGAATTAATAACACAGAGATGAATATAGATTATGCCCTTGAGCATTTCATTTAATCAATTCTTGAAGAAGAAGAAAAAGCAGAAGGAAAGAAAGACGAAGGTGGGGAGAAATATGAACAAGAAGCATAAGGAGAAGTGTAGGCATAACATTGTTTTCTTCTATATAAGAAGAAATGTGATTCCGCTGATCTAAAAACTACCACCGCCAGAAATTATTGAATCTATCAATCGAGTGTTTATTACAGGAAACATTGATAAACATAAAGTTAGCAGAGTTTTCTCTAAGGCCATATGAGAATAATAATTTTTTATTACAACTAAGGTAATGTATGTAGTGACCCCTATTTTAACCTTAATTAAAATTCACTTGCTTAACCCTTTCTAGAATTAATTTCAGAATGTGAAGCAGAGCCTAATAAACGATATAAAAAAATGGTATATTCATTCTTAGTTAAATAAAAATTAAGTTGTTTACAGGTGTAAAATAAAGATTTAACGAGGAAGTGATCAACGAAAATTGGAGAACAACTGATCGAATTTTGCACTTTTAACTCACTACTAATCAATAATTCATTCCATCTGCACAAGGAGTAATATAAATACACTTGGGGGATTGAGGAGTGAATTCATCCGTGAGAATTGCCAAATTCAAGACATCGTGAGGTGGGTGAGACAACAAAGACGAGAGTGGAATTAGCACGTTACACGTATTGACAATAATTGACTGGTTCGCGTTGCGCGCGGTTTGCTTCCTTGGACGTTTCCAAGGAAGAAGACTGCATAAAAATCTGTAAAGGGTTTTTACCGTAAACTTCCCTCGTAAGTGGGAGTTTTCAAACTAAAATTTTTAAACATACCAACGAAAAACATATTTTTTTTTTAATGCGTTCACATTTGTTGGGTCCAAAATACGCCTATTTTCGTCGAGGATAAAAACTTAAGCTAACGTATGTCCCAAAAGTTTTCGGAAAATTTTCAAAATAGACCTACAGTAAATAACGTCCTATACAGTTGTCGTTAGAAACAAATTGTATCAAATTGATTGACGTTTAATATAACATGTCAGTTTTGTAATAAACACAGTTATAAGGTTATGTTGTTAACATGCAAAATAAATAAAAATTATACAACATTTTTAACCATTACTTTTTTTCCTAAAGCTTTTGGGACATACGTTATATGCAGTATTACAGTGACAGATGTTTTCATAGATAAAATGCAACCTGACATTCACCTACAGACTGAAGTTAAGACATAACTAGATTTTCCATCTCTCTTTCCAAGGCCTACGTTAAATGAGTTTTTTGGAACACACGGTATAATTTGCATGCAAATATCGTCTTCTTCCAACATACGAAGGTACACACAGAGGGACGGACTGTCTGACAGACGGAATTGAGAAAACCTCTTTTTCGTTATCTAGGGACCCTCCCTGAAACGTGAAGATCTGAAGAAATCTCTGAAGGTGATTTTTTTCAGGATGACAATACTTCTTCGCTTTAAGCGAGGGAAGTTTAAATCGAAGGAAAGCTGGCAATTCAGATAACGATGGAAATAAGAGCTCCTAAACCCTAAATTAAGACGACGAAGAAGAAGAAAATTCGAAGGTGGTGTAAAATAAGTATTTTAATTACAATAAGTACGTTGGCTTACAGTTTCAAAGCCTGATTACGCAAAAACGGTTGCTCGTATCAAAACACTGTAAGGTACCTTTCTTGTAGAGTGTTTGCCAAAGTTTAAACTAGTATAGAAGTATTTTTGTCTATAGGAACCGAAATATTCATGAAGAAATATTTCTAAATCTTTTGCGTGCTCTCAAATATTAAGCACACAACTTATCGATGAGGACTTTTCACATCTTATTTAGAAGACCGTAAGGTAAGTTCATGACAAGATTCAGCTTGGTTAGTTTTTTCTCGGAATAAAAACCTAATTTTCTTGGAATAGATGTATTGGTCTCTAATACAAAAAACTATTCAGTTCACCTGTCATCGGTCAAAAGTGGACCAATGAAAACGTCATATTTTGAATTTCATAGCCAACCACTCCAGTGACTACTTTGAACAAATTAAAATATTTATTAAAAAAGTGTACACAAATTGTTTTTTAACATATGTAACTAAATGTTGAATCCTTTTAATTTGAAAAATCGGTTTGGTTTACTGAATAGTCCTCCGAATACTATTCGTAGTCAAAGTTAGGTAGACTATTTTTGGGGTGGTATCACTCATGTCCATTGCATTTGCAATAGGACTCGTTGCAACTCATCCTATTTGTACCCAAACGCAATGTACCTTCGTGATACATACTACCCCAACAATAATCGACATAACTTTGAGTACTTATAGTATTATACGTATATGAATATTTAGGAAGATAGAGAACAAATCTCAAATAATGTAAAGGCCTAGGCGAGTATTCTTACCACGCCTAAAATTTAATTGTTTAAAGTAAGGAAAAGGGAGATGGTTATATGTAAATTCTAATGTGCAAGACCTTGCAGTTTCCACGGCAACAGTAGTAGAGCGTATACTCTAATTATTCTTTGCTACCACAAAATCGTCAGTTATTATATAATCTTAATTTTAAACGATTTAATATAAACGTATTCCATTTCAATTTGTTATACAGGGTGAGTCATAATTATGTGTAAAAAACTATACGAAAGCTTCTTTAGGCCAAAACAAAGCAATTAACCTAATGCAATTTAGTGCCAAAATGCTCCCTTAAAAAGATACAGGATGTTAATAAAAAAATTATTTTTATTTCTGACTATACATTGGAAAGTAATTATCTGATTAATGTAAAACTGTATCTATTATAATAAATACAACATTGACAAAACAATAACTAAAAAATAGAAAACTATAGCAAATGTTTAAAATGTTCTCCTCCAGCCACAATACAAGCATGGCACCGTCGTATTAGCGATTCATAAGCTTGCTGTATATTACAGTTTTCACGAATTTCATTAGCAGCCTCGAAAATTGTTTGCTACAACTGTTCCCTCGTGTTAATTACCTCACGGTAAACCAGCTGTTCTAAAAAGCCCCATAAAAAGAAATCGAGGGGATTAAGGTCGGGACTCCTTGATATCCATCTTACAGGTAGGGTAACCATCTTTCAATTTATATAAACCCTGAGATCCTTCATGAGTAAAAAAAGGTTTTCTTCAATGAGAAGTACAGAATGTTTATAGAAAACAAAAAGCAAGCAAAGAAAAACGTTTTCACTAATTGGGTAAAAAAGTTCATATAAGCATAGTTTCAATTAATTCTCAATTCTGTACGGCTTTAAAAGATTAAAATTAGCAACTCGTATAAATGTTTTTATTAAAAATTCTTAACGTAAAAAATTTTGGGTAAAATGATTTGGAAAATCCGTTTTACTTGAAAACATTTCAGCTCGTTTTTTTAAACCAAAAGTTTTTTACAAAACAAATAGATCATGGGTTTCCATTTTCAACACCACAAAGCCATATAATTTTTTTTAAATCTTATGTAGTCTTCTATTGGTGGAAAATATCTCCCTGTCTGAATGCGTAATGTCACAGGTGCAGTTACAAGAGCCAATTTCCTTTTTTTAATATAACTGGCGAAGGAACTGATGTTTTTTTTGTGTTTTTATTTTTTATTATTATTCAATTTTCACTTCTATTAATACTGTTTTTGTCACAAATACTGCGGAAATATCAATAAGGTTTTCAATAAAATGAAAAAAGTCCACTTTCAACTCTCCCCCCCCCCCCTAATATCTCCATAAAGGTTGAAAATTGAACCTATGTTTAAATAAACTTTTTTTGTCAATTTGTAACGTAAAATCCGTCCTTAAAATAATGCCAAACATTTCAGTTACACCATATACATACAGGGTCTCGAATATATGCGGGGGTGGAAGATATTTCTAAAACTATGAGAGTTATATGAAAATAGCGTGTATAAAAGTTGTAGGTACGAAAATGGTGCACATTAATAAAATGTCTTTATTGTACAGGGTTTCTCACAAGAGTGTGGCGAACCAAATCTACTCTTGTATTGGGATTCTCAACCAGGGGTAGACGTACGTCTAGGGGTATACGGGGTGGTTCCAAGGGCTACGCCTGGTTTTTTATACAAAATGGCGGACTTCATTTATTTTGTTTTCAAAAAAAAAATATAGAAAAATATATGTGGATACCCGACCCTTTTTCTACAATGCGAAGCATGTCTATTGTATCCACAAACGAAGAAATGTGACTGATCGATATTTCTTGTGATATGACATCCAAAGAAAAATATAACCGATAAAGAAGTGAGAAGGCTTTTGTCATTTCTAATTAAGTACGGACTTATGCGAGTGTGGCTTTGCCAAATATATTGCTACACATAAGCCATAATCATTTACACTTCAGTTTGCATTAAGTGCCAATTTACTTCGTGACAACCAAATTTTGGAAAAATTGCTGATAACTTGACAAGTGCCTCATTAAATTTAGTGCTTTATCCACATATTTTCCAATTTAATTTATCGAAAAATATATACATAGTACTATTAATTTCCTAAATTGTTAGTTTGGGGTGTAGATTTATCTACTTTATGAATATTTTTCTATTGTGTTTTTTTTTGTTTAAATGCCAGGATTTTTAGTATTTTTGTGATTTAAATTACTAAAAATATAAATAGTATATGCATTCTTTGTATTTTTTTTTGTCATTTTTGTAAACTACTCCCTCAATCATTAATGAAGCTCTTTTATTTTATAATAATAAAGCTTATGCTAATATTATGCACACAATAGTCTTCGGATGTACTACAGCTAACTTGCTAAGGGGTGCGCCAAGAAAAAGTGTTCAGAACCGCTGTTCTAAAGTTAACGGTTTTGGAAATAACGATTTCATTCAAAACAGACTCAACGTTACCTAAAAATTATGTTTTTGTGAATTACTTTACGAGTGAGAAATAGTGCGTTTTGGGGTTAATGCTCAAAATTTTCAAATTTAATAATTTTGGATTTTTACTCTGTATTTTTTAAAACCCCTTTTAATGAGTTTTCTTCTGATGTCCCATCTACATCAACGAGTTTTTATCTCCTGAGTACAGAAAATTGTTTAACCAGTGTCGTGAGTTTAAAAAGTCTAATGGTATTCGATTTTTGTGGGTTAAAAATGGCAAGATCATGATGCGGAAAAGTGAAAATACTCGGGTATACGCATATATCTAATACTTACTATATTGCTAGCAGCTATGAGTGGGAAACTGACCAAGGAAGTGAGACAGACAACCAACTCTTCAATGTATAATGATGAGCTGTGTGCAAGCGCGGCGGCGTCGTCCGGCCAATGGGGAAGTGGGCAAGTTTAAAATTCGCTTTTAAAGGCGGAGTTCGAATTCTCACGTATGCGCACGAGACGCGTTATACTCTAAGTGAGACTATGTCGGCGCCGTAATGTTTTCTGACGTTTCCAGGCCCTACTAGCAATATATGTGTATTATATATATGGGTATACGTAATAAATTCCACTTCCGATTTTACTGATGTACATTAGTTTTACGATTTTCAATTTTGTGAACTCTCACGATTTGCAATTATTATTAAAATTTAAGGAAGCTGAGTTTAATATATTTTTAAGTTACTTTATCGTAATGAATCTAGGTTCCGTGTGTCAGAGGTCTTCTTTTTATGGTTACTTTTTGAAGAATGTAGATTTGAAGTTATATTGTATTTCTGATGTGAATGATCAATATGTTGCTATTACTTAATGAGCCAATTTAATTTTCAGTACGAAATGTGATGTAAAATTTAGTTTAGTTTGCATACCATTATTTTTTATCTGTGTGACTAATTTGAAAATTCTTTTAAGTTGCTTTATGATAAAGAATCTAGGTTTTGTGGGTGAAAGGTTTTTTTTCTTATTATTGTTACTTTGTGGGAAAATTTATACATATTTAAAATTATATTATTTTTCTCATATGGAAGATTTCTACGAGCTACTAAACGAGCCACAGTCATCTTCAATTGGTAGGAGTATCTTTCCTACAGCTTGTCTATTTACTTATTTATCTAGATACTTACATGATTAACACCATTAAGATAGCTCATTTAAACGTACGATCTCTTTTAACTAATTTTGCAGAATTTAAATCTCTGATACTGAATGATGGCTACGATATAGTAGGAGTGTCTGAAACGAGGCTTTTCCCTCATATTCCGAATGAAGCTGTAAACATCGAAGGGTATAACTTTCTACGTGAAGACCGTGTTACTGCTACATGGGGAGGAGGTGTTGGTATGTATATTAAAAATAATTATTCTTCTGTCTTACTTCAAACGGCAAGCAATAGTATTGCTTTAGAACAGATTTGGGTCAGCATTAAAATTGCTAGTATTAGAATAAGGGTTGGTACCGTATATAGGAGGCAAGAGTACTCGCATTCTGATTTTTTAAATGCTTTCCAAGACTCTGTTTCTTTGATTTTATCTTCATGTGACGAAATAGTGTGCATGGGCGATTTTAATTTAAATCTCCTTAAATTTCATGAGGTTGCATGTGTACAATTTTATTCTGCCTTGGATGCAATGGGGCTCAAGCAAATTATACTAGAACCCACTCGAGTTACAGCCACCACCGCCACATTAATTGATTTTATAATTGTTGGCTCAGATATAGAAGTAAAAAATACAGGTGTTATAAATATGCATCATATATCTGATCATTCTTTAATATATTGTCACTATCCAATAAATACAAATGTACGTGTTAATCCACATTTATTTACGTTTAGAGACTTTCGATCTTTCGACAGTAATGATTTTAGAAATGACTTACAGCAAATACAATGGCAAAATATTTACAACATCGTAGATATAAATGATAAAGTTACATATTTTACTAATAATATGTTAACTCTGTTTAACCGGCATGCTCCTGTAAAATCGGTAAAAATAACAAAACCTAAAGCACCATGGCTTACTGATAACATTAGACTAATGATGGCTTTAAGAGATGCTGCTTTTAAACGATTTAAAAGGCTTAGGACTAGTGGCTCTTGGGAATATTACAAATCTTTACGGAATTTTACAACGTTTGCGATTAGAAAAGAAAAACAAGCTTATTTAGAATATCGAGCCCGAAATGATTCTAAGACTATGTGGAAGGAACTCAGATCATTAAATATATATCACTCAAAGAAATCCAATAACAATACTATTCCACCTCATCTTAATGATGTTAATAAAATCAATGATACTTTTTTAAGTGCCGGCAGGCCATCTATTTCTGGTAACATAGAATTAGAAGATTACTACAATCATTCATTCCTAAAACCGTTTGAGTCCTTGTTTTGCTTCAAACTGTCTGATGAAAATGAAATATCAAGTATAATATTCGGTATTAAAACGAATGCGGTTGGCTGTGACGGTATAAGTGTGTCAATGCTTAGAATGTGTTTTCCTACTATCTTGCCTATTATTACTCACATAATTAATTGTTGTTTGCTATCTTCTGTGTTTCCTGATAAATGGAAGACCGCTGATGTCATTCCGTTACCTAAGATCAATGAACCTAAACTGTTTAAGGACCTTCGTCCTATCAGTATATTGCCAGTTATGTCTAAAATTTTAGAAATAGTAATTTACGTAACAAGTATAGAAAGTGGAGCTTTTCAGTACGAGTGAGATGTTTCCGGAAGAGGCCGTTAGGCCGAGTCCGGAATTTCGAGACGAGTATGGAAAAGCCACTTTCATACGAGTTTCGTACAATATTTTTTCGTACACTAGCATACAAAACGGAATACTAAATTTATCCTCGTATATAGCAAATAAGTAGAGTAATATTAATGTAATGTAATGTTATATGTGTTGTAACTAAGGAAACGTACGGCAAAGTGCTACTTTGCCGTACGAATACCGCAAAATACTACTTTGCCGTACGAATACCGCAAAGTGCAACTTTCTGATTAAGAAATTGTACGGCAAAGTAGCTCTTTCAATGCTAGTGTACGAAAAAAATAATGGTAGCACAAATAACAACTTACATTGCGCTTCAGAATATCTTACCCGAAACACAATCAGGTTTTAGAAAGGGGTACAGCTGTGCTACTGCTCTCCTGAACATAACTGATGATATACTGTCTGCTGCTGATAAAGACAGAACATCCGTTTTAGTCATGTTAGACTATTCAAAAGCATTTGACACTATTTCCCATAAAATTTTGTTCAGCATCTTGCGGTTTATTGGTTTTGCTGCCGGCGCTGTGGAACTCATGCGGTCGTACCTTACAAATCGTTTTCAGAAAGTCATTTTAAATGGGGAAACCTCATTTCCTTTACCAATTATGACTGGCGTGCCTCAAGGTTCAAATCTAGGACCTTTACTCTACTCACTGTACACATGCAATTTCCGAAATTATGTTAAGCACTGCAAGTATCACCTATATGCCGACGATACACAACTCCAAATCGATTTTAAACCTGAAGATGTTGCGCAAACTAATAATTTCATTAAATCCGATATTGATGCTCTTGTTGAAATATCTGAAAAACATTGTCTAAAAATTAATGCAGAAAAATCCGTGGTTATGGTATTTGGCCAACGTAAAGCTAGAACTTTAATTAAACAGGACGTGATTGTTAAGGTTGGAGATGAGGTTTTGCCTGTAAAAGAAAGTGCAAAAAATCTTGGTCTGATCTTAGATGAAGATTTAAAATTTTCTCAACATATTAGTCATTTATTACGTAAAGCTTATATTAATTTGAAGTTGATATTTAATCAAAGATTTTGTTTAACTAGAAAATTAAAGATACTGTTATGTGAATCCCTTGTATTGTCCTATTTTAATCATTGTGATGTTGTGTACGGACCGTGCATCGATAGCTATGATGTGAAAAGAGTTCAACGAATGCAGAACTCTTGTCTTCGGCTTATATATGGTATCAAAAAGTTTCATCGCATCTCTCGTACATTAACTGAAGCTAAATGGCTTAATATGTATAATAGAAAAATGTTGCATTCCTCAGTTCTGTTTCATAAAGTTATAGTTACTAAGCAACCAACTTACCTGTTTAATAAAGTAAAATTTAGATACAATGTTCACAAAGCGAATGTAAGAAAAAAAAGCATATCACACCTCCAATCCATAAATCTCATTTATTTGAAAAATCGTTTTCTTATACCATCAGTAATGTTTACAACACCTTGCCGGAATTTCTAAAAACACTTAAAGTTTCCACATTCAGACACCAGCTTACTAGCCTTATTTATAAAAATCAAAAATAATGTTTTTGTTTCTTTTTGTTTTATTATAATCTCTTATCCTCATAGTTAAATTTATACAGTTAATTCTTTATTACGCATTACACAAATATTCTCATTCGTATTTGCACGTCACTAAATAAACTTTTTTATATTTTAAATTTACTTAAAAATTAAATTTAAATGTTATTTTTTCATATCCTCTCAAGACGTATTTTTAGTAAACGAAGCAATAGGGTTAAGTGTAAGAGCAGATTATGAAAATTTGCTTTTTCATAAATCTGAACTTCGCCCTTTTGAAGGTGACTGTGACCTACTTCCAAAAAATATTGTTATTTTGTTATTTTGTAAAAAAAAATATGTATTTTGTTAAAATATTTTAATGTATTTATATTTTGAGATGGTACAGATCTCCTTCAATAAACGACCATTATTATTATTATTATTATTATTATTAAATCATATTGCTAAATTCTACGATTTAGTATATTATATACGAGTTCAAACATAAAAAAACAATTTTAGCCTCTTTGAGTTGCTTTTTTAAAAGGATAATAAATAAACACATTTAAAATGAATACTCCAAAGACAAGAAACAAGGAGGTTTGAAAAGAATAATTTAACCATTCTTGATTCAAGAGATAGGAGGCACGAAAGAACGAGAAATACAAAAGTAAATTACCTCTAGAATCAAATGAAAGTACCTAATTATATGAAATTTCCAAATATTTCTCCTTGTTCGCAGCTATTATATGAAACGTATTTTATTTTCATTGATATAACTAACGCTGAAGTTCATTTTAGACATTATTACAAAATTAGTGCAACTCGGAGAAATTATTACAAAACCCGGAGCCCGGAGACGCGGTATCTAAACCCTGAGACTCCGGGTGAAACCCTGAGAGGTGGTCACCCTACTTACAGGGCCAAACCGGCCAATTCATCTACCATTAAAATAGTCATTTAACCATTCTGTAACAATTTTGCCAGTGTGAGGAGTTGCACCGTCTTCTTGAAAGAACATTTGTTGTCTACTGTTTAACGGGGTGCCTTCAAGAATACCATGCAGCTGGTGTTCAAGAAAGTTCTGATAACCAATCGGGATTATCAAGTTCTTGCAGCTCCAGTAAAGAACCAATGCAGTTTTCTCGCCATACATTGACAGAAAATCGTTGCTGGAACCTTCCACTCCTTGTGACATGGAGGTTCTCTAACGAATAATAGTGCAGGTTTTGAAAATTTGTAATTCCGTCCCTGGTAAAAATGGCTTCATCCGTCCTTAAAGTAGAATAAATAAAATTGGGGTTGTTATTTATCCTTTCAAGACGCCATGGACAAGAAGCTACACGTTGAAGAAGAGAGAAGAACACCCGTATAATGGTAAGGGTGTGTTTCCTCCCTACGCAGAATTTTCGAAACAAAATTTTGTGAAAGTCCTAACTGCACAGAAATTCTGTGAGTACTTGTGCTAGGATTGTCTAAAACCGAACCAATTACCGCTTCCTCTCGCATTACATTTTCACGTTGTGGTGCACCAGCCCATCGGGATTGGGAAAGACCAACCTACCCAGTTTTCGAAAGGCCTCATGATTTGGGATTCTTCTGTTAGGGAATCTGCGGTGATATTTCCTAAGGCGCTTTCACTGCAAAAGCCATACACGAAAACGGTGTCTGCTATTTCTCTTGGAGTAAATTCTATTTCGAAAGAAAATCGTTCCTTTAAAAAATACTACAGAGTCGTTCAAACAATTAATGGTTGTTTATGTCAGCCGTTATTTTGATATTGTTTCAGAATCAAAATTGGCTATTAAAATCGGGCTACTTGAATTTAAATATTTAAATGTTTATTTACCAAATATAGATTTTATTAACACTATCTTTTTAAGGGACCATTTTGGTACTAAGCTGTATTAGGTTAATTGCTTTGTTTTTGCTTAAATAATCTTTGATTAAATGTTTTACATCTTAATGTCACTCACCGTGTATAGCACGCGACAATATGAATAGTTACAGAAGCTGAAGTGAAATACTGTGATCCGACAGAATAAATCATCTTTAAATTGAAAGGGTGACGCATGTGTGGGACAGATTTGATCGCTGTAATAAGATATTTGATTTTATGTCATACGGGTAAAAATTAAATTTATGGAAGCAATAGATATGTTATTTGATATATGAAAGCCCTTAAGAGAGTATGCAGTCAAATATAAATTTTAGTAAAGAAGAAGACTTACTTTGTTGAAGTAGAAGTTCTGGTTATCAAAACCATAATTGCATAGTGAGAAACCTAAAGAGAGACAGAGATCAAAAGTTTTCAGCCTGTCCCGAAATGTAAACCATATATTTACATTGAGTTTGGAGTTAACGAGAATATAAGTAAATAGTTGATATAAACAAAAAGGCCAATGCAGTAGTCTTTCGGTAATTAAGAGTAACTCAATAAACTAATTTTAAAAATGTTTCCTTGTAAGTTTTAATTTATACTTAATAATTCGAAAACTAATTGCAAAATTACAAGCACCGACATAAACGGTAAATTTAGTTAGGACGATTAAGCTATTGAATGTATCTGCATAATTAGAAAGCAACGGTTTCTACTTTCTAGCGTAGAATGTTGTCACCACTAGTTCCTTTAATCGGGGTAATTGACATCAGGGTACAAAAAGTAAGTCTCACGTCAGTTGTAATGTCATGCCGAATTTCGGCTTAAATTGGTGGCAGTCAGCAAATAAGCTCGAACTTCGTGCAAGCAAATTAATGCGTCAAGCTGCAGAAGTTATAAGGGAAACGGTAAAGCCCTAGTCGAGTCAGTAATTTATGCTTCTTAATTCCTCCAGAAATTCCAATGTAACTAACTTACATGTATGGTCTTTGCAAGTTACTCGGGTCGTAAATCAAGGACTCGGCTGTTATTAAATTTACTTTATCAAAATCATCGTACCAGCATAGGCCATCGAACCATGAGGTAGACTTTGGCTCGTCCGAAGAACCGGAAGCGACGAAGCCGCCGAAGTTTCTTGTCGTGGAAACCCATGTTCACACGGAATTTACCACTCACTGCAGCAGTGCACCAAGTGTATCCACAACTAATGGCATCACTTCAAGTCCCCGAGAATAGTTAAACGAAATCTAAGGCATGACCAGGATTTGTTATTGCTTTCAGTTCGATTGTCATGAATGATTTGCTTCATTACAGTCGCGTTTTACACCAAACACGAAACTAAAGGGCTGTAAGATATGACATGTTTGCAACTATTTAAAAATTTCAAGGTTATGGTCTTTGAATTCAACTTATTTCCGACGCCTTTGACGTAAAACATGATTTCCTGTACTAGTGCTCTTGTTATAGAAACAAAGGGACTACAAAATACGAGTTTCGGGACACGCGGATTCGTGCCTCGGCGGCAGCTTGATACTCCGACCGGTGGTTGAACAAATACTGAGGGATGCTGGAGGAACGACGCCACCAAGAAGGACGCCTGTCACGGCGCGCGCCGGACTTCAGGATAACGTTGCCGATTATGAAGTGCTCGGGGTTTATATAAACACGGGCTGTGCTTACAAAAACTATCACGTCTACTAGAAATAAGGATTACAGCTGCTCCGTGTGGTTATGAGAAAACGTAATCCCTGCGAGAACGTCCGCCAACTTGGAAAGAAAGCAATTAATTTTTAAAGGGAATAACAAACTTTGAATCCGGGACTCCGCTTTGTTGGAACCGGCTTATTATTTTCCCTTTTTAATTACGTAAAACGTTTGGGGATAACAAAGTGAGCAATCAACCGCCTTGTATTACCATTATTTTCAGGTAGGCTGTCGGGATTATTTTTATAATGTAAAGGGAAAACATTTTACTTTATGAAATTAGTCATTAAAGAAATGCGAGTTATCGTAAACTACTGAATTTCAGTCCATAAACGAGCTAATGTGTATCGCTTGTATCTGCACGAAATTTTATTTTAACATTTTACAATTTCATAATATAATTGGGGAGAATGCTGCATTCTGTTGAAGATGAATTGGCTTTAAATTTGATATATTAAACGTAAGTCAGTAAACATATGCTTTTATAAATATTGAAACGAAATTGCTGTACTACAACGATGTAACGTTTTTAGGTACGGAAATTTTGAAAAAAGCCGATTTGACAGTTATTTATGTATTTACAAAGACATTATCTTCTCTTCTCTTTTGCCGTTTAATGTTAAGGACAAATCAAGAAATAAATAAATTCTATTTCAATTTTTATTCAATAGAGCTTGGCCATGATTTGTCCTTGTCAAGTTGGTGTTCCAGATTTTTAATTTATAATTATATAATGCAATATATAATAACTATTTTTAGAATTGTTTTGATTCTGTTAAATTGAAACGTGTTTTACACACCTACCTACATGCAAAATCCGTATCCTGTACAAGTAACATAACTTGCATAACCTCAAATCTAAGATGCTCGAACATATTTAACGGTGCTTTTCGATTTTGGTGGCTTAAATTTTCCTTGGGAATGCATGCCTATTCTTTTATTTATTACTAGCAAGATGCCCGTTCTTCGTATGGACTACAAATGTTCGTTTTCTTCTTCTAAATCTTATATGAATTCTGGAGTATCCCCCTCCCCCCTCACTCAATACGCTAAACTAACAAAGGCCGTAAACAATGTTGTAGGTAAAAGACAAATAATATTCTTCCAAAAAAGTTCATAGTAGCTCTGTTATGCTTTACCCACCACCTGGAAATGTGTATGTAATTGTGATTCCCCTTGTATAGATTGATAAAACTATAGCTTTAGTATAACAATGAGATGAAATCAAAAATATACATAGTTACTTATTAAATGTTATATTCATAAACACCAAGTCGCTATCTTACCCGGTCTAAGAGATATTGAGGAATTCGTGAAAACACAATCTACCCCTTTTCACCCCCTTAAGGATAAATTTTTCAATATTCCTTAAACCACTTTTTAAATATTTTTACATCTATATACCAACAAATTATTTTCTAACGCAATAAACACAGGAGATACGAAGGGTTTTTAAATTCACCCCGAATCTCGGTCTAGGGCGTTTAGGCGCGATTCTTTAGGCGCGCATTTTTAGGCGCACACTTTTAGGCGCGAGCACTTTAAACGCGGATGCTATTAGGCGCGTGGATGTTTAGGCGCGGCAACTTTAGTCGCGGGGACAGTTAGGCGCCACATGAAAGAAATTCACATTATTCTTGATTTTAAAATTTTTTGTTAGGTAATTATTGCAGTCATTAATGTTGAAGAAAAATTCAAACCCTTATAAATAATATTATTCGGATTTTTACGAACCTTCTTCAGTGTTAAAGTTTTAAAAATTTACATATTTAATTTACAGTGTATCGATTATGAAAAATGAGTTATTTACATTTTGTATATGGATAGTTTAACGTGGTGGAATCATACACACCATATAATTTTACACACAGCTCACATTTTGCGAGTAGTTAACGTAATCAACTAGTTTCTACGTTTGTTATGAAAGAGGTAGTTATGTAACTATTTACAGTTAGGCAATACAGTATATGTTCAAACCATGCGGAAACGTGATTACGTGGCGCATAACTGTCTGCGCGCCTAAAGTTGCGGCGCGTAAAAACAAAATTTACTCCTTTTCACCACCTTAGGGGTAAATTTTTCAAAATCCCTTAAACCGATTTTTAAATATTCTAATAATACACCTATATGCCAAAAAAGGATGTTCTAACTTAATAAGCATATGAGATACGAAGACTTCTTTAATTCACCCCGAATCCATATTTGCACATTTAGGGGTTGATTCGGGCAAAATCATGAAATACCTCTCTAGGGATTTGCGTTGAAAATCTTTGCAAGTAAACACCAAGTCGATATCTCAACGCGTGTAAGAGATATTAAGAAATTTGTGAAAACACATTTTACCCCTTTTTACCCCCTTAGGGGTCGAATTTCAAAAAATCCGTTCTTAGCACTACCTTACGTAACAGATTGAACCTTCCATCCAAATTTCAAGTTCCTAGTACCAGTCGTTTCTTTCATATACAAAGTGATTTTTGAAAACGATCCGCCTGAGATATTTCAGAAACCAAAAGAAAATTAAAAAATTCCGAAAACAGGTCCACTTATCAACTAATGTGACAGTTTGCTAGACAAAACGTCAACGGCTTGCTTTCTTTTTTTTCCACGCCTACCTGATTAAAATTAGGTTTCGATAGCGCTTACCGTTCTCCTGAAGTGGCAATGATAAACTTTCTCATAAAATTTAAGAAAAAATAAAAAACGTGGGCAAGTGACACATCACCATAATCCTTATAAGATAAGCTTTCATTTGAGATACCACGCGATGGGTCATTCCATTTAAAATTTTTGGGGAGGTATTCGTGGGGGCCCAGGGGTAAGCGTCAAAAGTGTGAATCATAAGTCAAACCGTTTCCCCCTTAACATATAAGTGGACCTGTTTTCGGAAATTTTTAATTTCCTTTTGGTTTCTGAAATATCTCAGGTGGATCGTTTTCAAAAAATCACCCTGTATGTATAGATTTATTACTACTTTAATAGAATTTTGGGGAGTTGAGGTAACTTCACTGTGTAATTTCTAAAAGCAACGCAAGGTCGAAATTTTGCAGCGGCTAGTACTTCCTCCTTGCTTCTCGGCAATCCAATTCAGTTTCGAAGAGTCCGATATGGATCTGAAACCCTAAGCCTTATTTCGAGACCACCGAGTGTTAAGTGGCCTTCAAAGCTTTCTGAGGCGGTGGCGCAGTTTTTTCCACCGAGATGCTTACCGTGCTGATTTAATTTTTGTACTGTATGTGATCGCAGGCCGCCTTCCATCTCAGGTAGCTTATTATGCGATTCGTGTTCTAAGCTTGTTAGGAAACGTTAGGAACTTCTAAACCGTTTCGATGCATTCGTTTGCCGCCGACATGAAAATCCTTTGCACTGTTCTCTTTTGCGATACCTGGAAAATTTTGCTCTGCGAGCTTTGTTCCGTCCCTCATTGCATCTCGGTTTGGCGACGCCATACTGCCCGAAAAAACAATGGTCATCACTGGGTTAGGGCTTTACCTATTTTACCATTTTTATATTTAATTAACGGTTGTGGGTAAGATAGTACCAAGGGACGTTTCCTTCTTAATGCCTAAGGCAGCCAGCGAAAAGTATTTAAATATTATTTTGATTATTTTTTAAACAGTCCTATCAGCCAATAGTAATGACAAATAAATTTCAAATCGACCAATAGCATCAAAATTACACTGACTATTTGCTAGTAGCTGATTACAGCGACTATTTTTCACAAACCATTCAAATCGTTCTTCGGCTGTAACACGACTAGCTAAAAGTGGAGTAGGTGAGCAGTAGTTGTTAAAAATAACAGGACACTCATCTGGAAGCCCCATCAACCCTATCTACAACTTGAACCGTTTAAAAAAATAATCACGCCGAATTACATTCGTGGTAATATTTTTTTTTGTAATTTTAACTAGATTAGCACTCATCTTTGTTGCTATTAAGAGATTTGTAAATCTAGTTAAAATTATCAAAACCTGATCGCCACTTATGTAATTACTGTTGATAATACATGCTGTGCTTTTCGAAGACCTATCGACAGACTTGAGTTATATTTTTCAAGTTAGAGATGAGCTTTTGTACCAGCGCCAGATAGGCTGCACAGTAGTTAGGATGGGCTTTAGCTGATACCTGCGCAGTTCTTGTAACTGTATTACTATTCTAAACCTTTACTATTAAACGTGCAATTCACTTACGATACAAATTTCGATAACTTGCCTTCATATTTAATTTTGATCATTTAACTACTTCGATGCCTAACGTAGCTTTTGCGTATTTTATTAACATGTAGGTTCTGGATCTTTTTGCATTTAGCGACCCAGTTTAACATTTATGTGCCCACTTTAAACTAATTGTAACATTTAACTTCAGGTTATGTTGCATTTATGAACCTGATTTTCTGTTTATGTGTCTTTGACGTTATTTATTTTCTTAAGCTAATTGATTGTATCTTCTCGGTTGTTTTTTTATTGGATTTAATATGTAGATTGGTGGTGATCTTTAGTACCCCACTTAACTGGAACTTGTGCCTATTTTATTCGCCCTTAATGGTTGTTCAATTAAAGCTTCGGTGCTTGACCTTTATTTCTTGGTTTTTGCTTTATAAGCTACCGCAACTTCCTCGTTTTTAGTATGGTTCTTCTAAGCAGAAGCCGTACTCGGTAAGTGAATGCCATTTAGATTGTGAGTTCTACTGGTTTCTTTGTTGTCGTGGTTGACGACTGACGCCCTTTTGTTTTTTGTTTTATTTTGTTTCATTGAATAACCTTTAAAATTTTAGCCATGACAACAAATCGCCGCAAGGATTTGAGGTAGTCCGGGTTGTGATCGCTGTATATAGTTATATACAGGGACTCTAGGTCGAGTATAAAATGCGCTACTGTAAAAACACTTTAATAAATATGACAAAAGACATAAATAGTGTACTGCAGCCATTGCGTCTGAAAAAAGTCTTGATAATAGTAAATGAATAACGTTCCTGATAAATTTGATTCACGAAATATATATTTTGTAATACAAACATAGTTATAATCATTAGTCGATTCTTATAGCAGAAAGTACTACAGTATTTGAAATCTATATGAAATAAATGATGCTGAATATCGAAATAATTTATCATTAAACTGACCAAAACCCGTTTAGATCTTATTTACTTACCAAGTATGTGAGTACACTGGGTAGCCATTCTCAAACTCGAACAAAATTATTGCACATAAAATGATACTAATTAATAATACTAATAATGTGGCATGACTATGTTCGACTCGAGAGTGGATATTGTGTGTTATGATTAATCCTATCACGAATAAATTTTATGAGATGTTATGAATTTACTCAGGAATTAATTTTATTCAATATTTTTGGTATAAACTGATACTTCATAAGCACTTATATTACTTACTTTTTTAATCCTAAGTAGTGTCGACCGATTATTAAAGTATTATGGCGTTATTTGAACTGACAGATATTTGAATTTTCCAACGAATATTATTAACAGACTCTTTTATTTTTTACGAATTCTATCTGATACGGGTCCAGTATCAAATCCTTTTAGGTAAACTTATATTTTCTAACATGTGTGGATGTAACTCAGCTTGGAAAGCAAACGTATATTAGTATTTTTATATTTTTAGTTTGGCGAAATACCCAAAAACACCACCAATTTATTTGCAACTTGAAGAAAACATGGTATAGGCATAGGATTTTTCATAAAAATACCTATTGCAAAAAATACGTTATAGAATTCCCTCAATATTCAGCATAATATAATTTTACAATAAAACTATAAATTCGCAATAAAACTGTATTCTATGCTAAATTATTTCTGAAATCTTCTAACAAAACAAATCAGTTGTACTAGAAATGTTATCTCTATAATTATATGCAAAATAAGGAAGCCATGTCGTCAAATGTTAATTGTAAATCATATACATACATACTTCAAAACTTCAACCATTTACCTTTTCTGCTTCTGGGACGTTCAGGAAATAAAATAATTTTGTAAGAAATTGACTGGGTTTTCGAATAAACGTTTTATTAAACACCTAACGTATGGTTAGAAACTTTGCCTGTAGAAAAAGCTTTAGTTAAAGGTCTATACCGTTATGTACACACGATATTGATTGAAAAAAATATTACGAAGGTGGTGTACGTATTAAACTTACCACTTTCAGCCCTGTTTTGGGATATGACATGTGAACGTACCTGAAAAAGAAAATAATATTTATAGAGGCTGATATGTGACATACTCCGTTCTTAGATTATAGATTACAACTAATCAATACGCTAAGCTGTAATAGAGCAACCTTCACGCACTTCTAAAAAGAAAGGGATAGTCAATAATGATCAATTATTCAGGAAAAACCTAATAAATCGTTAAGTTCTAGTTTCCTAACAAATTAATTTTGGTTTCATACAACCGCTTCTCAAATATTCAATATTTCTGTAAGTTTTGAAATTGTTTAGGTAGTAACGCAAGGCAGATATTTTTGCAAATTAAAACATCAAAAGCATTAACCTTTCATATATTTAAGGAATTTATATTTAACATGCATGCAACGTTTTGAAAGAAATATCATTCATAATACTACCTTGAAAAGCTATTGGCCCATTAATAAGTTTAATATCGAAGGCGTAACTTATGTTACTGCTTATGTGACACGTTTCAAAGCAACTTTAATGTACTTAGTCGTACGTCGTACTGGAAACTTATGAATTCTACATGTGACTTTGAAACTTTTGGGTACATCTGCATGTATCCATTCCGCCATTAATCTGAACCACATAGTTCGGGAACTACGAAATAACTTGACAGACTGCATGAATATTTATTGGAAATAACAATACCTGTAGATATTTTCATTAAAGGTCATGTACTTGGAAAATTTTAATTAATTTGTAGGTAAATATAAAACTTTAGAATCTAATATAATGTTAAGTGTGTTACGTGAAGCTATCTTTGCTAATAAATATAAATTATTCTGTAACTCGTAATATCTTCTAAGTAATTTAGTCACACTGGCACACATTTTGTTCATGCTTGTTCTCAATTTTACATTATTTAAAACTCCGAACAGTCGAGCAATGAGTTAATGCTGTTATACTTTATGTGAAAAGGCAGGAGAAAGAGCAGTGCAGGTCATTAAATGCAGAGTAGTCCATTACATGTTTAAATTTTAACTTTAGTTCCTTTGTGCAGGCTACAAAATGTATCTACTTCAGCGATGACTTTATCTCTAATGAAATTTAAATGCGTAGGCACGCAGACTGGTAATAAAAGGAGCTAGAAGTTTTGTATCAAAATTATTAATCCCCTCGGCGCGATAAACATTTGCAAGAAAAGACTGAGATACACAAACATATACAAGTGATATAAAAAAGTTTCTTGCACTTCTTCTGATTTATTCGCATCTCGGATATAACAAGGGAGGGAAGAACTCATTCCTCATAAATGATATATAAAAAATACACATAAACGAGACAGAAACACATCCATTTTTCATGCGATACATTCAGATAGAACTGCACGTTCCATAAAATAGTATGCTTAATGCTTTTCTGAAACACGGTATCAATCATACTAAACGGGATTAAATTTCACCCTTAGAACACAAAGTGACTGCAACGGGAAAGCTGTTTAATAATTGAATGCGACCCATACGAAGTGCGAAGTTACGTCGCACCAACTTTAACCTTACCAGACTATAAAAACGCTAGATAAAAGGGAATGTGTTGCAGTTAGCTTAAAATTTTCAAGTTATAGCACATTTCGCTGCATATCTAAGTGTCATTTGTGGTAGGTTTTCACATTCAACTGAGTAATAATATATTCCTACAATAATAAGGTTGTGGAGATAGATAGCCAAAAAGTTTATTGTAGTAGGTATAAAAAATCTGATTGTCCCTTAAGGTCCAAACGTCATACATGTGAAGGTTGATAAAATATTTTACGTTTCGCCACTTTAGATGGCTTCATCAGAAATTATTGACAAGTGATATAACTAAAATACAAAAGTTAGAAAATTAGATTAAGTGAAATTTTGTCAAGGCTTACCAAAATGGCTTCCATAAAAGTTTATAATAATTGATAACAAAATTTGCAAATTTTTTGGCGAAACGTAAAATATTTTTTTGTAATACCTACTTGTTAAGTATTTCTTTAAGGACTGTTTACTACTGCGTAAGCAACCTCTTTACGGCCCGGCCGTAAAAAGTGTCCGTAAAGACCACGGCCTGCTAAATTGTGTGCCAAACGTCAAAGTGAAGTTTGTCACACAAATCCAGCAGCAAGCAACTCCACATAGAAGAAGGCGCAAAAGACTGCTATAACTCCTGAACATACGCTAAAATAACTTGCTCATTCAGAATCTTAACGTCTTTAGGAATATCTTCATCATTTTCTACAGATGTCATAAGTTACGAGCTGGTTACAACTTAAAACTGCTTACAACTATACACGAAATTGGAAATAACTGACATTTATAAACAACAGTTGCAACGTTCTACGCACTCTCAATCATTCTAAAACGTCATTACACAAACCTAGCGTTTTGATGAAAATAAATTAGAAAAATATAGATATGACCGAATTGTATGTAGGTATTACAAAAACTATTGTACAGTACACGTCCGTTAGGGCCTTTACTGCCTCGCCAGTATTATTCGACTCGCTCTTCGAGCTCGTCTCACAAATTCTCTGGCTCGGCAGTAAAGGCTATCCTAACGGACTTCTACTGTAAAATACTATATCAACCTTCACATGTATGACGTTTGGACCTTAAGGGACAATCAGATTTTTTATACCTACTACAATAAACTTTTTGGCTATCTATCTCCACAACCTTATTATTTCATCGAAGCAGCCACATTTTCATTCACCTATTATATATTCCTACAAATTAGTCTATTAAAGAAGTAAGCTTGATTTATAAAATTAATGTATTAAAACTGTGTTTTAGAAATTCAGCAACGTTATGCAAACTATAGATCATAAATATGTAGCATTCATAGATTTTCGTGGAGAGATTGACTTGATTCAAAAGAGTTTGCTTCTGAAAACTATAGTGTAATTAATTCCACTTATTCGAAAATCAAAAATACCTAAATATTTATCGTTACAGGTAAATATTGAGAAAAAAAACTAAACCGAAGCGGAGGATGTTCACGCATAATGAGTATCAAAATCGACGGGGTTTACCTAAAGAACATCTTTGTTTTACGAATCGGATGGTGCTTATATTCAGACATTCTCCAGAAACTTAACTTAGAATTTCGAAAAAGCGAATAAGAAAATGCAGAAAGTAAAGGAAAGAACAATTATTACATTCTCAAAGAAACAAATGAGGATATTAGAAGGAGAATTGAAGTAAGACATATCGTTATACTTATAGCCAATGGAAAATAGTGAAAATTATACAATTGAAACTTCGAGTGATAAAAGTATAAAGGCAGGTAAACTAAAATGTAGGTGGGTAGACAACATATTAAAACAGTTCAATATAGAAAACAATGGAGAATTATACGAGAGTCCAACAGTTCATCAACATTAGCTAGAAAGAAGAAGAAAACGAAGAATACGAAAACAATTTTTTAGAAATATACTTTGTTGGCGAAGAACTGAAGAATTAAGACATTTGCAATAAACATTCATCATAAAATCGGACAAAAGGAAAATGGACAAGTCTCAATAGATTAAATGTTGGAATCTATTTCAGCCTTGGTTCAACTATTTATAAGTTTTTATATATTTACTTAATGACCGTATACGAGTTAATTGACTTTAACAGACTATTTCATAAAAATTAAAATTCTAAAGTGAAAGGTAAATTTCTAACCAGTCGATTGTTTAGTAACATAATTTTTAAGATTGATATAACTATATAATTTATTACTGCGTAACAGTACAGTACCTTCTGAGTAGTATAGCTCGCTGCTATGAAAAATAGGAACGTGTTTTCTTATAATAACAGATTATTTCAATATATTTAATTTCCCTCGTCTAAAACACGAAGGACGTATTGTAATCGTGAAAAAATCATTTTCCGAGCATTTCACGTTTCAGGATTCTTAAATGGCGCAAAACATGTTTTCTCAATTCCGTTTGTCCGTCTGCCGCTGTGTCCGTTTGTCTGTTGAGGGTATAACTAAAAAAATATTTGTTGGATGAAGGCGATATTTTGCATGCGGATTATATATATTTCTGGCTCAAAACTGAATATACTTTCAGTCAGAGATATACAGGGTGAGCACCGTAAAAAATAAAATGTCCATTTTTTATTTAACTGAGGAAAATATATAAGTGATAATTTGAATATAGCTCAGGTTTTACCCTTGACGAAAATGGGACTTAACAGATACAGAGTGAACATTACAAATGGGACAGAAATGTATAGCGCCTTTATAACGCAGCCAGAAGCAAAGATAGTACCCACGCGGACGTGGTGCAGCGGTTGAAGCTACGGAAGCGGCTGACTCGCGTTTGGGAGCTCAAGTTTGGATCCCACCGCCACCATTGTTTCTTTTTACTTCCCTCGTCTGAAAGACGAAGGAAATATTGTAATCACGAAAAAATCACCTTCCGAGATTTATTCAAATATTCAGGTTTCAAGGTCCCTAGATGACGAAAAAGAGGTTTTCTTAATTCCGCCTGTCTGTCTGTCTGTCTGTCTGTCTGTCTGTCTGTCTGCCTGTCTGTTGGCAGTATAGCTGAACAACTATTTGTCGGAGAAAGACGATATTTTGCATACATATTATATATCTACCTCGCATGATACCGGTACAAATTCATACTAATATATACAGGCTCAGCTTCTTAAAAAATAAAATTTTGTTTATTTTTGGGTAATAACTGTCACATAGGTCAGGCTTTACATTTGCCGAAAATAAGACTCAACCGATACAGGATAATGTCACAAAAGAGTAAAAACGTTTCAACAATAAGCCCGTTCTGTTCAAGAGAAGCGCGCGCCGTACTTATTTCTATAAGGCTTGATGGCGCAGTTGGAACTTCGTTGTAGTTACATCCGTTGGGAGATGCGGTTACGATCGCTATGCAGGTGCGGCGGGTTCAAATCCCCAGCGAGATACATTTTTTTTTAATTTGCAAGTTGATCCAATTCGGGCGGGGGAAGTTCTGGGTAAAGCCTTTTACAGATTTTTTCTATTTGTAAATTGATGTAATAGGCATTGCTAATCGTTTTCTTTCGCTTTTTCAGTATTATTAGCAACTATGATGTTTGTATCTATTTTGTACATAATTTTAAACACTCTTATTGTCCTTTAATATTTACCAAAGTTGTAGTTTCAAAACTTCCACTTGCGACGGAAGTTCCGGGTAACGCCCTTTACAGACTTTTACTTCCCTCGTCTGAAAGGCAAAGGAAGTATTGTAATCACGAAAAAATCACCTTCCGAGATTTCTTCAGATCTTCATGTTTCAAGGTCCCTAGATAACGAAAAAGAGGTTTTCTTAATTCCGTCTGTTTGTCTGTCTGTTGGCAGTATAGCTCAAAAACTATTTGTGGGAGGAAGACGATATTTTCCATACACATTATATATCTACCATGAAACCGGTACAATTTCACACAAATATATACAGGGTGAGCACCTTAAAAAATAAAATTTGGTTAATTTTGAAATAGAAGGAAGTAATAATTTCCATATAGGTCAGGTCTAAATGCAAAGACCCCAAAGAAACAAGCACAAAAGAAGACGATTCCGTTTACCATATTTGGCCAGTTCTTAATATGAAAAATTAATTTTAATTATCTATCAACAATGAACTAGAATCTGAATTATTTATAGTGGTTGTACAATACCAGCTTTTTCCCAAATTCTATAGATACTGGTTATGCATGTAGTTTAGTGTACCACAACGGCTGTGCTAAAAGTATGTACCTACCAATCCAGCCCATTATTTATACAGTTTTGAAAAAAAAATGCATGCGAAACTACTACTAACATCTATTGACTTAAGGATTAATACAATTATTGTTTTTCTTTAATACTGTTCTTGGGATTTATTAAATAACCAACAATATTTTGAGCTATAAGCCACATATAACGTCTAGTAAAAAAGCATTTGTGGGCTATTAAAACATTATCAGACAGAAAAAAGATGAAAGCTTAAACTGTAAATGATGATTTTCAGCAATTCTTTAAATGGAAAGAGTTTCAAACAGTTCCTGATATAGTGTAACTGTTACTGTGTAAATGTACCACAACCTTTCATACGTTAAGTGATAGCATTATTCATTACTTACTCGTATATCATAAATTACCACATCATACTAAGACTTGCAGATATATGGAAAAAATGTTTTCCTTGTAGTCCTTATGATCTACGTCAGTCTTAGCATATAATGAATCGACATGTATTTTAAATACAGTCTAACAGACTGAAGCTAAAATTGAACTGTACTCCTCTGCCATTATTATTTTATAAATTGGAATTAAATCATTTTTGTTTTTGATTAATAGGTATGACGAACTGGTCATAATGAATATCAGAAATAAATCAAACATAGATAAATTTTTAAATTGAGACCAAAGAATTGTGCTAAACTTATTTGTAAAAAAGATAGAAACGTTTAAAATATTAAAATTTAATATGCAAACAACATTATCACAGAATGTTGATTTACGTGTATAACCCATGTAACACGATTCATTGCTAGTTGTATTTTTATCATTTGTGATTCATTACTTTTCTGATTTCTTCGAAATACAGTAATTAACCTACTGCCAGTAAACTGTATTCATTTTCTTCAGTGTGTAAATTAAACACACAAGGGTGAAATTAACTTTTGCTCTAGTGATGGGGCCATAATTACACAGGGCGATCAAAAATAAATTTGATCGTGGGAGCCATTGAAAACAATCTGCCTAATCTGTAGCATGCTTTTTGTTGACATAAAATCGTAATAGTTATTGATGTATTAAGGACATAATCAATAGATTATAACACGACCGTATGTTTAAATCGCGACACGAAGAGGGGAGCTTTAAATTTCCCGAGAACTATTTGTAGGTTGGTATAATCTATTTATACATATATAAAGGAAAGTCACAACCCTGACTAATCAACACAGAGCCGTAACCGCTGGTACTACAAACTTGAAATTTGAGTGGAAGGTTCAATTTGTTACGTAAGGTAGGATAAGAAGGATTTTTTTGGAATTCGACCACTAAGGGGGTAAAAAGGGGTAAAATCAGTTTTTACAAATTCCTCAATATATCTTACACCCGATGAGATATCGACTTGCTGTTTACTTGAAAAGATTTTCAATGCAAATGTCTAGAAACTTATTTCAGGATTTTGTCGTAATCAACCCCTAAAGGTGAAAATATGGATGCGGGGTGAATTAAAGAACCCTTCGTATCCCCTATATTTATTCAGTTAGAACATTTGTTTGGCATATACACGTCGTTTTAAAATATTTAAAAAGTTTAAGGGATTTTAAAAAATTGGGGTTGAAAAGGGCTGAACTGTGTTCTCACGAATTCCTCAACATCTCTTAGACCGGATAAGATATCGACTTGGTGTTTGCTTGCATAAGTATCCAAGGTAAATGTCTAAAAACATATTTCAGGATTTTGCTCTATCAACCCTAAAGGTGCGAATTTGCATTCGGGATGAATTATAGGTCCCCTTGTATCTCCTTTGTTTGTTGAGTTACAGCATTCTTTTCTGGCATATAGATGTGTTTTTTGCAAATCTTTAGAAAGGGATCATAGTTTTTTTTTCAATTTTACCCCTAAAGCGGTGAAAAGGGAAAACTGAAAAGGGGGAGGGGGTTAAAATTAGTAACTTTTTCCCTCTGGGTTCATTTTAGGATAAAACGAGCTGAAAGATTTTTATAAATTTCACCTCTAAGGGGCGAAAAGGGGTAAACTGTGTTTTCACGAATTTCTAAGAGTAAAATAGAAGAATTTTTGAAATTTCATCCCCTTGTGGTAGAAACGGGTATCCTGCAATAATTTACGAATACATAATCTAATAAGTACATATATTTTTTATTTTATCTCATTGTTAGACTAAAACTATAGTTTTATCAATCTATACAAAGGTAACGACAATTACATACACATTTTCAGGGGGTACGTGAAGAAAAAAGAGTTAAGAACTTTTTTGGAAGAATATTGTCTCATTTTTACCTACACTATTATTTTGCAGCCTTTTTTAGTTTAGCGTATAGAGTGAGGGGGAGGGGGGACTCCATTCATTTAAGATTTAGAAGAAACAAACATGTGTAGTCCGTACGAAGAACGGGCATCTTGCTAGTCATTATATAAAATTACTGAATTATACAAGTTGCATGAATCATATACATCTATAATCAGACCAATCTTTATCTATGGATGTACTGTATGAGGCGACACATTTAAAACTAGCATCCAAAAACTGAAGGTCTTACAAAATAAAGTTCTGTGCATTATTATAAATGCACACTGGTTTGTCGGAAACACACAGCTTCACAGAAAAACGGATATTCCCACAGTTCAATATATTTTAACTATGTAGTGCAAAATATATACCAACTCATAATATCAGTGGCGGAGGATCATTAATTTCCATAGTAATTATATGTTAACTGTATATTCAAGACTGACTTGAATAGCACAAGTGCTGACATCGTATCATCTGTATTAAAAAAAGTAGTAATAATAAACTGGTAATCATATCGGTCCATTTTATTCAATAAATTAATTCCAACATCCTTGAATGCAAAGTGACTTCGAAGTTCGTATTTCCCGGTCACTCCCGATGTGCCGAAAGTTACTTTTCCCGCACTGCGGTGCTTTTTACTTTCCAACAAAGATTAGGGCAATTGTGTGTTGCTCTACTATAAAAATTAACATGTGCGTAAGGTATCTATAAAAGTTTAGTGATTGGTGCTGTCAACTCAGTAAAGTAGTAAAACACTAAATAATAATAATTAAAAAAATTATTCGTTACAAAAAACATTGTACCTAACTCTTTCGGGAAGAATTTTCCCGAACTTCGAGTCCTGTTTACGAAATAAATCACTTCGCCCGTTGGAAACAGAATGAAAATGTCAATATTTTTTCATAGTTTTCCAAAGTAGTAGTTTACGTAGCCAGGCCGGAAAGACCATCTTTACAGGACGCGTAGGCAAATGTCAGACTGATGCCGAAGGCGAGGATTGAAAGCCTACAAGGCCGTGTCTGGATGACTTACGTTCAACCATTTTTAGGCACCTGCGTTTCTTCTTAATTTTGCCTAAATATTGGAACATTACAATACCAAACAAGCAATATACCTTCTGACAAATCTAGAGCTACTTGGATTTGATTTCCTTAGTAACTATAGCCAATAAATATTGTAAATCAATCAAAACGTCAATTTTCCAAAGTACCTAGGTCTGTAAAAAAAAATTTCCAAAATCGCCCTCTAAAGAAATACTTACCCGCATAAAAATGTTACGGTAATGCATGATTTTTTAGTGCAAATTGTTGATAAACATGTACAACTGTAAATTGTTGTGTTGCGGATATTATTCTAAAGTTATATCTTTGCTGCAACCTTTTTGCCCTTTCTTTTTTCGTGGCCCCCATTTAATATTTAAAACATAGGATAGTTCTTAATTTTTTTTTAGAAGACAAGATTTCATCTTAGTGCTCCAGATTTGTTTATTTCCTATTTTACTATAGATTTAACTTTATCAAGCACACTAAGACCTAAAAGATGACGAATTGTGTTCATATGGTTCAAGGTCTTTCCTGTGAAGGATGTATTTTTGGAGTTAACATATTTTTAGGAAGTATTAAATCTTGAAAAAATTACCCGCAGCCATCGCGGACAGAAATGTACAGTGATCGATGCGGTAACTGCAGGTGATTAATTTTTTTTTACATTTTTAGTTTCAAAGCCACTTGTGAAGAAAGGTTCCCGTAAAGTCCTTTAGAGATTTTATCTACTTTGATGGCACAATATGGTTATTATAACACCGAAAACAGTGCTACAATAGAGTTCATTATAGTACTGTTTTTGCATTGTTAGTCTCACATGAAGAACGTTGAAACAGCCTACCTTGTTTCAGACAACTGACAGATTATCACATTTATAAAATGTCAAAATTCAAAGTTTTTGATGGTTTTTAAGCAAAGTAAATAAAATAGTATATTCTTCTCGTTAAATAAGAGACAGTGTAGCACCCATTCCACTGGATCACTCTACGCGGCGCTCGGCGTGCCCCAAACCCACTGGTGCTACAATAGACCCTCTTATTAAACTGGAATAATAATACACTATTTTATTTAATATTTACTCTTATCGCGGTATCTTTAAAAGCTGCCACGACCCGCCATTTTTTTTAATTGTTGCTGCCCTTTACAAAGTTTTCCTGGCCTCTGTTGAAAACTACTGATCTAAATTACCGGTACATTTACTTGAATTAAATATTTACTTTCCAAAGCCAAAGCAAACGACAAAGGGCTTCATTGTTAAATAATCATAATTTTATGAATCTTAAAACTGTTGTACAAGCTATAGATAATTATATCAATAAATCATTTATTGATTACTATCAACAAATTTACTATGATTAGTGGCACAAACCGATAAGCAGATTCCTTATTTTTCCGAAATGAAATAATTTCTCTTTTCTTACATGGAGAGGAAATATTCAAGATCTAATATGTCCAAGCTAGTCACGAATATGAATTTTCAGAGTTTCTATTTGGAGCTATAGAATGTGCTCGTTGCTTTTTAATAAACTGGAACTATTTTGTAGCTAATACCCGCGTCAAACAAAAAACAAAGCAAATTTATTGTTATGACAACTGCATCCAGCATTAGCTTGTAATGGATTTATTACTGACGCTAGATAATAGATGAACCTCTACGGTTACAAGTTGGACCGATTTCAAAACAGATGAGATAGTGGTCTCTATGGAAATCGAACTAATTGTATACTCAGTCGTAAAATAAATGCACGGTAAATTGCTACACTTTGAAAACTTAGAGTGTTCTGGCATATAATATATAAAAACACATCAAAATTCATGTACGTAGATAAGTTCATTTCAAAAAGTCAGCACAATTTCCTTTAATTACACTCAACAGGGCTTTTGCTTTTATTTGCCCAGCACAAAACAAACCAAGTTTGGAATATCTGTCTTAATAAGGTGTGCTCCCTATAGGAAGGACGTAACCCTAAAAACAGCGATTCACAGCGAATCGAGTAAGCACTTTTAATATGACAAACTAATAATGAGTGCTGCTTAATTCGCAGGGAAATTGAGCTGATACCGCATAATTTCCCATGGGCCCAGTTGTTACAAAGTAATGAACTGTTTCGATTTGAACATGTTTTTGTCCCTTTTGTACTGTATCTGCAAACTCATTCTACCGGAGCGAGAATTATCTTCGATATATTCAGCTTGATTCTGCAGTTATATATTTTAATTTAAATGTCAGGTGCAAATGGAGTGTCGCAGCAGTTTTTGTTGGGCATTACAGGGCTCGCTTTATTGCTTTCGTTTCATGAAAAGAATACGTGGTGACTTTTTCAGTATTCTTTCCTGATATAAAAAAAGCTATTACAGTCACGGCACAGCTTTGGACGTAAAAACAAAACCAACAATTATTTTTATTTATTGGAGTTGGTGTAGAATATATTATTTTTAACGTGTACTTTGCAGTGGAAATGCAATAATTTAGAAAGAAACTACTACAATTTTAGTCAAACAGTTAACATCATTTTCTCAACCTAAATCAGATATAATTGATCTTCAGTAATTCTCTTTACTATGACATATATTGAACCTGCTTATATGACGCCGATACGTCGGTGATTATAAAAGCTTTTTAGAAAAACATTTAATGTGAAACGTAGATATGACGTTTATAAAAACATGAAAATTTATCATTTTTCATATTACGTTAAAATAACGTGATCATAAAACGCCTTTTAGATTAGTAGTCGACTCCTTACGTCGATATAACGTTGTTATAACAACGTGATAATAACGTTTTTGTGTTACGTTCTGATGTCGTTGATTTGAAGTGCTTTTTAGATCAGCAGTTAATGTAGAACGTAGACATGACGATTATAAAAACACGAAAACTTAACATTTTTCTACTTTAAAATAACGTTAGTATGAAACTTCTTTTAGATCAGTAGTTGTTCAAATCAACGTTCTACCATACAATTACCTAATTTTGGTAGTTTTAAGGAAATTATTGTAATCTAAATGTAGTTCACAATATGCGTTATTGCAAGCCACTTTTACGCAAACATCTTAAATGGTGCCACTTTACTGGGTCAAACTGCAGCCTTATTGTTTACTAACAAGCAGTTTTGCAGACGTAGGTCTCCCAATGAAACCAAGTAATTTAATAGGTCGCCAATTCGACTAGAATACAACACCAATATTTTGTATGTATAGCTAGTGTATGATGCTTAATTTTTAATACAATCTCAAACACTAGGTTGTGTTTTTCTGTGAATTGACATAGGCTACAAATGTCTTAAGGGGTACTTAGACCTAGTTGTCCCGTTCACAAATCACGTTCAAACCTTTCATCCCTTCAACAAGTTCCAACCCCCTTCAGTATAATAACCTGGTTCTATTAATTTAGAAGTTACGTTTTCTGAGGTACTTCCTAAAAAGTGCAAGAAATTAAAAAGAATTCAGAGAGTAGTCGACTCTTAACGTCAATATGACTTTGATAAAACAACGTGGTAATCATGCTTTTACATTTCGTTTTTAATCATTGATTTTAACTGCATATTAGATCAGCAGTTAAAGTCAAACCTTCACATGATGTTCAGTAAGATCAGCAGCAAACATGTATGCTCAACGCACCTATCACGCATGTTGACGTGATGGTGCCGTCCAATTGAAACGAGTTACGGTATCATACCACATCTCAATGGGGTATGCGGGCAAACTGTAATTTCCCTTTGTCTGGTGATCTAGATTCCTTGTTTAGGCGGATAAAACGGAAAATCTGTGAGTCAGAACTTTGTATGTTTATTATTGAAGTTTGCCATAATGCTAACAGAAGATGCTGCATTAAAAGAATATATGGTGGGTAGTACGTACCAAGTTCCACTAAGCTTAATTTATTTCAAGGTTATATTTCAATGTTAGTTCAACGTGTCTGTGCACATTGGGGAGGAGCTGACGAAGAATATTGTTTTTATTAAATCCAATAAGTTTTTCAGATCATGGCATTTCACGGTATTATCGGAAAAACAATATGCAGCATTGTTGCATTGTGAAAATCTATAAATTCAATATGCTAGGTTCTAAGTAAAACCGAAGGCGACACATGTGCTGGAGTGTCAGTTTTAATACTATTGGTATTGGTACATTTGGTTGAAGTTGAATAGTATTTCCCACATCATTGACCTAATCTCACAAGTCGAATAATCATATGCCACTTTAAAAAGTTACCTCAGCTTCATTTATTTCAAGCGTATAGAGTTAATTAATTTATAATTCGGAGTGTGATGGTAAGATCTTTGTTAATACGAGTACCTATGGCTTTATTTGAATTAAACCTATCGTCTCAATTTATTTTAAAACACACGCATGCTTTTCTATAGTCAGTTTGGTACAATAGGGAGCTGTAAAAATGTTGAGGTTGTACGGTTCCAATAACTACATTTCCTGCTAACTCTTTTGGTTTATTAAATACTCTTTGTTGCTTATCAGAAGAGCTTTTATCGGAACTGATTTTGTAAGTGAAAAAAC
Organism: Agriotes lineatus; assembly: GCA_940337035.1. NCBI lineage: Eukaryota > Metazoa > Arthropoda > Insecta > Coleoptera > Elateridae > Agriotes > Agriotes lineatus. Next base: position 110,136,495 of record OW679194.1, read on the forward strand.
GTTGCTACAGTCTGTATTCTGACTTATGTGTATAACAATTGTACCGTGGAAATGTCTCTCTTAAATCAGTGCTCAAGCTTAAGTCGTGACAGAAATACGTTCCAGAATCTCTAATATACGAACAAAAAGGTGCGCACGTTCCAGGTTCAGATTCACTTAAAGTTTTATCATACATTGCTGTCTGTTCCAATGTTACAAATACCTTGAAAACTGTCAGACGTGCCTGGAAACGGGTATAGCAGTCATGCGTATTCAATTACAGCAGCCGCAGATGGGAAGGAAGTACGGTCAAGATGCATTTTGAATACGTAGTTATCTCCGGTAATCTCCTGGCATAAATTTTAATAAATTTCCTTGCGTAATGGAATAAATACGCCCAAAATATCGCTATCGTATTTGGCAAGAGCATTATAGATTTTCGATTTTCAGGAAATTGAGAATCTTAAGTTTGAATATACTGATTGAATGTTTTTACAGTTGAATATTGTAAAAAATTATATTAGTTCAGCTAATGTATCTGGACAAACTAGATTTATTATTACCGAGACACGATCAAGAAGCACATACAGTTTTAAAAAGTAAAAAATAATAGAAAAGAATTGTAGAGATTTTTTTTGGCGATGCACGTTGCAAAATAGTAATCGGTATTGCTAAAAAAACAGTTTACATTTTTACTCGCTTATATGTATTTTTGAAAGAAAGACAGATCATTTTCAATTCTCGAAAATCAGTGACGCTCTGTAGTTAACAAATGTTCATAATAGAAAACGTTAGTGAAGGTGGTATTGTAATGTTTCTGGTTTGATTGGTGGTTGTAGGGCAACTTAGTTAAAATACAATTATTTTCATATACTGCAGTTTTTACGTACATGCACACCATAAAAACTAAAATTAAACACAGTTGTTCAAAAATGTTTCCGAATATTTACAATCCTAATGCAGCATTTTGTATACTTTATAGCATTTGCACACGTTAATTTGCGTTAACATATCGCTGTGACCACAGTACATATGCGAAAAGTAGGATTATATTGACGAAAACCAGTTTTTCAATTTAAAGAAGTTTCTAATTTTAACAAAAATGAGGTTGAATTAATAGGATCAGAGAAAAAAGTTTACAAGTTATTAAAAGTTTTCAGTAATTACGTAAACTGCGTTCTTCCGTACTTCACCGAAGTCCTAAATTTCGCAAACTTTCCAGTATTAAATTATAAGAAATAAGGGAAACTCGGCACCTTTCATAAAACGTTCAATAAATTAATAAATTGCAAGAGAAATATTACTTCTCTCTCCCCTCTATGCAGCAGCTCTTCATTAGTAGGCGTAACTTTAAAGAAATAATTAATCAGCGACCTTTGATGAAGAGGGAATTACTTAATATGGTTTATAGAACGTTAAATTCAGAATAGCCCTAGGGAATTTTGTGAGCTTGTAGAAATTTGTAATACACTTTTACTTCTATAATTTTCGGAAGCACAATGAGAATTATTTCGCAGTGCAGTAGAGTAATTTAGCTACACCCAAGGCTCTAATATAATTATTGTTTTACTGTATGTGTCCCTGTAGAAGATTTAATCTGCCAACTGAGGTTTCTTTGATGTTTCCCATGGGTGCATAGCAAACGTTGTTTAATGAAGTTAGGAAAATATTAAAATTAAAGCATTGTAAAAGACTTAGTAGAATTTAAATGTATCGTAGCTGCTAATGCATTTTTCCAAAAAATTACATTATACTAAGCATGTAGAAGGGCATCTTTAAGAACTTTAAAATTAATAGCGGTTTGTTCAAGTAGTGACGAAAGCGATATTTTTTTATGAATTTACAGAAGTGCACCAATCGAATCAGTAAAAAAGTTGCTTTCATACGTGTTGTGCACCTTATTTTTACTTGCTTCGTCTGCAAGATGAAGAAAGTATTGTAATCGTGACAAAATCACCGTCCGAGATTTCTTCAGATCATCACGATTCAGTGTCCCTAGATGATGAAAAACAGGTTTTATCAATTCCGTTTGTCTATCTGTCTGCCTGCCTGTTGCCGGTATAACTCAAAAACTATTTGTTGAAGACGATATTTTGCATGCAGATTATATGTCTAGCTGGCATAAAACCTACACAATTTCAGTCAAATATATACAGAGTGACTACCATTAAAAAATAAAACTCTGTCTATTTTTACTTTAACTGATGAATATATAATACTAATAATTTGCACATATCTGAGGCTTTGCCCTTGACAAAAATGGGACCCAACAGATACAGGATAAATGTTATAACAAAATAAAAATGGGCAACAATAAGCTTGTTGAATGTAATGAAGTCGCATCGCGGCAACCCGAGGCACAGCTCCGTGCAAGGATGGGATCGAAGGGCGAGCTACGGGGGGCCTGCTTGATTCCCATTGAAATTCCTTCCACAGGCCCTGAAATCGCGCTCAATTTAAATCTCGCCTGCAATACTTTTTATTTGCAAATTGATGTGTGTTTCCTTTTATCGTTTCAGTATTACTAGGAACGTTAAAGATATTTTTATCTCTAGTTGCCTTTGTATTTTCAAAGTATTTAGTGTCATAACTTCCACTTGCTAGGGAAGTTCTGAGTAAAGCCCTTTACATATATTTTTGCATAGTGATGTTGTAACTCGAAATTTGGACGAAAATGACTTTATAATTTACAAATATTAAATTGGCAATTTACAATTTCAACAAAATAGTTAAGAAAATTATTACTTTCTTTACGATTTTTTGTTAGAAAAGACAACTTTCATGATCACTATGCGTTGCCGTTATGCATGAACCTTAAAACTCATAAAAAAAAGAATCGCTTTCATCACTAGTTATCGAAATAACTATTGCGATATCATAATACGTATGCATCTAAGATTGACATGCGTAGTTTAAATATAACGCTTTTTTGCATTAACCTAACATTTGGAGGCGTTCACACAGTTTCGAACAAAATAGTCTTTTCCATAAAGTAAATCGGAAAATCCTAAAGTACAATGAGAGAGAAAAATTTAATATTATATACCAAGAGATGGGTGCTCCATTTAATCTCAAGTGTGAAATATATAATCACAGGAGTTTGTTTATTTTTAAGGTTTGAAAATTTTCATTAAACGCACATAAATTGGAAAGCCACGTTAATAAGGATAAGATACCAATTCGTATTTTTTTTTGTTTTTTTAACATAAATACAAAATTAAAGTCTGATATTCAGTCTGCATATTTTCTATACCATTGGTATACGTATTTAGCGAATGTACTAAGTTAAATATTATATATTTTAACTTCTAGAACAAACTAAACTTATTTGTAGAAGTTTGGGACTTACCAATGGACAATGGTTTGTAGTATATTATTGGCAAAAAAGGTATGGTTAAAAGGTAGATCACAAGTGCCAATTTAAATACAATGGCATTTTGCTTGATTAAATATCGGATCCTCTACCGGAAATTTTGAGTCTTCACTATTTGCTATTACATCAGCTGGTAATGGGTTGTTCAACGAACCCATTGAAACATTATCTCTTTAACATAATCCCGAGATTCAATTTGATAAAGCATCAATTTCGTACAAGTTTGCTAATGCAATGCAGTACAAATTACTATTTCTGTATTAATGAAATTAGAGCCCTTGAAAACAAAGCCGTTCCAATCTCAGCAGAACTTCCATTTCGTACAAACTGCGAATATAATGAGAATTTCCTCCGACTAAAATCTTACTTGCTAATAACTGTACATGACATCCTAAGAGCTGACTACTTTAATAATTTTCCCTGAATATATGTTCGAGCCCGCCTTCTTACTTTCGTTTAGTTTATGACTGAATTAGTTGGGGCACGTAGGTCCTTATTAAGCAGAAATTTATTATTTTACTAGACCTACTTCGAGTATAATCTTGTTGTCCCTGACATACATGTTAGCAATTACCTTTGCTTTATGAGGAAATTATATTTTTGTTTATTTATTAATTATAACAATTAACATGTGCTTTGCTATCGTTTTTCTTCTCTTTTTAAACAAATGCTGATATACTAACAACATTAACATTATAATTCTTTTGGTATAACAGAATTACAGTATTAACAAATCTTAATAAATATTTTGTTAAAGTAGGTACGAAGCTTGTAGAATAAAAATTGTTCCTAGCATATATTGCTTTAGAATACTTTGCCTCTAGCAACCGCAATTGCTTGGTTTTATTGACAAGAAAACTGCCAAATATCATTAGTTGTGCTATAATAGTCTCGAACTTGTACAAGTTGGAAGTAGTGGTTGAGCGAAGATTTTGAGAAATAGGAAAGACTGAGCTTGAATAACTCACTAAATATCTCCAAAAGAACGGTTTAACGCCAAAATAAATTAATATGGATATGGTTGACATACTTGAGGATTCTGCTTCTTTCTACTAATTAGTAAAAAATTGGTCCGTTAACCTACAATCTTCTCTGACTATGCTATGAACACGATTAATATTTTCGTGAGCACACGCAAAATGCGTTAATTTGTGAATAGCATAGTCAGAGAAGATTGTAGGTTAACGACACTATTAAATATTATACAACATTAGTTTGTTACAAAACTTTGTCATTACATTAAAGAAAAAATGCCACAAGAAATTGTCCATCGTGATAACACTCCTATTCATAAGAGCCGTATTTCTATGAATGTAATTCGAGATGTTTGGTTTCAAGTGATGGAGCATCCTCCCTATTCATCTAACCTAGCTGCTAGCGATTTTTATTTATTTCCATAGCCAACAGAGTTTTCGGGGATAGAAATTTAGGAGCGATCATGCTTATAGCAGCAGTTTAGACATTCTTCTGTGATATAGACTCCGTTTTTTTCAAGAATGGCACTGCTACGCCTAAATATTGGTGGAATAACTGTCTCCATGTTCAAGGACATATTTTTGACAAATACGTTGATGTTCTATACTAAGGACAATAAATACTGTACATCCCTCGTATGTGTCATGTGTATTTACAATAAGCTTTGTAATTCTTTAAATACATGCCGATATAAATTACACAAAATTTTGTAAACTTTTTTTAAAGATATTATTACTATAATTATTATTATTGAAAAGTTTAGTACTGAGGTATTGATATTAACATTTAACAGCAGGTTTATATTTCTATTTTTAAAATTTTAAGACTGCATTTAATTTTATCCAAATCATGAAAGGAGGTATTGAGTAATTTACTAGAATTTGTTTTCTTTTTCATTACTTTAAAAACATAGTATTGCTTTCGAATTTCAGCGATTTCTTCCATCCAGCTCCAGAATATTAAAAGTTATTATTATGTATAATAATATCACAAGATTCCCTTAGTATATTCGATAATACTTTCTCGTCTTTACAACAAAATTGATGTTGCTACAGGAAACACGAATTTTGCTCGAAGAGGAGTTAGTCTTTGAATATAGTAAAGAAATCGAGTAGTATTTGATTGGATTATATCATTTCGTTTAGCTAATTAACTAATTTAATTTTTACTTACCAACAGTAATGTATTAAGTGCATAGTGACTTGCGGATAATATTGGTTATAAGGATGCACGACTGCTTGATTCAGAGCAATGCACGAAATACATATTGCGTGACTATTGCAAAAGTAAACAAACAATAATTGTAAACAGCAGTGTCAGTTTTTGTAATTGCGAAGTAAAATGGCTTGTTATAGCCGCTTTGACGATGAATCTCTTATAAATATCGAAACAATTGTGAATGATTCAAAGCTTGAGACGAAGTTTGATGAAACATCTACGGTTGGAAGAATCGCTGCAGTATTGGCTGATTGATCATTCAATATGAGAAAGCAGGATGGATCTGAATGGGGAGCGTTGTCACACATTTTTGGAATAGTGTGGTGACGCAATTACAGGAAAATTATTACAAGAACTATAAAATGCATTTTGATCTCTTTCAGATGGCACCTTCAAATCATCCCGAGATGCAAAAAATTTAAAGCGGCGGCAGTTGCAGCAACTGCCAGAAATAAGAAAATTAAGTTCGGCGATTATCACTCTCGAGGAACATTAAAAATCGTCGGAATTTGGGATGATAGTCCAGTAGGATTGCAAAGAAAGTTCTTCTATTTGGCTGGTATAGAATTGGCATGGAGGGGAGGAGAAGCGTCAATATGTGTTTTAGAATATGTGCAAGAAGAAATGGACAACACAGGCACACATACAGTGAGACTAGCTTATAATTCTATTTTCAGCAAGACTGTACAAGGAGGGGATAATCGGTTGGCAGAGACAAAGCGGCTGATACTGAATACAGAATATCCCGATTTATGTCTTATGAGGTGAGAAGTAAAAATACCTACAGTCGTTTTCACATACCGAAAATATGGAGGGAATGCAATTGAAAATTTCGTTAATCTTATGATTGGTTGTTAAGAAAATAATTCTCTTGAAAAATAGAGGTAGATAAAAATGGTCAAAAATGTCAATACGCGCCTTTACCACAAAGTCGACGAAAGTACTCTCTGCTGAACTGCTCTTCTGAAAAGTGCTCAGCAGCTCAAAAAGTTTGGGAATCGCTGATATAGATTATAGAGGCTCCATGATGGGAGATGTCTCATCACGCTATATCTCTCTAAATGTAGACTGTCCAACGTACAGCAGACAGGTAAAAATACTGAACGGCCAGCGCAAGCTCTGGACCCAATTTTCTCAACTTCTGCATAAATCTTAAGAGTTTCTTGTACGAAACTTCAGTAAATAATGCTTTGAGTCAGAATTTTAGCAGTTTATATCTTGTTTGAAAACACGTCAAGATAATTTGCAACAATCAAAAATAATTTAGTCATATATGTGGTAGTGGTTCTAATTGTAGTCAGGTGTATTGTCATAAAACCATGGGATGTGTATTTCAAATTACATACTTGTATTCGCACCTGTTACAACCTCTAGGACTTGCAGACATTATTTATTAACGGGGGATTACAATTTTTGCTTTTATGGCAATGTAAAATCCCTAATTTCCACCTCTTTTGGGTAATAGGTTATCGCAGCGACAATCACCATAAGTGGGAATTAGCGCATCGACACTAACATATATGATGATTACAACCGCGATTAGCTCTTTGTTGATTGAATACGTTGAAGATAATATAGGATTACGACAATCGTGAAAAAATAACCTTTCGAGATTTTTTCAGTTCTTCACGTTTTAAGGTCCCTATATGACAAAGAATATGTTTTCTCAATTCCGCCTGTCTGTCTGTCCGCGTGTGTATTTGTTTGAGGAAGACGATATTTTGCATGCGGATTATGTCTACCTGGCTTGAAAGCGATTACACTTTCTGTCAAATATATACAGAGTGAGTACCTTATTTTTTTTTCGTTTTTGCTTTAAGTCGAGAACTATTAGTTAACTAACATTAATATTTTGCACATAGCTCAGATTTTTACCCTTGACGAAAAAAGGCATATTTTGGATTCAACATATAGAGGGTAACCATTTTCAGAATTTTTAGTTTCAAAACTTTTACCTGCAAAGGAAGTTCTGAGTAAAGGCCTTCACTGATTTTTTACTTGGCACTCATACAAGTTGAATTTTCCATATCCTATACCATAAAATCGGTGGTCTCTTTCTTTGTTCGCTATCTCCTCCGAAGATACTGGACCGATTAAATTGCATGATAGCTTAAAATTTTGCTATTTTTTAGACTTAGATCGTAGGCCAGTTTTTAGTTTCAAAACAGTACGAAAAAGTAAAGTAAAATTAAATTACGATCGGGTGAAACAGCTGATGTGGTGCGTTCACAATGAACTCTTCAGCGTCGATTTCGACGTCAAATTTAAAAAAAACAATTAAATCGTGTAATTTCAATGTTGATCTATCAACATTTTTGTATGTATAATAAATTGTTAAGGTTGTATGTGTTTTTGATTGTGACATGTAGCACCCTTTCCCAGCGAAGCGTAGTTCGGGTGATTCACTAGCTATTTATAAGACATAGTTTCTTGTGCATTGCGTGGCAATTGAAAATCAAACAACATTTATTATATTATAACGTAGTAGATAAAACAGACTAAGAAAACAAGTGAGTGGGTTCGATTCCTGCTACTTACTGTGTCTATTTGGCACTTGTAGCCTTCGTGTACACGCAACCCTTGAAATTGAATTCATAGGGGTATAATGTCATGCATTATCTTTATACAATGTCGAACTTCTAAGGTGTATCAATGCTAGTAAAGGGGGCTACTACTATTTTATTATTGCGCACTTTTGTTATGGTACGTTTACTTTTATGCTATACTATCGCTCAGCGTTCAAATACACAGTATTCTATTTTACTTCATTTAATGTTAAGCCTCCAGGATTAAGAGAAACTTATTCCAAAAAACTATATATAAATTGTAGTAGTTTTTTATGCAGAATTGAAGAAGTGAATATTGTAACATAAGTTGATTAATCTGATTATTCATTTCTACTTCCCTTGTCTAAAAGCGAAGAAACAATTGTAATCTCGAAAAAAAAACCTAGCGAGATTTATTCAGATCATCACGTTTCAGGGTCCCTAGATGACGAAAAACAGGTTTTCTCTATTCCGTCTGTCTGCTTGTCTGTCTGTCTGTCTGTTTGTTAGCGGTATAACTCAAAAAATATTTGTTGGAGTAAGACAATATTTTGCATACACATTATATATCTACCTGGCATAAAACCGAAAAAAATTTAGACAAATATATACAGGGTGAGCACTTAAAAAAATAAAATTTTGTTTATTTTTGATTTAACTTAGCAATAGATGCAAGTAATACTTTGTACATAACGCAGGCTTTATTTTTGCCGAAAATGGGACCCAAAAGATACAGTATAAATGTTATGCGATACAAAAAGGAGCAACGAATAAATGCTTTACGTTAAATATAGCTGCAACGTAGAAATTCGAACAGGAAAGTAACAATTTGCACATAGTTCAGACTTTACTCTTGACGAAAATTGAATCCAACCGATACAGCGTAAATGCTGTAACACAGAAAGAGTTCTCAACGAAAAGGGGTTTTTATTTAAAGTAGCCGGAATGCACAGACTTAAGAAATGCTATGTAGCGTAGGTAGGAATAACCCATTTCTTTGCAATATCACACAAAACGTTGGAATCGCATACGCATCCGCCTGCCTTTCGACTACCGGTAATGTTTTTGTTAATTTGAAAATTAATGTAATTTATTAGAAACGTGAGGATATTTCTACCCTTAGCGTTATTTGATTTTTAAAATTCTTTAGTGTCACAATGTCTACTTACGAGGGAAGTTCTGGCCAAAACCCTTTACAGATTTTTAATTTAACCATACAAACAATTTAAAACTTTTCTTCTGAAAGTAAATACCAACACTTACAAAAAATATCTCTTGCGGTTTATTGTTTATAAAATAAAATACATTTTTGCGGTTAATGCGGAATATTTCGAAAGGTGTGGGAACGGAGGCATGTTTTCTGCCCTTAAACGCCGCGAGCTATTCGTTAATTGATACCTTCATAAATCTAGACACGGAATTTCACGCATCTGCTGTATTGAAACTGTTCAGTTCCCGTTATTAGCTAATAATTTGATAAAGGAGCTGCGCCAACGCACTTTGCTGCTCTACACGCTATCTACAATTCTATCAAATCGGCGTTGAAGCTCGATATATGGACGTGCGTAGCAAGCACAAGTACAGATTTAATGCGGTACAATAGGGGAACATGGAAAACATAATCTTAGGTACTTATGTTGCAACAAATTGCTTCTGAAAGCCTAATATGAAGAGTAACACAGTAAGACATGTGCACGCTTAAAGTACAATTTCTGTAAGTTTACTGTTACTGCTAATATAGCTTTATAGAAAGGAACTCTGACTTTGAGTTTTATATAATCTTCTACTTTATTACCTTCCTCGTCAGTCGTTTTTCTACTTAATGAAATGTAAATTAGAGAATCTGCACCTCATTAAAAACCTTTTCACACAATTTTATCTTTCTTCTTCTTCTTTACTTAGGCAATTGACGTGTTTATACCAGTATCTTACTTTTTTTGAGATACTGAGTTCCAACTATCTTTTTAGCGCTGTGAGGCCGTCGTAGTGGTCTCGATGTTCTTGTTTTTTTGGTCTCGTGCCCGTCATCTGCCATTCGTATAATATGATTTCTCATGGTCGTTTCTAATTCAGTCTCTTTTAGAGTACAAGGTCCGGCAGAATGAAGTATCCATTTTAAATTGAGTTGTTTTTGTTAACGGCTAAATTTTTATTCAAAAATCAAACAAAAGGTTCTTCAGGAAACACGGAAATTTTATTTTTTAAACATTACATCAGTCAAGTGACCTCCTCCTCGCTGCTGGCACTCTTGAAGCTGCTCTTACCCTTTCAGCATTTTCAAGTATACGTACAGAACGAGTTTGATCCTTTTGCCTTTCCTTTGGCACATAAGGCAGTAGTGCGAAACTTGTGTATCCACTTTTTAATTGTTATTCGACTAGGAACTGCATCTCGTGGATTTAAATGAAAGTAACGACGAAATAAACGCTGGGTGGTTACAACAGAATTGTTATTTTTAAAATAAGCTTCAACAGAACAGAACGTTGAATATTTGACCAATGCTCTATATTCACAGCTAAACTGACATTTTTCGCAAACACTTTTACAACTTTCTTAAATTTCCATTTATCGCGAAAGCATGGCGACTTGATTTGAATTTATATCGCATTATATTATGAAATGAATTAACTTTGAAAATGGATACGTCATTCTGCCGGACCCTGTATTTCTTGTAAAGTTCCGGAGTACTTTCATTATATCAGCAGTTCGCAATGCTCTTGTTTCTATAGCGTACGTCATTATTGACCGAACACATGTCTTATATATTTTGACCAACGCTTCAACTGTCATGTATCTGTTATTCCATGCTACATCCTTTAAGCATATTGCCATAACTGCCGTCTTGTTTGTTTGGATCTTTGCTTCTTATGTTAGATTTCTGTTATATGAGATATCTACCCCCAAGTGATTAAATTGCATGCCCTGTTCTATGCTATTACTGTTTAGAGCTAGTTTACATTGTACAGTTTTTTTTATACCTAATGACATTGTTTTTGAGGCCCATGTTTTCATATTATAGTATCATGCAGATGTGTGGACTGTGGAAGGCATTAAACAATCATTGTAGATTACCTTCATTTTTCGAGATACAACGCCAACGTTTGTATAACATACAAATTATAATCATAACTTGCAGTGATAATAGGTTACTTGATATTGTTGGCCATATTACTTTTATGCAAGATTTTTAAGTATAATTTAATCTTAAACCATTGTGTAGTTATCTGTAGTAAGTTATTTAATATTATTTCCTTCATTTTTTTTTAATAATGTAAGAATAAATAATTACGTCCAGAAAGAATTCCGAAAGGGATGCTGGCTAAGACCCAGTATTAAAGGACTTCTAAACATCGATTCCGACGTAAGCATTTTTAATGGGAAAGTTTTGACAAGCAGGATGATTTATTTGCATTTATCAGAACTTTAAAAATATCGAGGACATTAATTCATATACTGGGACAATTTTAGTAGCTGAAAGTTTATGTTTATGTTTATATTCAGCACTAGCAATTTTTGAACACCTTCAGTTTTGCGATTTAATGAATAACATTATATCCAGTAATGTATCTCTCTGCCTCCCCATAAAGGTGCAATTAAGTTGATTGACAGCGTTGCGTTTATTAGAAAAATACTATAAATGAGTGCATATCCTACAAGCCCATTTAACTTATTTCATGGTATAGTCTCAATCATTTTAAATAAAAAGCTTTTAGCTAAGCATGGAAATGGTAAATAGTTATTTAACAAACAAGTGTGTTAATGAGAGCTATTAATAATCGAGATATTTAATTGTTGAGATTATTAACCCTCGATTAACACACGAGTTAGTTACAATATTTTTTTCGTTGATCGTATCTTATTAAATTGAAGACAATTTTATTTTATTGCATGACCACAATTTGACACTTAAAAGTTTTGGCATTTATGGTAACTTTGACTTTCTATACCTAAATCGTTTATTAATAGAAAATCATCCATTACTGGAACAAAGTTTTTGTATAATCTTACTTTAAAATTGTGGGAAAGTTTCCTTAATATACATACTCTCCAGTAAAAAGTCAAGTATACTACAAATGAAATACACGTTGCGTTGTAAGAACACGAGCAGTTGAGGTGATACACGAAGAACATGCTCAAATTTAGTTAAGGTAAATTAAATTTGACTACGACTATGGTAGGCTTTAAAATGGCCACTTAAGCACAATTTCTATGGTATGCTCGAGGCTTGATTGGTTGATTATTATAACTGATCGCATTTCTGTTCCCTTAATATAAACTTCATCATAATTTTGAATATTAAACATCGTTACTCGCTATAGAAGTTAAGGTGAGAATATTTTTACTCCCCTCGTTTAAAAGACGAAGGAAGTATTGCACTCGCGAAAAAATCACCTACCGAGATTTCTTCAGATCGTCACGTTTCAGGGTCCCTAGATGAAAAAGAACATGTTTTCTCAATTCCGTCTGTCTCTATGTCTGTCTGTGTGTCTGTCTGTATGTATTTTTGTCTGCCTGTCAGTATGTCTGTCTGTTTGTCTGTTGGCAGTATAACCTAATAACTATTTTTGGAGGAAGACGATATTTTGCATACACATTATATATTTACCTGGCATAAAACGGAGAAAATTTCAGAAAAATTTATACAGGGTGAGCACCTAAAAAAATTATTTGTTTATTTTTGCTTTTGCTGAGACATAGATAAAAGTAGCAATTTTCACATAGCTCAGGCTTTACCCTTGCGGAAAATGGACCCAACAAATACAGCGTAAATGCTGCAAAGCAGAAAAAGGGGTCACCGAAAAAGGCGTGCGAGAAGTGCTTCATGGTCCATGTAAGGAACGAGCGATGTGCGTGTAATGAAATTCCAACGTTTGGATGAAAACGTTGGAATTGCATTCGCAGCCGCTTGCCTTTCGAATTCGAACGCCGGTAATGTTTTTCCATTTAAAAATTGATTTAATTTGCATTACCAAGTGTTTCCTTCTATTGTTTCAGTATGATTAGAAACGTGAAGATATTCTTACCCCTAGTACCTTTTGATTTTAAAAATTATTTAGTGTCACAACGTCCACTTGCAAGGAACGTTCTGAGTAAAACCTTTAAAGATTTTTACTTCCCTCGTCTGAAAAACGTTTCAACAATAAGCCCGTTCTGTTCAAGAGAGGCGCGCGCCGCACTTATTTCTGTAAGGCTTGATGGCGCAGTTGGAATTTCCTTGCAGTTACATCCGCTGCGGAGATGCGATTACGATCGCTATGCAGGTGCGGCGGGTTCAAACCCCAGCGGGATATATGTGTTTTTAAATTTACAAATTAATATAATTCGGGCGGGGAAAGTTCTGGGTAAAGCCTTTTACACATTTTTGCTTCTGTATTAAATAACATCAAATCTGTAGATGTTTGCCTCTATTTTACACTGACTTTTCATTTAATTACGCAGTGAATACTCGTGAATGAATCGCATTTCGTACCAAACATGGTAAATAAAAAATGCGGCAAAACCAACATTTTGGAATAAATACAATTAAAAACTTGTATTCCACTATGTGACAATTCCATTTGAGAACAGTCATAATTGCTTAGATCTAATTGTATTTCCATTACAATTTATAGCGATATATTGAATATCTACCCTGCATGAATTTATGTTACACTTATCTTGAGAAATTAACTTTTGTATTCAAGCAAGTTAAAATAATCGAAAGCAGTACTTAATACAGTATATCAATTGAAATAATAGAATTTTTATTCTAGTCATACTAAACCTAAAATGCAGCAATAAATATATTAAGCTGTTGTTAATTCTTATATGTTAACTATGGGTACATTAACCATTAATGTATTAGTTTTGAGCCATTTACCACACAGAAAATTTTAACAAATAAAATTTAATACAGTATTGAAAAATAAAAGCATAACAAGTAGCTTAAGCATGAGTTCGGGCTTCAAGCTATTTTTCTTTTATATCCTTGCACCGTTCGTTAAAAATACGAAACTAAGTGCTCACGAAAATTGAATTAAACGGATCTTACATTTCCGTTAGTTATTGTTAAACGAGTTCGCTAGGAAAATAGCAAGTTTTTAATTGAATCGGAGGCGTTCGCAGCTTATGGTGCAACAGCTTTCCAAAAGGTAACAAAAGCCTTAATGAAAACAAGTTTTCCGCTACACGAAAGCAGCTTCTGGAAAACGAATTTAGCAAGCTTCGAGTGACGGTTGTCATATTAAATTATTAGTTTCTACTCCATTTAGAAAAGGTTTGATTTAAGTGGATCATAACTCATATTATTTTGTTCAAATCTGATAATGTAGCCATTTTTGTTTTTAAAATTTTTATATGTTGGAGTAGAGGTTTATAAGAAGGTACATATACAATGCCACGTGGCTGTTTATGTTTGTACTACAAATATAACTTCATGCCAGAACATGTTATGCTAGATATAAAAAAGTCAATTCATCCTTAAAATATATGTTTATCTAGAAATCTAGACAATGGCTGATATTAAAATTAAGCGAGATGAAAAGGTGCAAGAGTCTTATCAATACTTCGGTACAGTGTTGGGATGGAGTGTTTTGCCACGTGCTTATTGGGGCGACCGCTCATTAAGACACATTAATTTAGTTTTCTTAATCTGTTAAAATGCTGCTTCCAGTGTGGGGGCAGAGAACGCCTATTATGTGGCGTTTTACATTCAATGATGAAAATGAGTAGAAATTTGTATCCGACCTTTCAATAATTAAAAAACAAATAGTTTGGAACTCGCGACCTTAAGCTTATGGGCCCAACTCTGCACAATTACATCGTCGTGTAAGCGTAGTTACGGGTCCGCTTAACGGCTTTTGCTGGTATCCTGAATACAAATAAAAAAGACATACAAAGAAAAACAACCACTCTCGTTTAAATGCTTTTCAGTAATTTGCATTAATATTAATATGCCATACAAATTAGTAAAGAAGTCATCCCGATAGGTTATGTCGTTCTCAAGATATAATATTTATATCCATACGACGGGACACCTTCACTAAACTGCATTTTTAGACTTTTCTGTAACACCAAGGTAGTTGGTGTATTCACAAAAATTTTATGAGACCTTTCATATAATTTTGGTCTGGTCGCGATTGATTGAACAGTTGCGGCAAAAATTGTAAGTTAATAAAAGTGGTAGGACCCGAAAGTTATTCTTTGGCAGATTGTGCAGAAGTAAAACGCATTTTTGTCATGAGACTAAATCACTCGTAACAACAAGGTCGATTTAGTAAGTACCGTGACGAATAATAATCTGTTGTTCCATTGTTCTGCACAAGAACGAAAAGTAAATGAAAGGATTCGATTCATGGAGCATAGAGGAAGAAAGATCAATTTAAAATGAGAGTAATGTAGAGATCCTGCTGGAAATTGCAGCCAGTTCCTGTTGTTCAACCCTAGGCGGCGTTCCCGACGCCCTTCCTTCTCTGCAGCGTTGGATCTCACCCTCTTTGAAAGGAAAGCAATGCATTTACGTGGAAAAAGAGTAAAACAACCCTCGGCGGAAAATAGAAAGAGGCGCGGTGAGTGATGACACTATGCGGTTACATTAGCCGGACCCTCGGACAAGCTCTTACGATTTGAGAAGTGACCCTCTAGAAAATGACATCAATTTGGGACGTAATAAGAATAAACGGTCGGTAAAATTAAAACGAAATGGGAGTTTTTATACGCACTAAAAGTACAGGAAATAAAGTGAGAAAAAGTTTACGCTCTGCACTCCACTTCGGGTCATTTAAAGTTGAGAGATATATTAAAAAATTTGTATACTCTTTCAAAGGCTTATTACCGTATGGGATGGAACATCTGCAAGAGATGACTTTTTACACAGGTACAGTATCTATTTTGTAATTCGGAAGTTGAGCCTAAAATATATTTTAAGACGCAACAAAATGTATGTTTTATGTGCACTTAGAAATCTCCTTGTGACAGTATTTAACAAAATAAGAAAATTACGTTCTGAGAGAGCCATAACTTTAAGTTGAATTAGGCAACCTTCTTCAAAAATAGAAGGTAGAAGGTTTAGGAGTAGTTTCAGCAATGATGGAAAGTGTTTTCCATTTAGGCTTTTGCATATAAAAGGTAAAATACAAAGTTGGCTAATACGAGGGCTGTTCAGTTAATAGTTATCTATAAGAAAATTATTTTTAAGGAATGAAACTTTATTGTTTAAAAAAACATATTACCTTTGTTCATTCTTTTGAAACACTTCTCAAAACAGTCAGAGAATGTTATAATAGTAGAAAACCATTCTGAGGCACTTCACACAATGCCTAGCGAAGAACAAACACTTTATCAAAATCAAAAATTTCTCTTTATATGCTATAACTCCAACCACTCAAAGCTGCAACTGGAAACCACCAAAAAGAACAATTTTTCATGTCAACGTTGTTGTTTTTATTGGTCTGCTACTAACAAGTTGACTATATAACTGCAAGATACTATAATTTTATTTTATGGTGTCATTGCAAATTCGTAAGTTCCTCTGAAAGATGAAGAATAAAAAATACGTTATTTAAAATAAAGAACCACCTGATTGAATACTGAAATATACTGAATTATTTCTTAACAAGGTGAACAATTTTAGGACATATGCCAATATTATTTGCGAGATAGGCTATTACATGATCTCCAACATCTCCAGATTAAAATCTTTTCGATTATTACCTTTGTGATCAGTTCAAGCAAATACTATAAGTGTTTGTCGTCGGTGTGTAGACGTGGAGTAGCTCATCACTCGGACAATATATAAAATTCAGTTTGACAGACTAATGAACAAAAACATGTTTTTTGGGTTCAGGTGACTAAAAAGTGAACATCTGTTGAAAACTCAATTTCGAATTTTTGAATTCAATACTTCCTTTATTGTAAAAAAAAGTAAAATTATTAACAGCAACAATAATAATTGTTTGATTCACACAGATGCGTGCATCAAAACCTTTTTGATTATAATTAATCATGTAATTCAAGTCATAACTGTTCTATCTCATTCAAAGGTCGTGGTAAAGTCAAATTTGCATCTTGCCGTATTTGTTTGCCTCTGTTAATGTTGGAAAGGAATTTTTAAGCTTCCCTTAATGGCTTTTAAGCGGATGGATACATTTTCTAATAGAACTTAAGCCGACTTAGCATATTTGGGAATCATGGGTTTATGGATTTCGTTCAATTGCCTCATTGAGAGAGCTTAGCATTAAGGTTTCTTAGAATAAGCATTTTTCCTAAATAACGTGCGACGCTCCGATTGGCTACGCAGGATCGCCTCAGCCAATAGTGTTTGAGCTTGCCCCTCCTTGATGATTTGGCGAGTTCGGCTCGCTGTAAATTCAAAGTCAGTTAGATTCAGAGCCTCGAGGAAGCAAGTTCAGCTATGCTTTGTGCTAGTTTGCGTTTCGGTCTAACTCCCTGGTAAAGTCGTTTCCAGGTTGTTTTGTGTTACGGTTACGCGCAATTCGCTATTTTCGCGTGGCCAATCCAAGCGTGTCACAACAGTTGAAGCTTTTGTAAAAAACCATCGGTCCATCAGTGACGTTTGTAATCGTTGTTACTCAATATACTCGTGTTTGTTAAGTCTTGTTTCACTCCAACAACTAACTGAACCCAAGTTAGGGTTATTAAGTGGCAGTTCCCGGCAATCCCATTGAACCGGAACTCGCAGTGGATTAATTGGGGGCCCCATTCGTGGAAGCCTCTTATCAAGTTAATCGTACAAAAAACATTGGTCCTTCGAGCCGGATGTGGAAGAAGCTAAAAAACGCGAGTGTACAAGTTTCCAGTAGCTGGTGGATGCAATTGCTCCAACATCGTTTCGTCGGAGAGCGTCAAGAAGCTTCGCCAACACCAGGAAATTCAACCATCGAGAGCTTACACCGAGTCCAGGTCCCACGTCAAGCGGCAGCGATCGGCAGCGGGTTGGTTTTCTGTTCGTCAAGAAGTTACTACGTTCTCAAATCAAAAGTAAGTCCTTTTCCATTACACTTTCGTTTAGTGTTGTTTTTTGCTTGTGTCAGTCATGGTGGAAACTCGTTCGACATCAGCGGTCATGTCGGAAACTCGCGCTTTAACCACTCGTTGCAAATTCATAAAAGCCCAAGTGGATCGTTTCAAAACTCTATTTCATAGAATTTCTTCGTCCAGCCCCGTGAAGGCTCACGAGGTCGGCAACTTGTCAGAAGAGTTTAGTTGTTTCCAAAATTTGTTGGATGAGTATAAGAAGTCAATGGAGGGCCTAATGGAGGCCGACGCTGAACACTTTGATGAACTTTTCAATGAATTCGACTCTTTTATGACTCATTTTAGCGAGATTAGTAGCGCAGTAAAGGAATTCTTATCAAAAAATAAGATCAGTCCGGGTATAAAACCGAATGTAGGTCAAAATTCTTCGCAAAGTGGCCCTTCAGGAGAGCTCGCTGGATTAAGATTACCACCCTTAGATTTGCCTTCCTTTTCGGGGAAATTCGAGAATTGGGTTCAATTTCATGACTCCTTTACGTCGCTTATTCATAACAACGTTAATTTGACCAACGTTCAGAAATTTTACTATTTGATTTCTTCCCTTAAGGCAGAAGCTGCTAGTTCAATCTCGTCGTTAAAAGTTACCAACGATAACTATACCATTGCTTGGGACATTCTAGTCAAGCGATTTGAAAATAAGAAACTGATCATAAAATCAAACATAAATGCGTTATTCAGTTTAGAGAACGTAAAAAAGGATTCACATTCGTCTGTTCAAAGGCTGCTCGATAGTGTAGTTAGAATTTTGGAAATTTTAAAGGCGTACGGGGAACCCACAGTCGACACCATACTAATACATATCATAGTTTCGAAGCTCAGCTCAGCAATGCAGACTGACTGGGAATTATGCAAACATGCCGGACAATTTCCTACTTTGCGAGAGTTGTTAGATTTTTAGAGAGCAAAAGTCACTTATTAGGTTCGCTGGAAGCTGCGAAAATAGGTTCGAGTTTGGGAAATCAGGGATCCGAGCAAAAAAGTCATGCACGCGCTCATGTAGCCAGAGAGCAAGGTAATCACTCTTGTGATTTTTGCAAAAATAGTAATCATTCGATTAGCGCTTGCGAATCATTCTCAAAATTGTCGGTAAACGCTCGTATCGAAGAGGCGCGTCGTTTGAAATTATGCAACAATTGTCTCAAGCCCGGACATTTCGTGGTAAAATGCACATCGTCGAGATGCCGCGTATGCAGAAAAAAGCACCATACTTTACTGTGTTTGCGTCCAAAGCGCGACGCGCACGAAAATACTTCGTCGCCGCGTCCTGGACCGCCAGAATCCAGCAGTGACGCACGGGAGGTCGGGGCCGTCTCCCCGAGCGAGGCACCCGTCGCATCCGTTTCAGCAGCTTGTAGCCGTCCTGCAATCGCGGCGCCAGCGCAAGTTTTATTGTCCACGGTTAGCGTATTCGTAGAAGGATCCTCCGGGTCATTTTCCCGGGCAAAAGCTCTTTTGGACCCCGGATCCCAACTTAACTTAGTTAGCGCCGACTTGTGTCAAAATTTGAAAATTGAGAAACGAGGTAATATCACCTCACTGTCGGGTGTTGGTGCCAGGGCTCTGAACGCTGAATTCAGAGCAAACGTTCGAATCCGCTCCCGTAACGGGAAATACGAGGACATTTTGAGCTGTATTGTGTTAGACAAAATTACGGACCCTCTGCCGGCCCTTTCTTTCTCGTTGAGGGATTTGAAGATCCCACCAAACATTGTGCTAGCCGATTCAGATTGTAATACACCGGGAAAGATTGATCTTTTATTAGGCGCGAATGTCTTTTGGCAAGTGCTCTGTCAGGGACAGGTGAAATTGGGCCCAGAGAAGCCATTCTTAACAAAAACTCTTTTTGGTTGGGTTTTAGGCGGAAACATGAACATCGAAAATCGAGCGCTCATGCTTTCAAATAGAGTTCATTTAAGTGTAGCCGGCATCGAGCACGGCATTCAGAGATTTTGGGAAATCGAGGGGGCTTACGGTTCATCAGGCCGACTCTCTGCTGATGACAAATTTTGCGAAGACCATTTTCAATCGACTACGAAACGGGCGTCGTCGGAGCCGCGTAGGTTCATCGTGAGCATACCTTTCAGGAAAGATGCTCCATCGCTGGGAGACTCGCGCGGTATAGCGTTAAAGCGTTTCTATTCATTAGAAAACAAATTGTCAAAAAATCCCGAGTTGAAAACCGCGTATTCCGCATTTCTCAAAGAATACGAGTCGCTTGGTCACTTGAGCAAGGTGGACGACGAAGCGAGCCTTCCTCATCCTAGGTTTTATTTACCACATTTGCCAGTCATAAAGGAGGACAGTTCAACGACCAAACATCGCGTTGTTTTTGACGGCAGTTGTGCGTCCTCCTCCGGAGTATCGCTTAACGACCTTCAACATAAAGGCCCAGTGGTCCAGCAGTCGTTGTTTGCAATTCTTTGTCGCTTTAGGCAATTCAAGTACGTGCTGAAAGCAGATTGCGCCAAAATGTATAGGCAAATTCTCGTGGACCCCTCGCAGACGCAATACCAATTAATTTTATGGCGTGACGACAAAACCTCAGCGGTAAAATGCTTCAAATTATTAACGGTCACCTACGGTACTAAATCAGCCTCGTACCTAGCAACTAGGTGCTTGATACAAATCGCCCAGGAAATCGAAGCATCGCTTCCAGAGGCCTCATTAAGAATTAGCCGGGATTTTTATGTAGATGACCTACTGACTGGTTTTGAAAATAGGGCGGAAGCCATAAAAACGCAATTCGAAATTAGTAGCGCTTTGTCGGGGTACGGGTTTGAATTGCGAAAGTGGGCATCCAACGACAGTGAAGTAGCTAGCGCCATTGGTGTAGATCGCGGCAGCGTAGAGCCCATTTCTTTGACGGAAGACGCCACGGAGAAAACTCTCGGCATTTTTTGGGATACTCGGCGGGACGTGCTAAGTTACAGAGTGAACCCTAGCTGTTGCAAATCAGTTACCAAGCGGGCTATACTCTCTAGTATGGCTCAGGTATTCGATCCCTTGGGACTACTTGGTCCAAGCGTTCTAACTTTGAAACTTCTCGTGCAACGGCTTTGGCAGTTGAAGTTGTCATGGGACGAAACGGTGCCCATGGAGATGCGTTCCAGATACGACGAACTCCATTCTTCATTACGCGCTTTGGGCTCATTGGCAATTCCGAGACGGGTAATTTGCGATGACATAAATTCGATAGATCTTCACGGATTTGCGGACGCGAGTTCTGTAGCCTATGGATGCGCCGTGTATATACGTTGCGTTGACGCGCGCGGTAATGTCACCACCAATTTGCTGTATGCTAAGTCAAGGGTCGCTCCATTAAAAACAATATCCTTGCCTCGTTTGGAGCTTTGCGCAGCCTTACTGTTGGCTCGTTTGATTAAAACTATACTCGATTCCTCCGCATTTAAATT
The DNA here is from genome assembly GCA_940337035.1 of Agriotes lineatus. Classification (NCBI taxonomy): domain Eukaryota; kingdom Metazoa; phylum Arthropoda; class Insecta; order Coleoptera; family Elateridae; genus Agriotes; species Agriotes lineatus. Next base: position 110,158,034 of record OW679194.1, read on the forward strand.
TGACCGCGTGTACTATTGGTCGGACTCCACCATAACTCTGCACTGGATAAATAAGGATGCGAGTAATTGGAAGACGTTCGTCGCGAACCGGGTGTCCGAGATTCACGAACTAAGCAATAGGGAAGAATGGTTTCACGTGCGTACAAATTGCAACCCGTCCGATATAATTAGCAGGGGAATGTTACCCCAGGAGTTACTCAACTCACGCTTGTGGTGGCACGGGCCAGAATTTTTGTCACAGGCGGACTTAAAACCCCAGCCCGTTAAAATTGATTCGGGTGAGCTAGCAGCCCAAGAGTCGCGCCCAGTAGTGGCCACTCTTCACCATCGCGTCCCAGAATTTGAACTTTTCAGGCGCTATTCCAGTTTTACAAAATTACAGCGCGTAGTCGCGTACTGCCTGCGTCTCGCGAGAAACAGAAACACCGAAACGCGCTGGTCGGGACCTCCAGCCATTGACGAATTGGAGGACGCGACTCGCCGCCTGATCAAAATTGCCCAGGCGGAAGTCTTTTCCGGAGAAATAGCAGTTTTGTCTAAAAAAGCGCCATTGCCGAAAAATAGTGCGCTGCTTTCTCTAAACCCATTTCTGGACGATCAGGGCCTACTGCGCGTGGGCGGCCGTCTAGAAAACTCCAATCTAAGCTTTGATCAGAAACATCCCCTTTTGTTACCAGCTAGTCACCCTTTGTCGTTGCTAATCGTGAAGCAAGAGCATTTGCGGCTCTTGCATTGTGGACACTCGGTGTTACTGGCCTCATTGCGGGATAAGTTTTGGATCGTGAGAGCCAAAGACCTAATACGTAAAGTAATACACAATTGCGTGATATGCTTCCGGGCCAAGCCTAAGATGAATGAACACTTGATGGGATCACTACCCGAAGCTCGTGTCACACCCTCTCCCCCTTTCAGTAATTGCGGGATAGATTACGCGGGTCCCGTGTTTATAAAAAACAAATCCGGGCGAGGCGCGAAAGAAGTAAAGGCTTACGTAGCCCTATTTGTGTGTTTAGCCACGAAGGCTATTCATCTTGAACTCGTGGAAGACCTCACGACGGAGGCTTTCATCGCATCATTGAGGAGATTCATCTCCAGACGCGGTTTACCCTCCAACATATTTTCTGACAATGCTACCTGTTTCACCGGTGCCAGAAATCAGCTATCGGAATTAAAAAATATCCTGTCAGGCTCTAGTGAGCAATGCATAAGGGAAGAATTGTCGAAACATAACATTAAGTGGAATTTTATTCCGGCACGCTCTCCGCACTTTGGCGGCATTTGGGAAGCGGGGGTAAAGTTATTGAAATATTATTTAAGGCAAATATCTTGCAATGCAAAGTTAACTTTCGTTGAGTATTACACCATGCTGACTCAAGTGGAGGCGATACTAAATTCCCGCCCACTCTGTGTTCTCCCTACCGACGCCTCATTCCCCGAAGTCCTTACTCCTGCCCACTTCTTGATCGGTCGGAAGCTGACTTCGTTTCCGGAAGCCCAACTCCAGGGCATACCGGAAAATCGTCTCAGCCGCTATGGGCTGGTCCAGCGGCTGTCCCAGCAGTTTTGGGATCGTTGGTCCCGGGACTACCTCCACCTCCTGCAGCGCCGGCCTAAGTGGAAGTCCTCCAGCACGTCTCTAGCCCCCCAGGTGGGCGACGTGGTACTCGTCCACGACGAGGCATCTCCAAGCTACCGTTGGCCACTGGCAATAATCTCGGCCACATATCCAGGAGCGGATGGTGTTGTGCGTGTGGTGCAGGTGCGCGATTCCCGAGGGAATCTCATGAAACGCTCGGTGCGTAAAGTGTACATCCTACCCAAAGAAGATCATTGCGATCAAGGGCAATAAACATTGACTTTGCTCTTAGTTGGTAGTTTTCGCTAATTGAACATTTTGCTAGGTTTAGTTGTTTCTTTGCTTGTATTCATGCTAGTTGTAAGTTATCTGTAAGGCTCTTGGATTATCATCTGTCCTTAGTTCTGGTTATGCATTTGATTATTTGGTAGTGTCAGATTTCAGTTTAATTTTGGGATTTAATCACGTCGTGCCATAGTCGGCACTTCGGGGGCGGCATGTTTGATTCACACAGATGCGTGCATCAAAACCTTTTTGATTATAATTAATCATGTAATTCAAGTCATAACTGTTCTATCTCATTCAAAGGTCGTGGTAAAGTCAAATTTGCATCTTGCCGTATTTGTTTGCCTCTGTTAATGTTGGAAAGGAATTTGTAAGCTTCCCTTAATGGCTTTTAAGCGGATGGATACATTTTCTAATAGAACTTAAGCCGACTTAGCATATTTGGGAATCATGGGTTTATGGATTTCGTTCAATTGCCTCATTGAGAGAGCTTAGCATTAAGGTTTCTTAGAATAAGCATTTTTCCTAAATAACGTGCGACGTTCCGATTGGCTACGCAGGATCGCCTCAGCCAATAGTGTTTGAGCTTGCCCCTCCTTGATGATTTGGCGAGTTCGGCTCGCTGTAAATTCAAAGTCAGTTAGATTCAGAGCCTCGAGGAAGCAAGTTCAGCTATGCTTTGTGCTAGTTTGCGTTTCGGTCTAACTCCCTGGTAAAGTCGTTTCCAGGTTGTTTTGTGTTACGGTTACGCGCAATTCGCTATTTTCGCGTGGCCAATCCAAGCGTGTCACAACAGTTGAAGCTTTTGTAAAAAACCATCGGTCCATCAGTGACGTTTGTAATCGTTGTTACTCAATATACTCGTGTTTGTTAAGTCTTGTTTCACTCCAACAACTAACTGAACCCAAGTTAGGGTTATTAAGTGGCAGTTCCCGGCAATCCCATTGAACCGGAACTCGCAGTGGATTAATTGGGGGCCCCATTCGTGGAAGCCTCTTATCAAGTTAATCGTACAAAAAACAATAATAAAAATTATGATAAAAATGTATACTGGATTTTTATATTTTTTGGTTTGATTGAACAAAAAATACGAATGGCTGCCATAATTATAACAAATGCTACTTCAATGTTTTAAATGTTAAAATCATTTCAACAAAGATAAAAACTTTGAAACTCTGTAATTTTTTTCTTGTTTTTTACGTTATGCAAAGCTCGAATCATATGAAGGGTTATAAAAATTTACTTCCAACAACATCAAATATACAGAGTGTTGCATTAAAAAGTTTTGTGAACGCTAGAATCCTGTGTGTTAAAATCTGCACTACCAGATTTTTTTTTTCTGTGAAAATCCGATACCAATATTTCAAATAGTTTGGCCACTACAAGTGTCTGTAGCGGTTCACCTTTTTGCAATTAACTCTCTCTACAAGGAAAACGGTTGAATATAGCCCTATATAATTTAATATCAATTTGATCAGTATTGAAGTGGTTTTCCAAAAATGACATAATATACTGGGTACTCAATTTAAAAAACATATGTTTAATGCAACATTTTGTATGTGAACACCCTGCATAAACTAAAATAGTTTTAGATTGTGCACACAGGGTGTACTTATTTGCTATATTGCTTGAGTGGGAAGTTATTCTCCGTCCACACACCGATGAGACACCCGTATGGCACAGTAAGTAAATTCCCTTAGAACGGTTACTGCAAAAAATATTGCTGTTAATAAACTTCGTACATGCAGAAGAAACTGAAAGATTCTATACAAATCTGTATGATAGTAAAATACAACCAAAAAATAATTCAAACAATAGCAATAAGGTACTCAACGTTGGTTCTGAAGAAATGCCGGATATTACAGTTGAAAAAATAAGTCATGCCTTAAAACACACCAAGAATAATAGAACACTAGGAGATGATACAATACTCATCGGAATGGTAAAAGACGGAGTAGAGAAAATACTAACAAAACTGGGCGACCTTCCCAATACATTACTGGAACCAGGAGGAATCTCAAAAAACTGCAATAATGCAGTACCTAGTAATATTATTATATAAGAACGGTGACCAAGCTAACTTAGAGAATTATCGACCAATAACCCTGCTATTCCAAATACCTATACCTATACATTTTTCACAAGAATCATTACAAATTGTTTGACACGGAAGATGGCTATCAACGAACCGAACAAGTTTAATAGAAGAAATTACAGCACTATTAGGAAACATCTGTTATCTATGAAGATACTAATCGAAAAATCTTCCGAATATGCAACGGCCCTTTTCAATTTCGGCGTTAGAAGCCTAATTTCTTATTGTAAGGCATATAAACGTGCTCTTTTTTCGGATTAATTTTTTAAGCTCTACGTAATTTTGATGGGGGTAGATTTAACTTCACGCTGAGTTTTAAGCGACGCAGAGTCAAATTTGAAATCACGGTCTTCTCCTGTGAGTTCCGTCACTAGGCCCCTTTCGGGATTTGTAACCCATGTGCCAACTCCAAATTCTACCATGCTTGAAAATCGCCTGGCCTCGTGAGAGTGGCGGCATGCGAACTCTGGTGCCGGCCTCCAGCTTAAGGTGCCCACAATTGTATACCTCCCCGGATATTTTAGTGTTAATTTATATATCATTAGGCTCGCATGGGCGCTCTCATACAGAGTAAACATCAAATTTCTTTCTGGGGACCCATAGAGTTGTCCTCCACGTGGTTGAAGCCATCTGGCCCTGTCCATTTCGGTGACGAGGTTATTTTTCCTTTAGAATGCCGAAGACATTTCAGTTAGGGGCAGGAGCTAGTATCCAGCTTTGACAGATTCCTATATTCTTCGAAGCTGCCGCTAACGCCCAATTAAGCCGAGCTATGTTGGAGCTAAACTCTTTTTTAAGCCTTGCATTAGTGTAAGTACTAGCACATGCTTGTCTTCTGCTCATATGCCAGTGAAATTTTATTTTATATCTGTACAGTTAGGCGCATTATCCTGTGATTTGCGTAGCATAACATTGAAGGTCTCCGATACAAGCGCGCTGTAATCTTTTCAGATAAGCTGCCTGGCTGTCTGTCAAGTAATTTCGCTGCGATATTGGCTATCGTGTGTGCCAAAACTTGTAACAGTCAGTTTTAATTAACTTTTGGTTTTCCAAATTTAGCTTGAATATTTTTAACTTAGAACCCAGCGTAGTTTTTGGCTTGTAAATGCACAATGCTGGACATTTACATTGCTACCCAGTTGTTACATAATTTTGCTGGTTGAAGCAACACCACCTTTTTGTATTATTTGCTTGGCGTCGCCAACTACAATCCTACTTTTACTTGTGCGTTTAGCACGCCAGGCATAGTTTATTTGACATGTTTAAGTGCCTTTTTATATAATTTAACTATTATTTAAGGATCTCGTATTACTACTATTTATATAACTGTTATTCAGCTCCAAGTTACTTACTCGTTTTTTCGTATTACTACTATTTATATATGTGTTATTCAGCCCCAAGTTACCTACTCGTTTTTTTAAGTTTAGGAACGGTGCGTTTCGGATTCGACTGTTAGCTAGATTTGTAGTTTTTGTCGTTATTAACGACTGGCGCCCGATTGTTATTTTTTTCGAATTACAATATGCATTTTTTAACACAACGAACCGTCATCTAGTCGTTATAAAGTTATAAGTTTGAACTTAATTTCGCTTTTGTAAACTCCAAAAAGGGTTCGAGACAGTGGAGCATCAATAAGCAGTATTGATCTAAAACGTATATAACAACGCTACATCCATTCTAAAACTTAAAAGCAATTAAAATACAACTTGGTGTGAAACAGGTTGATACCACATCGCTGATTATGTACAGCTTTTCTAGAGCATATTTTCAGGCAACTACAGTGGCAAGAAAAGAAGAGGATCTAAATAAATGTGAAAATTTTAAATAATCTCAGGTATGCAGACAACATAGTTCTTATCGCAAAAACCCCTAAACAACTTTAGACTATGTTAACGGAAATTGGATAAGGTTATTTCTGAAATCGGATTGCACAAGAGTTTAGCAAAGACAAAAGTAATGTGTAGCAAAATTTTAGAAAAAAATTAAGAGATCAATAATGAGAAGAAGTGAGGAGTAATGTTTATTTGAGACATACGATAACCCTAGAAAAAGAAAATCAAACTAAAAAAGTCTATGGGCTGTTTTCAGAAAGTTGAGTAAGACGTTAAAAAACCAGAATCTGCCTATGTATCTCCGATCTCTTGTATTCGATCAATGCGTTTTGTCCGTTCTAACATATGGGGTACAGATGTAAACTGTTACAAAACAGTCAATGAATAAACTGAGAGTGACACAGAGCGATGGAGGGCCAAATGTTGCTATAACTTTGGGGGATCGTAAAACACATACTTACTTGGATCCGGGGAAAATAACAGTAAAGGATGTTACCGAAACAGTAGTCCAGTTGAAACAGAATTGCGTGAGTCATGTGGAAAGATTCACTAAAGGAAGGTGGACCAACACGATCTTAAAATAACCACCATGCATAGAAGTTCTCCCATGCAGTGAACAGACGAGTTAAAATAATCGGCTGTATTTATGTGAATTAGAGACGCGCAAAATAGAGAAGAATGACGGAAGCCTATGTACAGAAATGGACTGAGAATGGCTAGTGAGAGAAGATGAGGCATGCAAAGCTTATATTCTAGTGTAAGGAGCCCACGTTGAGTTTTTTTGGAAGATACACTTTTTCCTTGCTTCCTTTCATTTAAACTTCGAACATATTATTTCTAACTGTATAAACACGTCTTCAATTTCTTTGGGAGACGGAGCATGTACCATGTAAGACAAAATAAACTGGAACAACTATAGATAGAGAATGATGTATTTGATTAGCTTAAACAATTACATTTACTATAACAATTTTGTTTTATAGCAACGTCTAACTAAGTTGACAATTAGGTTAGTAATACCTAGCAACTATACATATTAAAGCAGTCACACTCACAACAAAACATGTTAACTGTTCCAGTTTTTTTGCTGTGATAGTACGTTCCTCTCATGTTCAGAATGTCACATATTTGTCGTAATTCTTTATTTCCAATTAATTTTTTTATATGTGACTTGTTACGTTTCTCATTTTCATCCTTGTTGTCGTGATCATAGATTTTGTTCTTGAAGTTTCAGTCTTAGATTCGACAGCGTAGACTAGAGGGTCTAGATGTCATCTGCCAATTATTACTTCCCTCGTCTAACACACGAAGGAAGTATTGTAAAAGCGAAAAAATCACAGTCCGAGTTTTCTTCAAATATTCACGTTTCAGGGTCCCTAGATGACGAAAAACAAGTTTTCTCAATTCCGTTTGTCTGCCTGTTTTGCGTTAACTGAGAAATAAACAAAAATAATAATAATTTGCACATAGGTCAGGCTTTACACTTGACGAGGATGAGACCCAACAGATACAGGGTAATGTAAAAAAGTAAAAAAGTTTCAACAATAAGTCAGTTGTGTTAAATGCATCCGCGCATCGCAAAGCCGGGCAAGGTGCTCGATGGGCCAGTGGATCAGACGGTTGGATTTAAATTCGTGTTCGCAGGCTGTAGGTCGAATTACCAAGTGTTTCCTTTTATTGTTTCACTGTTATTACGAACATGAAGATATTTTTACCCCTATTTTTTCCACTTCTTCCGTCCACTTGCGAGAGAAGTTCTGAGTAAAACATTTTACAGATTTTTTTAATAAGGACACAAACATTTAGTAACGTTCTTTTATTATGCTGGCAGCCGATATTTTGGGATTGACGTCAAATTTATCAGAGGAGTAGAACCAACAACGCAAATGGTTGTCAAATATTCTTTTTGAAATTGCGCTAATACTGATTTGGAGAAAATCAATTTATTTACCTTTCCTAAAAATGAAGTTCAGTTGCTTAAATGGGGGGAAAGCATGCATTATCCTGACTGAAAAATAAATAAAAATTCAAGAATATGTGAAGTAAGTACACTATTATTAGATTTGCCGAACCATTTTAATTTAAATATTTTAGGCCCAAAAAACCATTGTTTATTATAAATCTCTTTCCAGACTTATCGACTCAGTCAATAAATCTGTCGATAATATAATTAAAAACATCGGGATACCGTCTGGTCTTATCTCTATCGATAGGGATTTCGACAAAATATTATTGGCTAGTATACAGTAAGAATTTTTTAACTTGGAACACACACTTGCATGTCAGTGTAATGATGTCGAGTTTTTTAAAATGGAACACAGGGAAAGCATGCGCAGGGCTGTTGTTAATGTTGTTATGGAAATGTTCAAGTAAATTATTGTCTAATGTTAATGGCATGCTTATTTTATTACCTACTTATTATTATTATTAAAGGAAAATTCTTTGCATGTACATAAAGTTCTTTAATTTGCAATTAAATACAACTACTAAATAAACAATTACAGCAATTATTTAAGTGCGTAAATTATATTAAATTTTCAAAAATTCGACCGTTAACGGCAGAGCAGTAGCCTAAACGGTCATAAAAATTGTTTACTGCATTTCTAATTTGATGTGGGGCGATTTCTTGTGAAGCTGTACTGATTCTATTTCTAAGTTCGTCCAAGTTCAAAATTTCTACAGCATTATACACTTTTGACTTAAGGTAGTCCCAGTAAAAAAAGTCAAGTGGCTTCAAATCGGGTGACCGTGTCTGCTACCTTACTGGTCCTCCACGACCTATCCAATGGCGTCCAAAAGTAGTAGTCAGATATTCTCTTACTTCACGGGAATAATGCGCTGGGGCGCCATCATGTTGGAAGGTAATTTGCCCTAAGGTCAACTCTGTAATTGCTGGTATGACTCTTTCCCGTAATAGTTCTAAATAGGTAGTGCCTGTTAAGTTTCCATCTAAGAAAAAAGGACCGATAATGTGATTTCCAATTATACCTGCCCAAGTGGTAACTTTCACTGGATATTGAGTTCTTATTGCGTTAAATAAATGATGGTTCTCTCTTGCCCAGTATCTACAAATCTGTGAATTTACCTCACCATTACAGGTGAATGTAGCCTCATCCGTAAAACAAAATTTATTTAAAAAGTCTTCATCGTTATTTATTTTTTCCAACATAAGTTCACAAAATTGCATCCTTTGTTCTGGATCGTTGTTTAAAAGCTCCTGATGGTTTTGAAATTTGTAGCATTTGTATTTTGTCTTCCTTAGTACTTTAACAACGAATGATTGACGTACTTCATGTTCAGCTGCTAGCTTGCGAGTCGAGAATTATTTTCAACTGAAGCCAAAATATTAATACTTTTATTTTCGTCCACTTTGTGTGGTGCTCTGACACGTTTCTCATGGGCAGTCCTTAAACATCCAGTATTTCTAAATTTGCTTACCATCCTTGAGATAGTGGAAATGCTTGGTACCGAACGAGCAGATACTTGCCTTAAACTAGATCCGCTACGGTAGGTGTCATAAAGCAGAACTTTTTCTTGCGTCGAATACATTTTTTATTAATAGATATCTAATTAAAATGTTCTACCTTTAAGCGAATGACAGTTTTTAATGAAAAACCATTCAAATAATCTCATTTTCGGAGCAACCATATACATCTCCATAGCAGCAACCGTGCAAGTACGTTCATGTGTTCTATTTTAAAATAGTAGATTATGCAATGAGGGAGAGAAATGCGTTATTTTGCTGAGGTACTTTGCACTGAAGCAAAATAGCATTCCCTCTGAGTTGCATATACTATTTTTTCACGTTGCAGAAGATTTAAAACCAAAACCCGTTTTTTTAAAACGTCATTTGTTGACATTTTAGTTACAATTATTTTAAAATTAAGTATCCTATGGTAAATTTTAAAGTTGGTGGCACTGTAATCATTATGACAAGAGCTCACAATTATGTCAAATTCGAGGTTAGCAGGTTAGGTTTTGCGTCAGTTTGTGTCAAAACTGCCGGAAAAGCTAACCTGATAACCTCGAATTTGACATAATTGTTCTGTCAGTCATAATGAAAACTCCCTAGCGAAATTTTTGTCTTATTTAGTCTCTAGGGAGTAAATGTTTACTTCTGTCACAATTTTGATGCTATAGAAACCGACTTCTACTCCCGGTCGTGGAAAAAACTCATTTTTAATCCATTGAGATGCACAATTTTCCGTTCCGCCTTAAAAAACTCTTACGATATACGTATTCATATCGGATTTCAGTTATTCCATTACTTATTTTGATATTTTGGGTTACCATGTTTTCTTCTTTACAAGCGCGAATAATGCTTTTGAGTTTGAGTTAAATCGACTAAATACATAATATCTGGTTTATCATATTCAATAGCTTTCTTGCTCACTTGCAGTACTGCAAATATGGCGGAAGGGACGCATTTATTTCTCCATAAACCTTGCTCTTGACGAATTGCTATTTGTTATGTGTGTCCCAGATCGAGTGGGATTGCATGAGTAACTTTCTTATCATTGAAGATGGAGATTTGGTTAAAGGGCAATGTTTTGCAGTTTTATATGCTGAGTAAAAATCTGTTTGAAAAAGTTCAAAATGTCCAACCAGTCACAGGTTATAAAAAAAAACTGAACACTCATTTTCTTGTATGTCAAATATCTTGGTAAGTATTAGAGATACGAAAAAAAAGTTTCATATGAAAGTCACTTATTTCGATGGGACCAATTTCAAATTGGTGTCGAATAAAAATTCAAGATGGCTGCTTTTGAGGTACTCGTATCAACTTTCTTAAGTTAAATGGGAGCTATATTGGATTTTTAGGTTACTGAATAGATGGCTTTATTCTCTTTTCAACGATGTAACATAACGTATGATTGAATAAAAAATACCAGTAAAATTAAGTGTTTTTACACTCTAATCAAGTAGGCTTACATGGATCCAAACAAAATTAGGTGAAATTTATTTTAGTAAACCTTTGTATGTAATTCCTATAATATTTAGTAACATCTTAATTCAGTACTAAGTACTTCAACCACAGAAAACATCGTGACATTACTTTTTAAATGTATAATCAAGTGAGTAGCTATAATGAAAAACAATAACAAAGTTTGCGTAAAGTAACCCGTCATGTCGTAAAATGGTGCCAACTATGTTTAGCTAACAATGGTCAGCATTTTGATCATTTCTTGTGATTACCAGGATTACGTTTTGATTTTTAAATAAATCTTGTTTGTTTTTGTTTTAGTTCATATAAGCCTACTTGATTAAAATGTAAAAACAATTAATTCTACTGGTATTTTTTATTCAATCATACGTTATCTTACATCGTTGAAAAGAGAATGAAACATTCTATTCAGTAACCTGAAAATCCAATATGGCGCCCATTTAACTTAAAGAAGTTGATACGAGTACCTCAAAAGCAGCCATCTTGAATTTTTATTCGACACCAACTGTATATTGCTCTCATCGAAAACAATGACTTTCATATGAAACTTTTTTCTTATCTCTTATACTTACGAAGATATTTGACATACAAGAAAATGACAGTTTTTAGTTTTTTTTTAATAACTTGTGACTGGTTGGACATTTTGAACTTTTTCAAACAGCTTTTAAATCAGCATATGAAACTGCAAAACATTGTTCATTTAACCAAATCTCCATCTTCAATCATAAGAAAGTTCCCATGCAATCCCACTCGATCTGGGACACACTGTATATTCAAGAATAATTGAACTAATAACGAGCGATAAATCTCATGGTCGTTTTCTTTGGGATTGTACTCCTCTTCTTGACTGGAATTGCTACACTTTTTTTCCACTTTATTAGGCTGTAGAATATTTTGGAATATCACCCTTAATTGATCCTTTAAGTTTTCGTTACCGTGCTTTAGTAGTTTATGCGACAAATTATCTGTACCAGGTGCTTTACTAATTTTTAATGCTTTCAGCAACGAATGTTCTTACTACTTGTTTCATTGCACCTTCTAGCATTGTTACGTCTCCATGTAAGTATAATGTGTTTATTATCATGATATATTTGTTCAAAATATTCTATCCAGGTGTCTATTCCCATTACTGGAATTCCGTTCTTAATTTTTTCTTCAAAAAATTTTCCAATTTTTTTGGCGCCGTGTAAGTTATGTTTTAGTTTAATAGTATCTGATCTTTTGTTATTCATGTTACTTATCCAGCCGTTTTACTTTTATTGAGTGTATCGCTGACCTCGACATATTTATTTGCAGTTCTCTTTACCTTCGGTAACAGTTGTGTGACATTAGGTTGTTTTAAAGTTTCTTCCCTAATTCGATATTGAGTATATTCTACATGCAATTACTTAAAAAATAAGTTTTTCCCAGCTATTCTGTTGTTTTTAATGGTAGTTTGAAATATAACTCTTGTAGTTACTGTGGTATTAATACAATTTTAATCTCTTGAAATTATTGAACACAAAATAAATTTTGCTTTGTTAACTCCTTTTGCGTCGATAACGGGAATAGATTTTTTCCGAAATGTTCGTAAATTTTTTAAGGTAAAGCAATGCCCAAAGAAACTTTATGTTTGAAATTAGATTAACAGTCTAATAGTTGAAGATTTTAATAACAGTGGCTTGAATCAGTTTAATACTCGACCAAAATCCATCATCAATAATTCCACCTTGGAATTTATTGGAAAACGGAAATCTGATCATTTTAAAATACGAAATGTGAATCAGATTTTAGAATTTAGAAACACTATAGATTAAATACACAGTGTGTATTGAAAATCTTATGAACAAATCCATGTATTTTATTTGGCTTTAGTTGTCGACTTAAAAAAAAATAAAATAACAAATAGCAAACGGATTTCTGTGAAAAAATCATTATAACAATAACTTTGCAGCATCCCTCGACTAAATTCACTCGAGTAGTTTTGAAGGTTATCGGTACTAGCCCTGCTTCACTTGTTAGAAGTGTGATTACAAACTGGGGAAATAATCCACAGCTTTACATGGGATTTTGGCTCTTGGGATAATACTAAACCGGAATGTACTACACTATATAAAATAGCATGGTTCAAACAAATAAAAAAATACTGGCGCATTATCGTGTCAAATGCTTTTCAATAAAAACGACATGCCGTTTTACAACAGGCGAAAATTCCGAAGATCCTCATGATTGACAAACTTTATATTACCCATCGTATGAAAGACGTGAGCTTATGTTTTATCGTGTAATAATGCTGGATAGCTTTGGCAACAATTTCAAGTTATCCTAGTAAAGTATTTTAAAGCAACCAGCGGTGTTAGGAATGAAATCGTGAACTGCAGAGACGAAACAGCGGGAAGTAATATGTGCGATTTTTTGCTCATTTTCAGTTATGAGTATAGCCAACTATCCGTAAAACTTATTAGATTGGTATCGTATCTTGGCGATCGTTTTGTTTTATGAAGGGCATTATTTACGCGGGTGTTTTGTAGCAGATTTTCGTAACACTGGCCGATATCTCACAAAAACTGCCTATACCAAGAACTACGATGTTATGACACTATTGGCAATTTCGAAGTAATTGATGTCAAGAGGTTACGAAAACATTGATATACAACTAACAGTATTAGATAATTTATAAATTTGTATACCAATCATAAAAACATACATTATTTCATGAAAAAATAGAAACTTAAAATTTGTAATATTCGACACTGTGTTGGCGCTTTTTAACTTGCTGTTTTATATTCTGTATTTACAATAAATGCATTACCATTTGGAATTTTTGCCTTAAGCTGTTTTTCAAATATCAAATATGTCGAGTGACGAATAATGGGGAAGTGTTATTACACTACTGCTTTATTATTAATTAGTACTCGTAGTGTACCTTACATAATTTTGGTGAGCTTTTTAAAAAATAAAAATGTGACTGACTGACTATATAACCACAGCAGTCGGTGTCTAAGGTACCTGGCACTCCGCATGCATAGACTTTGCCCATAACAAACAAACACCTTGCATATACTATAAATATATTAAAAGTATCTCGGGTACTATGGAAGTGTTACTGTATTAACTCATAAGACAAAAACCTAATGTTTGACGTTTCAGCAATTCACGTTTTTTACTTGGAACTATTTTTTAGATATTCGCATTATTGACCAGTCCGCACTGAACTTCGCCCCCTAACAAAGGAATTATTATTATTATTATGATTATTCAGACCTTGCTATTATTATTTATTACAATCAAGCTTTACTTGCTGCACCGTCTTTTACAATATACGCAGGTATGTACTCTTAATACTACAATGTCTTAGAATTAAGCATATCAACGTTTCCCCTGCATAAATTTGGAAAAAAGTGTTTACAACAATAATTTAACAAAATTCTTAAAAAATATAAATTAAAGTACCTAAAGATGTTTTGTATGCTATACATATATTAATTAAAAACTGAACGGTTTTAATGTTACAACTTAAAATAAAATTAATACGTAATATGTAGTGGTCCTAAAATGTATGCCATGATTTAGCACTAGAATGGCTAAACTTCAGCACTAAATTGAACGGAAGAAACCTTAATATTAAAAGCTGTTTTAAATAATTTCAATATTTGAGTTCAGTAGCTTATTAAAATGCTATGGAGTAATTAAATAAATATTAAGCAAAAGCTGATTATGAATGCATTTACATTAAGTTGACATGAAACGACAACAAAGTAGATGTGAAGAAACTTTCAGCTATTACTATTTTCTATATCATAGGCCAGTAAGTCTAAATAAACTGTTTCTGCAGTCTCTCATCTTATGGACTTTAATTATTGTCTGTATAAGAAAAACTAGGTAACCTATAGTAAAATTAAAGTGGTTAAAAACTGCATAACCGCTTGAAAATTGATAAGATCTTAAATGCCGAAAAAATTATAATTTAACATAGGTATCAACATTTATTAGAATCTCCTTTGTGGCGCATTTAATAATAATAATAAGCGTCATAATATTTATTCTGAATCACCATACAAAACAGATTATGCAATAAGAATATAAGACTATTCAATGATCAGAATCACGAGGTGTCAGTTCAGTCAGAAACTATTCTGCCTCTGAAACCTTGATAAATTAAAGAAATATTACAATGATTGCTTGAAGGTCGCACAAGAAGCTATTGCTATATTTTTACAAAAATATGGAGATTACAAATTACGAATTACTGTGACTGTGACTACAGCAGTCTTTTCTTAAATTGTGTAAAATAATATTTTGAAATTCGAACAGTACATCAAAATTACGGGACTTCCAATGTAAATAATTGCTTTTACATAATAATTTCATAAAACAAAACTAAAGACTGCAGATACCTCTTATTGCTCATATTGAGCCAGTATACGTCCTCTAACTTACGTGATATATATGAAAAATTGGTGATACCAAAGAGGAAATATAAACATGTATTTTCCACACGTTGTATTCGCTGTGAAATTTCAAAATCAAGACAAAGCCAGAACACCGCCGAACAATATGTGATAATATCAGCGCATCACATAGAATAGTTTTCAGATTTACCCTTAGCTAAAACCTAAATGATTCATCAAAAGTGCACTCTAAATGTTTAGTATCATCAACAAATGGGATTTCAGTTTCATTCATTTGAATAGTCCCCTGGAAGGTTATCAATACTTTTTTGAAATAATGTTAGACACTGTTTTGAAGTATATAAAATCAGTGTTAAGGTCATTATTAATTTTCAGGGTAGCTGTATGAATATCATCAAGCATAAAAGAAAAGTAAATCTGCGTATCGTCCGCATACACATGGACATTGGAATAAGTCATATATTTGTAGAAAATGCTGGTACATATAGTGACGATAAGGGGGCCCATAGTGGACTCCTAGGGAACACCCCATCCTTATAGCATCCATGGGCGATAACATGTGGTTAGCTTTTTTATCATTTTGACACGTATTATGAGGATAGATTTTTATTAAAAGGGTGGAATCCGGCCCGAGTCCTAAATGGTAGTCAAGAGTGATTTGTGGTTAATTGTGTCAAAAGCTAAAATTAAACAACGCTAAGATGGTAGCTTCGTTTATTGTTATTCTAAGTGGAAATAATATCATCAGTTATACGTAGTAGTGCTGTTGAGCAACTGTGAGATGGAAGAATCCACATTGACATGAAGGGAGTAATTTAAATCTGTGAAGATGATCCCTTAATTGAGCTTTTTTTAAGTATTTTTGACATTGCATGTAAGATATTAAGTAGGTAGTCTAAAATTTGTATGTTCATCCGAGATATCGCCTTCTCCAAATGAAATTACTACAACTTTGTTCTAAAACTTTGGAAATGTATTTGGTGTGACACTGGTATTTACTGGAAATTATGCAATCTAAGAACAACAATATTTAAGCATCCGTGTATTTGAAGAATCATGACCAACTGAATTACTTTTTAATGAATGAATTATTTTAATTACATCATCCTATTTTTTTCGACAGACATATTTCTGGTATGCTACTATTAATAATAAAGTAATTATTAATTTCATTTGAATTTCAGTTCGGAACTGTGGCAGCCAAAAAAATTATGATACAACGCTTCAAAGATTGTAACATACGAGGACGTATTGATATCTAGTTAGCCTAGGGCACTTCCCTTGAACAAAACAAAATCTCGTTATCATGGGAACAACAATGTCTTATTAGAAATGTCACTGTGAAATTTTCCTTCAAGAAGTTGAAGCATTGCTGTGCAATAAAATTTAAAAGAAGGTATGTGGAACGCAATTGTGAATATCCATAAATTAGAGTATCGAGCCATCATTAAGCACCGGTATTTAAAGGGGTTAAAGGATAAGCAGATTTACGAATATATGCTTAATATACTCGTGCCCTTCTTATTCAACTGTGAAAAATTGGATTGCGTCATTCAAAAGGGGAACATTTTCCGTTGAAGATGAGAAGAGTCCGTGAAGGCCGATTTCAGTGTTTACGTCCGAAAATATTGATTCAGTTCATGACATGATATTGTCAGACCGTCGAATTGGGCTGAAACATATAGCTGAGACACTAAAGATTTCATATGAACTCGTCCATCTTATAGTTCACGTTGATTTAGATATGAAAAAAAAAGAATCTGCAAAATGGATCCCAAAATGCTTAAATGTCGATAAAAAAACAAGAATGGAAGCGTCACGCTTAATCTATGCCCGTTTTGAAGAAAATCCTTTTGAAAGGTGTTGTGAAAATGGATGAAACTTGGATTTATTTTTACAACCCAAAAACGGAACAACAATCGATGGAATGAAAACGTCGTGGTTCTCCAAGGCCTAAGAAGTTTCGAGTTCAAAAATCCGCTGGAAAAGTTCTTGCTTCAGTTTTTTGGGATATCCGTGGAGTAATTATGGTCGGTTATCTAGAACAGGGCAAAAAATAACTATAGAATATTATTCTAAATTACTAGCCACCCTAAGAGAGAAAATCAAGAGAAAATACGTGGCATGTTAGCGAAAGGTGTGTTGCTTTCGCAGGATAATGCACCGGTATACAAATCGCACATCGCCATGAGTTCAATTCGGAATCTAGGATTGAAATTACTAGAACACCCGCCATATTCCCGGATCTAGCCCCCTTGGATTATTATCTAGATTTATTTCTATCATAGCTTTCCACGTCTTCATTCCATGATTTGTCAAGGCGTTCTTTTTTTCAATCGCTGGTGTCCATAGGAACAATATTTTTGACCATCGCGTATCCACGGTTCATAACAGGTGGCCCAACCATTTTAAAACGTTTTGTTTAACAGCTTCAGTAGTTGCCACTCTATTTAGTACTTGTTGGCAAGTAATCCTTTCCTATAGCTTTTAATCTTCTTTTCTCGTTTTCTCGCATTGTCTATACCTCACTACCATAACATAATACAGTTTCCATCATAACCACATCGCCACGTATAGTTCTTTCGCCAATTTATATACACCCTATATATATATTAAACAGTAGTTGAGATACACTGCACCCTTGCCGCAGTCCCTTTGCCGTTCAATTGGTTCAGGGTTGTCTCCCTTGTTTCACATAAGCTACGGTATTTTTATATAACTTCTGAATAATATTAATTAAGTGGAAATTTGCTCCTATTACTTGCAGTGCAATTTATATTTTGCTTTTTTGGAAGTATGATTTTTGAAGGTCTACAAATACGAGATATATTTCACCTCTTTTAACTATTTTCTTTTCTGATAGCTGTTGGTAAATAAATTATCCAAGCAAGGGCGTCCAGGTATAAAGCTGCTTTGGTCTGCGCCAATACTGAAATTTTCAAATAATCTGCTTAACATGCTCTTAATGCTGATACTTCTGTAGTTATTGGGATCTTTTCTGTTGCCCTTTTTATGTTATATAGATTTATCCATCATGTTTTCCGTTACCGAGCGATTTTGTGTTGTTTAAGGAAGTTGCTGTTCCAACGATCTTAATTAGTGTTGCTGCGATGGCTTCCAGTCAGGAGATCTTTTGTTTTTCAAGTCTTGAATATTCTGTTTCATTTTATCTGTTGCAACTACTAGAAGATCATCGTCAGGGGTGATAGAAGTTGTCCCTCTTTTAATAAATAAAGACTCGTTATGGTCTTTCCAAGCGCTGATTTTAATGAAGGTGTTAGCTTTACTTTACTTCATTAATGATCTTTTGTACTTCTGATGACTGCACCTCACGTATAAAAATATCAATTTATCTGAACCTCTAGTGCCAAAATTATGTTTCCCTTCAATCCTTTTTGTTTTTAAAATTTTGTCACTTTTCTTCTGATTTCGTGGCTAGGATATTTTTTGTGGAAAATATCGTTTACTTGCCTCGTCTAAAACAGGAAGAACGCATTATAATCGCAAAAAATACCTTCTTAAATTTAATCAGATTTTCGTGTTTCAGGGTCCTTAGTGACGAAAAACCAGTTTTTTCAATTCTGTCTGTCTGTCTGTTCGTCTGCCTGTCTGTTAGTGGTATAACTTAGACTATTTGTTGGTTTCGGTATATACAAAGTGAGCACCTTAAAAGATTCTTCCTATTTTTATTTTAATTCAAGGACTACTGGAAGTAATATTTTGTTCATAGCTCAGACTTTTAACCTTAAAGAAAAAAGGCATATTTTGGACCCAATATATACAAGGCGAATACTTGAAAAATTAAATTCTTTTTCCTTTCATATTTTAAACAAAATTAACTTCAAAATTTCCACTTGCGAGGGAAGTTCCGTGTAAAGCGCTTTACAAAATTTGTTTTCTTTAATCAACTCATTTTGACCCATTGTCTCCATACGAGAACACTTTATTAAATTGACGATTAAACTTTTTATTTATAGAAAACTTGAATAATACGAATACTACAGGTTTCTACAAAGGTAATCAGATGTGTAATTGCGTATTTTGACACTAAATGTTCCCACAGTCGTGCAGTAACTTCTGTGTAATTTCCCAACTAAATCAGCTGATTACAACGTTTGACTCATGTTGTTGTTTTTGTTGTGGATTTATGTTTATAGTGATTTCTATGCAACAAAACTGTTGTTTGGTAAGTACAAAATTACCATATCACAATAGAAAAATCTATTGTTATTTGAACTTGACAAAAGTTATAACAAACTGTGTCGTCCTCGTAGGGAGGCACTGGTAACATGTCTAGCATTGTCTGTAATTGCAGAAATTTGTATTTTACAGAAAAAATACATTTATTTGTTTGATGTAGGATAGTTTTTGATCTATAACAATGGATTCTACTACGCCAATTAGTAGCAACTTGTTTTATGGAAAAATATATCAATCCTTAACCTCGGCCTTTGATAATATTTCTACTGACAATAACCGTGCTGTAGACGTTGGTATTATACCACATGAAATTGATCCCCAGACAGATGAAGAAGATACAGATGATGATAACTTGCAAGACGCTACAATGCCTAACGATTTTCCAGGAGAAGTTGAACTTCACTAAGATAGCTAGGATGAAGACAATCATGTACCATTAAGTGTACTGTGTAAGTGTACTAAAAGTAAAAAAATGAGTTTAACCAGAAGTACACAGATACTGTATTGGATATAACAATGCCTGAAACATATTTTTACACAGACCGGATTTCCGTTGTGAAAGAGGAATTCAAAACTTCTACGCCAATAGACGTTTTCGAAAAGTGGTTCGATAAAGCAATTGTGAGGCACATTGTGGAGGAGTTAAAACGATTACAATAATAATCATACATTTTTTGTTACTGAAGAGGACGTAAAAATATTCAATAGTAATTACGTAAGTGGCGATAATTTTTAAAATTTTTTAACTATATTTATGAAGTCCACGAGTGTGATTTCTTAATAGCAACAAAGATGAGTGCTAATCTAGTTAAAATTATAAAAATAATTATTACCACGAATGTAATTCGGCGTGATTATTTTTTAAACAGTCCTGTTGTAGATAGGGTTTGATGGAGCTTCCAGATGAGTGTCTTGTTATTTTAACAACTGCTGTTCACCTACTCCACTTTTTTAGCTAGTTGTGTTACAACAGAAGAACGATTTGAATGGTATGTGAAAAAATAGCCGCTGTAATCATCTACTAGCAAATAGTCAGTGTAATTTTGATGCTATTGGTCGATTTGAATTTTTTCTCATTACTATTGGCTGACAGGACTGTTTAAAAAATAATCATTGTCATATTGATATTTAGTGGATATCACCGATTGCCACGGGAATGATTATATTGGAGTCTGGATTAAGATATGACAGTACCACCTGTTTAAAGCAGTATGTTCAGAAACAGATTTCAAGAGATAACATAAATTAAATGCTAAACTACAATATTCAAAAATGGGTAATTTTTCACCAATATTTATCCATAGATGAGGCTATGGTAAAATACTATGGTCATCACACTTCAAAGCAGTTCATCAAATGTAAACCTGTAAGATTTGGCTACAAGGATTGGTTAATCTGTAGTTCAACCCGTCATTGCTATAAATATGATACGTACTGTGGTGCCAAAAATTACACTACTACCAAATCCATGCCGTTAGGGTCTAAAGTTGTACTGGATTTGTTAAACATTGTTTCAGGGCCAACACATCACCCATTTTTTTCGATAATTTCTTCACGAGCTACGACCTTCTGAAAGCATTGAAAGATCTAGGTTTTAGAGCAACTGGTAAAGTGAGCGACAATCGCATGAAAAGGTGCCCCTTGTGGCCTCCATGTGAAAAGAAGAAGTTAGAACGTCGGCACATTCTCTTCTGTGTGTGAGATGGAAATACAACATCGTCACAATGGCAACAAATTACGGCAATAAATATCCACTTAAAAGTGTAAAACGCTGACCACCTGCTCTAAAACAAAAAGCTGACGTTCCTCAACCTTTGTTGTTTTCTAATTACAATGGGTGGTGTAGATTTGCACGATCAGGGTGTAAAAAATCATAGGATAAGTGTTTTTGGGAAGAAATGATGGTGGCCTCTTGTTACCCACATGATAAATACCGAGTGATTTTTTAAAAACTCAATTGCAGCAGGCCCTGGTTAGCCTGAATCAGTTGGCAGTACTGAAGTGTATTGTCAGTCTATGTCGAATTCGAGATTTGCAGGTTAAGTTTTGCGTCAGTCTGTGTCAAATAACAAACAAAAACTAACCTACCAACTTCGAATTTGACATAGACTGACCATGCACTTCAGTACTGCCAACTGATCCAGGCTATCCAGGGAATGCTGCAATTGAGTTTTTAAAAAATCACTCCGTATCAGTGTAGTAAACGCGTGGCAATTGAGTAGAATATGTTCTTATGAAGAAATGGATTTTCTAGATTTTACTAGAAACATAGCAAGACATTATTTGAAATATGACAAGTCAACGAAATGCCGACCATCTGGTGTCTTGCCCAGGAGCATCTTACAAAGCGAAGAAGGACAGCTTCGATGCCAAGAGTTTCATGCAACGTTACTTTATGTTTAGAACGTAAATGTTTTGTCAATTTTCATTCATAATACATAAAAAGTTTATTTACAAAATAAAATTTCTTAAAAATAAATATTCTCTTGTTTTATACTAGGGATGTGCCCAGCATTTATACTTCCCTCATCTGAAAGACGCAAGAAGTATTGTAATCACGAAAAAATCACCTTCCGAGATTTCTTCAGATCTTCCGTTTCAAGGTCCTAGAGGTTTTCTTAATTCCGTTTGTCCGTCTGTCTGTTGGCAGTATAGCTCAAAAACTATTTGTCGGAAAAAGACGATATTTTGCATGCTCGCATGAAACCGGTACAATTTCATACAAATACTAGCTGGCCCGGCAAACGTTGTTCTGCCCAAAAATAATTTGTCTCTGAAACCCCGTTTCACCACTATAGAGTTTTAATGTCCATCGTCTTGGACTTAAAAATAAATACCTTTTCGCAATCAACGCCCCAAGAAACCTCAATAACGACACCCATATCGAGTTTTAGTCTTATTTACCCCATTTCACCCCCTAAGGGGTAGCAGACCCGACAGACGTTGTCCTGCCCGAACGTTGGTTTGCCTGCTATTAGTGGGTTCGGCAAACGTTTTTTCGATATTCGAATATTCAATTTTTTTCATTTTAAAAAATATTGGGGGGTGGTGTGCGGGAGGGGGGGGGGGTGAAATTTTGGGGTTATATGTTCTGATATGCGAGAAATCTTATAAGAAATTTTTTTAAATCTGTCAAAAAAAATTTTTTTTAATCCTAGAACCCGATTGCAGCGCCACCTACCGGGTCCAATTATGAATCTAAACCATCCAGGGACCTACCCAAACACACACAAAAAATGTCATCAAAATCGGTCAAGCTGTTTAGGAGTTCAGTCACATACACATGTACAGAAGAATTATACCGTCTGTTCTATAAAAAAGGCCCCGCCTTCTAGCTACTTTATTATTTATTTTAGACCCAATATACCTTATATAAAATCAAATGGCACATAAAAACCTACATTTTAACACTATCAAAAAAATTTTATCTTCAATTTTTTCAGAGTGGTGACGTCACGTGCATTTTTTTTAAATGACACTGTATATATTGTTTACATTTTCTGGTAGAGGTTTTTTTCTCTTTTCAACAATATAAATATTTTATGCCCTTACATAAGAAAATTTTCGAGAAAAATTAAAAAACTTTTTATCAGTGGGAGGCCACCATACAAAACTATAAACAAAAGTGTAACTCAGAAAAACCAAACAATAAACACTTTAGATTATTCTGAAATCTGACAGTTAAAGCGTTTGGCTACTATTTGTATAGAATAATCTAAAGTGTTTATTGTTTGGTTTTTCTGAGTTACACTTTTGTTTACAGTTTTGTATCATGGCCTCCCACTGTGAAAAAGTTTTTGTAATTTTTCACGAAATTTTTTTTATGCGAGTGCATGAAATATTTATATTGTTGAAAAGAGAAAAAAAACCTCTACCAGAAAATGTCAAAAAATATATACAGAGTCATTTAAAAAAATTGCAAGTGACGTCACCACTCTGAAACAATTGAAGATAACAATTTGTTGATTGTGTTAAAATGTAGGTTTTTATGTGTCATTTGATTTGATATAAGGTTTATTGGGTCTAAAATAAATAATAAAGTAGCTAGAAGGCGGGGCCTTTTTTATAGAACAGACTGTATATACCGGGTGGCCATAAATATCTGATATCACATTACCTTTGGAATTAACACCGCTTTATTAAAGTGATGAATCCAACTAAACTAAATGTCATTAATGTCATCACAACTAAAATTCCTATCTGTCAAAATTATTACAGATTGCAATAAGTAATGGAGTTAGAAACGGAGATTTTTATAATCGAGTCGTAGGCTAAACTGCAGAATCCGGGGCACCTTCCCCTCCTCTTATTGCATTTTATTACATTACATAGGTACCAACACTTATCGTAACTGAAATATAATGCTAACCAACATTTATAAGTAGCTAATTCCATGGCTACCGGGATCTCAAATATTTATGGCCACCCGGTATAAAGATTTTAAAAAATACAGGGGGGTGGTGAGGGGGGTGAAATTTTGGGGGACCCGACAGACGTTGTCCTGCCCGAACGTTGGTTTGCCTGCTATTAGCGGGTTCAGCAAACGTTTTTTCGATATTCGAATTTTCGATTTTTTTTATTTTAAAAAATATTGGGGGGTGGTGGCGGTGAAATTTTGGGGTTATATGTTCTGATATGCGAGAAATCTTAAAACAATTTTTTTTAAAAATCGTCAAAAAATTAAAAAAACAAATTCCTAGAACCCGATTGCAGCGCCACCTACCGGGTCCAATTGCGAATCTAAACCATCCAGGGACCCACTCAACCACACACAAAAAATTTCATCAAAATCGCTCCAGCCGTTTAGGAGGAGTTCAGTGACATACACACGTACAGAAGAATTATATATATAAAGATATGCAGAGCGAGCAGCCTAAAAAAATAAAATTTTGCTTAATTTTGGGTTAATTTTGAAATAGAAGAAAGTGATAACTTTCACATAGGCCAGGCTTTACATTTGCCAAAAATAAGACTCAACCGATACAGGATAATGTCACAAAAGAGTAAGAATGTTTCAACAATAAGACCGTTCTGATCAAGCAGAGATGCGGTTACGATCGCTATGCAGGTGCGGCGGTTTCAAACCCCAGCGGGATACATTTTTTTAAATATTTGCAAATTGATCTAATTCGGGCGAGGGAAGTTCTGGATAAAGCCTTTTACAGATTTGTTGTGTTTATTAGTTCAAACTTAGCCTAGAACTATAGATTTTGTAATCATTTTTCTAAAAAAGTACCGTCGGTCCAAATGGGTTGTCACCCAAAGAGATTGTTGTTACTAAATGTATTATGTTTGCCGGATGTTTCGGCTGTTATTTTGTGTATTGCAGTTTGTTTATATTTTGGAGTTTCCCAGATAAATCTTTGTTCATATAAATCCAATTTTCGACGACTTTGTGCAATAAATCGGGCGTAATCTCACGAATGCAGCGTTCAATGTTCAATCTCAAAGCATCAAGTGTTTGTGGCCTGTTTGCATAAACCTTACATATCGTGAAGAGTAAGATTACTTTCAAATTTCTTAACGATGCGACGAATGGAAAGCACAGAAGGCCGATTATTTAAACCTCAGTTTTCGCGAAGTGCGCGAAAAGTGTTCACATAAGAACCACGATTTTCGTAAAAGTTTTGGATAATAACCAAACGTTCTTGGAGCGAGTATTTAGCCATAATAAATTGTTAGAGTTTAGTGAACATAAATAACAACTAGTGACAGGTATAACTTTATTACCATGGTTACTAGATCATTACAAAATCATATCATTCTTATTGGAAAACCCTTTAGTTACTTATACCAAATTTCAAACAATCATGCAGTACTTGGAACTAACTGGTAATCATTACTATGGCCGTGATTGGTGAAAACAAGATAATCATGTAGTGGACAAACTAGGCTAGCATGCAACGTCTATTTGAATCATATAGAATAAAATTATTGTAAAACACGAACAGTTAAACTTATATATTCCTCGTGTAAAACTGAGTTTGAGTTTAGAGCGCCTCCTACTGCATTCCTACTTTAAATCTAGTATGGTATATTTGATATATCTTAATATCGTGCCCAGTTACATTTTCATCATATTGCTACTTTTAGTAGTGTTGTTTGATGAGTATTTTTGTTTAGATATACTAGATTAGCAACTGTTAGTAAGTGAGCATCAGTAACACAATTACAGTCTCATAACTATACAATCGTATGACTTACAATTTGAATTTTGCTTAATTATAATATAGTCTATTATTGATTTTTCCTGTATACAGATGAATTACATAGTGTTGGAAAAAAGTATTGTTAAGTTTTTGTTGGTACTGAAGGCATACTTTTACTATTATTTCGTAATCATTTTCCTCTTTCGCAGAAAACTGCCCTACCAAGTCATCATTTCGTTGGCTTTGAACTCTTCCATTGATATCGCCCTTCACTATTACTTCTAGGTTGCTTTTGATTGTGCTTAAAACGTATGTTAATTCTTAGTCGAATTATTCTTTATATTTCCTTTTAGCACTATCGGTTGGGGTGTAATATCTCTATTAATATAGTTTGATACACGAATACATTTAGAGTAAGCGTGGTAACGTATTCCGATATGAACTTATAGTCTTTTATAAAGTTCATCATCGCTGTTCTGACAAGTATGCATACTTCTGCTTGTGCCGTTTGTGATTTGACAAATTTGTTCTATAAAATTATAAGCATAATTAATCAACCTACCATAATTGTTACGAATCCATATATTTAATATTATCGTTCATCGGGTCATCTGCATTAGTATCACTGAAAACTTCTTACCAGCGATATAAACTATCTGAACGAACTATTTTCTCGCCTTGGATCTGAATGACCTTCTAACAAATTTTGTTCATATAAAAATATCTCGCCACATAGGTATAAGGCAGTAGCTTGTATACACAAATAATAAGCTGCATTACAAATAACTATACAAAATCATTAATAGCATCAAATTGACCTCATCGTATTGGTTGTCCTAGGCACAACATTTTGTAGGTTCTATCTGTATTAATAATAAAACAGTAACAAACAAATATTTCTTGAAACGTCCTTCAAGCATAATTAAATTATATTTATGGGGATGCGCTACAATGTGTACTTTCAACAATAAATCAACGAACATTTAGCGTTTCAAAAATTTTTATGTCTTAAAGCTATGTGCTAAAAATAAATTTTACAAGAAACCCAATGTGTTAACTGTTAACTACAGCTACAAAATCTTGAATAGAATATTAGTTTTAGAACACAAATGTTCATGTAAACGTACCCCCTGGCACTGATGACAGGTATATTAAAATTGCCATGAGTTTAAAAAAAATATAAATGTTTCATTAATAGCTATTTGTGCAATAAGTGCTAAAAGTGGACGTTTATGCACGAGACATGTCTCGTGCATAAACACTTTTAGCACACAATATTTTTTCTACGGCGTTAAATTTACTGTTATTCATCCATAAATGTCGATTTAACAAAGGTTTGTATTTATGACAGTTATAACTTATGTCATAATAAAGAGATGGCCGTGACGCGCAGGTTTAACTCTATCGTCTTGATAAGACGATATAAACCATCACACAATTGATAAAGAAAGAAAGTAGATCAATGAAGTGGAATCGGCCAGTGTGCACCACTGCTGCGGTCAAATTAGAAAAATGTGCCATAATAATTAATTAATATAATAAAACCACATTTTTCACAAGCCACTCAATAATTTTTACGAGTAGCAGGCAACATTAATTACAGAAAAATGCTAAAAGCCTGAACTTCCAAAAAACACCAACATAGACGTTTTTTTATTTTCCTGCGTGGAGTGCGGTGATTAATCAACCATGGATTTGAATATAAAATTGGAAAGTGATTTTTAAAGGATTTTATTGTTAATGAAGTAATCTTTTAAAAGCAGGTATAGCAAATATATTCATATTTCTGTTTGAATATCGAGTTCAATACTCCGTGGCGTCGCGTTTAGTCCGCTGAAAATATTCTGCCGAGCTCGATGCAAAGCTCTAGTTTGAATAAGTGCTGCATATTCAACTACGTCGTGTTTGCATTTATCTCTAACCCTTGCTTTAAACACTTCTTTTATAATGTATACTGTTTCACGAGAAATATGAATAAAATGCGTTCCTGATGCAACGACAGAAAGTTTTTACACTTAGATTTGAAATAATAGCTGTATAAACCCGTAACTATTAATTAACCAACGAGAGTGGTGTAATATATTTCTGAGTGGAATCATTATTAATAGAATAGGAAAGCTTCACGCAGGATTACTTAGAATAATTAGGAGTTACCCGAATATCAATTTATCGTGATAATTTCTGAATCAGCATTGCCTTCCCATTAATTTGTGTAACCTGCAATAGAATTAAGTTATAAGGCCAGGGTGAAACCGATTATTCATCCCTTGAGTGCGTCGTGTATTCTGTTTATAGAAGGTAGTACAATTTACTAATAACTCGAGCTACAATTCCATTTCTTTAGTTCTACGACTTTGAATTAACTTAGCCGAGTCTTCGAAAGCAATATAGTACTTAAAAAATCAATTGCATCGAGTATTTGAATTGGTGAGTTGCCGATAAAAATTGCAAACACGGTGAAAGACGATGTAATGTACAGCAACGTATTCCCTGCAGCAATAAAAATTGCTTAGCTAGGACTTTTCGCATACTAGTTCGTGATTTATTTTCAGCTGGAACTAAAAGGACTTTTCATGTCAGTATTCCCAGACGTATTCAATTTAAAATCCTGGACAGAGTATTGTTCTATTGTTCATTGTTTATTGCCTGCAGAGACTCTAAACGCATATGTTGTTGTATGAAAATGAAACTGAAATTGTCCATTTGAGGCAGTACTGGCCCTGTTAAAGCGCTCTTTGTTTTCGTTGACTGCTAGAAGCGGTGTTTAAATTGTGGTTTGAAAAACGAGCAGCGTTTCACTAATAAGTTAGTGTCGTCATCAGTTTAGTATTTTGAAAATGTGGAAGGCAATTAAAATCTTAATTTTCAAAGTATTTGTAATACATTTCTTGTGAATTTAACATATATTCTTGGTTGTTACCAGGGAATATTGGAAAATTATTCTTTAGAAGGAATATCTTCAAAACCTGGTGTACTACAATATAGTTCAGCACATGTCCATATTTACAAAATAATTGAGATTATAAATACTTTTCTATTTATTTATTTATTGATTCAGTTAAATATTATGTATATTTGGAGTTGTTTCAATGCTACTTATGTTGCGGTAAAAAGTAATTAATACCCGTATTAGCTACAGATGTCCAGCTTTGTTGCATTTGGTGGAGGCGTCAAGCTATATTTTTGAGATTTGGTAAATACCGGGTGGCCATAAACTTCTGAGATCCCGGTAGCCATGGAATTGGCTACTTATAAATGTTGGTTAGCATTATACATATTTCACTTATAATAAGTATTGGTATGAAATGTAATAAAATGCAAATAACAGGAGGAGAATGTGCCCCAGATTCTGCAATTTAGCCTACGACTCGATTATAAAAATATTCTGTTCTAACTCCATTACTTATTGCAATCTGTAATCAGTTTTGACAGATAGGAATTTTAGTTGTCATGACATTAATGACATTTAATTTAGTTGGATTCATCACTTTAATAAAGCGGTGTTGATTCCAAAGGTAATGTGATATCAGATATTTATGGCCACCCGGTATATAATTAAATCATTATTATCTAAAATTATCTAATTCTCTCTTTATATTTCTGACAACGATTGCCGTCCAAATTCACTACAATGACCCGATTACTGTGCACTCAATGTATCACCGAAGGAGTAACCAACCAAACAGTTTTTATATGTATATTTATTATATAACTAAAATATGAAATTCATTAAGAGATTTTGTTAGTTCTCGTGGCTGCGTGATATTGTTGTTTGTCCATTCGTCACTTGATTGTAGCCATTTTCCTCTAGCTGCATTAAAGTCGCGTAATAATACCGGGTGTCTTAAAAATAATTAAATCTAGTTTGCTTTGAATTCCCCATAATGCAATACCAATAAGAATCCGCGGCACATAAAAATTTACATGCAAACAAAATTCAAAACCTACTAGATGTAATTCTTTTTAAGACACCCGGCATTATTGTGTAATTTCTCGGTGTACCTGCATATACTTCATGTAGTTGTTCATAACACTTTTCTTCTTTTTCGCTTGTCTTCGTGGTTGAGTATACGTATATAATTGTCATGTTTGATTGTCTTCCTTGTAGTCTTAGTAAAGCAATTCATTGATTTATTGGTTTAAATCTGATGATGTTGTTTATTTCTTTATTGAATACAAAAAAATCTACTGATCTACTCTATTTTTCTGTTTCACTTCTCCGCTATACAACATGCTGTAATTCTTCTTACAAATCTCTCATCCCTTTCCCCATTTTATTTCTTGTACTGCGGCTACTGTTACGTTGTACTTTTTCAACTCTTTCACAATCTCTTGCATTTTCTCAGTCTTCAGCATTGTGAGAATATTTCACGTAGTGTAACTCATCCCCTTATGCTTTTCATCCCTTTTTGGTTTTTTAGTCTTTAGTTTTCTGTAATTGTCCATTGTCAAAATCCGTAGTCCTCTTCATATCCAAGGTCGTTATATATTGATCTTTACGGATGTTTTTAGTTTTTACGTCTTACTGGTACATTATTGTTTCTTAACTGGGATACATGGCATATTATAGAGTTCATAATACCCTGGTGCAGTCACAGCAACAGTTGATCATCCATTATTTAATGCATTCACGATGTTTTCTCCTCCCAGAAGCCTGTATACGGTATGTTTTTATTAGGTTGCATGCATGAATTCTAATGTGATAAAAGTCAAACTGTGACATAACAAAGCTATGACAATTTTTACAACTGTTATTGTTGTAATTTTAATGTCAAAATGCCGAAAATGTTACGGAAGTAGATAAAAATATAACTGAAAACTGTGCAAACCTTCAAAAAGCATAACCACAAATTGAAAACAATATAACCCAATTTTGTCAAGTCTAATTATTTTGCAGTTGTGCCAACAAAAATGTCACCCTAACATAGCCTGCTGGGAGGATTAAAAACTTCTTGAATGCTTTCTAATTCATTATTTAGGTTATTAAGAAACTGTACTAACACAAAACATTTAATGCACCACGGACATTTACTTGATGTTTATACCCCGGGCGACTTTCAAACCCTCGAGCGGTCATAAACATCTTCACAATGCCCTTGGTACATAAATAACTATTTGAACCCTCTTGTATTTTATCGTATTTTAAACGATCTTATAATTGGTTCTATTGATAAATTTTGCCATTTACTATTATTTTTTTACCGTGCTTCCTGTAGCTCGTTCTTATTTCGCAATGTTCTTTATCTGCCCCTATATTTGCAATTCTTTAGCCGTGAGATTGTCTTCTCTTGACATATTACATGTGGTAAAAAAAGGTTTTCCGTAATTTTGTCTCTTGCTCTAGTATAGTTTATGGGTTTTCTTGTTTCAAACACGCAGTCGTTCAAACGCAAATTTAGTCTCCAATTCTGTGACTATTTGGTTAAATTTTACTTTGTAAAAAATGCTCTAGTCGTAGTGATTAGAAATAGTTGCTCACCATCAATAATTACCCAGCTTCAAAACAAATATAATGTGCATATATAATTTTCATCAAACTCCATCAAATAAAAAATGAGGGAATCACGTTCAAAATTAACGACAATTAACGTTTTTGTTGAAATGGTATGCGCAAATCGTTATGCATGATATGGAAAATCTGTTCCTAAGAAATTCTCAGTGCATCTGCATCGCATTTTAGTCGAGCTCGGCGATCTGCCAATATCATATTTGAACAGCATTCATATTTTCGAGCGTCGCCGTCGCCACTAAAATTGGCCGTTCAGATCTTGCATCTTTCAAGTCTGCTCTTTCTCTTTTAAACTGTGTCATAACATGGGCACGTATTTCTCAATATTTACTAATTTCGTTAAAAACGTTATATTTTATGTATTGCAGAAACAGCTATTTGAAAATTGTAGTCTTTCACCGACATTGTTGACACATTTCTTTTATAGAGACAATTGTTATGAGTACATTACTACAAAACTATTACTCTCCTCTGCAAAGTGGTCTATGAGGTAGTGTAACAAGACTACCCACAGAACATACACATGTGACTTAGCGGTAGCAAAACGGGGCCACCTTAAGGACTAAGTTCGCCTGGTTTATA
Organism: Agriotes lineatus; assembly: GCA_940337035.1. Taxonomy (NCBI): domain Eukaryota; kingdom Metazoa; phylum Arthropoda; class Insecta; order Coleoptera; family Elateridae; genus Agriotes; species Agriotes lineatus. The sequence continues at coordinate 110,189,598 of OW679194.1, forward strand.
TTTCACCCAAAAACTCAAAATCCAAAAAATTTATAAGACTGAACTGAAGATATGTATATCAGCAATTTTATGCTGTTTCTTCTGGATAGTGCGACACACTTTAAATTAAAAATATTGACATAATAATGTTTCGTAAAAAAATATATTCCAGTTATCAACGTACCAAAACGTAGTACACTAAATTTAGCCAACCAAAAGGTATTTTTTTAATTCGGCTCGAAAAATAGTTCTTAGTAAATTGCTTAATAGGTTGAGCTAAGCACTTCATCTTTAAGAATCAATATTCATCTTATATACCAATCTTTGTGTTATGTCAGTGTAGTGTATTGTTGTTGTTAAACTCTTGTAAGGGTTTTACCGGTTTTATAATTTCAGAGGTTATTAGTACTTTTCATATGGATAGTTTAATAGTATAATTTAGCATTTTTTGTAAATAGATTTTGTATCGAGTAGAATTTAACAAGGTAAATAAAAAACTAGAAAAAAAAATCGATCACCCAATCAGTGCTTTTGACTATATGGGTGAAATTAGAAAGAGAACTATTTAATTAACATCTATTGAAAAAAATATGGAAATTTCACGAGATTGTTGCCAAATGAAGTACTCCACCGATATTATTTAATTAGAAACGAAACTAATTATAACTCTGTAGAACTGAACACGAAGTTCATTAAAAAATAATTAGGGTTAACAGGGAAACGTTCTGCCTGTTTCCTAAGATTGCTTGCAAAACTGCAGCTCGGATTTCTTTATTCCCGACACAACCGAACCCCACCGAATTTTAAAGATGGAGATAAATACCGGGATAAGAGCTTGACGTCTTATGAGCGCCAGGTGTAAACATCCGTAACATGAAGACATATGAATTGCTTCCATAAATCAAGACGCACCCGGAATATTAAACCTTCTCGGGCGAGTAAAGCTTTTATTGAAAAATAGTTTCTAGGTTTTATGTGTGGGGATTGAGTTATATAGACGGCTCTTTTAATGAAAGGACGTGCGACGGCCAGATTCGTTTTCATTTTCCCAGGGACACCACGCATTTATAGCAATTTAAGGCCCGAGAGGTACTTAGAGCGGTTGCTGGAATAGAATTAAGGATGCGCAAATGTGTTCCTGATTAAAGGAGAAAACAGCGAAAGTCACTAACGATTCGTTGACGCTTTTAGTTAAAACTATTAGTTACTCGGAAATATTATTTATTGGCGAACGACGTCAAGCTAAATTTTGAGCTTTTCATTATTTCTCCTAGCAGTATACAAAAATAGAAAAATTACAGTAGCTACGCAAGATGCATTTCAAAATTATATAAATGGAACAAGCCTTGATTTTGTGTATTTCTAAAATACTTAATTGTTAGAAATTATTAAATTCAATACGACAAATTGCAAAAGTATAAGCATGTGCGAAGTAGGTATATAATACAGTTTACATGCCAATTATATTGAAGGATTTTTCTTACATCGCGAAATATATTAATTCCATTTTACTGTATATCACACTGCAATACAATGTTACTCAATGAATCTAGTTTAGAGGCACTCTCTACTTCTGAATCAGATTCAGCAAGTGAAATTATAATAGGAAGAATGTTATTTACACCAGTATTTCCCGTATATTTAACCCAATCACTTAGAACAAGTTTTTTACAGTGTTTAGTAGAATTTATCTACTAAATTTGGAGAGAGCCTCTTGCGATATAATTACAACTTTATCTTTGAATGCAGATGCAGATCTACCACAAATACCCTTATTACTTCTTTCATAAAAAGTAATCTTTTTTTCCGTAATTATTCCCATTTTTCTAGAAGTTGGCGACTTAACAGTTATATATCCTTGAATGATGAGGAGCATTATCTATTGCAACAATCCACCTGTCATGTAGTACAGTCATTCCTTGACACAACTGGTTTTGAATCAACTTTCGCCATTATGATATATTATCATATTTGTATTAAATTTTTCTAGTCTAAAACTAAATCCATCAGAATGCCCTACATGTAAATCGTAAATCATTTTTAGTTTTTTCTCGATTATCCCGAACATTATCGTTGGCGGACCCGCACTCTCACTCACTTTATAGTCGGTTAAATAAATCCAAGTTTCATGCAAATATACGAGTACCAATAATAAATGTTTCACTTAACTTTTAGTATTGAGATAAGTTTCTTTCTCTTTTTATATAAGTACTCCTAGCAGTTGCATTTGCTGACTCATGATTATTTATGTTTTATCAGTCATATACGATATCTAAAACCAGTGCAATTAATTTATAAATTATAATGATAAATACCATAAGACGAAATGTATCGAAAATATATGCTGCACAGCTCCATTTCCGATATATATGTGTGATTTAATTTTGTTAATTCTTGAAAACGTGTCCATCTGCCTTCGAATTATTATAAAAACAGCATATACGTATACAGTGACAACAAAATTAATGATTACGTCAGTCTCAGAGTCAGTGCCAGTGTCACCTTGAATACTAATAAATAAAAAGCTATAAAATCTATATAAAACATGCATTTTATAAATTATATTTCATTTTTTTGTGTTGTATCCAATCTTTTGTTTTATATTACATATATTATACAGAGTAATTTAATGAAAAAAAAAGCAATGAGTAGTTGTCCAAAAATGCTTCCTTAAGAAGTCTGAAGTTGATGAAAAATTATCAGTTCTTTGTCTATAAAAACTACCTATTATACAGTATGCTAAAACTAAACACCTGTATTATTTAGAAAAATTATGAACATTTGGTATAAAAGAAATACAAATATTCTTTTTTAAGCAATAATGCACCTACAATAAAAAAATTAATTACACAGTATGATATAAACGAATATATGGAGATACTTCTTCTTACTTATATGGATTATTTCAAACACATTTTGTGCTGAGTGCAAACGCGTCCGTTTGAACTGTAAAATTCTAAACCACTGTATATACTTTTGTTTCATTATCTGAACTAGTATGTTTTTTGGCAAAAATTGATATTTGTACACAAATACTATTTTGTGATGCTAAATATTTGCTTTTATAGTTTATTTTACAGATATTCTGTTTCCTATTCAAAAGCAAAAAATTATAAATCTAAATGTTCAAATATGAAAAAAGTTGGATAGATCAAATTTCTCTTTATAATATTGATCAGCACGAAATTATTCAAAATTGTAACAATTTACCTGAGTTATTAAAAGTGGACTAATGCCATTAAAACATCGCAGTGGTATACCTACAGTATCTTGCACAATGTTTTGTACTTCAATTGATTCGTGTTACTATACAAGGCGTTTCATAACGTGTAGGAATGAGGAGCGCATACAGGACGTGAAAATAAAGAAAACGTTTATATAAACATATGCCTTAAAACACGTAGTTGCCAAATTATAGCCCACTTTGTGTTTAAAACAACTTGCCATTTTTTATTGTATAGGGTTTTTCAATAGCGGTGATATAACTTTAAAAACCAATCGTAGTCACCTTGGAATAGTTGAGCCTTCATTTTTTTTATAGTGTGTACTCAACTTTGGTAAATCATCATGAAACGTTATACGCTTCAACAACGTATACTTGTTAGTTCCTTTTACGATAAAGGAAGTATTGGATTCACCCCAAAAATTTGAAATTGAGTTTTCAACAGATCTTCACGTTTTAGAGTCCCCTGATCCCAAAAAACATATATTTTTTTATTGGTCGGTCTGTCTGTCTGTCTGTGTGTCTGTCTGTGAACAGAATATCTCAAAAACGAAAAGAGGTATGGCGCTGAAAACTTCATATATCAGCTTTGTGTACTATATAGATGAGACAGCAAGCTTTTGAAGAAAATCGCATAACCGGAAGTAGGTGTTTACTCTTGTGATTTTTCAGTTTTTTTCGATTTTTCAAAAACGGCTCCAACGATTTGTTTTCAAACTTTACATTTTTATTACATTTTTAATGCGTATTGTTCTAACATAGGTTTCTTTTGTTTTTTTTCTATTTTTTTATTAACTCCTATTTTAAATAGAACACCCGCTATATTACATCTTTGAATTCAGCTTAAAATTCTAGAAAAAAATTGTCTCTCAACTAACTTTCTATTTTGTACTGTTTTTGTAGAATTAGTAATTTTTGACAAATGCTTAAAATATAAAAAGCAAATTGTTGGCTAATTATAAGATCACTGTAAAAGGAAGTTTTTTTTACATATACTTATATTTGCAATCTGTTATGATAATAACAATAAGCAAATCAGATTTAAGATAATGACAATTACAGTGATAATTTACTTGTGGAGTAAACGCCCATTGCCGTTCCTCCATTATGAGTTTACTTACAATTATTTGTAAATATTAGGTACTAGAGCTAATTTTAGAATCGGTGAGGAAGGTCCAATTGTTTTAGTCCAAGAGCCAGCAACGGATTTCTTACAGTATTTTTAACAAGTCTGTAACTGTTATGGAAGGTCTCTTTGAATATACTGAGAAGGAAACCCGTAGTCTGGCAAGCCTGCGGTGGTGGTTTTAGTCCCCTTGCGCCCTTAAAGGGCGGAAAAAAATAATGTGTCAAAACTGACACAAAACCTAGGAATAATATGTTGGTAACACTGTAAGTCTATGTCAAATTCGAGGTTAGCAGGTTAGATTTTGCGTCAGTTTGTGTCAAAACTGACAGAAAACCTAACCTGGTAACCTCGAATTTGACAGACTTACAGTGCCACCAACTTATTATTGACACGTTTGAATTTCCACAGCCCGCTGAGGATCCGTTTTTTTGGATCTCTCGATATTTTACAGTAAATGGTTAAGTTTATTATGCAACTTTATGTGAATCTGGGGTAAACTTACCACCGGCGAAAGCGTTTGTCAATCTTTTTACTTACATAAGATATGATTACTTTAACATAGCAAAGAGCCAGACTTGTTATTATACATTTTTCTTATTATTTTTTCCATGCTTCAAGGACGCAAGGGGGCCAAAACCACCACCACAGGCTGGCAGACTTCGATTTCTCTTCTCAGTATATTCAAATGGACCTTTCATAACAGTTACAGACTTGTTAAAAATACTGTAAGCAAACCCGTTGCTGGCTCTTGGACTATTTGAAGCGTTTCAGTCTAGGCACTTGGACACTATTGTCAAGTAGAGTCAATGCAAGAGGATTGGGATGCATTTCCAATCGCTGAAGATATTGGTCACTGCACTTCACTATTTCTTCTTTAACTGTTTTCACATTCAAGTCTTCTCGTATTTCTTTATTAGGGATGTAAAAGGGAGCGTTACTAATTATACGAAGTATCTTCGATTGAAAACGTTCGAGTATTTCAATGTTGGAGTTCGACGCAGTGCCCCAAAGCTGGATACCATATCTCCAAATTGGTTTTATTACAGTTTTATAAATCAGTAGTTTATTAGACAGCGATAACTTCGAGTTACGGCCTAGTAGCCAGTAATAATTCTTTAGTTTAAAATTAAGGTGTTTTCTCTTAGACCAGATATGAGTTCTCCATGTTAGGGTTTTATCAAGGTGCATGCCCAAGTACTTCACGCAGTCTGTCTGCGGCAGTGCATTATCGTTTATGGTAACCTCAGGAACGATACCTCTTCGCTTAGTGAAGGTGATTTGCACCGACTATTGGTTGTTTATTTTAAAGTGCCACTTTTTGAACCAACTGCAGATATTATTTAGGTCCTGTTGTAGGGCTCGGGCGGCAGTATGGGGATCGTGATGGGTAACGAGAATTGCCGGCATAAGTTGCGGTAGTTGTGTTGGGGCTAGTGGGTATGTCGGCCGTGTACAAAACGTATAGAACTGGCCCCAGGACGCTTCCCTGGGGGACTCCAGATTCAATAGTATGTAGTCCCGAGACAGCTTCTCCAAACTTCACTTGGAATGATCTTTCTTCTAAATAAGATTTCAGGATACTGTAATAAGGGTGTGGAATAGCCCGTTTTAATTTGAATAACAGACCTCTATGCCAGACCTTATCAAAGGCCTGGTTAACGTCAAGAAAAACTGCGGAGCAGTACTTCTTATCTTCAAAGGCAGTATTTATGTTGTCTACTACTCTATGTATCTGCTCAATTGTGGAATGTGCACTCCGAAAGCCGAACTGGTGATCAGGAACAAGCTTTTCGTCTTCGAGGATTGGGGGGAGTCTTTTGAGGAATAGTCGTTCGAAGAGCTTGGAGAGCAGTGGCAGCAAACTGATTGGTCGATAAGAAGTTGGATCGTTTAACGGTTTGCCAGGCTTCAGGATAAGTACCACTTGGGCAACTTTCCACTGAACTGGAAAAATTCCTGTCCGTAAAATGCTATTAAAAATTAGCATTATTAGCCTCAGTGCTTTAGAGGGCAGCTCCATCAGTATACGCTCAGTGATTAAATCGTAGGCTGGGGATTTTTTACAGTTTGTTCATGAAGCGATCATTGTTTCAACTTCTACGAGAGAGAAGGGTTTAATTGGAAATGATAGCTGGAAAGGGGTTGAGAGGTAATTTTCAATATCGCTGTTTTCGTCTTCAGAAGGTAGTGGCTGAAATACATGCTGTAGATGAATTGCAAATGCTTCAGCTTTGCTCGTATCGGTTCGGGACCATGATCCATCTTTATTTCGAATTGGAGGTACGTGTTGTTTAGGCCTATTGAGACGGCGGGTGGCTTTCCAGAGCGAGTAGTCCGTATTTTCTGTGGCAGACAGTCCATTAAGGTATTCGTCAATATATTTGTTTTTCGATTCCTTGATCATATCTTTTAACTCCCTAGTAGCTGTGTTGAGCCTGCGCTTATCATTAGGTGCTCTACTGATCTGCCAAATTCTTCGAAGGCGTCGCTTTTCAGCGATTTTTAGCTTAATATCTACTGAATAGCTATATTGTTTAGTTGTTTCTAGTATTTGTGGTGTAGCTCTAGTAGCAGCCATTTGTATTGATTGAGTTAATTTTTCCACAGCTTGTTCAATCTCACATGTTGTTTTTAGTGGGATATTAATATGTAACTGTTCTTCTAATATTTCTTTAAAGTAATCCCAATTTATTTTGTGATTGGACAGGGTGGGTGGTTTAGTTATTTTTATAAATGAGGTGCTCATAGTTGCTATTATCGGGCTGTGGTCCGAGGATAAATCCAAACTCGACGCGATTTTTAAGTAGCCATGTGGTATATTTTTAATCACAAAGAAGTCGAGCAGGTCCGGGATTTTGTTGGTATCCGTTGGCCAGTATGTGGGCTGATAGGTAGATAAGTGAGCTAGATGATATTTATGCATGATGGACAATAGCATACGACCTCTTGGAGTGGAAATACGTGAACCCCAGTGAGGATGTTAGGCATTGAAGTCGCCTCCAGCCAGGAATCTGTTACCAAGTGATTTAAAGCATTCATCCAAACTTTCTAGGTTGGGACGATGTCCGGAAGGACAATATACTGCAGAGATTGTTACAGGACCAGCCCAGTCCTCTACGACTATAGTTACTCGTTGCCTGAATGTATTCTGAGCAGTATTTTTGGATTTCATAGTGCCTGATATGATGTTTTATGTTTTATAATAAGTTGTGTGAGTGTATCACACCAGATTTTTTACGAATCTATTTAACCACAACTAGGCTCCGTCGCTAAAGATGGTGTTTTTGCCAAAATCAGGATCGATTTATAAGTGCTCCATGGCCCAATCAGCGAACTGTCCATGATGATTTGCCAAAGTTGACTGAAAACAACTATAAAAAAATTGACAGCTCAGCTATTTAAAGGTGAGTACGATCGATTTTTAAAGTTCTATCGCCGCTATTGGAAAACCCCTTTGAAAGACTTTAATGCAAAATTTAGATACACAATTAAAATATTAGTTACAGGAAGTGTTCAAAGTGTCTACCTTGTGCTTGCAACGGACATCTGGACTCACTGCCTCAGTTGCAGCGTTCGATATGAATCCTAGAAACGCGGGAAACTTGGTCACTCACCAGTGAATTTCACCTGCCACGAGTTAAATAAGAAGTGGATGAAGCCGTGTCGTAAATAAAGTTTACTGCAAAAGCGTTCATGTGTAGAAAGCCTGTATTTCCACTTCAAGTAAACGCCATTATGCTTGTACTGAGTAAGTACGTTATTGCGACACCTTTAAAGGGTTTTTCGAGACGTTCCGATTATTTCGTGAGGTCAGTCGCCAGAAAGGCGACAGTCACTGTGTGAAGATTTCGCGAATTTAAAGAAATGCGCTTAATAGACAATTAAATACGTACGGGCATGGGGAAACAAGACCTGTATGCAGTTTAATGTTTATGTGTCAACGAAAATTATTATAATATTGTATAACTGTACATGTATTGCACATACACTGCTATTGTTTGTTTTGTATATGCGTATAGCCAGGAGCTGTAACGCGTAGATTATTCATTCTTAGTAAACACTGTTGTGTTCAGATGGTAATTTAGTTTAAGGACTCCTTCTATTTTCTTTATGATTTGATATGTGTGTGTTTTATATTGATTTGTATCAGCAAATTGACTTTCCTTCTGTGTTAGTTTCAGCGCCGAGCTACAAGCCAGTTTTCTGTTTTAATAGATACTGATCTTCCTATCGACGAGTTGAGACCGAGTAAGAGTTTCATGTGTATTGAGATAGTTAGGTAAATAGCAGAAAAAATAATCTATAATAAGTATTAAGGCGTATGAAACGCCTCATCTAAATTTGACGCCCCCAAGGTAGTACTTCCCATATGCTACGAAGCACCCTGTATAAAGTTCTACATTTATTTTATAAAGAAATACAAATTCATAGATACGAAACGCATTTCGACAGAAAGCAACACAGAAGTAGTACGGATAAGTGACTTTTGCCTGTTTTATTTACTCTTCTCCATAGCAGTTAGGTACCCTTCAGTTCCAGACACTTTTTATACCACAACACCGGCTCTTTTATAATCTTTATATAGAAAGTTGCTGCCAGGGGGTTTATCATTGCTACTTCACTTTGTGAGAATATTATGTACATGCTGTAGATAGTGGAACCGATCGTTTAGCTATGATTTTTTAGACTTTCTATGCTCAAAGTGTCACACGTTTAAGAATATTGTTTCCATAAAGAACCTCTCATTTTACTTCTATCGTTTAAAAGACGAAGGAAATATTGTAATCGCGAAAAAATTACCTTCCGAGATTACTTCAGAGTTTCTGGATGCCGAAAAACAGGTTTGTTTTTCTGTCTGTCTGTTGCTGGTATAACTCAAAACCTATTTGTTGATATTTTACAAACATATTATATGTCCACCTGGCATGAATCTCAGAAACTTCGATCAAATAAATACAGGGTGAGCACCTTTAAAAACGAAAACTTTGTCTATTTTTGCTTTAACTGAGAAATAGGTAAAAGGCTTTACCCTTGACAAAAATGGTTTCCAACAGCAGCAATAAGCTTGTTGAATGTAATGAAGTCGCATCGTAGCAACCCGAGACAGGATGGGATCGAAGGACGCGCTACGCGAGGCTTGCTTGATTCTCGTTGAAATTCTTTCCGAGGGAGCTGAAATCGCGCTGAATTCAAATCCCGCGTGCATTTGTTTTATTTGCAAATTGATGTAATTTGTATCACCAGGTGTTTCCTTTTATTGCTTCAGTATTATTAGGAATGTTAAGATATTTTTACCTCGAGTTGCCTTTGATTTTTCAAAATATATAGTGTCACAACTTCCACTTGCGAGGGAAGTTCTGAGTTAAGCCCTGTACAGATTTTTTAAATTGTCTGTAAACTCGCAACACTGCATCGACTTTCTCTGAACTATTACTGTAGGTCCATTAATTTCACACAACTCACGGTGAATTTTGGAAACATTACGACTTTTTGCACTGTATAATTGAGTAAGTAACCAAAGTTTACCACTAGCTTGTTTATCCTCATAGATAATTAAATATGAGAATTAGCATTGCGGGATGGAAATTTTTCAACTTAAAATATCCACAACAGCATGCGGGTAAGTTACGAATGTCACAACGAAACTCCTATTTAAGTATGAGAAAAAAAGTTACAGAATATTATGGTCAACAATATCGATAAGAAATATTTTCGTTGTCAGATTTAAAAAAAAACAACATATTTACTTACAAAAACCCGATTTTTTTGTCCTCTTGTGACAAGATAACGGTGACAGCTCTGTTGCTATTTAAGGAGATTTTAGGTAGAACCCTATGAATATCTAAACATTTTCAAAACTTGTTATCTTATAACAATAATTAGTAGCTGGTTATGTATTAAGTGCGTAATCAATAGATTATAGTAGCAGGAATGTTAAAGCACGACGTGAAGCGGAGAGTTTTAACATCCCAACGTTTTATTATATTTTGGTTCTCAAAATGGACAAAATTCAATCTATACCATAAAATCGGTGGTCTCTTTCTTTCTTTGTATGTATGTATGTATCTTTGTTCGCTATCTCCTCCGAAGATAGGGAATACTGGACTTAATGGGTTTTATTTTCAAAAAAAGTACGAAAAAGTAAAGGTTTAATTAAATCGTGTAATTAGTAAAGCGAAGCGTAGCTTTGGTGATTCAGTAGTAATTTAGTATTTTGGCTACTACTCATCGTTGTGTTGGAGCTGTGAATTTTTGGTCTGCTATGGCTTCTACGCAGATTGTTGGCGTTGCTGTACTACATTGTTTGTGCTTGTTATACTGATTACTTTATATAACTTTATATGCCCTAGGGCCCCAATAGTTATTTATAATACAAGTGCCTAGTTTTCAGTCACGAGTGGGGCAGATTTAAAACGCGAGCGGTTTAAGCCGCGCCAGTGACTAAAGATGCTTTACGCATGTGTATCGTACAATATTTTATCTCCAATAAAATCTAGAAAACACGACAGATACAAAAATTATTTTAAATGTAAATTAGGATTACTGCATTAAATAATAGGTTTGCCTTGATAAGAAAAACTTCACGCTAGTAACCGGTTAAACATTTTAAACACGTTGCTACTGACGATGTGACTAATGAAATCATTTTAAACACGTTGCTACTGACGACGTAAACTAATGAAAACATGTTACTAAATAGTCGTTTTACAAACTTAAAACTGCCAATTAAAAGTCAATTTTACACACTGTCTAGATAAAAGCCATTTTACTCCCGCTGTATAGGGCCAATAAACAAGATTATATTTCCAAAATGAAATAAAATATTGACGTAAAATAAACAATAATAAAACAACTAGAAACTGTAAAATGCAATGGAAAATAGAGAAGACCACGAATTGAACAAAGTATTGGATATCAAACAAAAATAATAACTAATTAGGGTGGATCTTCGGTATTAAAGTCAGACTTTTAACATGATTTAACTTTTTCTCTTATTTATAGTGCAGCGTTCTTGTAGATATTAAAACTTAAAACACTATTTATACCCTTCAAGTTTTAAACTGATAATCTTGGCGAGGCACTTCTGAGAACTGTTAAACTTTCAATTAGAGTTGTAAATGTGCAAAGTTTACTTCAAGAAGTTGTCGTACGTTTAATTTAAGAAAAGTATTAAATCTTTGTTTTGTGTTACAATTCCAAGCTTGTTACAGTCTTTCTAACAAAAATTCTCACCACTTGAAACTGACGGCTCTTTATGTACTGTCCCCTACTATAACAGTGCTGTATTTGCAATTATCTTTTAAATTAAATGCAAATATTCGAAGTGACGATTTATATAGATAATAATTCTAGATCTCATATTTTGTAGTTGGCGGGGTTAATGAAAAAAAAAATGTTAGTGATTCTGAATTAATATGTTTTTAATAGAGAGCTTGGAAAGGAATAGCAAATATTACTGAGTGTTTTGTTTTATTTGAAAAATTATCTTTAGAATTAACTCCAGATATTTAAACATTTAAAACGTTGCTTAAATTAAGTATATTAGATTTAGATTAACTAGCTAAAGAGTGTGAAATTATACAAGGTGCTTGGTAATACTAAATTTTTGTAGTAAAAGTAAGAAGTATACAGGCGTTTCATGTAAAAGTTCTTACCTTACGATATGAAGTGGTGTCGGATATTGAAAAAGTGTCGACAACGGAGTCGAATCTAACAAGCTTCTTCGGCGGTGGTCTTTTAAGCGGACATAATGAGCACATATTTTTAGTTGCACTTGCGGATGGCATAATGCCCCCCGAGAACTGTGATGTCACATTGTTTTAGTTTATAGAGTATTTTAGCAGTATAACGACAACGACAAATCGTAGTCTAAATGGACTGCCAATCGCCAACGCATTTGTGTTTGTTAATGTAGGCATGTTACTTTGGCGGTAAACAGAGACCTATCACATTAACAGTTTGATGAATACATTTACAAAAGTTGTAAATAGTATGGAAAAGCAGAACAGCAGCAGTCAGTATCTAAACTTGTTATACTAAACTGCGTTACAATTTTCCATTCTTCAATTTTATAAAAACGTTTTTAAGTTAGAATTTATAGTCATTTAGAGTACATAGGCCACTAATATTTGTTATCCCTCGAATGCTGTAACATACATCGATAAATTTATTTGATGATTGACTTGAAAGGTGTTATAATAATGAAGTAAAAGATTAAAACAAATTTAATAATCATTCTAAACCATATCCCAATTATTGTATCTATGTTATGCTTGCGTGTCACATTTTTATCGTCACCGATCGGGTTTACTCGTCCGCGATTGGATTTCCACCCTCCAATTTATAATACAACGATAGGAATTGTGTTGAGTAGAATCCATAGCTGAGCGATTAAGATGTCTAACTAGAAATCAGACTCTCTGGGAGCGTAGGTTCGAATCTTACCCACTACGACATTTTTCTCTCTTTGGGAATTAATATAATTCTCATTACTATTCTGTTGGAATGTTTCAGTTTTATTAGAAATACTAACGACATTTTTACTTATTTTGTAGATAATTATGAACACTCGTCAACCGATGTTCAATAGCAATTTTTTTTAAATGCAAAAATGATTTTAATTAGAATAAGGTTACCTATATGCACTTTTCAAATTAATGCAAACAGAAGAAAATATGTTTAAATTTATTACTACCGCGTTGCTTTTGTTTTGTGCCAACAGATAATACACGCAGGCAGGTAGGCAAGCAGGCAGACCCAGTATAAGTTTATACAGGAAATTTATTTTAATGGTTAACATAAGAGTCTTGTTTCGATGCCAGCATTTAATCATACAGGTCGCTTCCATGGTTACAAATGAAACCAATAAATTCGAGCGTTTATTTTACGAGTTAACATACGAATGATTACTTGTCAAAAAGACAACAAAAGTTATCCTAATGTATACAACTGAAGAAAAGATACAGCTTGTGAGTTGTACCTATGTATCTACTTTTTAGTTGCATACCTACATTCCGGTAACAAAATTAAAGTTTCTTATTAGCAAGTACCTAATTCAAATTCGTATGTTAACTCGTAAAATAAACTCGCTAATTTATTGATTTCATTGGAAGTGGCCTGTATGATTAAATGCTGGTATATAAACCAAACTGCTATGTTAACCATTCAAATAAATTCGCTGTATATAAATATTTAATATACAAGAGTCAACAGAAAAGTTGTTCACATAGTCTTATGCCTAATAACATTATTTTATTGCTGTTAAATTTATTATTTATGTTGGAGTAGTAATAATGTTGCATTTTTGATATAGAAATCATAATTTACTAATACATTTTTTTGTAAACAAGTCTGTTTTAACCAAACAAACCGCGAAAAATAACCTAATATAGACGAAGTTAAAGAAAATTGAGAAATAGTTACTGAAACGTTTGCAAATTTATTCTCTGATCATTATTGACTTAATTATAGAGAGAGTTTAGTTAAACATTTTAGATATCAAAATTATGCAAAACTATAAATCCAACATAAATATGTATACAGGGTGAGTTTTGTTTTTTCATTTTAAGAATTGGGATCTCGGAAACTTATGACATAGAGATTTGGTTAAATGAGGATAAAGTTGTAGTTTTAAGAACTTATGCAATAATGCTTTTGTATTATTGAAAAAGAACCACAGTTTACTAGATATGAGCGAAAAGCAGATTTAGTGATTTTTCTATTAAATGTTGTAGAATCGTTATTATTATGAATACAACAAATAACACGAATAAAAGTTTTGGACATTTTAATGTTTAACATGATGAACATACTAAATTCCTTCTCGATTTTACGGTTTTTGAGTTATAATACAAACTTTAATTTTTTTAAATGGCAGACATAGTTGGCTTTGACGTTTTTAAAAAGGACAAATTTTTCTCTTTATAACGATATAAGGTTTGCTATACTTACTTTGATAAATAAACGCGATGCAAGAATTTTCGTATTATTGAGAGGTAAATAAACAGAGTTTGCAATGGAAAACAATATCGAGTGAGATAGGTAATACGTAACTCTGGCACATTTAACATATTTGAAGGACATCTTCGAAAATTAACTATGAAATAGTTATTTAACCAACAAGTGTGTTAATGAAGGCGATTAATAATCCAAACTGTTTAAAGCACGAACGAGCGATAGCGAGTGAGTGCCTTTAATAGTTGAGATTATTAATCGCGCATTATCAAACGAGTTGATTACAAAATTCTTTCGTTGACCACAAAATCTTTTTTTGTGGTGAAAAAATTTGTAAAATGGCAGTATTACTAATTTTGTTGTGAATATTAATATAAAATAATTATATCAAGTACTCTAATTTGATTAATACAACTAACCTCCACGCAAAATATCATCAAAAAGTCAAAATCACAAAAACAGTTAATTAATGAAAAAGAGTGTATTAATCAAAAACAGTGTATTAATGACATCTATTAATCCATCCTTTTTTAGGAAAAATAATTCATTAATATTGAAATTACCAAGCGGTCAACGAAAAATTAAATTAATAATCATATTCAATGCACTATTAAAAGTAGATCGTATCATGCCATGGAAAACAATAAACAAACAAACTACTGCTGCTCATTGTTTTAGTTGAAATTTGACAGTTCTGTAACTCTACAATTTAAATTAAACGTGTTTTCTAATCGCGAAAAACTTAATATGGTCGAATGTTTAATTGTTTGTAATAAAAATAGTGTCATTGTCTTTCTGCCGAACGGTACCAACAATTTTATGAAAATCAACGTCAAGCATCTCTACCGACGTTCAACAATTTATACCATAATCTGAGGCAGTTTGGTTCCTTCTCGAAACCAAAGAGAGATGAAGGCGTTATTAACTAGGATATCCAAATAAATATATTGGCTTACTTTGACCATCAGTAGGGCAGATACTGCATCAAGGAGACTGTGCTTCAAGAATTGCCTTCAGTAATTGGTACATTAATATGATTCCACAGAATCCAGAGTTTCAAAATCAAATTTTATGGACTGATGAAACCAAATTTACCAATTGGCACAATGAACATTTGTGAATGCAGGAAAATCCTAGAAGATTTCGTGAAAGAAGGCCCCAAAGAAAATTTGGATTTAATATTTGGTGCCGAATTCTTGGATCGCGAATTCTTGGACCTTTCATTTACAACGAAAATTTTACAGGCGGTTATCTTCATTTTCTACAAAATGAATTTCAAGATATGTTAGATGGCCTAGATTTGGAAACCTGACATTATTTACGCTGGTTTCAACACTCCGGTGGTCCGCCACACAACCAACTGCAAGTAAGAGAACACCTAAACCAACTATTTCCAAATTCTTGGATAGGTAGGAACGGGCCGGTCCTTTGGTCACCAAGATCGCTACATCTTTCAATTTAGGTTTTTTTTCTTTTCGGTGTTCTGAAAGATTTAGTTTATCAGCAAACTTATGCGACAAAAGAAGAACTACGTGATGCTGTGATAAATATCTTTCGCAATTTAGATGGTAGAAAAATATGGAAAGCTGTAAATTCTATTGTGAAAGGATGCCGCTTATGAGTAAATAATAAGTGTGGTTATTTTGAAAATTTGCCGAGATAGATTAATTTTTTACACGTAATTACTTCAAAGTAGAAATTTAAATGTAATAATTCGTAGTTTCTTTGCGTTGTTGTTCTATTTGCCGCCTTAAAGTTTTTAGGTGAAATATAATGAACTGAGTAATTAGCTTCAGAGGAAAAAATGTTTTCCATGGCAAACTCTGTTTTTGCTACTCTCAATAATACAAATAGTCTTGCATCGTGCTTATTTGTCAAAGTAAGTACAGCAAACCTTATACACTGCAAACAGAAAAAAAATGCACATTTTAAAAATGTCAAAGCCAAATATGGTTGCTATTTAAAAAAAAATGTAAGTTTGGGTTATAACTCGAAAATTATAAAAGCAGAATGGAAATCAATAAATGTACCTTATTAAGCGGAAAAATATCTACTATTTTTGTTCTTATCATATTTTTGTATCTCTAATATTAACGATTCTACAACATTTAAAAGAAAAATCGCTAAATCGGTTTTTCGCTCATATCTAACAAACTATATTTTTCTCCTTAGCATAGAATTTCGGCTTAGACCGCGTAGTATTTGTAGATGAACACCCAGCATTCTCTGGCTTAATGTGCCTTGCACCTTGTGAAGTCGAGCAAAAACCCGCGCGATGGCCATGCTCTTTGGTGGCTCGTGTTGTTTGAGTATCTTGAGAACGAGGATACTTAGGCAGATTTGGCCGTTTTGCTGTCGCGACTTTCACTCTGATGATGCAAGCTGCAAGGTCTTGCGAAACGTTAGTGAATATGGATGCACAAACAGCAAAACGGCCAAATCTGCCTAAGTATCCTCGTTCTCAAGATACTCAAACAACACGAGCCACCAAAGAGCATGGCCATCGCGCGGGTTTTTTCTCGACTTCACAAGGTGCAAGGCACATTAAGCCAGAGAATGCTGGGTGTTCATCTACAAATACTACGCGGTCTAAGCCGAAATTCTATGCTAAGGAGAATAATTCGAGTAACCGCGAAAGCCTCAAACAGTAAACTATATTTTTTTCAAAAAACAAAAGGATATCTTGCATAAGCTCTTAAAACGACAACTCCTTCCCCATTTAACCGAATTAGCATTGGCATATATTAAAGAACAAGCGAGTGTGCTAATGCAGTAGTAGGAGTCGGACTACCAAACACGGGACAGTGCAAATATGCGCATATAACAGGGTAATGGATAATTTTAACATGATGGAACGACCCATATTGCCAACTGAGACTATATTAGCTCAGAAAAAACAGATTCACATTCAAGAGAATCAATTACAAGCTCAAAATGAGATCAACTTATGGAACGCAAGTTCCTGCTACCAATAAAGCTCTACAAGATAATGCTAAGAGTACCAAGTCTCTAGAATGCAGTGGTGCAGCCCAATAAAAAGCAAGGAATAGAAAAGAAAATGAAGTACTACCCCGATGAAGAGGAGTTGACAAGAGAGACAGAGTGGATAGTCCAGAAAAATTAGAAAAACAATAATAAGAAACGAAAAGCATTTGCTACATATGAGACTTCCTCACGTATAAATAACCAGGAGTGAAGCCAGTTGAATAGAAAACTCCCTTATTACCACCATTAAATTTGGTTAACATAAGAGTACGAAGAAGCACATAAGCTGCTACAAACAGCTAAGGTTACATATAAAGTAACCGCTATGAATAACGATATATTTAAGGTAAAGGTGCAATACGAAAGTCAATATTCACGACTCATCACAGTACTGCGTGAAAACGACATGGAATACTACACGTACTTAGATAAACAAACCAGACCCATAAAAGTCATGGCTAGGGGAATGCATCCAACATGGCCAGTAGCTATGATCGGTGAAAAAGGCTTTAAGGTAAAACAAGTTACCAACATCGCAAAGAAAAATAAAAAGGACAACGTCACCAGCATGAAAGCGTTGCCGTTATATATGTTCGCTTTAAAAAAAATCAGAAGAAAGCAAAAAGTTAGTTGCAATAACAACAATGGCAGGATTGAATGTTACAATTAAAGCTCTATGCAAGAAAAGCAGCCCTTATCGCGCAGTGCAAAAAGTGTCAGGCGTATGGGCACACCCAATCCTTCTGCAATGAGGAAGCAAGGTGCATAAAATGCACAGCACACCATATTATTAAAGATTGCAGAGCGACAAAGCTTGAAAAACGCAAGTGCGGAAACTGAAGAAAAGCACACTCGAATTACCAAGGTTGGGTAGTGGCAAAAAACTAAGAAAATGGGGGGGGGGGGGGAGAACTTCTCCTAAAAGAACACGAAACAATGAAAGGACAATTACTGCAAAACAAAAGACAGCGACAGAGAAAACTGTATAGAATTTTCCTACATTACCAAAGGCTGAACCAGCACCACAGCCAAGCTCAGCAGCATAAACAAATAGCAAACGATAGGTCACAACAAACCATGCAGGTAAAACAAAACTAGATGCAATAAACAAAACGTTGCAAACAGAAACTAGACGCATGTGTGGTTTCGGAAATCCACCTTATTAAGGAAAGCTATCTCAACATAAAAGCATACAATTTTACCCCACTGTCTGTCCTGAAAATACAGCATGACGCG